>JAUYWH010000024.1:9071236-9110368 GCA_034779795.1 Ctenopoma multispine | reverse complement strand
CTCAGACCTGTTTGCCTTGGGAGACCCTACCAGGAGCACACGGCTCCCGACAACATAGCTCGGAGGATCACTAGACCCTCATAAAACTAAGAAAACTTCCAAGAAAACATGCCTTAGGGACTATGCTTGTATATACACTTGTGTCACACTTTTGATATGAAAGCAAAGGTTGTATTTTATACCTATAACAGATATGTAAACCATGATTTTCAAGAGTTGGAATGAGCAGTGATAGTGCAGTTCAGCGCTGATTGTGATTATAGTTTGAGTATGTTGCAGTCTGTTTTTACTGATGTGCTGGACAAATGTTCATTACCATGTCATCAGAATGAAATGGTTGACTGAGGGTGACAACTGCATACTGTGCAGTTTCAAAAACAAGTTTTGTATGTCATGCCTCACATCTGAAAAATAAACTGACACTTTATGTTGTCTGTTCTGAAAGTGTCTAATTTTTATAAAATAAATATATTTAGTTTTTAAACTGATTGTCTAATTTTCAGATATTAATAACACAAAAGCTTCCTGCAAATGATTACAGAATTGACGATTTGCTGTCAAGTTTAATCAAACAAGATCTAACTGAACATTCACAGATAGGTCCACTTTTAATTAGACTGTCGTTCCTGCAGACTGATGTTTTTTTACTTGTTTTATTGTAACAGATACAACAAACCTGCTCTAAACCAAGCTAGAGACCAACGCACAATAAGGTGATCACCTAAAAATATAATACCTAAATATACAGTATATACTGTATATATGTAAGTATTATATATATATAATAAACTGCTCTAAAAAAGGAACACTTTGAAAACACATCAGATCTCAATTGAAAAAAAAAGATCATGCTGGATATCCATACTAATATTGAATGGGGAATGTGTTAGGAACATAAGGATGTTGTTTCTTGGTGACTTAATTCGAAGTCACCAAAAAATTTTCAGTCAAAATGGTACTCAGTAGTTTCTATGGCCCCCGTGTGCTTGTATGCATGCCTGACAATGTTGGGGGAATGTTCCATATGAGATGACGAATGGTGTCCTGGGGTATCTCCTCCCAGATCCTGACTAGGGCATTTCTGAGCTCCTGAACAGTCTGAGGTGCAATCTGGCGGCGTCAGATGGACCTAAACACTATGTCCCAGAGATGCTCTATTGGATTTAGGTCAGATGAGCGTGGAGGCCAGTCAATGGTATCAATTCTTTGATCCTCCAGCAACCACGAGGAACCCAAGACACACTGCACCAGGTAAGGGTTTAACAAATGGTCTAAGGATTTCATCCCGATCCCTAGTGGCAGTCATGGTACCATTCTCTATCATGTACAGATTTGTGCGTCCCTCCATGGATATGCCTCCCCAGACCAACACTGACCCACCACCAAAACAATCATGCTGAACAATGTTGGAGGCAGCTCAACGTTCACCGCTGCTTCTCTAGACTCTTTCACGTCTGTCACATGAGCTCAGAGTGAACATGCTCTCATCTGTGAAAAGCACCAGGCGCCACTGCCAGACCTGCCAATTCTGGTGTTCTCTTGCAAATGCTGTAAATACTCTGGAATACAAATTGGCAGTATTTTGGATTATTTTATCTTCTCATAACACATATAAGGCACAAGTAGCGCAGAGCAACTGTTTAAGTAATCCAGTCTAATATCAACATCAGAAAACCAATGCAGATAAGCAAGCTTAAAGAAGGCGCTGTGTTTACATAATGTTTAATTTCCACATCAAAAACATGCAACAGATGCTGAGTCATCACTTTTAGCAGACACACTAACTATTTAACAGACATATTGAACTGTGATAAATTATAGAAGCAATTTAAGCACCCAAGCCTCTGTTACTGATGTCATTTTTAGGTTGGTGCTCCAGGTTGCTGAAGCTTCACTGTGTATGATCTACATGCATGTATCTGATGTACGTCTTGGCAACTACTCACATACAGATACACAGAGTTTCACTTTTGAAAACAGAATATTGTAAATAGCACTCACCCATTATTATTATTATCTTTAATAACTATGGTTCTCCCCCTCTTAAGTGCCCCATAGCCCCCCCCCCCACCCCCACAAAAAAGGGCAAGCATAGCAATTACAGGAAAATCAATGCACTTAATCATTGCGGTAGACAGTATTCTTATGAGATTGTTAAGGTCTGGACAGAACACTAAGTGAATGTGAAAGGTGCAAGACATGTTCCAGCATTGCTTAACATCACCAGTATAACAGCAGTATAACTAAAACTAAAGTATTTTCACTTTTCCCACATAATAATGTGAACACCTAGAAAAGCAATAGCAATCAAATATATTAAAAAACATATACAGCAGTAACACTTACAGACACACTACTAGAGGCTGTATTCGATCAACTGAATGATAACTTGAACCATACTTTAAAAAATGTCACAAATTCAAAAAATGTTAGCTCTGCGTACGATGAAGCTTTCGACAAAACTGAGCATTTTTATTTTTTTGAATGAATGACACACTACGATTATTAACATGGAACAATTTGTAAGGAGGTGATTGAGGAGTTTGGGACCAAAATTCCGCATGAGGTTGGGTTTAGGACAGAAAAGTAGGTAATGACTAGAGAAAGATTGCGTTTTGGTTTAAATTTTAGAGTTGAAGTTAGAGTTGTTTCTGTTGATCAGTTCTTTGCAAATTGCCACTCAAAATATTTATTACATACATTCAGGTATGGTGGTCACTACACCATGGGCAGCTATTCAATAACCATTTTCTTGTAAATGCACAGATTTCAGTGATGTAACTGCATATCAGCAGTTACAGTGAGCACTATTACAGCAGTTGTAACTGCAACCTTAATTCCCTTAGTTATAGTTATTTGGCAGACACTTTTATTTAATGCAGATTACAAATGAGGTAAAAAGTTTAAAAAATTTAGGCCAGGGAAAAGACATTCAAAGCAAAATACAGTGAAAATAGGTATTACCCATGTTTCTGCTAAATAAAATCATGCATGTGGCTATATTTAAGCTACAAATCACATAATTGCTGCACATTTGTGGTTTTGAAAATACGTTTTTAGCAACATTTTTTTTGGTTGTAGCTAGATAGATAGCTAAAAATGTATGTTTTTGACTCCTAGGCAAAAAAAATGTCTTTACCTTAAACCTTATTTTTCTTACTTTACTTTATAGGCTACACAGTTCCACATTGATAGGCTTTGCTTAATCAATATAACAATGCAAATAAATATGTCTAAATGCTAAATAAACAGCTTTAAAAACCAATGCATATCCATACTTTTCAATAGTTTAACAGTTTTATTCATTATTCTGTTAACCAACCCAAGTTGGACTCTCATGCAGAGATTGACACATGGAAAACTTACTGAAATATGTAACTAAGAAAAAGAAGAAAAATTGCTTTGTCTCTTTTCATGGCCTTAGAAAAATAAAACACAGGAGAAATTAATTTCGGGGTGGCACAGTGGTGTAGTGGTTAGCACTGTCATCTCATAGCAAGAAGGACCTGAGATTGAATCTATGGGTTGTCCAAGTGCTTTTTTGTGTGGAGTTTGCATGTTCTACCTGTGTCTGCGTGGGTTTTCTCCGGGTACTCCGGCTTCCTCCAACCATCCGAGGACATGCATGTTAGGTTAGTTGGTGACTCTACATTGTTCCTAGGTGTGATTTGAAGCACATTGATATGATATTCTGAAAGCTTTAGTTGATTTTAACACTCTCCATCTCACAAACGCCGACCTAATGTTCATTCTACTGTAGTTTAGCTTTTCTGTTGTTGATGCACACACTTGTCTTTTAATAATATATAAAAATATATAGTATACTGTCACAATACTGTCACACGTCTTAAAGAATATGATGAGGTTGTATTTGTTTGATGCTCTATAAAAAACGTTTGCCTCTCTCACCTTTGCCTCTGTTGTACCTACAGTAATTGGTACAACGTACTGAGACATTTATGAGTGTTGTACGTTGAGACCATAATTTGGTGCTTTTACTTGTTTTTTATGTCTAGATGATGCTGATGGGCAACATTTTTTTCCAGGTCCTCTAAAACAAAGAGAAAAAAAAAAATGTTGCACTCAATCTACTCTATTTGTCAAACTAGCAGTACGAGCCAGTTGACTGAAGCTGAACGAAGCTATACAGTAGGTGCTCGTTCTTGTTTGCAGCCATCACGCTCTGCCAACAATCTGCAGACACAAGCTGTTTTAGAGCCTGATGAGTAGTGGAGAGACCTGTCAGTGGCTCACAGATCAAGTGACGTAGGGGACACACCAGGGACCAGTTGAAATGACCTGCGATATACCAATATTTTTGCAAAGTTAATGAGCTGATACATGAAAGCACAGAGCATAAAAGGACACACAGAATATTGGCAGGAACATCCGCTCTGGTAGTCATGATGGATTTTAATTGTGGGTACCATTCAATCACTCAGATACTAAGATTGATATCATGAGTCTAGATCCTGTATTTTAGCTGTGTCTCACCACTGAATTATGCCTTTTATTCCTCTCTTAGTCTGTAAATACCACTAAGTACAGTTACCTAGGTAAACAATCTGGACTGTATGATATTTTGTAGCACTTTAGATAACCTAGAGCAAATAATTTTACAAAGGTATTCAGGGCATGTCCACCAGGGAGTAACAGCCCCTGCCCCCTCCAGGCAGACCAAGAACATGCTGGGGGGATTATATATTCCATCTGGTCTGGGAATGCCTCGGGATCTCCCATGAAGAGCTGGAGGGGGTATCTTGGGAGAAGGGTGTCTGAATTTGTTTGCTTACCATGTGACCTGGACCTATGAGACAGAATGTCTTTATGTTTATGAGTGTTTTTTAGATGAAACTGCATATTTGCTTATGTAATGTCTTTGTAACACTTTTTGGGGGGATATCTTGGTGCTGCAGTAGTCATTACACACACACAAAAAAAACACTACTATACGCGCAGAGAAATAATAAAAAAAAAATACACATCTCAACAGAAACATATTTCACATGTGAAGTAAAATCTACAGAAAAGCAAAGACTATTATGGATACTGTGTAATTATATGCATTGTGGATTAATGTGCAATAGCAAAAAATATTTAAATTGTCTTTGTGCAATTTCTTTTGTCCATGATTATTATTAGTACCCATTTTTTGCCCATACACTGAACTGTAAATGAGGATTCCTCCCTAATGGTCTTTCAAGCTTTTGTATAAACCATGGAACAGTTTGAATCCTACTTGTTTGATTTTCTGTAGAACAGTCACTGTCAGCACCAAGTGGTGGCAAATATTTTTTCTGTCTGTTTTGTCCTGTGGCTGCATTACAGTGAAGGCCTCCCTGTGTTTTGCCAGTTGGATGCTTTTAATATGGGACAGTAGCAGTAGCAAAAGTTTGCTCTACCTCAGTAGTATCTTAATCCTTCTTTGATATGGCTATAGCAGAACGAACACTGATAATTGAGGTTGATATCAATAAGATAAACATTTAAAGTAAGGCTTTATTACATGCTGCATTGTTACCTGTAAATATTTTGTGGATGTGAAAGGAATTTGAATCCAACATGAGAATATCACCTCTCTGCAATTCTGCAACTAAAAAAATGTATGATAAAGAGGAGTGATTGCAGAATGAAAATACACTGAATGGATAAACATACTATTAGAAGCATGATTTGTTTTAATCTCCACTTGAGTGTAATATGTTTTAGCCTCTATAGTGTGTTTAGGATTTCTAATGTTATTACGACCTGAGAATAGGTCAAATTTGACATGCTACGTCTAACCTTTACAGAAGGTCAGTTATGCAATATATACTACTTAACTAAATTAAAGTAAATGCTATAATATAAACAGAAGCAAACATGGAAAGTAACTAAATATATCAAATTCATAATATGTGATTTATACTTGATTTGTTGCACATTGCAATATTGCAAATCTATGTGCTTACATTGCCAAGAAGTCATTCATTATTATTAAGCAACAAAGAGTACTGATGAATTTTCTGTGTGACACTTTTCATTCTGATAAACATCATCGTTGAACTGTAAATCACACTGCATACACTGTAAACCGTGTAGCAAAAAGCAAAAATGATGACAGTAAAGAAAGAATAATGGCCCAAGAAATCTCTACTGAGCCTATTGTAAGCCTATGTAAGCAAAAAGAAACATACCTATTATACAGGCTTCCATGTGCTGTGCATTAACAGTTGTGTGGAATAGACTGACACAAGCCAGTGCTGTCTGTCAAATTATAAAGCTTAGCTTAATGTTGTGTGATGAACCTATAGCCTCACTCTCAGATCTTTTTTTTTCCTCCAAATAAACTTGGCATACTGTATGAAACCCTCTCTTTCACTTAAGTGCTAATGGAAAAGATGAGTAAATCAATAATACAACTAAGTATTTAAGATAATCCAATTCTAGGCACCACTTCTAGGCAGCAAAGCCGGCAACAAAAGCAAGAGGATATTTTCTTTTCATGTTAGTGCATGAGTCTTACTGAATAGAGTTTTGAGAAGCTGAGAATCTGGAAAAAGGACTAAAAAAACTAACTTTTGTAAAATCTTCTCAAACAAATATGTAAAATATGACCTTATAAAGAACACTACCGTGGCCACCGTGCTATGTGGAAAACAATTTCACTGTTGACAAATGCTTAATTAGCATTAGGTGAACTTTTCCTTGTGTCACCTTGTTCTTCACATTTAAGCTATACACTTTGGTAAAAGTGGTAATGATTGGTGACAAAAAATAATTACATTTCAGTAGTGTACCATAGATTATTCAGAAAATAGAAATCTTAACATACAGTATATTGTTGAAACAGAAAATGAATCAGTAATCCTGAGAATCTTTAAAGAAAATATACATACAGATCCCCTAAATTTATTAAAATTAAGCATTATATTGTTTTATCATATTATCGTATCATAATACAATCCAAGCAAGTGTTTTATTAACATATATTTTGTATGATAAAATTATAGCTCTTACAATATAATTATCTGCATGCATGACTATCAGAGACAAGGTCTCGGGGTCAGTGCCTGGTGCCATCCGGCTGCTGGGGCATGTGAAACAGTGGAGACCAAAAACAACAAAAATTGAATGGCAAAAGGTCACGGTTGCCCGTAGGTGGCTGTTTACACACCATCATACCCTTTGGTAAGTAGTCAGATCTGAGTATGTCTGACTAATCTCCCAGGCCAAAGCATTAGAGTCCCCCATTTTCCACCTCCCAAGGGTGAACGTTCCAGTGGCTGTTCAGCTGATTTCCCCTTTACAAATTTTATTATCACATGTGAGATACCCCCATGAGAAATCCTGGGCCTTAAAGTGGGAGACACACTGTACTGTTACAACTGGGTTCTGTTGAGTGTTCAGCAAATAGCTCTCCGATGCACGACGTCAGTTAAAGGCATTTCATTGAAAGCCTGGTTGAGAATAGCATTAAAGAATCAGTAGAGTCCATCAAAATGAGAGCACTACTTAGGACTAAAAGATATCTTATTAAAACCAGGGCTTCTTTAGCCACTATTTGTTTAAGCTTATTAGTTAATATTACATCACAAAGTGGGGCAATGGATAGCGTGTGATTTTGGTTTTGATTGAGCTACAGGTAGCATAAACTCAACACAGTGACTCTTTACATGACCTCTGTTTTTCTGTTGTTTGACAGCTCTACTTTACCTCCTACATGTTCGGTCAAAAAGTGAATCATTTACCTGTCTGTAAATAAAGATGAATCATTCTAAAAATTAATGTTCTGAAAATATATTTCAATTTCAACATGCATGTTCACAAAAAACAAAAAAAAAGTTTTTGAACAGATTTCTATTTTATTAACAACTTTAATCATAATGAGTACATCTTATTGAATTGCTCCTGTTGGCATATTTATTTATAATGTACAGAACAATGATAATACATTCACACCTTATACGAAGAAATTGCAAGGGTGCACAACAAGGCTAATGAACCAGTTAAACATTGTTATTTAGCACGCACCTACAGCCATACCACACCTAATTGTGGTGTGTAGTGGTGTTTATTTTTCCACTTTAAACTTAAGTCGTCACCGTGTGACTGCATATGTCTGTGAGGGCACATATTTTCAAGTGTCCAAATGTGTGTTTGTGTGTGGTCACCCATTAATGTAGTAACTGATGGGTGACTCAGCTTGAGAGATCAGATAGGCATGATTAGATAACGTGAAACTTGGGTCAAGGTTAAGGTCTTTAATCATGTGTGGTTTAAATTGCAGTGAAACCCTCTGCCAGTTTCTTCCAACACGGAGAAGACAGTGAGCTCTGTCCCCTAACATGACCTTGGTTTCATCCATTTTTCATGAGGCATAGTGAAGGAGGGAAGCAGGGACAGCATTCATGCAATTAGTCAGTAAAATAAAGGCACATATTACCCCTGTTCCGATGTAGCTCTTGAGTGAATTTTATAGAGCTAAGTGAGGTGGTATGGTTACAATATTAAAGAACATTCTATAGTAGAAAATAGAAAATGAAAGAAAATTTGCATACATTAATTCAAATATACAAGTAATACACTCAAGCCTTTAATTTTATTGCTACCATTTTGTTATTTATGAAAATTAGCACCAGTGGTTGAGAAAAAATGTGGAGTGGGATGATTTTGTACAAGTGAGAGACAAGGAGAGAGAGTGAGAAAGTGAGAGACCCACGCACAAGGTCTTTGCAAAGCAGAAGCTGTCAACCAGGGATTAGCAGAATGAGCAGAAAACCGACAATAGGCAGCAGCTTATATACTTTAGAAGACAGGATTTCAATTTTAATCCACTATAAATGAGAGAAAAAGGCATAAAATAGAATCACCACTAGTGGGCCTAAATATGCACGCTCAGGAAGCATATATTAAAAAGAGAAATATATAATAATTGTGTGAACAAAGGAAGAAACAGGAGATTGGATAAAGTGACAACAGATATCCTGTTTTTTCTTAAATGTTGGCAGGTGTGGTGGGCAAAGACACAAATGCTGACTAAGGAACATCCCTTTAAATAATAATTAACTAGAAAGAGTAACTTGTGAGTGTCCATGATGCCTTTTTTCCTAAAGCATGTTCAGTAAATTTAACATTCAAGACTTCTGCAGGGACTGGAGTTTACGCCATGCAAAGCAATGATTCTTCCAGCTGCTGGCAAAAGAAAAACTCAGGAGGCCAGTAATGAATTATAAGCCTAAATCTATTTTATATTCAATGCCCCTTTTGATTTTTAAAATCACAGAGCAAGCCGTCTTTAAGCAAGGGGTTCAATTAGCTTTTGTTCTTAAATAATAACCTTATCTCACTTCCATCTGCTCTATGGTCTAGTAATTCAAAGAGCGCTACAGCAATACCAAAAACATGCTTGCTATGGAATTTGAAGAAGCAACATGATGTGGAGTGAGAAAATAAAGAATCAAGATACTAAATATGGACAGACTAAACAGTTTTGAGTAATGATGTACCTTGATGTGCTTGTCTTTTTGTAAATATTAACATTTTGGATGCATTTTAGCATGTTGCTGTTTTCTTTTAGTGCTGTACCACAAACTAAATTACATTCATGAGCACTGTAATGGTGAAATTTCAGAGGCTATTATATCAACTTTCGTCTATCTAAACAACTACAGAGCACTTGGGAACACTTTAATTTCATTATAACTTATTGTTTTGTCTTATTGATTTGTTGATAATTTGACTGATACAACCTTTTAAGGGAATTCAAAAGACTGTTTGTAAGGCACCGAAATCCCCAAAGACAATGACACAACATCCTAAATACACAGTCAGTGACATTTCTTTTGAAATCATTCAGGCAAAACATGTGACATATTCTGCCAGAAATAAATCTTCTACAAAATTATGTGTTTTTATTAAATGATGCATTTTCCTGATTACAACGCATGAAATCGGGGGGATGTTTAATTATTTAAATCTTAAGCTAGTAAGTAATTCCTCTGGGTTTAATTAGCTACTCTACACTGCACCTTTACACCAAGACTGTGGACACAATTGATATGTTAATTTTATTTTTTCCTTACTTGTCATAACCAATTGCATAGTTGTACTTCGAGGATAAATAACTTAATTCACACAGATTATGTTCGTCAGTCAAAGAGGACGACTGTCAACCAAGAGTAACACAAATATTCCTTCCTTTGATGTGTAACTGTGTAATTTAAATCTGCCAAAGGAGGAATTGTTGTATTTGTTGTTTTTCTATAGTGTAAGCTCTCAACATTTTTCCATAAAACAAGACCTGAACTCCATACATCAAGAGAGTAACAAAATGACTAAAGGCAGATAAAGCCAAGAGGTGCTTTCTCCAACAGTCTGTGTCATGGGGTGATATAGAGTCCAGCCCTGCAAGATGTTCCAGCAAAGACTTTAAAAAATAAGCAGATGTGGGGTCAATGTGTGGCCATGCTTTCATGTTTTCCACATTTTCACAATCAGTTATTGAATGTCTCACTGTGGGAGTACGTTGCATCATATGTAATACAATTAATCTAATAAATGAAGTCCACAAAATATAAAAATAGTAACATATTTCAATGCTGTATTTGATTATTCACTTACAAATAGGTTATAGGAAACCACAGCCTCAAGTAGCATCTGTAAGGACAGCATGACATCAAGGTCTTAGCGCTGATATGGAAAACACCCCTGCCTTCAATTTAAATTTGTTTTCTGACATAAGTCACCTTTAGAGCATCGGTGTATTGGTTTCCCCCATGAATGCTGGGCGTATCTACAATATATCGCTGTTAGTGCTAAACCACTTGCTTCTTCGAGGCCTGTTTGCTTTAGAATTGTGTCAAAATTCTCTATGCTTGCTTTTAGAGTCTCAGTGTGAGAGCATGTTTTCAGCAGCACCAGCACACAGATCAACTTTGATAGTTACTTATAGTAATAGTCATTTTTTTCTGAAAAATTATTGTACAGTTTTGTTTTGAAATGTTCAACTACTTTTCTATCAAACACATTCCCAGGATCCATCTCACTATTGTCTTTTGCAACTCTATTTTTTATAACTACAGTTTATTTTACAAACTGTTTCTAAGAAAAGAGCCCATCTCGCCTGCCGCGGATTGAGCTGTTTGGCAGAGCGGATGTGGATGAGGTTCTGGTGATCAGTCCAGATGAGGAATGGCTCAACAGTCCCCTGGAGCCAGTGCCGCCACTCCTCCAAAGCCCACTTGATGGCCAGCAGTTCACGGTCCCCAACCCCGTAACGCTGCTGAGTGGGGGAAAATTTCCTGGAGAAGAAGCAGCACGGATGGAGTTTCCCTTCTGGACCGTGCTGCGAGAGAACAGCGCCCGCACCCACATCGGACACGTCCACCTCAACAATGAAGGGCTTGGCTGGATCAGGATGACAGAGGATGGGAGCGCTAAAGCGGGCTCCCACCGGGAAACAACCGGCCGACAAACAACAAGACGAACAGGTGGAAATAGAGGCTCCTTACTCACGGTACCGGAGGAGCAGATGGAAGGTGACGATCTGGGAAGAGAGTAAACACAAGTGAAAAGAATGAGAGCTTGGGACATGAGAGAAAACACGATGTCTGAGCGAGGAGCAAGTGAGTGGACGCTCACCTGACAACAGGAACTGGGATGACCAACACAGAGAGATGCGGTAGATGTGGCTAACAGCAAATTAGAACTTGATTTAAACCAAAAATAACAAAATGACATTTGACTCTTTCACAAATTGGCATGCTTAACATAAACGATGGAAAAAGTAGAAAGAAAACAGCAGAAGGTTAGAAGGAGGTTAATTCCTGTGCAACTTTGACTGAATAGAGACCACATTACAAAGGTGCAGTCTAAACACATAGGAGACAAATTGAATACAAAGTCTCATCTTCCAGCAACTTTCTTGACGAGGCTTTTCACATGTCATATATATCACTTAAACAGAGAGAAGGCTGAACTTGACACTAACAGTCTTCTTTCAGGTACAAGCTATTACAGTATACAAAATAAGTGTGTTGAAATTCATATTTTTATCTTTTGGACAGATTTTCTGTCTTAAGAGATTCATGGATTTGGCCTCTGACTCACTCAGTCACTCACAAACACATATTTATTGGTTTCTTGTGAGTAGATTATCTGCAGTTCCTACAACTCTTCTCTCTTCTCTCTAATCTTGTTTTCTGTTATTTAGTTATTTTGATTGTAGCACAGATGAGAAATCCAAAAACGCTGTTTAGATTAGCACCTTGAAACAAAACAGTTTTTTAATTAACATTTTTTTGTGTTGATGGTTAAGCAATATACTGCAGAAGAACACATTTTTCAGATGAAAAGATCCAATATGAGGGTAATACAGTACAATACTTATAATGCAGTGTTTCTACACCATAACAATACCTGTATTTAAGGTGTAGTTAATTCAAGTACATGGGATTGCAAATAAAATGTATTTCCTTCCTGTTGTTTTTGTTTCATATAGAGTTTGACACACACACACACATCTCTGTGTGAGATATAGATACATATATAGATATATATATATATATATATATATATATATATTATTTTATATTTTTTCTTTGGCACGTTTCACCTTTTAGAATATGAAACTTCAGAATAATTGTTTTCTCCTTTTCAAAGGTCATCTTACGCTGGTGTGTAACCCACCACAATAACTGTTTGATTGCAACTAAAGGGTACATTCCTGAATAGAAGAAATTAAATTAAAAATACATTTTTTTGCTGTATTTATCTCCTTGAATGTGTCCACTAATTAAACTGACAAGGTTTAAACATTTTATATTGCAGCAGAAACCTTATCTGTGAATTAACTGGACTAGAATATTATGAGGAGAATCAAGTTCAATAGTGTTTAAAACACTGTGTTTGAAATACTTACATGAATATGAAGTGGCACTTCTGTTTATATGGTCCTTTTTTTAGGCAAGAAGTTTCTTTTTTACATGAGTAGTGAATTTGTGTACTTGTACTTCCTCTAACTGGTCAGAAGCTTTGAAATTCACTTTAACTGCATTTTGGCCTTTACGACTATAGTAACTGGTTAATGTCCATTGTCATCAAGAAGCACATTTAGCCTGTGAAACTGATGTTGTTGAGACATTTCTTATGTAATTTCTTGGGTTGACAAAAAGAGCCATTCATTAAAAGACATTTCCTGCTTTCATTATCGTCACTATGTTGCAGCCCACACATTCCTCTAATGAAGATTTCTACTAGTCATTGACAGGTTAAGTACATTTGCTTTTTCAGCAGAGTACAGTATGTCGATAAGTCCCATTTTGTTTGGCTAAAATGTGATTGTAAATGCTGTAGATTTTGGTCTATTACAAAAAGGCGATGGACATTATTACAAGTGCCTGGGGTGTCTCCTTGTGCCTTGACAGCATAGTGTTTTCTATGTGTGTATATCCATATGTGGAAACATGAAAAGACGTATCATGGTTAATGATTGGCAAAGCACACATCCTCCACACGTTACTTACATACACTCTGTTGGCAGTTACAACAAGATAAAACTAATGTCTAATGAGGTACAAGTCTAATACAATAGTCCTGCAATACATTTTCCCATCATGACGGTGAAAATATTCAGTTTTTGTCTTTATTTTATAGGCTTTAGTGCTGCTGTTAAACTATATATCTGCCTGCCAAAACGACGCTGGATATCAGTCAGATCAGCTGCAGCACACTGGTGCAAGCTCGCACTCACCTTAACTAGCTGGAATGAAAGATCAAAACACAACATAGATGATTCATAGGCAATTCTAAATGACTTAGAACCAATTAATAAAGAGACAAAGTGTTGTTAAAGATGGCTTAATGTTAGCAGATGTGTTTTCTTGTTGAAAGTGCTATGACTGGTTCTGTATGTGGGTTTTGGCAAGCAGCTGTTTTCCCCACGTCCCACTACTGCGTACCTCCAATGAATCTTTTAGTGGTGCGCAGTACCACACCGTACCACCTACTTCACCCATGATATTGGAGTCATTGTGTAAACCAATCAGTTACCTGTGTACATTTAATTAACATGTTCTGTATCAATTTATTTGTGACATGTACAATGTAAGTTTTTGATTTACAACTGTGAACATCATATGTAAAATCCAATAAATAATAAGAAGAAGTAAGTAAATAAGAAGTGTTTGTCTTTATAAATAACAGATTCTTTAATTACATACTATCAGACAGTATAATGCATATACAAAGAACAACGGTTAGAGTACCAACTCAGTCACATAGCAGAGTGACCAGAAGGATGTTAGTGAGCGAAAAGGAATGCAACATCCACCAGTCTTTTTAGAGTTTATAAAAAGGCACATAAAGGGGTTTATGAAATAGTTCATAAAGAGCCATGGAAACAAGCCAAGTTGTTCCTGTCTATCAGAAAACAATTTGGAGTAAGGAGGAGGTCAGCCACAGGTATCAGGGTACTTGTAAACAAACAGGAAAAAAGTAGAATGGCAAATTGTAAAACAAATCTTTATGTATATTTTTGTTCATATACTGTACATTCATTCCGTTGGTTTGGCTCTGGAGCTTCCACTAAATAAATTAACTAATAAGTACAAACACTGACATTTTTCTTCTCTATTCAAGGGCCTGCATATTCATTAAACAAGACAACAGGAGAAGAAATCATGATTAAAAAGAAAAATGTTGATAAATATACTACACTTACTCTTTACAACAACCCTGTAAATAAAGAGATTTGCACTGAGTAATGTAAGTATTGTTCTACAAAGAAAAGCATATTTTATGTCAAATTGATCAGAAATACAGTGTAGACATTGTTAATATTGTAAATGACTATTGTACAGTAGCTGGAAACAACTTTTAATAATATTATATTGAAATTATTAAATGTACTATTCTATTATCAGCAAACATCAGTACTGTCTTCTAGCACTTTTCACAGTATGTTTGCTGCAATGATAACACAGCTGATGAATGTTTTTTGTCAAAACATGGTATTTCCTGTGTGTATCCAAACCTTTAACTAATAGTGTATACCATTAAATCTTCTGGATTTTTTAAGCAAATGTGGCTACAGTTCAACAGAAGTATCTCACACCTTGTTGCAAGTGTACTGTAACTGGGTAGTAAATATATTAGAATGTAATTTTCCTTTTAGGAAGAGCTACAACTCTGGAAAAAAAAAATTAAGAGACCACTGCACATCAAGACACGGTCATGACCAGCCCAAACTCCAGACCTGAACCCCATTAAAAACCTCTGGAATGTGATCAAGAGGAAGATGCATGGTCACAAGCCATCAAACAAAGCTGAACTGCTTGACTTCTTGCACCAGGAATGGCATGAAGTCACCCAACAGCAATGTCAAAAACTGGTGGAGAGCATGCCAAGACGCTTGAAAGCTGTAATTGCAAATTAGGGTTACCAAATATTGATTTCTGAACACTTCCCAAGTTAAAACATTAGTAATGTGTTGTGTAAAAATTTATATGAACTTATGTTTTTATTTTTTTGCATTATTTAAGGGTCTGAAAACACTGGACCTTTCTTTTAATTTTCTGCAAATAAATGTTCAAAATGATAATATTTGTATTTGGAAATTGAGAGCTATGTTATCAGTTGGTTGGTTGTCAGTTATGTTACTCAAATATATATCCATTAAACAGGAAAATCAGAGAAACTGATCATTTTGCATTGGTCTTCATCTGATTTCATGTTTATCTGATAACATTTTAAGAGGATGGCATTTATTTAGATATAATGGGAGTAGATGTCACAGAAAGTTGTTGTACGCTGTTAAGAGCTGGGATTTTAGCTGACTAGCTAGGTAACATTATAGTGTGCATAGGATCCATACCATTCTGTTGTTGTTTTGTGTGTGTATGTGTATTCATTTGGTGTTGTTTTGCATTTTGTGTGCACAACCCCACTATCATATGTCTGTTTCCATACTTCTTTTAATGAATTTTGATATTTTAAAATTTTCTTAAAGCTGCAAGAATCCCAGTTATTGTGTCCCACATGTCAACTAATTTTCCCAAGCTACAAAAGTCTAAGCATAACTGACATATTGTCACTTCTTATAGTTGTAATTAACTCTAAACAGTCTAAAGCTCACACAAAACACTTCAACAATTGAAAAACCATTGTTGATTGACAGAGGAAAACCAATTTCTTCTGGCAAATTTGTTTTAGCTTCAGCACTTTCACTACATATGGCAAAAGATCCCAGTGGTATTAAAAAAGAGAGCAAGACGTGTCAGCTGAGCGAAACCCTACACATAATATCAATGTTTTTTGCATGCTTTCCCATGTAAGTACATCCCTAAAATATGACAGAATGTTTGATCAGTCAACCAGTTAACAGCTTGATCCTGTATACTCAGGTCAAGATCTTTTAGGTTGTTTCATTAGATGAGCCTCTGTAGGTTCACAGTATTTCTCTACCATCAATACTTCTACCACCTTATTACAGCCAGGGCTCCAGCCAGTGTGAAATTCCCCAGAGGAGAGAGGCACTGAAGCAGAAGCCAGACAAGCCTGAGATATTATTATGTGAATAAAAACCCAGTAGCTCTGGGATCATCACATAACGGGATATTTAACAACCTCATTAAAAAGAAGAAAAAAAAGTGTAGCATTTGAAATGAGTCACTTCACTTGTTATCACTTATCACCAGATTTGTGTTTTGTAACGTAGCACCCTTAAAAGCAGCATAACCCATGAACAACATGTTTAGGACAAAACCAGGTGTTATATCTTGAATCATAATGGTGATAGTAACCAGTTTAACTACTTAACAATTCTACAATATATGGTACCAAGTTGCCACTTTGCATCCCCGGTTTGAAACTGAAAACTCTGCCGTATTGTTTCAATATAGTACATGTACACTACCAGTCAAAAGTTTGGACACACATAGGAATTATCATGTTTTTCATGAAAAGATACATGTCTTCAGTTGTTACCATCATTTATGCTGTCTGCCTCTGTATGATTTATACCTCAATGTTCCAAAACAAGTTCCAGTTTAGAGCAGCTTTCAGTTTTAGAGAAATCCTTCATCACTGTCTTCTATCCAAACAGTCCCACTGAGCAGTTGCTCATATTAGTGGAGTCAGGAGGTTTTATCCCCCCAGGTAGTTGTGTCCTATTTAACAGACATGCTGACAGGGCATAAATGGTGACAATTGCTATTTGTTTTTCAGCAGGGGACTTTGAAGGTGTTACATCAATTTCTTATGAACTTAAGCACTTCTATAAAGAACTGATTATAGTTTTTTAAAGCCATTTCAAGTGTTCTTATACTGGAACGAGATGACTGTTGTCTAAAAAATACTTGAAAACCTTCTGTGTCTGACAATGTAAAATAAATTGAACTTTGAGGTTTTTTTAATGCTTTACAAGACAACAACAAAAATCTCAAGCACAAGAAACCAAGTACACATAAGATCAACTGGATAGTGATACTTGAAAATAAACAAATACATCTAGACAATGACATGCATCTAATTGAAAAAAAATGTGGAGAAAACATCCTAGCTTTACAGCAATCTGAAAGAAACTTTAATACTCAAAATGTGTATTGTATTTAAGGTGTGTAATAATCCTTTATCCTTCTAGGATATCTATTATTTATTTTCACAAGTTGTAACAGATTCAATTTAGTATCCTTGTGAGTGAAATGTGAAAAATGTCAGATAAAAAAGACAGATAGGCTCTAACAGGAACTGAAATTGAAATTCATTGCTTTGCTTAAAAGCCAAGTGCTTGTAGAAGCAATTGGCCAATGGAGCTAGACAAATGTGCCCTAAGGCTGACCTCAGGCTTGGTGGAAATGATCTACCTAGGGGAACAAGAGACCTAAATGTCACTGACAGTCATGGGTCATGGGTGCTGTCACTATGAGACACAAGGGGCTGCCTCTTCTTAATCTCAACAACCTTCCCTGAAGGTGTCACTTGGGTGGAGGATAGGAATGCTCTCAGTTTGTAATCAGGCTCTGCCACAGTTTTTGGCTTTCACAAAGCTTGTCTTCTGTCACTAGCTCAGACCAAAAAGAAATTGCCTCTGTGTGGGTGCTGAGATGAAACAAAAAGCAAGAAGAAATATCACTGCACTGTCAAAAAAACTGTAATTGTGGGATAGCTCATGACTACGTGGAAATGACATGAGGAAAGAGAATAGGACAGTTCAGAATAATTACAAAGATGACTGTGACCAGCTCCTAGAACTCATATCTACTACTGTGTCTTTTTTCTGTTGTTTGGTACTAAACTTTATAGCATAAACACAGTATTTAATAAAATAATTGTGCTAAAATGTTGAGAAGGGCATTGAGGACACAATAGTGATGAATGTTGTGTTTGGATATCCTCATTTGTCTTGCGGGGGTGCATGTGGTTTGATGGAGATTTGCATGTTTCCTGGAGCGCCTATAATGTACAAATTCCATATTTATCACATGTTGCCAGAACTGCTGTCACATTAAAAATGCATTCACAAATCAATATGAACAAGTAATCTGTGATAATCACTCTCATACATCAAAACTAATCCTGAGCAGATGATGACTGATAATGACTTTGAAGCATTAACCAATGCAAAAACACAATAGGCCAGTAATTAATTTGGACAGTAGGAAGCCAAAGCGTTTTGTATGTCATCAACACCTTTGAAAAAGCATCAGACATTAATACTTCATTACAACTGACAATGGATGTGAATAGTGTTAGAGGCTGCACTTTGTTCTTGATATGTTGTGTTTTGCCACAAACACTATTTTCTACTCTAAAAAGCTAGTCTGGATGCCTCTTTCTATTTACTGAGGCATTTTCATTATGCTCAGCTGTTTACAAGGTAGAGTGTACAAGGAGTGATAGGATTATTATAATCTACTCTCCACTGAAACTTGGAAGATTCACTTTATCTTAACCTTATTGTATGAAGTGTTTAAATCTATACAGTTGTGTCTACATTGTTCCTGCGCACATGAAATGTCACTGATTGTGGATTTACAAAGGAGTAACTGAGTTTAAAAAACATTATCACTGGGAAATATTAACTATAAGAAACAAACACACTAGGTAGAAACATGTATGATATAACAGTTCTATACAAACTCCCCTTTAAACTAATTTCAATTTATACATGAAATAAAAAAAACAAGATATGACGATATGACATGTGGATTAGTAAATTGATGTGCTTTAAGTCATTAAGCCAATTGACAAGCTTGCTGACCATACTTAAAGTCTTTGTGTTAAGATAAGGTAACTGATTTACAGATGTAATTTTGTACTTAACACACAGTTTAGATTTGATTTGGAAGTACATTTGAGAGTTTTAGAATCAGTAGCTTAAAAAAATGGGATTGTTATGAGGAAGCACTTTTTGTTAAATTGTATAATTTTTGAGGTGACTAGTTTACACATTTACATATTCGGAATATGAACACTCATGTAAAATTGAGGATAAGTGTAGTGCAGTATATAGTAAATACAGAGTGATATTGGACACAGCCTTGATACAGTAATCCACTTAATGTGGCTCATTTTAATCGTCAAATGCTCCACTTGATAGCAGGTGCTCATAACTCTATATAGTGTGTTGTGCTAACCTGATATGTGCAAAAGGGAACACATTAAAATTTTAGCCACACTCAGGGCACAGACTACATCACCAGGACAAGGTAAGTGATGGCGGAGAGCTTTCACTCTTCTGGAAGAGAATGAACAATGTAGGTGGAATGAAGCATGAGCAGAGGGTCTTATAGTGGTTAGAGAGAAAAACAATAACTGTTCATCTCCCACATATCTTAGTACTGATTCGACCTTTACCTTAATCACAATCACACTGCACTGGCGATGATTAACTAGATAAGTCTGTAGGCACAAAAGTGATGGGTTTACTGAATTTACCAATGAGATGTTGCACCTACAGAGAAAATCTGAGACTCTTTCTGGGTCTTTTTTTTATAGAAGAATTCTTGTTTCTGAGTCACCTTTCTTTCTACTTCGTGCATACCTCCACCCCCACATGTAGTAAGCCAGGCGCCCAAAATGGCCCCAGTGTATGTACAAGTAAAAAGTGTTTTTAAAAGTATAAAAAACAGATGTAGTATTCACATTTAGTTTTAAAACAAATATTGGACATAATATGCTATATAAACTGAAAAACATAGTATTTTAAAATGAAATGGATCTATGAGGCAAGAAATTAGCTACTCTATGTCTGAGCACTCTTTTCCACAGATGAGAGAGACAACAACTAAACTGCTGCTCCAACGCAATATTAATGCCAATTAAGCCTTGACACCGAGATCCCTGCAGCGAACTGGCAGTTCACCATGACCACCCATCAACAATTGGCTGAATTGAAGTTGTGAGGAGGTGATGCCCAAGGGGTAGGTTCACAGGATAAGATTAGAACTCACTGTGTATGAACAAGAACCTGCTGTTGAGCATTTAATACGTACCTGTTTTAATCTTGTTTAATTGCGCCATACGGCTGCAAAAGGCAAAGCTATAGTAAAAGTCACTCTGCGTTTATGAACACCACTCTTTGCGACACCATGCATGTGCCTGCACAGATGGGGTCCTTCAGAGCGTCAGTCTTTTTTACTGTGGTGTGCTTGCGGAGCCCTGATGTTGGTTTTGGGTCAGTAATGCAGTGTTTTTAAACATGCAAAACCAAACAAACAAGCATCTGGTGACATAGTAAAATCATGTTAAATTAAGGATAGAGAAAGCAACACTTCTCCCCATATAGAGCATCTTCCCAAATGCACAATCACAAATCACAAAGGAACACGATGATTCAAGAGAGAGAGGTGTGGAGTGATAAAAAAGTACTTATAAAAAGTTGTTGATCTAATCTCAACAATCCAACAATTTTTTTATCAGTTTCTGTTCTGTTTCATGTCTCTGAAATATGTATGCAAATATAAGGCCATTGTTTCAGTAAGTGGTCAGTTACCCTTAGTCACCCTTCATACAGTACAGGTTTGCTGACAGAGGGAGTTGGAGATTTGTTGTGTGTGTGCACTGAAGATATGATCCCTTTGTTGACAGTGACTGGAAATTGGTGTAAACATGCAGCAGAGTATGTTAATCAGCTTACTCTGGAAGCCTTTCCCATAGATTTTAATTGCAGGTTATAATTCTAGAAGATGCTGCTCCCTGATTTTTTGTGTAGGTGCATAGTGACAGTGCAAAGAGACAGCATGAGTTCACAGCATGAACTGTCTAAATTCCCACCCCCCCCACCCAAAAATTAAACAAACAAATAAAATTTGTAAAGGCCACTTTACGCTAGCTTCAGTTTTAGTCAGACTTTGAGTGGACTTTGATTTACAAACGAGCATTTAATCTTGTAAAAAAGCTAACTAGAAATCTGGTTATTTTTACAGGCAGAGAAATTGGGTTTCTCTAATCTTCTACCATGGTAACAGAAACAAGGTTTCTTTTCTAAATGACAGCTAAGAAATCTGCTTTCTTGAGAAAGCTCACTGGGTTACTAAGTGCATTTAAACTCACTGAGTCTCTGATGTGTGCCCATGTAGGTGCACAAATCAACACATGAAAGCAGCTCATGGGCCATGATAAATAAAATTACCCTGACAACAGATTAGTCAGATTGTTGTGCCGTCTCTCCATCCATTCTGTGTGCTGCTGTCAGCTGCAGTCTGCCCCACCAACATTTTTATCCCATTTTCTTCTCCTACATAATTTAGTTTTCAGTTTTAAATCTACCATAGGTTTGTAATCTACTGGCCTTAACTGTTAGTTTACTACAGCAATACACCATCCACAATAATTTGTTAACATCAACATTACTTAAATTGTGTAACTATAAAGCATAGCTCATGCCATAAGGGACATCGGTCTGTGGCTAATACAAATCAATAACCAGAACTTAATTTGTGTGTATCTGAAATCACACCCTATTCACTCATTCACTACTCCCTTTATAATGTACACTAGGTAGTCCACTCAATAGTGAACAGCAAATTGAGATTTCAGATAATAACTGAATAGCATCTGTGATAATGACGTATAGCGTATATGCGTGATTCTTTTGATGGTACAAAAGAATCACACATACTGAGGACGTTTTGTGGTGTAGTAGGAGTTACCACATGTTGCGTACGGCCTACATTTATGAAAATGTATAACATACATGACTAACAGTGTGCTTTGCAGTAAACTTCTAAGGCTGCTGAAAACTTGCAGTCTTTAGGCACCTTTAGAGAAACCCTCCTGAAATATGTTGTGCCAGAAAAACTTCAGACACAACATTGGCATCAAACTTGAGTTTCTGGCATGAATGCTTTGCACTTTATAATACAGACATATTCCCTTAACCTTTTTTTCTGTCACCCTTTCTGTAGAGTAATGCAATGATTCATGCATTCACATTGTAATATTATCCATCACTTATGTTTCTAACAAAATAAAATGTGTTTGCGATTGCAGTTTTGTTGCATATGAACATAAGAGTCCACCCAAAGAGACAGATACATTTGGTACAAAGTCTGATAATATATACAATCTTTAAATAGAACTTAACTATATTTTATTATACAATACATCTTAAGTATAGAAATAATGCCTAGTTTTTCGAGAAATTACTTTTGCTTGAGGAATAATAAATTATTTACAAATCGAGTCGCATAATTATTAGTGTATGTCATCAGTATACTGAAATTGATAGGGAAATATTGCTTTTTTTACAAATGAAAGTAAGCCATAGCGAAATTTAACTTAACTAAGAAGGTCTATTGTGCCTTAGATCATTACTCATGCAATATGAACATCTAAACACTAATCTAGCAGCCTTATTCTGGACTAATTGAAGTCCATTGAGGTCTGTCTTATTAACTGAACAGTACTCCAAATGAGATAATACTAATGCACTGATAACATCTTTCATGGCTGATTAGGTGTCATAGAAAGAACATTTCCTAGCCACAGCTATGCCCATTCCCATTTTCTTAATAGCACTGTCAACATGCTGAGACCATGAAAGATAATGATTTAAAGTAACACCTAATAATTTAATCTGATTAACTAATTTTAATCCCAATTTAGAAAGATTCAATTGTGAGCTATTAGTTAACTGTAGTATACTCCCAGTTATCACAGATATGCTGTAGATTTAGATGCACTTAAAATCATGTTATTTTTGCCAACGCAGTCAAGCAGTTCCTGTTCTATTACACTGGTCAATTCAATATAATCCTTATCTGAATAAAACAGCAGAAGACGATTTTTCCAACACATAAGGCAGATCATTTGTAAAAACTGAGTAAAGGAGTGGACCAAAGCAGCTAACTGTAGCATGCCACAGTGCACGTCACAGCTGTCTGAAAAATATAGTTATAATAAACCCTTTGCCTTCTACTGCCCATGTAGCTTTTTATCCATCCCATGTGTTGCAACTGCACCCTCAGAACCTGCACATCACGTAAAAAGCTCTTTCAGATTTAAATGACCAGATTCTTAAATACTAGAAAAGTCAGAATACTTTCAAGAAGTTGCACACAGCCCATCTGATGACACCCAAATCTTAGCTTTTTTAATTAAGCTGAAAAAGTGCACAGTCAGGCTTCTGAATCAAGCTCATTTTGGCTTCTTGGTGTGCATACCTTTGAAACTCCCGACAGGCATATCACAGAAAGGCCATTGGCCAACTATAACAAGACTATCATAACCCTGACAAAGATGTGCCTGTTCGGCTGTCAGCTTGGCCTCGATCTTGTCATTGCAGATTCTCCAGCGTGAGCTCACTATCAAACAGAAAAAATAAATGAAATAAATAAATGAAAAACTTAAAATATAAAACATATATATAAAAAAGATTTATGTTTAGAGGAGGCCAGTACTACAAAGCAGCATGCATATTCTTACCTGGCACTTTAATTTCCAAAGCCTAGGCTTCAAGAGATTATATGTAACATTCTGCCACACTACATCTGTGCTCATTTGGCAGTGTCTTTTCAGTTTTTACTGTATTATAAATTATATGGAGTAATGTTTTAAAAGCATGCTGTTTGTCCCTTTTGTGATACAAAATGGAATGTGTGCGGATTTGCACACATATTTTACACTTAAATGATTCAGATCATCAAACAAATGTCAATATTAAAAGTACTTAAGTATGAATTCTCTTTCTGTAGGTACTGGGTGACCTCAGTGAACAAATGTGATGTTGGGAGGCTCCATATCAGAACAGGACATCTGTTAAAGTAAGTAGCATAGACATGTTACTATTATGGATTCCATCCATTCAAAAATGTGACATGGGGGAGCACTATTAAAGGGATACTGTATGTCCAAGGTAGTGCTCCAATTCGTGAGCTTACAGCTATGTCAGGACAAAATCGATTCACATCGGGGGAATAAATGGGCCAATCACTCAGACGGTCAGCCATATTGAGTGGGTTTAAACAGGCCACAGACTCATAGCAGTTAAGAGACACATAAGAGAGTGCTGATTACATGAAAAAATGAGACCATGACTGTTATTGTACATTACAGATGTTGGTCTCATGGTGTCTACAACATGAGAGCTTGGGTTCCTCAACAAGGTAGACTTCTCTGGTTAGATAAGGAACAATAATATGGCACTGATTGTATTTCATTACTGACACTCAGTTTCAAAATGATACATCTAGCCTTTAGTGTACGTCTCAATACACTGGCAACTACAAGTGCTACAGAACACTTGTAATAAATAAAGAATATTGGCTGTAAATGTTTAACTTTGTGCTCAATAGATGTTTGATGCTTAATCAAACCTACCACAGGGCTTTATTGGTGTCTGATGACCAGCAGTATTTACATCATTCACCAGCTTCTGCCTTGACAGTGTGTGTAGCACAAAGTATGCTGCACCTTTTGTTGTTTTTCTTTTGAATCATGGGCCATGATGGATTGAGAAAGGGCTCCTACTTTATTGATTCTGACAATATCTGCATTAGGCTGCAGTAAACAATTGCGATTCCATTGTTACTGGCATACGAAACAACACACCTCCATAAATAACATGTTTACACAGATGCAGAGTGAGCAGCAGCAGCATTTGTGCTTTCAGTGTAGGTCACCTGTGTTTTGAAATCAGTCAATACAGTCCAGAGTCCAATACAAAAGTACAGATGTAAAACTGGGGGATGAGCAAAGACAATTCTATCGATAACAAAGATAAACTGATAAACTAAAATTTCAACTGATAAATGTTCTGAGTCAACTGAGTCAACTCTACTGCACAGTCACCCAATTAGATCTCAGTAACGAGGTTACATAGCTGACATGTGTCGGGCCAAAACAAAGAAAACATGTACACACATGCTGTGAAAAAAATGAGCAAAAATGAACTAACGTGGGTAAAGATGACGAGTAAGTGAGTCAGAGTTTAGACACTTAAAGTGGCAAAATGCACTATACTCAGATGTTTTGTCAGTAGCAAAAGCCACCTCCAGCTTCTTATTTTATGCCAGTGCTCACTCTGTATTTACTGGTAAAAATCACATGTAATGTACAGATTTCTAGAGCAACACACAGAAAAAGGGCAAACAAAACTGAAAGATACTTTCAGACTAGTATAATATTATTTGATTTAGACAAATAGTGTGTAGTACACAACACACATACACAAATTGGGATGCTGTAAAATCTTCATTAAAATCTTCAATAGAATGCATTGATTTGCTAATCTCTCAAATCCCTATTTCATCAAAAAATAAAATACCATAAAAACATCAAATGTATAAATTGAGAAAGTGTACCATTTTAAGATAAAATACGACAATTTTAAAATTGATGGCAGCATCACGTCTTAAAAAACGCAACAAAAGGATTAAAAAAAGTGGTACTAACAAGAAAAAGCTGAAACAACATTATTAACTAATGAGGTTAATTGGCAACAGGTCTGTAACATGCTGAGGTACAAAAAAACATCTAACAGACTCTCTCAGACGGTAAGAAGAGGTTCACCAATCTGTGAAAAGCGGCATCTACAAATTGTTATGAAATTTCAGAATTATGTTTGCCAGTTAAGTTAATACATAATCAATAGGATCCATATCAGGGCTGATAGAAAATAACTTTAAAATAGTCTATCGTTTAGTTCTTAGCCATTCTTGGATGACTTTAGCTGTGTTTTGGGTGAATATCTTGTTGATGGGCTCATGACCTGCTACTAAGGCAGAGCTTTCTGACACTAGGCAGTATATGCTTTGCTCTAGAATTCCTTGATAGTCTTGAGATTTCATTGTGCCCTGCACAGTTAAGGCCCACTGCCAGATGCAGCAAAGCAGCCCAAGACGTAAAAAGCATCATCCACACTGCACGGTAAGTACGATGTTCTTTTCTTTGAAAGCTTTAGTTTGTCTATGAACATAGAGCTGGTACGACATTGTCTCTACCAGAAATATTGTGGCTTTATAATATGTATTATTATTAGCTGCCAGACAGTAGATGACAGCAATACTATGGGGTTTCAGTGTGTTGTCCAACAAAACCTTAACACGTAGTCGAGAGGAACCAGGTATCAAAGCACTGATCCTTGGGTTCATAAACAACTACGGGGGTACCCACACAACCAACTGAGCTACTGTCGCCTAAAGCTATCCATGATGCAATCATGCATCGATGTACCTTGTCCTTGGATATCAGCTTGTATCTCTTTGTAACTTGTCCTTGGCCTGATCTACTATTTTCATTGTGCAGTTCAATATGGGGTAGAATTTCCTGTTGTGGCCATGCCTCAGGGCGGCTGGCTACAGTGCAATGGACCTTAAACTTGACAATAATATTTGCAATTCTTGTCATTGCCTTTATCTTTAACATGTTTCTCTGTCATTATTTTTCGTATCTTGTCAGACAACTCTTTCTGTTGCATCATCTGGTCCTGGTCCAGTTCAGTGCGGTGCACACGATGATACTGAACGACAACAGAGTGACTACCTTTCTCCATTGAATTAGGGTGATTGAAGATGTGTGGTGCTTATTACAGGAAACAATATTAAAAAACAACATAATCCACATATTTATAATATTTTCTAGGCATACCATTATTTTTGACCATGTGTTGAATTATTTAAAACATTCTAAAATTTGATTGAATCAAAAAATCCCAATGTAAGTCAGATTTTTTCTTCTTTCTTTATTTCTTTTCTTATATTTGTTAACTGTTGTGTTTTCTGTTTTTGTAAAAGGGTACAGACACATTTGCCCATGTCCTTATATAGGCTTATACAATATATTTTGTAGACACTTCAAACTATAAAGTTGTCATCCCATGTGATTATGTTTAGTTGGCGTTCCAACCACAGAGTGATTGCTCTAAAAAAACAACCTTTGCATCAACATGCCACTCCCTAATGGTGACTATATTTATATCCTCTAAAGTCCACATTTTTAGACTGAATATGTCATAGGAGACTGACAAGGCCTGTCCCATCTCAAAGGCTTCACCAAATGCTGCTGAGAAATATAGTCGTCTTTTACCAGAATTTTGAGTACATTGGCAGTTTATCCTACAGTATGCAGCCTCCAGTCCCACCGCAATGTTTGCATTCAGTTCATCAATAAACATATGATATACACTAAAGAAATACAAAATAACCAAACCAGAAACAAATAAATAAACCCAGAATCCACCAAGGCTGATAAGTGACATAACTGATTTCTTCTTTTTTTTTGTTCCAGGAACAGAAGCATGTCTATATCTGACCACATAATTTAAAAATGTGATTAATTTATTTGAATATTCTAAATGGTAAATTAAACTGATAGCTGTTGTCACTTCTTGTTGTCTTTGGGGAATGACACTCTGTGATGACAGTAATGAGAAGGGAGGGAATTTACCAAATATAAGGAGACAGTGAAGGAGGGAGATGGGAAGGAAATCGATGGCAAGCATTAATTAAATGGCTCCTCAACCTCATATTATTGGAGGAAGGACTAACATAAAGGAGACAAAAAATGTAGACAAATTATTAACAAACAGGGCCCACACACTTGAAAGATGTTTGAGTAATTCTGCCTCCCTAAATCTTGGCATGTAGAACTTAAAATATTTCTAACCACCACACATCAAACCCCAACACATGTGAGATTGACAGTTTAAGGGGGAGCTCTTGATGACTTAATTGTCTCTTCTTTTGGCCATACAAAACGTGACATAAAGATACATAAACAGATGTGTGCAGAGACACTGACAATCTGGAAATAGTCAGGAGTATAAATGGTAAAATAAATAAGGTAATAATAGAGGATGTGGTAATTTTATCTCAGTTGACATCAACAATTTCTCAGTGCAGGCATGCATATGTTCCACTTATAATTCTTGGCAATTGTTAGTTAAGGGGAATTACAATTAATGGGGCTATTACAAATGCCGATCAATGAGCAGCACACAACAAAGCCAGTGTAATTAGTGATGTTTTCTAATCAATGGCTTTTTTTGGAATTAATAGAAGGCTTACAGTCAATACATTTCACATTTTACAACCTGGAATGTTAAAAAAAGTATTCTTGCACTTTAGATTCTTAACATGTGATCCTTAGCAAACGTAACATATAAATTAATTTATGTGAAATATATAGCTGCAAGCTACAATACTAGATGCCAAGCATTATACATAATTTCAATAAATTGTGGGTATAAGAGACTTCTACCTGTTTAAGTGTTTTAGAACAGCTTTTTAAAACTTTTTTTCTGTCACAGCATCACATTCTAAAACCTAAAAAAATCTACGCCATCTCTTTTTTGACCAATACACACACTAAGTAGTTGCTGAAGGAGTACTTTTTGGGAGCCTTGAATTTTGAAGGCTTGTCATTCGAAAACAGCGAAAGGTCTTAAGTCTTGGATGCACATGTGAGCAATTCTGTGTGGAAGTTGAGACTTTACCACCTCTGGCACCTCTTGTGTTAGACTTGCCCAAATGCTTTGTTAATGTGTTGATGTAAAGGGTCAATGTACTTCACTCTGCGTTGCAACTCTGAGTTCTCTGACGCCAGATCCATGTTTTGCATTTGCTATTGTTTTTTTTCAAGTTAGTGACAGATGATTAGTTGTCTTCTAAGTTTGACTTGGTTAAGGCACATAGGGGGAGGGCGTGACAGATCCCTAGTGAAGATGAAACCATACAACTAGTATATGTCCTCATGCTGTCTTGTCTTTTCTTCTCTTGCTGCAGGCCTCCACTAGATATTAAAATGCTTTATGGTCATTATCAGGCATCACAGCAGTGGGTTAGGGTCAGTGAAAAACTGGCTTGGTTATTGGATAAAAATGTCATTTCATACAGTGTCTTAATGCACACTACGTCTGCAATAAAAATGAAAGCAAAACACATCTTTTTTCTAATTCAACCTCAGTACTTTTCTTTACTTTTGCCTAAACCCAACCACACAGGGGACTTTGGTCTTGAACTTGGGTCTCCAAAATGTCAGTCCTGCACAGTGAATGACCACCACCCTCCCCAACTGCCTCATTGAAAATCACTTTGCTTTAATAAATGTAGAGCGTCATTTATTCATTCATCAAAATACGTTTCAGTACAACGTGACAATTACGTTCTACAAAAACGTAATCGGTTCACAAATACGTTCTGTAGAAAAATGGGATTGGTATATGGTTGTATACAAATGTAATTTTTAAGAGACAGGGTTGGGTGGGTGACGTGACAGATTTTGTGATATATAGATAAATAACATGAGGCTGTTTAGTTACTTTAACAAAAAAAGAACTAGGTACAGAGCTGTGGTTACACACAGGTGGTTCTGGACTCTGAAGGCAACTAAAAGTTTAAGTCGTGGAAAATAGCTTTTGTTTTCTGTTTGATTAAATACATTAATGTTTAAGTTAAGATTGAAAAATATAACTGTGACTGTGTATAGGGAATATTTTTACTTTACTTTACTTGACAGACGCTTTCATCCAAAATGACTGACAAGGAGAAGACACAAGCAATTACCATTCGTTTTCTGTAAATTCTGAGTTACTACAAACGAGGAGCCCTGATAAGAACCAACTTGTCAAGAAGAAAAACATGCTAGGAATTGTTAAGTGTTTTTCAAATGATTCTAACACACACACACACATTCACCACAAAAAATGTCTAGCACTTAACAATTCCTAGCATGTTTTTCTTTGTGGGGAATGTGTGTGTGTGTTAGAATCATTTTAAATACTTTTTTAAAATGTTTTTTAAAGGTGACGTTAATCTCAGCTAGGCGAATGGAGGGCAGGCCCTTCCACCAGCCAAGGACAACAAAGGAGAATAAACTCGATTGGGATCGGAGACCCCGTGAAGACCCCTGTCATTTGCAGATCTAAGAGGCCGTGCAGGAGTGTAGCTTACTAAGCTTACTTGTAGCTTACTTGTTATTGCAATTTTGTTCATCCATCCATCCATTATCTACCACTTTATCCGAGATCAGGTCGCGGGGGGTGCTGGAGCCTATTCCAGCTGTCTTCGGGCAAGAGGCAGGGTACAGCCCGGACAGATCGCCAGTCCATCGCAGGGCCGACATACAGACAAACAGACAAACAACCATGCACACTCACATACACATACATATACAATTTCGGATTGCTCAATTAACCTGACGTGCATGTCTTTGGACGGTGGGAGGAAACCCACGCAGACACGGGGAGAACATGCAAACTCCACACAGAAAGGCACCCAGCCGACCCCGGGAATCAAACCCGATAGTGTCGAACGCCAATTTTGTTCATATAGCAGTATTAAAAAAATAAAAGTAAAAAAAAAAAAAACTTTTGAATTCATTATTACATTTTGCCCGTAACAATGCAATTAATCACAGAAAAATCATGCGATTAATCACGATTAAAAATTGTAATCGCTGCCCAGCACTAATTTTACTATATCATTAACGTTTATTATTTTTTAAAGGCATCCTCGACAAAGCCAGACAGCAGCCTAGGTTCCCGCAGCCCCCCCCATTCAGAGAGGCTGTTGTAGAATAATGGATATGGTGATATGTTTTATTATTTTCAGCTTGTCCCAGCAAATACTTTTGTAGCCTGTTGATTACAAAGTTGATGGACAGGTGACAAACCACATTTGCATTTGTAAGAAGTGTTATCTAGTCTTGTGTAATGGTTTTGTCTTTTGGATTCAGAAAGCAAAAACCCTCAGTGTCTATGAAGCCATGATGTTGTAGCATGTGCAGAATGAGGCCTGGCATTGTACAGCTGAAATATCTACTGATTTCCCATGAAAATGTTCTGTCTTTAAGGCAATAATGTATCTATGTGCCATGAGCTCAGACCTAAAGAACTCAGTAGTGTTGCATAGAAATTATGTATAGCTTCATCCTTGTGTAATAGAATTTCCGGTTGCTTTTCTGCATGCAATGATGGACTGTGCTAATTGACAATTTCTAAAGTACTCTCAAGCACATGTGGTGATGTCCATCATGGTAGCATGACAGTTAGTAATGCAATGCTACACAAATGCTCAAAGGTCTTGCACAACGTTCATAATGGTGTTACCCTGATCCTTCTAGCTGTCAGGTGACGGTGTCACCATGCTGCCCAAGATATCACCTATCACTTCTTCACCACCTTCTATCAGTTTCATAACTAATTTGCTTTATAATTTATTTGTCATTTGTTGACAAGTTGATGAGACAGAAGCTGCTGAATTCAATGCGCTAAGTAGATTATCTCATTGACATTCACACAATATTTAGCCCAAACAGTAGTTGAACAAAATAACACAGTCCATGAATAACAAATACCTGTTATATGTTACATATCTCATATCAGTTAAGTCACATCACTGTGCTGTCTTAATGTGTTCTGTGTGGTGCTGTGATTAGTACAGCTTTTTAGGGAGGTAGCCCAGGAGTGGAATCTTTTGTACTGGGCACTTCTTCATGCCCAAGGTGTGAAAATTTGTATTACAAATAATTTAAAGTATAATATACAAAGCATAAGGCCCTGGACATTCCAGAAATACATGTAAGTAGACACTTCAAACTATGAAGTGGTGAAACCCCTGTAATTTGCATCCAGACTTTTGAGCAGGGGCTAACAGAACGAATAAATTTCCACTAAATAATCTGTAATTGCTAAATCATAGTGTTTCTACGGATTTAAAATCAATTTGGTCAATGCATTAACACATTATTAAGAAACTCTTTAGATAAACACATTTAAAAAATTCAAAAATGTACATATTAAATATGTCAAATGTCACGGCCTCATTAACCAAAGCAAGATGATAAACATTTCCTACATTAGTAGATACATTATAACAACATCAAATTATTTGACTCACCTCTGCTTTGTACTGGTTGTGATTGTTATGTCTTTTTCATCACCCAAAAAATAATTAAAATAAGGTGTGTAATTGTGATAACCTGGTTTTAGCTTATCATGAATTACTCTAATGCTTTGCTCAGTGGTGCACTGAATTGAGATGAAAACTTTGGGTCACTGCCTTGAAATAGTGCTGCTTTAGTTCCATAAGTAAACATTAAAAACGAGGCTGCCACAGGGCTTGTAGAGTCTTGCAGCTGTGTCCAATAATGCTATGTTCAATAAAGTGCTTCAAAATTCTCAGGACCCCCTGACCAAATGACATAGTGACTTATAGTGGTTGCTGGTTTTTGAAAAAAAAAAAAAAACCTGCTTTCGTTCCCTCTCTACGCTTTTCTCTGCTGTCAAATCTCACCCTTCAGCTTACACCTTCTGGGCAATGTTGTCTCAAGTTTCTGTTCCACTTCATCTCTCTTCCTAGTATATGCTTCTACCAATAATAATTGCCCTACACCAAATCCTTTTAAGTGCATAGATCTGTGAAAAGTGTAAAGATAAAGGGAACTGGTGTAGACACACTCAAACCCTGCACACATAATTCCTGGAAAAGGCATTTAACAACATTTCTGCCAAAGCTATGTTAATATGTCATGTTCATGTACAAGTAAGTTTACAATATTTAAAATCTTGCAGTAGCACACAGACATAATTAGATAAACAAAATTGTGCTGCAAGAGTTGACAACAACTAAAACATAAAGTTAGACATTACATAAGAACTTTATTTGCATTTCTTCTCATAACAGGCTACTTACAACCATTATAGAAACATACAGTACCTTGTGCAAGTGAAAGATGGTGAGCATTGACCTAATGCACTAGATCTCCATAGATAACTGCTAGAACAGTAGCTTTAATTAGAATTGTGAAAAGTACATAAATTACATTATAGCACATTTACTTTATCAGCACTAGTAAAGGTGTTGACCCAGAAAAGCTACCATACACTGGTTTTGTGGGTAGGCATGTCTAAAATACAGTATTGTATGTAGGCATTTTGAGTGAATCTGTAAGTGGATTTGGGCATGTGTGCCTCTCTTTGTCCAGTCTTCCATGTTTACTGTTTTCCAGGTGTTTTTACTTGCACATATGCACACAAACACAAACAGCTATCTTTCTATAGTTGTGAAGACACTCACTGACATAATGCATTTCCATTTTCTATTCTGATTAACCTAGTTTGTGGAAAACCTCTGGGGGGATGGACTGTGCTCAGGTGGGACACAGACTGGAAACAGTACTGGCCTTTAAGCTAACCAAATTAGTTGAATAAAGTAGTAGGCTATAAGAGCAGGTTGGTAAACAAGTCTTCTGTTAAGTGCTGTGAACAAATAAAATCCTTGCTCAAAGTCTTTTTCAGGCCTATAACATTCCATCTATGATGGTTCTGTCTTTGAGAAGAGTAAACAAAGTTAATTCTCTTTAAAAAAAAAACGTCCTGCAAGACGTCTGCACAGGTACTCAGGCTGACACTGGCCACTCCTAAAGCTGCTTAGTAGCGCTAAGCACGTTTGTGGCAGTGGTCAGCAGCTGATGCTGGTTCAGGTGTTCATGTGGAGGTTGGGGTTTCTCTGGAGTGGCCAGTGTTGAACATAGATGCTGGAGCTGGTCTGGGTGTTCGTGCAAAGCCCTGTGTTATTTTGCAGAAATCCTCTCAGCCTACCCATGGCACCTAATTTGAGAGGGTGGGAGGGATGCTGTATGTATGGGAGGCCTACACGGATGGCTAGTAATGCACTTCCATACAGCCTGATGTTAGAGCGTAAAGCATTTTAAAAAACCTCTTGGAAACAAAGCATATTAGCCAGATTGAAATCTGGGTGTTTCACTATCATCCAGCATGTATGCATGACATTCACCTCAAGCTTTGGGCCTCAGACTATACTATTGTATAGTATAGTCTACAACTTATAGCACTGTCACTTTATACTATTGTATAGTCACACTATTGTCATCAAACCATAAAATGCACAATATGACCCTTTTAGAATAACATTTGTCCAGAAAATGTAATATAGATGTGTACATACATGCATACATATACAACTGTCTTACTCCACAGTGAGAAATACAGTGACATCAAGTCAGACAGACAGTTAAATAAATGTGCTGCTGGATTAATACCTCTATGTGGATGTATTTCTCAGCCCAAGGCAACACGTTGAATGATGACTCTGGTGTTCATTTGTCTGAGTAACATGGCATTTCATTCCATTAGCAAACAATATACTACATATAATGAACCACAGTGAATAACATTGATTATAATACCATGCCTTTGTCTACAGTGTTTCCCATTATGTCTTTGATATGTTACAATTGTGGCTTTAAATGATTTATTTCCCTGTTATTGTGTATCTTCTTTCCTCACTTGTTTATTACACTGGTCAACATAATATTTGCTGCATAAGCAAATTAATGATGTTATTCTTATGGTAACACACACACACACACACACACACACACACACACACACACACACACACACACACAAAGGTTATAATTTGTCAAAACTGTCACTAAGGTGAAAATTCTACTTTTTACTGAGGTCATAGCTGGTAGCAGAGTTGAACTGGAGTGCATTATATTAAGAGGTGTTTCTAAACTTTGACCATTTTGTTAATAGAAATTAGGACAAACTGTGTCCATGATTTTTGTAATTGCCTTTTTTCATTTGCCTGTTTTATTTCTTAATTTTCTTTTGTATTTTTTCTTTTTCTTTTAATTTAAACTACACAGCTTGATGCTACAGACATTCCTATAAGACACCATCTGGTTTCTAAGCTTCATATATACCATCTGCTATGATTTCAAGAGGTCTGTGTGTCTGGAGAAAGAGAGGTTCTGCCAGGAAACAACTCACTTTTTGATAGCATCTGTTGCTGGATTACTGATCGTCCCTGCAGTAGTTCTCCACTCAAAAGCTAATATTATAGAGCGGTTTTTCTTCCTAAACATTAGGCTTATATAATTGTCTTTGTTACTTCCTAAGATGAAGTAAACGATTGGTTTGGTTTAGTAGGCTGAGCAGCATGATAATTGCATTGCTCCATCTCTACAAACTTCTATAAACACGTAGAATCTTCATGTTCTGCCCTTTATTGAGGCTAGCTTCTGTACAGTGTTGCCAACTCCTCAGTAAGGAAAATTGCTATGGCGGTCCTAAAATTCGCTAGAAGTTGCCTAACTTGCATAATTTACAATGTGTATAATTGTAATGGACTCTGTGAGAAAATAACGTGAGGACGGAAGAGAGGAATAGTGAGAAAAAAGCATTATGAAGGTGTTTACAAAAACAAATTGCTTGTTTCTTTTTTTTTTGTCACAATTCAAACTTTTGTCTTTTATCCAGGCTTGGAGCCAGCAAAAGTTACCCAAAATAGTCACTCTGGCGAAGTTTATTATTTATTTATTAGTTAAATAATTTATGTATTTTTGGTTTAGTTTTCTTATGTCTGGTTTGGTTTTTAACCTTGTGATTTGGCAACAGCCTATTGGCTGTCCCAAAAGTTGTTAGAAGTCTCTAAATGATATCACTTAATTTACATAATTGACAATTTATATGTAATTGTTATGGACGCAATAGGAGAGACGAATAACTGTGTGGGAAAATGAATAGTGAGTTAAAATATGCTAGATGTGTATAATTCTTTTTTTAATGATTCTTTTTTTTTTTTATGTCACAATTTCAACCATCCTCCCATCTTGGCTTGGGACCAGAAAAAGAGACCCAAAAGAGACACTGTGGCAGAGTTACTTTGTGTTTTTCTTTAGTTTATTCATTTATTAAAAGTCAAATTTGTTTCTTTTAACCTTATGGTCCACTTAGGAGGCCATGGCAGCACCCGCTGCTCGTTGAGAAGAGTAAGAAAGACATGTACTTTCATGTCAAAGTCCAAATGTCTCCAGTAACACTATAAAAATTACCTAGATTTATCTCTAGTTGCTTTTTTGAAAAAAGTTGCTAGAGGGGTCTGAAAACCCACTAAATATAGCAACAAAATCATTAAGCTGGCAACACTGGTTAGTTCCACACAGCTCTATTCACTTTTCTGCCTCGTTGCGGAGTTTCCATGAGTGTCAATCACGGCTGCCATTTGTGCAAGAAAATTCCCTTTTTATGTAACTAAGTAACTTATTAAATACAAATTTATCAGAAAAAAATGACCATAATAATATATTTGGGAAAATTATATTTGATTTTTAGTTTGCATGACTAATATGGAGTAGGTGGGATTTATTACTTGTACTGCAACCAGCCACTAGGGGGAAATCAACTTGGAGAACTGTCATGTCCATTCACAATCTATGGTCTAAAACCTTTGGTGTTAGAGGTCTCTTCACCTGGCAAGCCACGTCGATTTTCACGCAGCCCTTCACCGTTTTCCATTTTTCGGTAACTTCCCTTACCGTAGGCTGTCAGACTCCTTCCTCCTTTTCTCTTTCTCTCTGCTGTGCACGAATTAGAGCACTCCTTGACCTGATTAGCTGTAATTACCTGGCTTGACTAGCATTCTTTCCACCATTTGCAGAACTATGATGGTACACAACCACCGGATGTTTTCTGAGCGTGTAAACAGAAAGTAGAAAATCCCTTACTATATTCAAACACTTATAAACAACTAAAATATGAAATATTAAGAAATATATATATATAGTATTCAAAAGCATACACCAATATGTCTAGTAATTCAAAACCACCCAGTGAGATCCACTCTATTGAAGGCACTGATATTCTATGGCTGCAAGGTGTTATATATGAATAGATTTGTGCTCTTTATCATGTGAAGTGTCTCATTTAGATTACCTTTACACTACTAGTAAAGCTTAGCACATTCATCTTCTTACAAATCTATAGCTTTCAACATTAATAGGCTTATTTTAGTTTAATCCAGGTTTTTCATCTCTGCTTCCTAAAACATGCAAATCCTGTTTGTGACTGAAAAAAACAACCAGGTCTTGTAAATATGAAATGATTTTTCCTGTTTAGAAATTCCATTTCATTTCATACAGTATACTTTGCTGTATGGCCATTTCAGTTGGCTTAAGCAGAGCAAAGCCAAGTAAGAGTCTTTAACTAAGCTAATAAATTGTAATAATCATTCATATACAACCATCTCCACAGGCTTAAATGTTATACTATTTGTGACACTCTCCCTTCAATTAAAGGAGAATATGAAGACAAACCTTTATCTTAAATCTTAGATATTGCCTCAGCATTTTCCCTAGAGCTCGCTGTGGTCAAGAGGTCTGCTCACTGATAAAAAGTTGTGAAAAAATAAATTTATAAATGAATGATGTATTCTGAGCCAGAGGCTCTCCAGGACTTTAATTTACATGAGTACTGCATTTTGTTTGTCTCCTTTAGTGTGATGGATGGTTACTCAGTCCTGATGAAATGGACTGCATCAGTTAATTAGTTTTCTTGGACAACACCATGGACAACACTGTAAGATAGCACTAGAAGATTCTTACATTGTTGTCTTTTACACATTGACCAGAATTGTCCACTTATGAGTGAAAGTCCATGTCCAATTCTCATTTGATAAAATGTGAAATGTAAATATAAATGCATGTATGTTCCTTTATTATACAGTGGCAAGAAAAAGTTCCGTCACTGTTGGGGTTAATCATCCAAAATTCATACTGTTGTGCAGATCTATCAATGGCTACAGAGTAAGTACTTGCTTAAAATGTGATCACATCACATTTCATGCAGAAAACCTGAACGTTACAAAAGGTTAACTTACTTTTTTTTGCCAAGGAGAAGCAGAATTATGTGATGCTGTGGAGTGCAAACATGTTGTATATTAATACCCTCACAGCGATTGTAACATGAAACAGGTCTATGGCTTTACCCAGATGGGTTAGTTGTAGTTAGAAATCATGTGCAAAATCATGTTACAGTTAGAAATATTCACCTCCTAGTGTAATAAATGTTCAAATAAAATGAACCTTGATGTAATAAATAAATTTATGCAGCTATTTTTGCATTCGATATAACAATGCTGTTCTGTGTTATCCGCACATATATGACATAGCAGATGAAGTCTATGTTTGAACATCTCAAATAAAAAAAACACTGACAGGGTACAACCAACTACAAGTTATAAATAATATAATTAATGACTAAACTTGTATTGCAGCAGTGGCCACTTACCAATTAATTACAGCTTAGCTACTCACAGTTGTCAGTTGATGATGAGGTGATTTTACATACTAATGAGGTCATGTTTCTGCCTAAATGCGTGCAATGTTTTATTATTATTTGGTGGTTGTAAGAGACCATAGGTCAAAGAATTTTTTTTTTCTTTGCATAGTAAACATCAGTTTCACTTTCATGTGTTAACAGTGTATGACTCCAGAGGCACAGTGTGCATTGAGCATTGATTATTACATGCTTTGGGAGAGATGATGAGATGGAAAACTTCATCATATATTTTATTAAAAAAACTAACAAAAAGAAAACAAAAAAATATTTCTAGCAGCTTTATAACTCTTGTAGAGTTCTGTTTTTACCTTAGAAACAATGATTTTTACATCAGTGTGGAGAAAAAACCTATACCTTACATAGTTACACAACCGCTATTTGCACACAGTGCCCTGTATGAGCAGTCTTGTAATAATAATGTCATATCAATGTCTCAGGTGTGGTTTTATTTTCAGCACAAATATTTATATTATCCATCCATTATCTACCGCTTAATCCATTTCGGGTCACGGGGGGTGCTGGAGCCTATCCCAGCTATCTTCGGGCGAGAGGCGGGGTACAGC
>JAUYWH010000024.1:9058156-9071136 GCA_034779795.1 Ctenopoma multispine | reverse complement strand
ACACGGGGAGAACATGCAAACTCCACACAGAAAGGCACCCGGCCGACCCCGGGAATCGAACCCGGGTCCTTCTAACCACTACACCACCGTGCCGCCAATATTTATATTATATTTAGTGTAATCACTTATTTATTAAGCCATGTTTACTTTTAATATGTTTACTTGTTATACTCTATTCAAGTGCTGTGGGAACAATACAGTGTTTTCTGAGCAAGCAATTGTAGGTGTATTACATATCTTATTCTATGTATATCTTATTCTTTCATTAAAATCACTGCTGTAAAATATATAATTCTCTACAGTGTCTTGCAATAACTGTTTTGTCCATGTTGATGGGCCAGAGACAAGTTTTTTAATCAACCCTGACAGCTTCACTGCCACTCACAATTGAAATACTTTTTTTTGTTATTTTTAATCAACACTATATAGTGTGATGTATTTTAGCATATATGAATTCTCCTTGGTTTATGAAGGAACTTTCTTAAGTGTTCTTAAATTGAATATTATTGGAACTTGAGCTGGAAATACATTAAAATAGCATATAATTGCTTCTAGTTTATGTGGGAGTCAGATATTGAGTTAATGTGTGTTCATTACTGATTAATGCTCTTTGAAGTTTCTGGGGAAAAAAGATTACAACATAAAATTATTAGTATTAGCCATTGTTTTTAACCAAGCGTATCTCTTAGTATATTGCAGATAAATAATTAAAATAAAGAAATAATGAAATCATAATTTTTCATAATGAAAGTGTGCAGTGAGTCAATATAGCAAAGTTTCATGTACTAATATGTAATAATTTGTGTGTATACCAGAAGGGCATTGGCAATGTAGTCCGCAGCTGACTAATTAAGATTTGCATTTTCAGTTCATAAGGAGCAAAATGTACATTGCGTATCTAATATGTTTACTGACCTGTTTAAGGTTTGGATAAAACCTTAAACTTGAGAAAAGGTCAACACACTTGGTTGGTTACAGTCTGTAATTAATGTAAATTATTACATAGGTAAAAAACAGATTACCCTGTGATGTAAGTAAGCACCTATAGATGGGTAAGAAATTAAAGAAGAACACAGAAGGTGTTGGGCCACCACAAGCCACCAGAACAGTTTTAGTGTTTTCACACATAAAGTATCTATAGAAAGTTTCTATAGAAAGTTTAAATTAAATATTTAGCCAAATTTCCAATTATTTTTATTGATGATGGTGCTGAAAATCATTGCTAATATGTTAGCCTACCATTCAACAAAAAATACATATGGAAACATATAAGGACACAAAGTATGTAATCGTCATCATTTTTATTTTCTACTTTGGAAGAACTTGCAATCTCAAACAATAAGTTGCTGGGGGAAGGTTCAGATTTGACCTACGTTATGTCTTTTAATGATTTTGAATTGGTCAATAAACTAAATAAAAAAATTTGACACATCGGTGGCTTTTGTTTTACAGGTAATATGTGGAAGTCTACATGAAGTTAAAATTTTTCAACGAAAGATCAGATTTTCAATGCTTTATTTCCCATAGAAACCATAGCAGAAGGCTTCTTATCCAACAAAGGGTGAAAGGAGATAATTGTGGACAACGGATGTAACATTTGAAAACCACTTGACAAGTGTGTACTTGATTCACCATCCAAGTATTTCATTTCAAATTGAGATTTGATATCTGACAGGAAAATATTTCATCCATTCCATCCATTATTACTACTGTAGGCAAGTTGTATATCACTGTTGCTTTACCTGCTTAAATTAACAATAAATTAATTACTGAACATATAATGATCTTTTGGATAAATTTGCTTATTTTTATAAATTGTGTAATCTGTCTTCACATTTTACATTTTAATTGTTTATTAACCTTGTATCATATTTATCATGTGCTATCCTCATATGTCACCCCTGTTTTAATGCTGCAGTAATCATTTTAGTTCTCTTTTGTGTTTTTAGTGCACTAGAAAATATGGTACAACAATTTTTTTATGGTGAGAAACAAACTAATAAAAAAAGTTTAAGTAGCATACATTACATTAATACCAAGAGTTAGAGGTTTACTTGTGTTTAATTTCATGCCTTTGGGGGTGCAAAAGCCTTTGATCTGGACATTCATCATCCAAATGCATTTTGTTCCTGTGTTGACCCTTAGATTAATGAATTGGCACAGTTAGAAGGATTTTTCCTCTTAAGACCTGACCTTCAAATGCAGGCTTGCCAGTTGCAGCAGTCTCCCTGTTATTAACCACTGGATGTGGTTGTATATATATATATATATAATGTAAAAAAATGTTTTAATGCTAAACAAATGTAATTATATGTTCAAGTTAACTGATCTGTGATTAACTTATCTGATCTGTGATTAACTTATCTGATCTGTGATTAACTTATCTGATGTACAGATGAAGTTCTGATAGGTTTGGCATGAATGGCAAGTTACAAATATAGTGATACTGAACATCAAAAATTAAATAAATATAAATAACAACATATTTGTTCTGCCAAAATATTATTACTTTCAGTTCAATATTCAGACTTATTTTCTGCCAAAATATCTGAAAAACTGGATGTTGCAGTACAACATAAAGTTTGGCTATAGTATTATTAAACTTTGTGGTTGTGTTTAGGCACTCACAGCACTTGACCAAGGGTATAAAGAAAGACTGTTGTCTGGCCTGATATAGAAAAAAGAACTTACGCACAATCACAATTAACACTGTCCATTAAATTCCACAAAAAAACATTTGCATTTACAGTTCACTTTCACAGGAACACAATTTTTACGTTGCATGAAATGTTTTTCTTCTGTGTATGGTTAAAATACAGTCCATCTCTGTATGGACAATTTTGACACAAATGTAACTGCATATATTATCAGCAGCTACAGTATAATGGATATTTTAATATTAGCATTGGCTCCTTTGACTTGTGTGTAAAAATGGTCACTTATAGTAATGAACCCTCAGATAATTATCAATTATCACCAAACTCTGCTGTTCTAGCTCTCTATCTGTTTTTTTCTGAAGTCGCTTATAAATATTGGCAGTCGTGTGTGGATTTTTGGGCTTGTTTCCAAAAAAGTTGTTGCTTATTTAGGCTTGCTCTCTGTCTCCTGTCTCACTCCACCATAGCTGTCTAATAAAGCTAAATAGTTTTAGTTTGTCCTGTTGAGGAACCCAATCACAACACCATTCCCTCTCCCTTTCCCTCCCCTCCCTCTGTCAAATCAAAACACGCCATATTTGCACAATTGACAATCCATCAGTGATGGAGCTTCTTTTACTAGCTCTCTATAGGAACTGTCTTTCATCCTTGGCTAGTTTGCTGTGAAATACTCAAAATAATTTAACAAGTGGGACAAAGAGAGTGGAAAAGACTTGTTCGATCTCAACTGGAGTAGGTGCAAATGAATTACCTGCAGTTCTTTATTACTTTATAACTTTTTTACATTCATTGTAGCAGGAGAATGGGAGCAATGAGCATCAGTGCTGTGCTGTAATCACACTGTGGTCTGGATGATATTACTTTTTATGAAGTGTCAGGTTGATTATTATTATAAGAGATCTGTAGTTTTGCTTATGGAGCTTTGTAGCCTTTTGGATCTTTTTTTCTTTTCCTTCTGTTTTTTTTTTTTTTTTTGGTTGACAGCCCACATTTTTACTTTTTGGTTCACTCTGACTGTTCTCATCAGTGTCATTTCCAAATACAGCAGGGAGCTGTTTCCAGTGAAAAGGCTATAAAGGACCACCACATGTGATCTGCCCACCAAACTGCATGCAGAGTTAGTGGCAAGCTGCATAGTGGAGAATTTAGCAGTTAAAAAAAACAGGTATTCTTGCAGTAAGCTACCAAAATCAAACATGAGTTAGAAGACCACTTAATTTTTAACGTACATCCATCAAGTCACATGACTCCCAAACAATAATAGTATCTCCTGGGTATGTAAACAGACAACCTTGCTAAAAGCTTTCCGAAATGGCAAAATAAAATAAAATTATCATTGCCAATTATTGTTATTTTCTGTTTTAATTGATCATACCACAGTGATTTGAAAGCTTCAACCAGTCTACTGCAATGCCCACATTGCAGAGTGAATGTAGTTGATTGTGTCAGTTACGTTTGCATTGCATTTTGATTAATCATTTTGTACAGCAGTGTCATGAAACTGCAATGTGTTTAATTGAAATTCAAGTTCTTGGCCCTTACATCTCGTTACATCTCATCTCACTCTCTCAGCCATCTAATAGAGGGAAAATGGAGTAAGGTTTTACAGTTAACAGTGCATGGCAGGCTTTAGGGTAAGATAGGGTTACCCCTTTTTAGTGTTCTAAGTGCCATTTGTAAGGATCTTTAAATTAGAGAGAGCACCTCCTTTGGACCTTGTATTTGAACACTGAACCCAATTCAGAGAGATCCAGGACAATGGCTCTCAGAAATTTCATGCATCTCATTTTCCAGATATTATCACGGGCCATAAAATCACCAGTCTCTCTGCTGGTATCCCTCCTTAGTCTTGCATTGGCAATAAACACCAACAGTATGAAATCACTCAAATGTGTATCATTATGTAGGAGTATATTATGCACACATATTGAGAACCATTTAAGTTGAATGCATTACTCTTGAATAATTCATCTCTCTAAAATGGTCTTTATTGTTGGTGCACATTCCTCAAAATATCTGAATGACTAATGAAATCATATTTTTCAGCAGCCACATTGTACATAATATTCTATTAAACTACAAAGACTACAGAATGCAAAACACATGCGATTAGGTTATCTATTGAATCAATTCATTTACGTTGTTTTTTTGTCAGTTGAAAGTGACAAGAAAATAATTTCTTAACACTTCTTATTCTTAACGCGCAGCCAACAACAACCTTTACATCCTGTTGTAGCATTTTATCTGAATGATCTTTGTGGATGAGAGAGTAGCATGAGTGACTATGAACACCAGTACACATACTTAACAAGCATGAGATCTTGGAAAAAGCAAGGGAACCTTAGCGGTTAAGCTTCAAAGGCATTGCTTTCTGCATTCTGGAGAAAAAAAAAGTACATGAGTTCCGATATTTGCATGAGTATTTCTTTCTTTTGCTCTTCATTTCTCACCCTGTTTGAAAGAAGGAACGCTCACGTGCATGCCAATAAGGTATAAATATATTGTCGTCTGGGTGGAAACAATACATCAATGATGCACATTACTAGGAACATCTTGTGATGATGAAATGGAGGAAAGGTCACTGCAGGAGGAAACTGGGAGAAGGTAATAAAAAACAGGAGTCTCATGGGAAAACCAGAAGGTTTGGCAAATATGCTGCATCAATATTAGTCATTCATATCTAAACTTCAGTTCCGCCTTTGGCATTTATGAAATTTGGAACAACTTTATGAGTATGAACACCACCAAACAGACTGGAAATGGGGCAACTCATCTTTGGATCTAAAAGGCAAAAAGAAAAATTTATACTTTCTACTTTAAGTTTCATGCTAAACACCCATTACCTGTTTAAGTTACATTTTCAATGCACATTTACATTTGCAAGCAATGATGAAGAATAAATGGCTTAGCCTTCATGGATCTCTTGCCATGGGCATGCACAGTATATTACACACTTAAACAGAGCAGGGAGGGCATAAAATGTAGACTATGGTGTTTAAGAATTGGTGAAGCCTCTTATTACTGTAATAATGTGGCTGATATTGAATCACATATTTGTTATAAAAACATATTAATTCAATAATAAGTATGTGTGTAATATGTTCACCTTGATATTAAGTTCCTCACTGCACAAAAAGTTGTTTTGCCAATTTGCTACAGGTGTTTCCATCTCAAGGTTTTGCACTGATCACTGCTGTCAAACACTGTGAATGTCCCCCAGCATTCAGAGGTGTAAAAGAGTTGGTGCTAATCCAGTTTTGTTATAACATCATTAATAATGTAGTTAGCCTAACATTTATAATGTAGACATGTGACAGAGTAAAGCTACCACCTGCAAACTTCTAATCACTTCCTGGAAGCCATTGAATTGATTTTCACATCCATACGATGAAGTGCAGCTGTGCTTTTTCATACCACGCAAAGATATCGGTCATTTGTGGTTCACTGTATTGATCACATCAACTTTTAAATGTCACTGAAATCCGATCCAGTCTGAATGTTACTGTAAATATGGAAAACATTTGTGTTTTCTGTGTATTCTTAGAATCAATTTATCCAGAAAAAATCGTCACCCACAGATAAACTTCCAGCGTGAAGCTGAAGAAGCCACAGTCCACTGCCATATTTTCCTTTTCACTATTATTAAACTATAATCTTTCTGACTGTCTATATTTTATACTGCACATATTTTACATTACAGGAATTTTTGCCTGAAACGTGCTATAAATAGAAATGTTGATTCAATGAAATTAAGTGAACAATCTGAAATATTTAGAGTACTGGAGGGATATGTTGTGAGATGTGCAAATTTTGAAGAAAGTGTCTCTGTGCACAGCTAATTCTTGGCATGCTAAACAGGGTCAGTCAGTGCATCCCACTATCACAGTTTCCACGGGAACATAGACATAGAGCACTGCAGCAGCCGATGCCGCCTCCAGTTATCGCCTACACAGAATAAAGCCCGACCGTTATTGCTGTATTTTGTATATATTTGTGCATATGTGTACATTTAGGATGACCAAAGAGTGACAGATGGAGTGAGTGTGAGTGCTTATAAGGCAGGGTGTTGGGAAGTTGCTTTGTTCCACTGCTGCTAAGTTTTAAAAACAGTGAACACACCCTCAGGAAGCAATTCTCTTTATAGAGAAAATAAGCTCTGTGATGGAGAGTGAGTTCTTTTAGACCTTGCATTTTCAAAGTTTAAGCACTCCTGGAGAGCAGATAGATGACAGTAGCTACATTGTGACTCTGTTCTACACCATTACCCTCCAACAGACATATCCTGGTTATTGGACAGAAGCCGCTGTCAGAAATATTCCTTGTCTGTACTGGCATCAGCGTCTTAAGCAACTAAAACATTGCTGTGTGTTTTCTCTGCTTTATTCTTATTCTGTGCACATCTTAGAATTCCAACTCTTTACTGTTTAACCTCAATAACACTGTGGCTGTAATTACACCTGTTGACTGCCCTCTGTTGCTGGTGTAGTAATGTGGAGCTTTGCATGGGACAAATGATGCACCCACGAGATGAGCTCTGTCCTCATGGTGCTCTTCATGGTATGGATTTGAAACATAAGCTATCTCAGTGTCCACAAATTATTTTTCAATTTTTCCTTTCTTTTAATCTAATTTCAAAGATGCATTATCTTCAGAGGAAAAAGATGATATACTGATCTCTTTGCATTCAATTATCTGGTCATTTTTTGGATTTTAAATTGACATGCAAATGTTTAGGGATTTTCTCAAGGGAATCAGTCTCAGAGGTTTTATTATTTCTATCTTCTACCATGTAGATTGCATTCTGGCATTAAGTTCTTGCTGGTAAAGATTAATTAAATTAAAGAAAAAAAGCTGGTAACTAGCCTACCATTTTTCAGTGGTGCAGTTCATGTTAAATTCAAAGCTTGCCAGGCAAAATATCCCATAATAATCCTCACAGATTTACAGATTGAGCAGGCTGTTCTCTGACTACACAACACTGGCTAAAACCCCTTTGTTCTGCCTGCTGCAGAGAGGGGCAGGTAACATTAGATGAATTTGTGCTACGGCATCAACTGTTATTTTTGAGGCTAAAACTGAGCAATGTTAAAGGATGTTTGATGAATAAAGTTATGCTAAGTTCTGTTTGAAAGCTGTTTAGAGTTTTGTTTTGAGAAACAGCTGAGGGGAGCAGACAAATTTGGATGAAAAATCCATATTGCTTTTAAGTTTATAATGTTCCAGAGGAAAAAATGGTGCAGAGTGACATTTTTGTGATCCTCAGATCAATAATACCAAGTTTGAAGTGGAGTGAAACCGACTGCTTTCTGCATTATTATAACACATCTAGCATGTATCCAGTGTCTGGTAGATATACTTTAAGGAAAAAGCCAAATCATCACCAGGAATAGCATTAGCTGCTAGGAGATGTATCTCACTGCAGTCTCAGTGCAGTTTATTTATGGTTGTTTATTTAATGTAAGTAAAAAGTTCAGTGAAAACGCTACTAAATGGATCAGTTTGAGCCACCTTAAACTACGCAAACTGTGGGCATATTGAGAGTTTGTGATAATGTAGAATCAATCAAGTCCTCCAGCTGCAATTCTCTATTGATGCAGTTACGTGGCATCATGTGCAAATCACCTGTTCTGACATCTATGAATATTTATTATCTGCAAATGACCCATCTAGTACCTTGCGGCACACTACTTCTTCTGGTAAGGCCAGTGAAATCACTCTGTGTATCAGGATACAACAGCAAGGGGAACTGTTGGAGAGATTCAGCAGTAATTCTGAGCCTTATTCAGACCCATGAGTCTGAGACACTTGTTCTTTTTTAATTATTTATGATTACAGTACTACAGTTATGATTACAGTTCGGATGTAAATGCAGAATATTTGTGGTTTTCTATAGTTGTAAATTCTGGTTGTTTTTGACATAGGACAGCGTCTTATTGAAAAGAATAGTAGAAAGTAGCTTCAGGGATTGATTTACAGCACAGATCAGCACAGATAAAACTTTTCCTTCCATTAAGCTCAAAAGTTTATTCTGGCTGATCTCAGGTTGGAGGTTTCAGGTATCAGGTTTCAGCAGGTAAAGCTGAGCACAGTATTTTCATAGTCAACTGTGGTTGGTCATCGGATTTTTATTGTCAGAAATCTTGTTTGCCAATGGACGTCTGAAACCACGTTTCAAAGGAAGTGATTCTAGGCCTGCCAGATTCAGCAGGACAATGTTAAAACACCCTGTTAGTGGCAAACTATGCACAGACATCACTCAGTAAAGTAGAAGTCAGACAAATGTAGAGCATATAAATATAAGAAAAACATATAGTTATATATTTATATATATTATATTATTATATTATATATTTATGTTGAGAGGTCTTACATTGAGAGGGCTTTAAAACAGGTTTATGTTAAGAGGTCTTTACAACATCTCATGAATGTATGTAAACTTTAATTTGGAAGAATTTCGGATTCACTGAGCTAATGACAAGTTTCAGATCCACGAGAGTGCTTCACATTTCAATCTTAAAGACACACTTATGTCTGGCTGTATGTATGGCTTAATACGGTTTTGAAAGTTGTCAATGTTTTTTTCATAACTGAAAAGTTTTCTAAATCCGAGCATAAAGATAAAAAAACATAATATATTAAGCATGTATCATATTCCACACATTTTATTTGACATTGGCTTCAGGTGCCAACTGGCTCTGCACACTTTCACTCACCCCCGTGGAGCAGTGAGCACCAACATTTACATGTGCAAGTTCAGTCAGGATGAACTGACTGAACCCTACATAGTACAGGCCGTTCACTTTCTTCAGTTGACTTAAAAAGCAGCATGACAATTGAAGTGATTACCTGCTGTCAATGATAGCCTCGTCTTTGATGTGCTGCCACCCCTCCTGTCCTAGTCTCACTGCAGTACAGTGAGTCTTTCACTTCGAGGATGTAGAGCTTACTGCAGGCATCAGGTTTTCAGTTTCTACTACAGTTTACCACTGATGTTGTAGATCTGAAAATAAGGAATAAGAGGCTCTGCCTCTGTTCATTTGGTTAGTATCTCTACAGTAGGCTGGAGAAGTGTGCTGAGTGTGCTTACCATCCATATAGCAAGGATTCTTCCCTGCATTTGTTAAAACACAGACACATCAAATCAAAGATTTGTGACACATCCATCTGCATGTAGAGCACCTGTCATTTTCACCTACCTGGTCACCTCTCCATTAACCCCAGTTGTATAGCCCTCACAATTTAGCTCTTGTCAAAGCAATAAAATCCTTTTAGCTTGCACAGTGTTCCTGCTTCTAGCAAGCAGAGCTTAACTCATCTCCTTCAGCATCACAACACTGGCATTGCAATAGGAAATGGTTTCACTCTGTCCAAACAAGAATGTGTAACAAGCCAAAAGCCAAAGAGGTCATGTTTTGTGACTACTTTTCAAAGCTGTTGTTTAGCTTCATTAGTTTTCTGCACCTAGAACACCCAGTTTTTTGTGATACACCACACCCACAATTTTTTCTCTTTTAGTGGAGCTAGTGTAGATCCATACTTTGACAGGGCGTCTGATAAATTTTTCTTTGATGTTATTTTGAGCTTATCTGCCATTATGCAGTATCTGAAGCAAAAGGGCAGCTACTGACCTCGAAAGAGACACTGTCAGCTCAGGATATCTGGCAACTAGTGGTCCCAGGGAAGAGAAGGCTGTGAATAAGGGCACATCATCAAATAAATCAAACACGTGAGAATATCTTTATCTCTCTTTCTTCTTATGTTTATGAATCTGGAGTTTGCCCAAATGTGGAAAAGATTAGCAGAAGACATAAACAACATACTGGTTTTCTTTTAGGTTTTCTCTTCTCTGTCCATAATATCTAGCTTCTTGTGACTGCAAGCTAAAAGCATGATATATAAACCATTGCATGCTTTCTTGTTTTTGTCTGCATGTTAAATTTTCATTCTAATTATAACTGTGGGGCTAAAATGTCTCATGGATGAGAACTGCTCCTTACTGACCATGATGCTGATTTATTCCTACTTAAATGTGCTGTAAAGTCTCAGGGTGTGTAACAAAAACTCGAGATTTGTTGTGTATTCACAGTGTTTATTCCTCTCTCTCTTTTTTTTGGGCTAAAGGAAATTTTTTGCCTCCCATCTCAGACTTCTTCCCATTTCCCAGCTAGACTGCTATCGTCCTTTGCGCATTGAAAAATACATTGTGACAGTTGATTACAATTAGCCCATGGTAGTGTTTTAGCTTTAATAATAACTCTTATTCCATTGCTGACAGAATCTCAAATGGCACATAGTTTTACTACATTATCTATGTATAGCCAGAACAGCAACATAAAAGTTTGGCATTGAAAGTAAAATTTGGCATTAAAAGCAAAGCCCCAACTGAAAAAGGAAACATTGGGGTCAGTATGTCATCATTTTTTTAGTTCATTCTCTTGCAGAAATGAAAAATACAGTTTGACATGACTGGTAAAGCTTAAATCTCACATTTGTGTCAGATTCTGAAGTTACAGTTAGGTTGACTAACTATACAATAGAGCTTGTTCCAGTGGATCTCAGCATTATAAAGCTAGTTAAAAGTTCACTTTAGCCCAGCTCATTTCTGTGAATAAAAGAACTGTTACAGAGAAACAGGTTGCAGAATGAGCTGTACTTCTACTGTTATATACTACTGACGCTAAGTAGGTGATGGCTCAGGAATTGGAATATTATCTCACTGGTATAAAAAAAATAAAAAAGAGATGAAACACTGACATGAAGAAAAAGAAAAACTGAAGACTGTCATTAAAAAACATATTAGAATTCAAGTAGAATTAAATATAAGAAGAAAAGGTTATAAAACAGTAAGGTCATAATAAAAAAAGGCTAAATACTATTATTCATTCAAAGCTTGTTTCCATTAAATTAGTTTTTTTAAGCTTTTATCAGTACTTATTCACTGCCAATTTCACTTCCTTAATCATTGCAAGACAATCTGTAAGTGTAATAAGACTTAATAAGAATATAAACACTTTTTTTGCAAGTTAAAAAATAATCTTCTAACTAGTTCTTTCCTAACTTTTCTGACACAGATGTACTTTTACCACACAATTTTACTAATACTATATTGTATACATAAGAAAAGCAGTAGCATACTAAACAATGCACTGGTATTAAGGACCCATTAATTTACCCAAGCCTCAGGAGCAGAATAAATAAGAAAATGAGGGGTTTAATGGTGCATTAGTACGGAGCCAGCGGAACCAGCCTTGGGCTGTGTTTTGAATAGACAACTATTATGAAAACCAACCTGTCACACACTTGAAAGAGCAGACCAATTGATATTATGCATAGTAATGTAATGTTTTCTTGAGGAGCAGTCGGCTCACTTTAGCTTGTTTATGAAAGGCTGACACAAAGGTGAACAGGTTGGATGACATCATATTCTTGGTAAAAACGCTTCAAACTTTTAGTTTTAGTTTAACTGGGAGGACTGTATCCTGTTGCCATTACAGTACGCAAAGCTGTCACAGAAATAAATTATGGTACTGCCATGTGTCTGAGAAAAATATGGGATTTTTCTACACAAATATAATTATTTCCAGTGTGGAACAGTTTGGCAGTGGTTTTTGATTTGTGTCTGCCAGTTAATGTAAGAGAGTACACAAAAATATACACAATGTAGGTTATTTTTTATATTTTTTCATGCAGGAAAATTCCTACTTCATTCTATTGACAGGCCTTTATTTATTTATTTTTTTGGAATTTGCATTAACTGATGTTGCCAGTTGAGCAGTTTTAGCCTTGATGAATATAAATAACAAACGTCTCATGTTGTGAAAATAAAAGAAACAATTAATTTAGTTCAATCACTCTTTTCTCTGTCTCACTCATGAATTTTATAAGAAATATGAAAATAAAAATAAGGTCGGGTGGGACCAGTAGAATGCCCATCTGCAGCACCAGTTAAACAGTTTTCTTTGTTTCTGTTACTTACTACTTTGTAGAATGATGCTGTATACATAAAAAATATATGCAGTACACAAAAAAGTGTTAAAGGAGCAAAATATGTTTTGTCGTTCTTTGCAGTAGTAGTTTTTTCCATGATGACAGAATTGCACACTATTGACTATAGGTCCTATGTGTCATAGAGCCAAATGAATGATTGGTCTTAACAAGTAAAATGGGGAAATTATTTCTTGCCTAGGTACAGCATTTAGCTTTGAAGTTGAAGTGTCACATTCTACTGTAAAAAAACAAAACATTCATGAATCTATCTATCTATCTATCTATCTATCTATCTATCTATCTATCTATCTATCTATCTATCTATCTATCTATCTA
>JAUYWH010000024.1:9037280-9058056 GCA_034779795.1 Ctenopoma multispine | reverse complement strand
ATCTATCTATCTATCTATCTATCTATCTATCTATCTATCTATCTATCTATCTATCTATCTATCTATCTATCTATATACAGTATAGTACATAGTATATAGTACAATACAGTATATTACTATCTTTAGTTTTCAGACATCTATATTATTACCAGTAAGGATGGAAACAAGAATCAGACAGTACAGAAAAACAACCATAGTTTATTTTAACCATATTTTGTATGAACTACAAACTCTGGTCTCTATAATCGATCTTCATATCTTTTAAAGGTCATGAAAGAATGCTTACATGAAAATCAGTCTTATTCTTTTACAGCAAGTTTCTCTTTTTCACTTTTAGAACAGCTTGTTGGCACATGTAAAATCAAAATTTAAAAATCTGTTTTTGTTTTATTCTTAAAATGTATTTTTATATAAATCTACCACTATAACAGCATTCCCTCTCAGAAAAGAAAAGAACGTGACAAAATGAATATTGACCAAAAATATTTAGATATCTTACATACATGAGACAGCTTGACTAAAATGCAACAACTTTACCAGTTAAATTTTCAGAAGATTTACCTCCAACTAAAGGAAAAAAGGGAAGATGGTTACACTCGCATTTGTCAACTGAGTAAAACTGTCCACATCCCACCACTAGGAACTCAAACACAGAGTAACTGACACAAACCCAGCTCATTATATGGTTCACAAATGTGCCAAACTCCTTAGAAGTCTATTTATGGTATAAGTCATGTAATGGTGGCTGTGGGGCAGCCAGGTAATTTGGTTTAGATGAAAATCACTTGTGGACCTTGTGTTTTGAGTGCAGCACATTTAAAGTGAATTAATAATATGTTTCACTCACATTTACTCAATACTTTTCCAGAATAACTGTGATTAACATATGGTTAATAAGCTTTATTTGCAACCCAAAGCCTCTGAAATTATTTCAAGAAAAGTCTACAGATAAAGAATAAATCAATGACGCCATTTCACTATCATGAAAAATGACAAATATTATGGTGGTTCTAATATTATCATAAATCACTAGTATTATTAACATTTGGAAATTGATTTTTTCAGGGTTTTTACTCAACAGACATTTATAAACATAAATGCAAGTATTGTGTTATTATTCATAGGAGGACCCTTGGTATTACTAGTCCTGTGTGAGGGCTTTCAATTATTATCTTATTCATTTTTGTTCTCTTTCCATACCCTAGATATGGGATACTGGGAGTAACTGGTACTGTAGCTCATTCATTCTCACTACTTAAAATCTGCTGCATTAAGATGGGAATCCATGTAAGCTTTAAAAGTAGTTAGAAATGGTTAACAACCACTTTGTGGCATTCTATAAATATGTATTAATGTGTAACAGGTAACTACTGATAAAATTAAATGCCCTCTGCTTTGTTTAGGAGTTAAAATTGCCAGTACACTTTAGAGTGGATTTGATTTATGAAAGAGCAGGATGTGGGCACTGTGATATGCATGGTTGTATAAAAAATTACTGTTCATAAACTCAAGAGTTTTGTACATGAGATTTAAGATGGAATAATCATTTTTAATTGTCTGAATTGGTGTTGTTAGGTCAGCAGGAGTAGGATGTGAGGTCAGTGTGGGTGCATTGTTTCTGCTGTGAAAACCACCTTTTTCACCAATGGAATCTACTTCACCTTTCAAGCCTATAGAATATGAATGTTAAAAACTCATAAGTTGAGTAGAGTACCATTTCCAGTTTTCAGGTTAGATGTCTGCATGGCGATGCCACAGAAAGTACTTGACACTACAGTGACCAATGGTGATTATGAGCCATTCTCCTCTGTAAAATGTTTTGATTACATCAGTTATATGTAATGTAAGGACAAGACTGAATATGCATGTAATTGGAGCAAACTTATTATATGAATTACTGCTAGGAGAGCAAAAACTACATGTATTAGCTAAAATACAACTGGGGCATCTGACAATGTCTGTCTAACCTCTGCATTTCTGGTGCCTGGCACCATTTTTATGTTGGGGGCTTGGGGAAATGGTTTCCTGTGTATGGTTGCCTGCAGAGCTGTCCCTATCCAAAGCCCAGGGGCACATCAATTAAAATGGAAATTATGTTGTCACTAAGAGAGAGGGAGAAGGACAGGTGCAACCCAAACATCTGTTTGATGCCTGAGCCCACACATCCACCCATAAAGCCTCTTGCAGCATAAGATCTGCTTCTCAAGGCCACGTCCTGTGGCTGGCAAGGGTAGGGTGTGAATTTGGGACTGCCAGGCACTGCCCATGTAGAAGTGTGGCACATAGATGACAGGCAATGTGTTCAGACAGCTGTATAAAGGTTTTACATTTTTTCTTCAGGTCATCAGTCAACTTCTGACATCCTGCAGTACTGCGGATGAGGTAAGGCATCACAGCATGAAAAAGGTGGCTTCAAAGAAATCATCAGCATATGCAACAGTATAAAACATAACAAGGTAAAGGAGAGGGCATGACTCATTGGAAACATTTGGAGCCACTGGATTCTTTGTAGAATTACTTCTGGTTTTTATTTCTTTCCCTGTTATGTCAGTCACAATTATGCTGATCCTAAAGTCCCCATTAATGCTAATATTATATCAAGGCCAGAGATTAGAAAAAATATGAATGAAATTAATTATTTTTTCTTCATAATAGTCAGAAGACTCTGAGGATCTGAGAATGTAAAAAGAGTGGTAATACGGGAGAAAATTATTATTTTGCATATACATTAGGAACACAAAGAAAAAACATACATTTCTTTCATAGTTAATCAATAGAATTTAATTGAACTAAAATGTACTTCTAATAGTGAGACTTTTACAATAGCAGAACGTAGGTCATATTTCCCTCATTTATGATCATCAGTCTATTGATGACAAAGCACAGAGTGCCTAATATGTTTGTGACAGGTGTAATAAAACAATGAATTATGATCAGATTTAATCACTGACAGTTCTGTAACTCACTGTAAAATAAAGAACAAGTGTTTAATTCATCTCAGTTATAGATGGTCACAAAAGATTTCATCACTTAATCCACAACTGGAGAAAATCACTAGTGTGCTTTACATTCCTTTGATAGATGGGGAGAATGAGGTTACTATCTCATCTGATCCAAAGTCTGCAGTTTACAAAAAAAAAACAATAATTTGCTTCAGGAGTTTTTCTTTGACAGATGTCTTCAAACAGAGTTTGAAAGCATATTAGTAAAACAATCCAGTGAAATGAGAGGAAGAAAAAAACATGAATTAAGTGTTGAAAAAATAATTGCAGAATACAGTTTTTCTTGATTTAACCACAATAGTTTTTTTTTCTTAAATAAATAACTTCTGTTTTGTAAAGACACTTTTTGAAACAGTAGACATACCCTAATTCCCAAAGTCAATAAACATCAGCATAAACATCACCAGCCACTGATTTGCCAAACACAAGTCTGTTCCTCTATGTTTGAGCTACAGTCATAACAACCAGTTATCAGTGTTTTCCTGTAAAGTAATGTCTTTATGTAATCCCTTCAGTTTTGTAGTGTTTCATTTAGAAAAAAAATGTATTAGATTTGGGTCTCTTGTACATTGTCTTTTGAGCTGGCCCGAATTAACAAAGGCTCGTGGGCTGAGCTGTGTATGGAGTTGATAGTGGAGGCATGGTTGTATGCAGTCTTATAGGTGTTATAGTGGTTGAGGTGCTCGTGCTCAAGAGGAGGCAGAGTCAGGTGGCCCTCCATACCTGGGCCTGTTACACAGTCCTCGTCCACATTGATGATCTCAATGGTGCGCGTGGGTGCGTGGTGGTTCTGCTGGTGGTGCTGTTTGCGCATTTTATAGAAGATGATCAGCATGACAGCTGCCATAAGTGTGATGGCAACAAAGCAGCCAATGATGATCTTGGTGGTCTTCATCACTTCATCCAAGCCGTTCAGTGAGCCCTCCCCAACCAGCTCTGTGACAGGGATTGTGTAAGTCTTCTCTGTTGCACGGGTGGAGAGCGGGGTCCGAACTGTCGTGGTAGTTGTGGAGGTGGGTGATATAGTTTCCCATGTACCAGCAGAGGGGGTGGGACCCACTTTATGTTGCACAATAGTGGTGAAGCCTTCACTATGTGGGGTTTCTATTGTCTCCACTGTCACTGTGGTGAAGTAACTGAAGCTGCTGTTCTCTGTAGAGGACACGTTGAGTGTGGCAGATGCTGTTGTGTTACCTGCAGAATTACTAACCATACATGTATATGTACCTGTGTCCTGCATTGTAACATTGGTGAAGTTCAGCGTGCCGTCATTCAGCACAGAGATTCTGACCTTGTATGCGCCATGTGTCATGATGGAACCATTGGGTGTAATCCAGCTTACTGAGGTCAAAGAGCTGGCTCTGCATTTCAATTCTGCAGCACTTCCCTCTGTCACATTTAGGTCTGCAGGGGGCTCCACAATAACAGGAGCATAACAGTGAAAATAGTTCTGGTCCAGCTCACCAATATATCGTCCCTTATGTTGCGAAGGTGAACTGCAGCGGGCGCAGCAACTGGTGTTTGCTGGTACCATCTCCTTAAGCCACCAGCTCAGCCAGAGTATGTCACAGTTACAATTCCAAGGGTTATGGTGTAAGTGCACCCTCTCCAAGTGATGTAAAGGAGTAAAGAGGTCATGGGGCAAGAGGGTAAGGTTGTTGTGGGCTAAATTAAGCTCCACTAGTGACTGCAGATCATCAAAAGAGTTCCTTTCAATGGTCTGAATCTGAGCATGCATCATCCATAGCTTTTGCAAATGAATGAGCCCTTTAAAAGAGCCAGGACGGATGACAGATAGCTGGTTCCCCGACATCTCTAGTTCATCCAGCTTCACCAGGGGAATAAGGTTGGGAATTTCTTTCAGATTGCACATTCCCAGATTTAAGTAGCGCAGATTGCTCAGCCCTTCAAAGGCCCCCTCAGATATGTAGGAGAGCCGTTTGAGCTCCCCAAGGTCCAACCGCCGTAATGAGGGCACTCTGTTGAAAGCATAGGAGGGAATACTCTCTATGGGGTTATTTCTCAGCCAAAGCTCCTTTAGTTTGGACAAGTACTCAAATGCCCCGTTTGGGATAGTGGTGAGTCGATTATCAAAAAGCTCCAAGGTATTGAGGCTGGCCAGTCCATTAAAGGCCCCCAGCTCAATTTTGCGTATGTGGTTTTTGCTCAGCTGCAGAATCTCTAGATGTCTTAGGTGCTTGAAGCTGTCCACCTTTATGACCTGAATGAGATTTTCTTGCAGGTTCAGATAGCGTGTGTTGGTAGAGATGCCATCAGGGACCTCCCGCAAGCCTCGGCGGGTACAGATGACTTTGCTGAACTGGTTACTACAGGAGCACACAGAGGGGCACGTCTGAGCTCGTACCAGCCCTGCCACCACCAGCAGCTGGAGAGCCAGAAGCAGCACAAACAAAGGGTCGGACAAGGCCCGATTCCACCTAGGACCTCTCATCATCTGCTGCTGCTGAGAGGAGGTCATCTTGTTTAACATTCATAATTCATTGACTGGTCTTCCACTCTTTGGAAAGACGATCTGGGCCCACTGAAATTAGATGAGACAAAAGAGAGATGGACATTAGGTGGCTGAATGCTCTAAAAAAAGTTAAATTAAAGGAAACACAATTTAAAGTTTTTGCCTTGTTATATTCCTAGTTATATAGGTTTGTGGATCCATTGTAGGATCTAATAATCAGACAAACATACACCCACTTGCACCACTGATGGAAAGCCTTATATCCATTTTTGTTTCTGGGTGCACTGTCCTTGCACTCTCAATCTCAGTCACATAAAACAAAATCACAATGAAGCCACTGACTTCTGTGCTGTATCTCTGAAGGAGAGGGAAGGGAGGGATAAAAAGCTGCTATGACTGCTGTGTTGTGTGATTTATGTTTGAGACTGAGGGGACATAAATAATAAGGAGGCTCACCACCCACCAGTCCTTCAATCGAGTCGAGATATCCAGAAACGTCTGATTACAACTCACAGTTCCTCAAAGGCACATATGCGACTGGAATGTTAAACAAGCAAACCAAAATGGGACCAGGAAATTTTTTTGTAACTGTATGTGTGTTGCTCTAGAGGAAACAGTGAACATACAAACAATGTACCCTTTGATTAAGCGACAGGATGCTATTGCAGCTATGGAGCATGAAAGAATGACAGATATTTATTTAATTGTTTCTGTCTATGGTTTAACAGTGTATTCCTCAAAGTTGTTTATGGCTTTATTGTCACACACTGAAGTTAAAATAGTGATGTTTAAAAATGGCCCTGATCATACAGTATAAATGATAAGCAAAAATACAAGGCAGGAGAGTAACACAAAATGTTCACTTTATAGGTAAAACCATACAGAGTATGCGTAAACCCTATGAAAAGTGAAACAGTATCACTTTAAATATTGTGGTAAAAGAGAAAACAGATAAAAGAAATATTGCATATTTGGATTGTGAGTCATATATAGACACCGACACCTGAGGAGAACTAGCTTCTAGAATAGCTTTAGAAAATGTATTTAAATAAAAAAAAAAAAGCTCCTTTAAGAGATCACATTTTACGCTGCTAGCATGCTAATTACCTTAGTTGCAGTTTTAAGGTATGTCTTCACCAACTGCTTTATCAAAGCTGCAGTTTACTAAATCTCAGTATAGTTACTGAGATACGTGTATGCTGAGATGGGCATATCATCACTATTTAGATAAGACAATCTGTCAACCACTATGTAGTCATCAAAATATTATTTCTCAGCATTTTCACAGAAAGATGGATTTTTTTCCTCTCTTAGTGAAAGACAGGGAAACACTCTAGACAGCTTGGAAGTGAGTCACATAGCTAACACTGATAAAGAGAAACATTTCAAGTCTCTAATCTACCTGACCTGAATGTTTTTGAATGTGGGAGGAAACTGGAGCACGTTCGGAAAATCAATGAGAACATGAAAAAAAGTGAACTTCACATAGAAAGTGCAAGAGCTACAACCTGCAGTGAAATGACAGTAGTAATCACTGATCTGCTGAGATAGCTACATAACATGTCCTAAGAACACACTGACACGAAGAGAGCAGCCACAAAAATACGTTTTAATCTATAAACAGAGTAATCATATTAGAAGCAGGGTTCTCCTGTGGTGTGTTTAATGACTCAAGTGAAACAGCTGTCATATTTAAATAAGGTAAGCGAAAGTAAACATTATTGAGTTAATTGTCACTGACAGTAAGGGTTTCTATAAATAGTTGTGCATAAGCAATGTGCAGTTAGTTACTGTAGAAAAAAAAACAATTTTGCAACCTCACTTTGAAATATTTTTTCAGTTAACAGCATTAGCATGACAGTTGATTTCTGAGGAGAACAGAATCAGCCAAGTACATGAACGATGCTGTGGGATTACATTATTTTCTACTTCTACAGAGTATGTTCAACACACAGCCTAATCTGCAACAGAAAGCTCTTCACTTAAGAATGAGCAAGCTATTACAGTAACTACTGATTAATTGCTTGATTACTGACTCCATTAATTCTTCAATTACAAAATTCAAATTCAGAGAAGCTAAAGCCTTAGGGTGGAGAAACAATGTGTTTTTATGGAGGAGACCAGACAAGTATGACAGGGATCACACACCAGGCTAAAAATCACATCATTATGGTGACTTTCATTTGTTAGGAATTAAAACCTTTTAGGAAACTACTGACTATGGTACGATTTAGGATACAATGTGAGTTATGCTTGTATGCTCTACTGACAGTGTCAATTGCTGATAAAACAAAAAAAACTTTATTTTTTTTTATCAATATTTATGTTAATGTATATAGTTCACACTATATGCTATGTATGTATATATGTACATGTATATGCTGCAAAGTTTGCCACACAGGATTTGTGGATACAAATTCCCTATGTCTTATTCCACTATTTACTTATCCTTCTTTTCAATAACTCAACCTTACAAAGAGATAAACAGTGAATCAGCAGAATCAAATTGAAATTATGGCAGCAGAAAAGATGAAGTCGATTTACAAAGCAAAACATTACAGCCTCACACTCACGATGAATGCACAACAATTGGATTTACAGTGAAGGAATTAGATTATAAGGGAAAGAAAATGACATTAAAAAAGAATGCATTTCAAACTTGTCCTAACAAATTATCAGCTGACAACTGTGTCTGGACAAAGGTATTAAAGTATGGCCCATATTTGAAAGATTACACATAACTGGAACGCATGCACCAACGTCTGATGCGATACAATACAATTCACACCCCAATCACGATACGATTCATTCAACACAATCTGATTCAACACAGTGCAGTTCAGTTTGATACAGTGTGACTGGATGATACAAAGGAATGACGTTTTGCTCTTCATTGGGTTTCAATATTCATCCATCCATCCATTATCCACTTGTCCTGTTAAGTGTTGTGGGAGTGCTTAAGCCTGTCCCAGCTGTCACTGGGCTGGAGACAGGGTATACTCTGTACAGGTCACCAAACTATCAAAGGGGGAGTCTGAATATTTACTAATCAAACAAAATGAAGACCTTTCACAAACTGTTCTGTCTGTTTTAACTTTATAGTACAGTGCACTTTTAATGCAACTGTCCGAGCACTGGCAGTTTGCACTGGCAGTTTGCACAATTTAACTAAAGCTTACTGTCTTTATGTAAGTCTTTGTGTAGTGTTCCCAAAGTTTTGATTTGTAGTTTATAGGTGAGTTCACATGCTCAGTCTCCATCATGTTTGTCTGTTATTGGAATGTTGCCTTATGCCCAATAATGTTCTTTGCCTTGTCTATCAACATAGCACATTTTTATAAAGCAGTCATGGTGCTGATTTTTTGCTATTGTGCATGCAAGGTTTGTGTTATCTAAAAAAGGCACTCTAAGACTAGACATACATCAACCAGCTCTTTGCAGCTTTTAACGCAAACTGCCGGTGAGGATCAGACAACTAATAAATGCCCAATATGAATTAGAAACAAGAGATGCACGACTAATAAGCTTATCAATATTCATACTGCATAAATACAACAGAATGCCATGCATTTGCACAACTTTGTGATTCATACTCACTTTAATTCTATTTCAATTTAATTCAATTCAGATTATTTGTATAGCACAAATCAAAACAAAAGTCATCTAAAGCCACTTTACAATGTAAAAACTTACAGAATAAAAGAAATAACTTTATTCTTATTCTTCCATAGAAAATCCAATAATCCCACTCAAGCAGATTCACACAATATGATTTATCATTTCCTTGTGCTTGAAAATGTGTGCACATTTTGAAACTCTCCTGACTAGACATGGCAACAAAATACATTTCTGTAACTGTTTTCACCACTGCACACATCGTGCTGCACAGCAGTTTGTACTTGGTCCTAATCTCAGTCCTTTTTATAAGTAAGTAACTGTAATTCTGGAGACTGTAACATATTTTTGCATTATAAATCAGCCAGAAAAGGCACAATGAATTATTTAGTAAGGCTACAGGAAATTCTGGTGGGGCTAAAGTCCCCTAAAATAGGTCTGGTGACGTCCATTGCATGGCAAAAAGCACAGAGTGATTTTCTTCTGTTTCAGGCTTCTTTTCTGTGTTTTTTTCAGTTCAAGCTTCACAAACACATTCATGGTTTCATTTGGAAGGTGAAGAAAGGGAGAGGGCACTAGCCTGAGGCGTTTTTCACTCAGTTAATGCTTGGGTGCTTGCTGATTATGAACTCTTTAATGAAGAGTGACTGACAGAGGCTTTGGCTTTCACATTTCATGGGATGGAGGAGGGGATGGATGAGATGTAGTGTAAGATATGTCAACCCTGTCTGAAAATTACCTTCCTATGCATCAAAATTGTAACAGCAATTACGTTTTTATAGCGAACATAATCATACATTAATTATGCTGTATGGCAATGTATTTTTTGAATGCGTGAAGCACTACATTTATTTATGGTTAGCGAGTTGCAAGGATATAGTTAGAGTGGAGAGAGGGCATATAACGTACATGACTGACAAACCACAGACCTGAGTTTGTGTCCAGTGTGTGAGGTTGGAATTTTGCTTTGGTTGGGGTTAGAGAACGACTGTGTTTTTCTTTAAATTTCAATGTATGAATGTGAAGTGACTGCATTTTTGTCTATTAAGGCAGCCTACAGTCTCTCCCTGACTTTAAAACAGTGGTAGACAAATATAATGCCTGTTTGCATTTAATTGATATGTTCAGTATCAATTCATTTGTGACTTGTCATTTACATTAATTAGAAAAAATGGGGCCTTATGTTTATTGGAAACATAAATGGATTGCAGTTATGCCAAAAAGATATTTGTGTTGCAGTTTAGTTGTATTGAAATGTGATTTTTAGGAGACTGGGTAGGATATGTGTGTGACACAGGAAGGTTGGCATGTGTGCTATTCTTGAGAGGGTGGAGAGGGAGTGAGAGAAAGAGATTAATGAGATATAAATCAAATCAGGTCACTTCATGATAATGCCAGTAATCTCGCAACAGCTCCAAATATGAACTAGAATCCTTTATGGATTCCAATGTGGGCGGATTACCCACCACACGCATCATGAGCCTTCTCCTCTTTTCCTTCTCTTCAGCTTCACTGCACAGATAGATTAGACAAAGGTAGGCCAATGTGCTGTAGTTTTTCATATGGTTATATTTTTTTCAATACTTTTTTAATCATACTGTAATTTGCATACAGTGTTTTGTCACTGTTCATGTTAAGCAGTATATTGAGACTTCAGTGGGGTAAAGATATAGCACCCTCGCCCTGAGGCAATGTCAGGGGCTGCTGTGTATCTGCTGAGACAGTTGACAGTGTTAATATTTGAAGCTGCAAACATCTCTATTTGTAATTAAAATCATTTTTTAATGTATTTGTTTGTCTTCTAGATGACACATTTTCCCAGCTTTAGAATCTAATTGGAATTATGATCATGATTATGCATAAATGTCACTGATTGGTTCCCTTTGCTGGCAACAGCTAAAACTGGGACAAATATTTGTCTTTTTTAAAAATAAGTTAATTACACATATGTCATACTGACCAGTTCCATATTAATTATATGATTAAAATGTGTCAAATGAGTCATGTATAAACACACTATTTGTCTAGGTGAATTGCAACAATATTAACACAATAATCGGCTAATGCAAGTCTTTGTCAGATTGTATATTTTATGCTTGTGTCACGTAGACACATGCAGTCAAAACTATTATGTTAGGTAGATGATCAGAGAAATAAAGAAAGTTACATTTCTGATATCATGGAAATATGATATAGTGCAAAAGGCTTGTAGTTCTTTACTTTTTATCTTTATTTTTGCACTCTCTAGTTTGTAATGACACTATTACGCCATGCTCTCTCAAGTATCTTTACATTAAAACTAATATGAAAGCCTAAACTGCTCTATCACATATGCACATTGCACATGTATCTATTTTGTATATTGCTCAGTTGCATGAATATCAAAACAATACAAAGTACAATACATACAGTCTGAAATCATGTGTGGTTGTGTATTTATGGAGAGATGTATTCCCGAGTATAGCTGAAAATACAGATCAATGCAGTGATTTTAAGCTACTGTATAATAAAGTGTTCAGAAGTTCTGACAGAAAAAAAACTGAACATGGTCATACTGTAGCTCTTATTCAGTGTCTTTTGTTTTAATCAGCCAAGTGAAACAGACAAGCCGAGTACTTTGAATTGGTGCTAACTAGCCAAGTGAGACAAACTGACAGCTGCTCCGCTGCCCACAGCCTGACATTCTTCCATTCACAGCTTGTCTGTCTCATCTATAACAAGATGGTAAAATGAATTTGATTTATCCAACAAACAATTATTTAACCAGCAACTGCTGCATGCAAATGTATTAGGAAGTTACTGTACTGTACTGTACTACTGCCACAAGAACCACAGTTGACCATAGTCCGCACATTTATTTGTGATGCAACCCATCCACCCCCCATCCCACCCCGGATTATGCAAATAAAACACTATTGATACATGTAATACTTTGTTTCCTCTTTATAATATAAATCCTAGGTGTGTTGATTTCAAAATAACTGTCAGTATATGCAGACTGTGATCTGAAGTTGTTGCTGTTTAACACTGTGGTCACCTATAATATAAAATCCAGCCCACACACATTGTCCATTTATATATAGTGTCTCTAAGGTTTAGTGCTCCAGGTATTATGTTTCCTGTTATTTCATTCACCAAATGCATTGGTTGTTTGTGATGCTGGAAGAATCAGAAAAGGTTTTTGCCAGCTCAGTTACACAAACAGTCCTAATTGGAAAAGTATACAATAAAGCAAAAAAAAAAAAAAAAAAAGAATTGTCATTAGAGAGGAAAGCTGCAAGCTCATCTAATGAGCTGTTACATCAGCTAAAGCAAGAGTTCTGTCGCAGCTGGCCTGCCTATGAATGATGTTATGTGAGTCACATCACAGGCCTCTTCTGTCTGTAAAAGGATATCAAATGAAATTCAGCAACAGGCCTTTGTGTGTTTGCAACTGTCTGTCCAAATAATTTCATATCAGGATGCAACAACAAAACTTTGGCCTTATTGGAAAGCTTACCGTGTACTTTCACACAGGAAACAGTGTGAGAAAGGATTATAACATACATACACATATGTTTACAGGCAGAACAGAGCTGAGAGTGTTCCAGTTACGTGGTATGGATCTTAATCAATAGGCCTGTAAACACAATGAAGCACTACTTAGTTCTCAATCTGAAAACCATTAGGTCTGCATGATGTTATGCTCTGTGCTACACAAGTGTTAGTATGACAACACTAACAAGGCTCATAACAAGGGCAGACTTTGTTTGCTTCCCACTGAAGTATTAATTCCAGACAAATGGGGTTTGATTTGTACTTCTGTGTGTGTCATTTTCACCTCGATAATAGGAAAGCTGTGGAGCAAAACAACGACAATAGAAACAGGATGGCAACTGGGATCTTCAAATGCTTTTGTTGAACCAAAAAAAAGAAGAAAATAATTAAACATCCCCCCGAGACATGTTTCAGAACTATTACTGCGCTTTCCTCATAAAGAAATCAATTACACAGTTCAAAATTCTAAAAATTACATCCACCTCTTCTTTCTCATTGAAATATTCTGAATCAATGTAAATACTCTTCATTTACTAGAAACTACTGCGATGGAAATGTGCATTTTCAGTATATGTTGCACTGGAGGTCTCAGTTTGTCATGCTGCAATTTCTTATTCAACCAAAACTCAATGCAAATGTTTAAACCCTGCACAAAGTAAGACTAAGCTAAAATACATGTCATGCAAGATTTCCACAAGGACCCTCGGCGTTTCTTTCTATGAACAATATCTTGTTGTTTAAAGTGTTAAAATGTCTATTTCTGAACAAGGCCATTGCTGGTGATGACTCTTTGCTTGTGAGTCAGTGTTCTAGTATCTGCTAAAAAGAGTGTTGTGTCACCAGAGCATGATGAGGACAGTGTATCATTACTGCAGGGCATCACAGTGGCTATTCAGGTGTGCCTAGTTCTACACAGAGACGGCACAATCTGCTCCCTCCTCAGTCAGAGGATGACCCCTGAGTGCGGCACATTTTCCTGATAAATGAGCAGCAGTAATTTCGACTGGCCTCATCAGACAAAAGTAGCTGACCAAGATAGCGCATGCAAGGAAAGATGTGCATCCGCATGAGATGTTAAACACATACTGGACATAGATATGTACATTTTGAGATTAAAAAATACAAATGCAAAAGCTTACATTTTCACAGGCAAATGCGTAATCTCCACAGGGAACCAGGGAATATGCCCTGTGCAATCTTAAGTTTTTACTGTTTTCACCTTGTGCCTTGGACAAATAATCACTCACTTCTACTCCTAAGGGAAAACCCAGTCTGGTGATATTATGTTAAAATCACGTCTGACACATATGTTCACGGATGAAGCTTCTGTGAACCGAGAGCGCACGGAAAAGTCCTGCATACTTCCAGTTTCGCCAGCCCGCTCTGCATCTGCAATTTATGTGCACGTATGTCTAACCAATATCTGTGAATCTCTGACCAGTCTGCGGCCACGCTGCCTCATACACAGCAAGATTTGATACAAAGCTGTTTTTTTTCCACCTGTCATGGCCAGAATTACATTATTTCTCAGGCTGATCCCTGTGCATCACAATATTAAACCACCAGGTAGCCTAATGTTACTGTGGCTGACTGGTGTAGTCGCTCACTTAAAAACGTATGCAGATTGTAGACTGTATTTAGGCTATGTGAGGCTTGCAGGATGACCCATTGTCCTATTTAGATGTCCAAATCACTTGGTTCCAGTTGCATGTGATGCTAAATGACACAAATAATTTGCATTAAGATATTGCACATTTGAGATGAAATTCGCGTTAATTCTTCTATTATTCTTTGAAAAAAAATAATTTATACCAATGGCAGAAAAGACGTGTTTCTAAGTGAGCCAGTGTGTGTGCATTTAACATGTGCACATTTTCACGAGCTGTGTACCCTTCTTGTTTCACAGTGAGCAGTGTGTCGGTGGTGGGGACTTGTGGGTGACAAGAGGTATTGATTAAAGCTTTCTTCACCCTGTGAACATTTCAGAGCGGCAATGGGCAGAAAATGGCTGCTAACTACTCTTCAAGGATATAGTGTAAAGGGGTCTGTACGTTATACTGCTGTCACTCCAGTGTCTGGTTGAGGTCAAGGTTATCATGCATCACTCAGAGTCTGACTGAACTGTGCAGAGGTGATTGTGAGGCTGTGAACCCGAATGTCCTGGCAGCACATTTTCCCTGTGATTGAGCGTGGGTTTAAGAAAACCTGTGAGATTAACAGATACAGTATCTTCATATCAGGGACAAAAGCAAAGGTTAGGTTGTCAGAAAATATATAAATGAAATCCACGTCTACAGGATTATGTGAGTTCATTCATTAGCTAAATATTGTACAATCCAGCAATAGATTTAAGATTAATCTACAAAACTCTTAAGGTAAGATGAAGAGCAAAATTACATCTTACATCTGCAATTATTCAGTATGTTAAAAGAGTAGAAATGGATGTCTGAGCAAACACTAAACCTCTTTTCTGCTCTGAACATATGACTGATTTTTCTGATTTATATTTTCGCTGTTGACATATTCAAGGACACATGCTTGTAATGTCTCCTTGATTGATGAGTCAGTATATCTGTGTTACATCAATTGGACTGAAGGTCAACTTTACATAGTGCCTGCAAAGAGAAGATTAGCTAGTGACAGTTAGAAAAGCAATAAGTAAAAAGCCAAATGTCAAACAATATATGCTGCATCTTATAATGGTAACAATGAGCGTGGGGGGACCTCTGGTGGTTTGGAAACATGTCATTACAATAAAGATAGAGGTGATTCTGCCAACGTCATCATTCACCTTAATCTACCTGAATTTAAATGGATGCTTGAGGTGGATATTATCTGATTATTATTTAACAAATCTAAATGACTAAATATTGATTTGAATGGTTGCCAATAGACAAAAACAATAGGCTGGTTAATTATAGCAAAGTATTATATGTTGGTAAATTCTAATAGTAAAAGTTAGTCAGAGCCTAGTTTAACTCACAGTGTATTTTTTGATAGATGTTTAATATTATAATAATGAAAAGATGAACTAATTATATGGACATTTCATAACAAGCAATACACAGAAGTAATTGGGAGAAAGGATAATTATACTCATATTACATTATCACTTTCTCTGGCTCTACAGACACACAATATGTTAAATTACAAAAAAAAAAATCTTACTATCCTTATTTTGTTTAGATCTCTCATATTTGTTTTCAGAGGGCCCCTGTAAGGAGAGGAGCTTTTTACTCAGTAACACGTCACTGCATGTGAATACATACACTTGGGAACATGTACAACACCAATTGTTTTGCCTTGTTTCTAAAGGAAAAAGCTACATTTTAGACGGAATAAAAACATGTGAATTGATTCCATTGCACAAATGCAATATCATTTCCATGATGAAACCCAATCTCCTGCCCCAATGGGGCGGATATAAAGGGTGGATAAAATAAGAGAGGCACCACATGAAAAGGAGCTTTGAAGTAAGTGAATCACAAAAGCAACTATTCGTGCAAGTCATATCAAATAAGTTGAATGCCATTTAGCTTTTAAAGAGCTCTGAAAATCATCACTTTTATGTGTGAGATTTCAAAGCAACACGATGGAACTAACAAAGTTTCAAAGAGGCCAGAGACTCAGCATCTGCCTTGCTGCTACATCGACTGTAAAAAAAAATAAAAAATACTAGAATCATTTACAGTGGCATTTATTATACACAGAGAAAAACTATGACAATGTACTACATGCATCACAGAGAAACATTGCCATCAGCTTTGAGGAACAGTGGTTGCAAATAAATGCTCCCAGACATTGCAACAGTGGTTCACACCAAAAGTAGAGCAGAAGTGTAGTGGAAGTTACATGCATGAGTGGCAGCAGGGCTGTTCACACAAGAGGCGTGTGCAGCCCGCTTTGAGGGGGAAAAAAATGCTGACACAAAGTTGAAATGTCTTGTGAAAATAGACTTCTTACAATGTGAGCAGAGGTACCAGCATAGAAACATTGCCGAGAGTCATAAAGTTCTTCTTATTTTTCCACTTCGGTAACTTCATACCGTGCTTTTCTTTCCATTTTCTCCACAGACTTACTCATGCATCAAAGCAGCCACATGTCATTTCTCATCCAGTGCAGTGCTGTGATCGGGTTAAGTCCAAAAGGCTGAATCTTTCTCTGTCCTTGTCTGTCAATCAAATAAACTCTGAACACTTAATCTGTCATTACAAAAGTATTTATTTGACATTCAAAGTTTTACCAGCAGAAATAACAGTAATCATTTTCTTGTTTTTGAAAAGTGTTACTCTGCAATATTTGCATTATTTTTTTAAGTCCAGTTTCAGAGTTGCCAAAATTACAACTGGATGTTTATGGGCTATATGTTTGACTCACTATCACATGAGAGTGATTATATGCATCTGATACATGCTCGTACACAAAAATAACTTCAAATTATACCTTACAAAATGTTAGACTGAACAAAAACATTGTGTCATCATTGTGCAGTTTTGGTACATTCTCTAATAGCTTGTATGCAAAGGTGATGGACAAATACACAAGAGATGAAAAAAGTCTAAAATATGTACATAGAAGTACATCTGGGTTAAAAGGATGCTCAGAGTATACCCACAATTATAATCTGGTTAACCATCTTGTGGGATTAATTATGTTCAATATTTGCTCTGTGTGATCGGGAAACATCCAAAGAAAGAGAAGCTACTGTATTTTAAAGGACCCAGTGCAGCCTATACTGCAAATATTGTTCCCTCATAATTTTCCCATTTTCCAAAATGAATACTCCGCCAGACAAGCTGCTAAACAAATTCAAGCATGGTCTCGACAGATCTTCAAATGATATTTCTGGATAGAACAAAGATGTTCAGTAATAAGTACTTAGGGGTGCTTGTGTGGATGGTATATCTGAAAGAACATAAGGCTTTACCATCTTAAAGTAAAGCCTGATTACTTATTCACAACATCCTTGAACTTATGTGATGACATTTCAGAAACTAAAACATTTGGGAGGCAGTGGTAGCTGCTGCTTACTTTGTAAGATGCTTCTGTTCAAACCAAAAAGCTATAAATAATAAAAAAGTAAATTTATTCTGCCATGGAATTTCCTTCCCCCAAAAATCCTTTTCATGATCACAGGCAACTGGGGGCTAATCCCGGCATACACATAGCACACAACAGAGAAATACAGTGGTAATGTATTGCCTCCAGTCTACCATAATTAGACACCTTTGGACTGTCCTGTGTTCTCACACTTAAAGAATTGTCACAGCAGTGGTTTGCTGAGATAATAAGGATAATTTATTTCTAGCTGCAAAGATTCATTCTCAGGGACTATACTGAAAGAAAAAAAGCCATGTGTATCTGCAGTGACTCTTTAGCGCTTGACATTCTTCTACTTTTAAATCAATTTGATTTGTTCAAACATTATAATTTTTACCTCACATGACATAAGTTAACACACAGTATGTATCACATATGCCCGACTTTGAGTTGTGCATCTGTCCTCCACGCGTTTTTTGTCTGTGAAGATTCTCATTCATACAGGTGAAGTTATCTGGACCTGAGTCATGTCAACAGGACTTTCACTACTCATACAAATCAGGCTGATGTAGCTTCTGGTTTTATGTAATTCAGATCTTACCTGCCAATTCAATCACAATTCCAACAGATCCTGGAAATCCTCACGTTAACTTCGAATCTGCTGCAACGTTGACCCTGAAAACAAACTGCAAACAAGATACAAACTGTAAGAATACTTTTAAGTAGATAATGGATTTAGAGCATGATCAAGTTTGTGGTCCCTTTGTTTCATGGACTTGGATTGGATTACAGCCCATAATGCACTGTTTTGGAAAGGTTGCGAATTATCCTCTGAACTAACCATACCTGCAATTTTACAGTACATCTAATTAAACATTCTGGTTACTGTTTCTAAATAATCATTGTGTCATCACATTAGTTTTCTTTCAGCTGCTTCCTCAGAATTCTCAGCTGACACTGATATTTTAGTGCCTTTGAGAACCTCCGTCTAACAAGAGGTGCTTTAGCGTATATTACTGTAAATCATAAGGGTTCATTCTGAGGGGACAAAGAGACAGTCCAAGCCACAAAGTCTCACAAACACATGCGTAGCATGCACTAAGACACGTGCACACAACACCGAGGACAGATCCTGCTGAATAAATTATGGGGGACAAAAGCAAATGGAGATAAGACTCTCCATCTCACCTGCTATCCATTAGAGCAGTGTGGGAACTGTGAGTGCAAATGAGCATGTGTTTCATCCACTGCAACATTGCTGTGTGGACCTATCATGACCCCAACCTTTGTTTTAAGATAAGACTTTTGCTGGCTCTGTCTCCTTTATGCACTATTGCCTGTGAGCACTATTACCACATTGCAATTGCTTTATTTCCAAATGAAAAGAAGTGAATGCCACCGCAAATACATCTATTCATATCTAATGTGCATATCATGCCAAATAGAGCAGAATTGGGTATAGATTTGAAATTAAAGTCAGTTCGGGTGGAAGTGTGAGCACAAAACAATCCTATGTGACAAATTTGGAAAAAGTCTTTCAGGTCTCTGTATAATTAAATTATTCATTTATAAACTACAAATTGGAAGACCTGCCTGGCACTGACTGTTCTTTCTTTCTTTTCTTTGTCTCAAGTCTCAAGATTAAAGCTTTAAATTCTGCTTGTGTACAAACACAAATGCTACACAAGTAATATTGTACACATGTTCTGATAATGTCAGACTACAAAACTGTAAAACAATATTAAGTGTAGTACAGAAAGTTGAGGAAGAACTAACCAGTGCTGTGCAGCTAAAACTTGGATGACAAATTGTGCTTATAAAGCAGATGATGGCAATGATGGATTTGGGCTTTGCTGTTGTAATCATTATCATTGTTGCTATTATCAACAACATCAATATTGCACTTGACACACACATGCACAAAACAGACCCCGGCTTTCCACCTTCTTAGACTAAACACAGCATCATTGCATTTTTCAAAGCAGTTTTGAGCCAGGGTATCAAAATGTGTTCTTTCTAAATACGAAAAAAGGAACCACACTCAGCTCTTAAAAATGCAGTCTGGTTTGTCAGAGAAAGCTGCTATATCAACTGAAGTTGAATCTTTGCAGGTTGAGTAAAAAGTGTGATTTGCTGGTCTGTATATGCTCATATGCAGTGTTTTGTCATTTAACTACAAGGTACTGTAAGAGAGCTGCAACCACTGTAATTCCAATTGGTGGTAATTCATGTGCATAATATATTATATGTTGAATCACAGAACTGACCACAGATAAATGTTTTCTAATGTGCAAAACTTCCTTTTACTCCAGATCTTTACAAATAACATCTGAACACATAATTGTAGGTCAACCAATCAAGTCTGGCACTGGTGCTGACTGAGAGGAAACATCAAATTTAGGCAAAAAAAACGGACCTGTTTCTTCTTGAAACCCAAACTTGACTTACAATGCTGTTCAAATTCAAAACAATTGAAAAAAAATTATAAAGATTTAGCACCTTCAGTGCAGCTATCACATTTTTGTGTGGACCGTACCACTTGTTATCACATCATATCACATCTTCAGCATCAGTCAATCTGATAAACGTCTAGTTGTATCTTAAGGGGTCCGCAGGACTTTAAAGATCAAGTCATTTAGTGCTTTTTTTCTTCTCTCTTTATCTCCTATGGAGTCACAGAGAGTTCCACTCTCAAAGAGCATTAGTCCAACAAATCGAGAATAATGTCAGAGCCTTCTGCTCCAGATCACAGCATATTTTGACCCACAGGTTACACTATCTCACCCACTGGAAATGACATGAAATGCATGTCAGGCAGAATCAATTGGCTGCACAACCAACTCGTTCAATTAAGATCTTGGGCGGGGGTGGTCATTGTGGTTTGCAGTGAGGTGAGTGGAGGCTCCCAAAGGAGCAGTAAGTGCTGAAATCAGCTCAGTGGTTGCTGCCATTTGTCATTATCTAATGGTAAATCCACCCGTGTCTGATAGAGGGTTCTCGCCAGGCCAAACCACTAAGTGACCGATTCAGTCCGGATAGATAGATAGATAGATAGATAGATAGATAGATAGATAGATAGATAGATAGATAGATAGATAGATAGATAGAT
>JAUYWH010000024.1:9013223-9037180 GCA_034779795.1 Ctenopoma multispine | reverse complement strand
ATAGATAGATAGATAGATAGATAGATAGATAGATAGATAGATAGATAGATAGATAGATAGATAGATAGATAGATCAATTATATTTTTAAACTGATTTCAGTGGTACATGCAGAAAACTTCCATGAAATCTCTGTAGTTTTCTTTAAAATGATGCAAATCCACAGAAATTCTGAGCCACATTTTCTATATAAAAAGTCTGAGGATGATGATGAGGATAAGATAAAGCAAATTAACTGACTTTAAAGTAGGCATTAATATGGAATACAATTATGTGGAACAAAGAATGCAATTTTGTAATTCTCTCAATTACATGATCTGTGACTCAATTAAATTAGAATGCAGCTAAATCAGTACTTTAATATGACTTTAATTAATACACATCTCAGCTATGTACACGATTTGTCAGTAAACAGAATGAGAGCTTACAGGCTTTCTGTTTCTGTCCCTGTGTGCTTGCATGTGTGTGTGCACATGCATGTGTTTGTACAGGAATGCTTGTGCCGACACTGTATAATGAATTTACTGTCAATAATTACTGCCACTGACAACCAGACTTTCTTGAAATACAGACAAATATGCTGCTACAATGTGTTACTTAGCCAAAGTGATTCAAAAGCACTGGACATTGTTGCCAGATTTCCTTTTCTTGCAGTTGGCAGGCTGGTGTAAGATGAGATCTGTTTATTTTAATAGGATGTCTTCATGTAATTCTTTTTTAGAATGACACAAAACATGGCTATCCAGTCCAGCGGAATTGAAATGGCTGGAGGGCTGAAGGATAACAGATAAACACGAAACAGTACAGACAACAGCATATTCCGCTGTACACAACGTATTGTACTTACCAAACATTTGCTCTCATCACATTATTTGTTTGAAAGAAATGCTTTTACAGATGTTGGTTAACATCAAAGTTCAAAATGCTGCCACATCAAAGGGATGCAGCAGAAAAACTCAACGCAGAGTGAAATTAGTGCAATCAGGGGAGATAAGGAATTAATATGTCTGATTAAGTGCTTGACTGAATTAGCATTTGGAGTCCAAAGAGATTTCAAGTAAAAGATAGGGGGGGTGATATATGTTCTGCACAGAGGAAGAAAGGATGACAGATTGGGCTATAGAGGAAGAATAACAAAAACAAGAATGGGAGGAAAAAATGGCTACGATGTGAAGAGTGAAGATTTCACATAGAACATTCTTTTTGCTCTTGGTTTCAGTCTGGCCAGTATTGTCTCTTTGATTAATTATTTTTGACAAGGAAATGTTCCTTCTACTCATCTGACTGTGAAATGGATTCATAGTCCCCACTGTTTTAGGTTTTCATCGGTATACACACCAGCTGTCAGTTGTTCATGATGTGAGAGGTAATTGGTTTGGCCCTATCAAAAATACTAGCCTTTGAAGACATTGTGATCTATTTTCTTTAAGACTATGTCATTAGTAATAAGACAATTACACATAGATGCTTAAACCTGGAGAAGATATTAAGGATGACACAAAGAGGGAACTATTCAGAGGGAGGCAAATAGGAACACAATACCTATACTTAAAAGGCACAGAGAAAAGTCAGATGAAATGTAGTTTGAGAAGGAGCAAGGGAGATGAAAGACACAGAGTGCACGCTTATCCCCAGAGAAAGAGGGTTGACTAAATTACCTATAAGGAATCTCTCCCTCGAAATGTCTGACTCTCATATGAAAGACTGGCAAAATTTGCTGAACAAAAATCTATGAGAACAGATGTCATGCTATGTGGTATATTAGGCACGACACACTAAGCCATTAAAAAAAATGTAACGCAAATCAACGAGAAGCTAACTATGTGAGCGACTTAACTGTCCCTCCTTACAATCCTTATTTAGTGCATGTGAAAAAGAAAGAGGACGCATGGTAATCCGGAAAAACCATACAACAAGAAAAATAGAGTGAGGTGAGATGAAAGGGCAAAAAATAAAATGAAGAAAGGAGAGAGAGGTAAGAGAAAAAAAACTTGAAGTGGGAGAAAAGGCGAATACATATGAAGAACAAAAGGCAAAGTGGTAGATAGAAATCTTTGGGCAAATATGTGTGAGATGTGAGGAAAGAAGGTGAGAGACCGATGAGAGCAAAAAGTAAGAGGAGTGATGAGGGCAGGAGATTTTTTTGATAATTCATTTCATTTCCTAGTGCAATGGACATGGTGTTGAGCTACTGGGTGTGTTGGGCTCCATGAAGAGAGGAGAGCTGTAGCTGAAGCACCGGCACAGGAACACAGCAAACTGACAGATGTTTTCTCATTTGGATTTTTCTTCTCCAGGAATTAAATAATTATTTTCAATTTCAATTTAGTTTATTTGGATGGGACAATGCATATTAATGTATGTACATAAAAGTCGTAAATGAACCGGATTTAGCAAAATGTTTGTTTCCATTCGTAGTCCCAGACATACACATAAACATAATAGACACATAGAACATACAACCTGTACATCTACAATCATCCATAATTTAAGATTTTTTTTAAAAAGAAATATAAGTAGTGTTGTTAACTATGGTTGCTTCCTAGCAAATACCTTAATAGCCTTTTTATATAACTGTTAAAGAGGTTTTAATGCAGTGACTCTGTCAGCATAAGTAATGTCACTTCAGTTTGATTGATTGATTTTTTTGCTCTGGTATCAACAGTGTCAACACTTGGTAATGTTGGTTGGGTACTCATTTGCCCCAGGTGGGGATGACAACGCTAATTGATTGCTCTGACATTTAATATGGATATTCATGTGTGATGAGATTGATTCAGGAAGCTCATCATGCACAGAGGCTAAATCTTATTGGTGACCCTTGACCTTTCCTAGGTCGAGAGCGCTTGCTGGAACACTGCCATGCAAAGGATGATGAACCCTTTCCGTTTTAGACACTTCTACCAAATGTAGTAACCTGCTTTTGATAGTTATGGTCCCCATGCATGAGTTCTATTCTCAGGTCTCTTTTGTATTTTAATCTCACTGTGACTTCCTGAATACTTATTATCTTAATATCAGTTGCAGTTATGCAGTTAGATCAGGCAGATATTTGTGCTAGTATTCAGGAAATATCAAATGTGAATGCTCTGCAAATAAAAAAAAATCTCATAATCTTAGAGAAATACTGCAGTGAATATTTAATTTATAATTTGCTAAATATATTCATGTAATCAAGAAGATGACACCATTTGATCCAATGACCTTTTGTCACACTACCCTCAGGATAGACTACTTTTTTATAAAATATTTAAAACATACGATAAGATAAGATTTTTTTAGTTACAGATGGAGGGATTTAGACTTAAGTGTATCTTTTGTGTGTGTATGTGTGTGTTTTTGTGCCAAGACCATTGTGTGTGCAGAGAATATGTGTGCTTGTCTGTGGACAATTGGCATGTTCTTTGAAACAAACATTACTGTTTTGCTTAGAAAAATCTTTAACAACATGCAACATTTGGGAGTTAAACTAGTGATAACACGACTCCCTCTCCCTGCTCTGCTACTCTATTCCCAGTTCTTCAGGAATTAGTCTTATGAAATTATAGTAAATATAAATGCTAACAAACTTATCAGTAAAACAGAAATATTTGTGCTTCTCTGACTAGTTAGAAAGGCACATTTCACTCAAAAAAAGTAGAATAAATGACACTGCACTGCTGCTAGTTGACTAAGTTTGACTCATAGATATCTTTGACAGCACCTCTCCACATTATGACATGTTTTTGAGCATATTTCTACAAAAAAAGAAAAATAACAGGAAAAAGTTACATATTGTAGCTTTAACCTTTCACTTTTTCTCAGCCTCAAATGTGAGAACATCCCCTTACCCCCATCTACCCCATTCTTTCCACATAATGACACAGTTCTTTACCCAGCACTTTAAACTTGTGTGAACATACTGTATATCACTGTTAACACAAATCATAAACTAAAATCAACTCGTCCTAATGCTATAATGCAGCTATGAACCAAGCAAGATAGCGAGCGTACGTGAGTGTAGCTACATGATTCCCCGTTGGGCTCAGTGCTAGGGATTCTAAGTGGATTTACAATATGATATCAGCACTAAGCAGAGAGTTCATTACAGGTGTTAAGGAGTTCAAGTTGATAGTAGAGTTAAGAAAGGAATTGCTGACATGCCACTAGAGAAAGGAGGGAATATGAAAGACAGATTATAACGCTTAATATTAATATTATCATGCAAAACACAGGCAATGCAAGAAAGAAAAAATGGAAAGAGGGAGAGAGGCAGTGAGCATATTTGTATTATATGCTTCAAAACATGTTTCAAACAAGTTACAAAACTGTTGTAATGACTATGCCAGAAGAGGAAGAGGGAAATGCTTACAATAGATGCTCACACAGGTCATAATATGTAAATTATCAGAGCATGACATTGGTTGTTTTGTGCCAGCAGGAAACCAAAATTAGTATAAAGAATGTGTAATGCTGACTGTATAATGAAGTACTAGAGTGGACGAGTGGAAAATAAAACGGCACATACACACAAGGAACATCATCGCTTTTGCTCATCTTTCTGCATGAAAGGCCAGGGAGAAGCATCAGATAGCAGGGAGCACTCGTCATGCACAATCGGCCATGAGCCTCTCTCTTGACGAGGCCATCAGCCTTACAGTGCTTTCCAGAACAATCTCGCGCCAGACTAGCCTTTAGCTTTAGTGTCTGGCAGCACCAGCTGCTATGCTCTGCCAGTAGTGCTTGCACAAGGAGCAAATGCTCCATTGCAGAAAGGATGAGTAAATGTCACTTATTCCCTATACAAAAGCAGCATTTTACTATGTACCTTAACAAAACCTGATAAAACAGGCTTAAATCAAACAGCAGACATCTAATACTTCAGTATATGAGTCATCATGAAGCTCAACATATTTGAGTGGAGGGGAATAAAGACAGAAAAGACGGTGCAGGTTAAGTGTTAAGTCTGTTCCTGGTCTCTTTATTTGTTGGTAATACAACAAGACTTTCTTAGGTTAAGGAATGAGAACAGCGTATACAGTCACTGCGCGTTACTTATATGGTTGTGCATTAATATTTGAATATTGTTTCGTCATTCCTATGCAACAGGACTATGCCGTGGCCATCTATATCTACAGAACATACAGTATATAGACAGAATATACATATGGCAGTGTGAGAAAAAAGATTTAGAAAGAGGAGACAGAGATAACTACATGGAATGTTAACACTGCTCTTGGGAAAGCTCTCTTTCTCTCTCAGAGGAGAGGGAGGCCGTCTGAAGAGGTTATTTATTTTTCATCTGGAGATGGAAACTGAAGAGCGGTGGAAAGACCCCCAGTGGAATTGCTGACTGGAGATGTGCCCTCCTAGGGTTACTGTCTCTCTTCTCCTTCTTTCTCCCACTTCTGCTCACTTTCCATCTCCCACCTTTCTGATCTTCAGCTGCCACCGTCTCTCCGGAATGAGGGGGAAGAGTAGAGGAAAAAAAGGAGCAGCACATTCTCGATGCCATCTTTCCTACCTCACATTCAAACTTTGTTCAGCCCACACTCCTGTGGTCTGCAGAGCTCTGCAAGGTTTCACTCAGCTGTAACCACACAACTAAACAGAGTTGTTCTTCAGGCTCCTCCCAGGCTCGGCAGTCTCTACGTGGGAAGCATAACTTCTTATCCCAGCCCTCCTCATTAACAGCATTCCCATCACACTCCAGAGTCATTAAAAGAGCCACTTGTCCTCCCCCATCCCCTCTGGTGTTTTCCTTTCATCATTCCATTTCTCTATTCAGATGAACTGGTGGTGTGAATGTCTTGGCTGACACCTTTACTCCACCAGGACCAAAGTGAATTATTGGGAGGCAGAGAAGTGGGCCTTCATAAGCTTCGTAAAGCTGCCTCTCCATTGCCTCCTCCACGCAACCTGCCGTTGTCATGGGAGCTCAAGAAAGGCTACCTTTCTGCTCCTTATTTCTCTTAATGAACAAAGATGTCAAATGCATCCTTACATTCAGGTCATTTGGGAGGTTCCCCATAGATGCAAAAAGTCAAGATACTAAAAATAAGAGTGCAGCAGAAAGTATGCAAGGGAGTTCATACTTTCAGACCACTGTGAGGCCATCCCTTCCCCTTTCTACTATCCACCGAGGAATCCAGGTCTTGTGTCAGTGCAGGATTTCAGGAAGCACATAATTAAGATGACATTGTTGCTACAGTAAAGTGCTCCTCAGCAGCAGAGCTCCTGTGTAAGAATCCTCACCTGGCGAAAGCGTGGTACCCCATGAGTTTGAAATTTGCACATGACTGTGATGCAAAAATGCAAACCTATTTTATAAGCTTGCAAAAAAAGGATGATAGACCTCACATGCTTTTACATTCCTGTGCAAAAAAAAAAAAGTGCGCGAGTTAAAGGGTGGGGATGGCAGGGCTAATAAGAGGCCTGCTGCAAGAGTAGAGTCGGGTTTGTATAGAGACACGCTCTTCATTATTCCTCAAATAGAAACAAGCCAAGTCTCTCGTAATCTCCCTCACAACAGTAACAAGAAAATGGACTCTGCTTTCACTGCCTCTCAGACCCACCAGCTAACAATAGATGTAGAAGAAATCAAATTTGCACCCCCCACGCGATAACCTCCTTATTTTCTTCCTCTTGCCTTTGCCTGTCTCTCCCTTTGCCTTTCTCCCTCCCCTCTTTCTTCCTCAGCACTCTATCCCCTGCCTAGTTGACTTCATTGGTTGCAGAGAAAGAATGCTGAAGATGCAGTATTAAGGAGAAACCAGCATCAATTAATCTCTAAAGTGCACTTTTTATTTTTTTGCACCCATACCAAATTGAAATATGGTATAAAAAGCGCAATGGATAAGCAATGAGCTTTAAATATCCAAGCTCAACCTCTGTATGGGCCACTGCTCACTACACTACAGTTCACTGTGTGTTCTCGAGCTGCACAGCCTGTTTTTGTCCACCCTTGCTTCTAATTATTCAGCATGCATGGAAGAAATCATACCTATTTTAAAACAGTAATGTGATAACAGGTTCCAAAGAAAATGAGCATCACTTTACAGTGTATTAGATAAAAAAACTGGTCACCCTTCTTAAATGTCCTTTTGTTGTTGCTTTTCCCGTTCTCTTCTTTTTTCTTGACTTGGTAGCGTACGCACTGTATGTTACAGAAGAGATCAAACTGCTTTGATAATTCTGCTCAGAACAATAGAGACACAGTGAGAGACAAATTAAACATGATGACTAAGACTTCGCTTCTCCCCATGTGGATTGGATAGATGGGGTAACGTGTGTGAGAGCAAGCGAGACACAGACAGAGAAGAGAAAGTACGAGACAGCAGCTGTGATTCCCCAATATTTCTTTTTTGGGAGGTGTGCCAGGTCAGATGGCATGGCACAACGTGACCTGTGTAAAATGTTACTACCATTCACCAGTGTTTTATCTTGCTATTTTAAGTGTGCAGTGTAAATTCTGACCCATACTGAAAAATATGTGGAAGGTCTGGATGGAATGCCAGCAGCAATGTTTCATTTAAATCTACTTGTCTTTCCTGCTACAGTAAAGTGTCAATAGAAAACTGAAACAAAAAACATAAAAACGAAAATAGCCAAAGGGACCCTTTTTGTTAAAACGAATGTCTTGACTAAAACAGGCAGTGTGTCACTTGATGACAATAAAAACAAAGATGGGTAGATTTGTATGCTCTCTTTAACAAAGCACATTGTTTTCTTACAACACAGCTTCACACAATATTCTGTTTTCAAGGGTCATCTTGTAAGTCTAAGATTTTTCTGCCTTTATTGTGTTGTATTTATTGTATAATGTAAAGTAGTTGACTGATCTCACAAGACTTTACACATATTATAAAGGTGCATGCAATGATCCAGGATTTGATATAATCTTGGCTTCATTAATATCCTTGAAGATATATGGAACATCAGGAAAAACAAGAGTGAAAGCATTAAAGAGGAAGTATGATGAATAAAGAGGAAATACAGGATCTGCTCTCATAGGTGTTAAGAATACTGAACATTGGAACATGGATTTAGGATTAAACATTACTGTGCCAGTTTTGTATGAGGGTGAAATTGGACATATCTTTTTTTTTGTGATTATTTCATCAGACAGAATGAAATACATACAGTTGTACATGTAGCTCAAATTTGTCCTCTGTAGGGGACAATTATAAACTTGAATATCTCCCACCCACTGCACACTACTCAAGTAACTTTTGTTCTCTACAGGACTTTTAAGATTTTATTTTGATACCAAATTTGTAGGGGTGGGGCTTTGAGAACTTCCTCTTTCTCATCAAACATACGGCAATAGTGATAAGGCAATAATTTTTCCCTGTTAGTCAGATGGATATATCACTTGACTTAAGGCCTGCACACTACATTTAATTTGCAAATATTAATTATGGCTGTGTTTGAATGAAGCCATTCATTTGTATTTGCTACATTTTTATCATAGTTTACACAGTCTCACTTTCAATACCCTCTTTCTCTTTTATCATCTGAACAAAGAGAAAGGATATTATTAACTGACATTTTCCAGTTTGGACTAGCTAGTTTCTGACAATGGTTGATTGAAAGGCAGATTCTTATTCGTTCTTACAAGATTGATTGTGCTTGGGCAAGAAGTACTATATGCTATAAAGCTGAAATCCATTTTGGTCACAATAGAATATCTAGTTGACTCAATCTAGCTAGATACAACCTATATTCTCTTTGATCACCTTAGAAAGCCTGTTACCATTTAAGTACAGTCACCGAAGATACTATTTCAATGAACAGGAAATGAATCAGTCATTGCAGCCCTTACACATTTTCACACACATGCACCACCTCTGATTTCCTTGTTGAAATAGGCCCGTTATACAATTGAATTATGGTGAATCATTATCCGTTGGTGTCGTCTCCCGGTGGTTTACATAACCAGGATTTAATAATAGAACAAATGCGTGAATGCTCTCCCACAATACTACTGGTGCTCCCTGTCCAAGAAACAGTATTCAGGTTTGTAGCTCTATTTTGAGAATAAGACAGGCTGAGAGCCATACAGAGGGAGAGAGAGAGAGCGAGAGAGAAAGAGATGAAATGAACCGAGGAAGTACTTCTCCCCTGCCACATGCCTGATGTTCACCCTGCAGAGTCACAGGCATCTTGGCCTCTGTGGTTTTACAGATGCAAAAATGTCTCAAGGGCTTCTGCATTTAATTTGGCATCCAAAAGCATGGATTAAAACAACACAGCACAGAGTTTTGTTTCAGATTTGCTCACAAGACATGGCACTGTTTCAGTCTGAACTCAAAACACATATCCCATTACTAGAGCACTAAGTGCTACAAGGTGTACACAGCACTCAGAACTGCATCTGCACCAAAAGATCATCAGAGACTGTTACTTCAGATGGTAATGAATTCTTACATACTGCATGTGTGAAGAAATCCATTACACATAACCACACACACACTGTATATATGTAAAGACTTGCTTTCAGGCCTCTGCACAAATAGGCTCAGCCTCTGTGCTCACACGCACAGATTTTCTGCGTTTCATGACCTGCTTTCAAAAACGCTAATGCTGTAAAAATTTAAAGATGATTAAAAGTGAAAACATATAAATATTATTTTATTTCTGAAATTGTGAAACTCGAAATCTTCTTTCCTGATATTACTGGCGGACAAATTACAGAGCTTCAGCTGGAGACAAACAAAAGCCTGACTGAGGTACAAGCTCAGCTGGCAGACATTTAACTTCAGTTGAAGACCCTGAGAGAGATAGAGTGAGACACACAGACTGTCTGTGTGTGTGTGTTTGTGTGTGTGTGAGACAGAAACACAGAGAGGGAGGGAGAGAGAGACTCCATGTTAGCAGGCACATCACATCACAGTTTGCAACCACATTGATTAAGAGAGTCACCATGCAGACTAAATTGGACATGGAGCATACTAAATGATTACTGGCCACCACTGATTTCATGAGAGGGCATGAGGAGGCTTTAATGGCAAAGACACTGTACTCTTTTTTTTCATCTTTCTGTGCTCTATGTGCAATTATTTTTTGTGTTTGTGTGTCTGTTTACATATCCCTTCGTGGTTAAAGTATAAGAACAGCTTTCACTATGTTGAGTATCCTGTACAGTATGTGTGTGTGTGTGTGTCAGTGGGTGTTTTATTTATTTCTCTCTATTTGAGCATGCAGTCCTTTGAGAGACTCAAAGCAAATTCTATTGTAAACCAAGAGTTACTGAGGGACTACAAGAGCCAAAGCCATCCATCAGAGCTGGACATATCTCCCATATGCAAACAAACGAATTAGAGCACTTGCCTCCCATCGGGCTCACAACACAACAGAAAAAAACAGGGTGCAAGGATGTTAGGCAAGGTGAAGGAATGCCATATTATATGACGAAGATTAGAAAACCCTCTTGTGGCACCAAAGCCAAAGCACAGGCTAAGATAAAGATTAATGAAGAATAAGGTCAAGAACTGGTTGAAAGTGAAAATGAGACAAGGGCAAGATACAGCATTAAAAATCTTAATTTCTTTCTGCGCATATAGCGATGATGAGTTTGACTGTAGGGTCTGTGATTATGGTCTTGAGGTGAACCAAATCATTTAAAAATGCACAATAATACACAAATAAAACTTCAAAAAAAAGCTTTGTTTAGTTTGAAAACAGAAATGCTCTCAGGATTGTAGACTGAGGCAGAGAGAGTGCAGGCAGCACTAAAGGTTCTGCAGTCTGATCTGAGAAGTAGCAAGGGGTTCACTGACGAACGAGTGCACCATGCGAGAAGGGGTGTAGATGTAAAGCGAATCACAGAGGTATTAGCCAATATATGGAGACATTTGTAGGCGAGGAGCCGAACTTTAAATGTCACATGAAATTTGAGAGTCAGTGGACCTGCGGTAAGGTGACAGTGACGTTTGTGGTCAAACCCTGGAGATGTTCCTCCTGTGGAAGGAAAACGGCAGCTGGTGTAACATTTATTTTTGCCCCTATACACTAGACAACAACAGTGTAAATAAAGTGATTTGGGTACAAAGACATCATGGTTATGGTTAGTATGAATGTTGAGAGTTTGTCTTATAAGTTACGGCTTTCTTAACTTCATGTGACGTTTATCACGACTGGTTAAAACAACAGCAAAAGACATTTGTTCTATAGTGGACTCACAATCTGGCCTCTTGTAAGTCTTTTACTTTGTTGACCCATCTACCCACCCCAACCTCTTCCTGACAAACAAATGTATAAGACATTGTTGAGCAGGTATGATTTTCACCTTGATGGTAGTTGATAGGTTTTATGTACAATATTGGTGGTGAGGGCCCAGTTACAGATAATTGGGACATGTTAATGTGAAAGATAATGCCAACTGTATCCTAGCATTTTAGCCAAAACAATATTAGAATGCAGTGCTATGCAGGTGTGGCCAAAAATCAATGAATTCAGCTGTAAAAGGTCAAAGTAAACAGAAGAAATATATGTGTCTTCAGTTGAACCAGCCAACAAAATAGCAGCATTTATAAGCAAAATAAACCCCATGTTGGAGTAATAGGAAAAGAACAATGTAAATTAGGCTATGTTTCTTGTCTTGTTAGAATTTAAATTTTAAGCTGCTAATTTAAAGGCATTAGTATGAACATATTTTATCATGTGCATAAGATAATCATTTGGCAGAAGTCACAATATCAAATCAATCATGCCAACTTTAGGTCCTGGTGCAGATAACCACCACCAAACTACACTGTCCTGGACTGAAAGCGGCTTGACTCAGATCTGGGTTTTGTAGATGGCTGGCTGATGAGGCACGACGTGGTGTCACTGATGTTCTACCTCACGCCCCCCGGCGTGGCTTTCCACTGCTCACATGGCTCTGGCATGAAAACGTCTTGAGTCCTCCGCAATTCAAACATTGTGGGAGAGAGATGGTAGAACAAAACTTCTCTCACATCTAGCATCCACCCCCTGGATGTCCTCTCCTTAAAGGCTCTGTAATCACTGGAAGTGGGTGCACAGGAACCTGACTGCGCACAGCTGTGTGTCACTTTTTGTAGTGCTGTAGTGCTGTCGTCCTCTAGGAATGATTAACCCAGAAGAGCTTAATATAGAAAGAGAGGAAGAAATAGATGTGTGCGAAGGATGAGAGGGAAAAAGAGAGAGAGAGAGGAGGGCATAGAGGACATTATTGTATTCCATGGAGAGTCTACTCTTTACCTCTGCACATCAAACTGTGTTCACCACCGTTTAGCAATCTGTCTGCTAATTAATCATGCACTGTAATCAGTCAGAGGCACCGAAAAACTGTGTGTGCTTGTGTGGTTGTGGGAAAATTATGTGTGTTGGGAAACAGGTACACACTGAGAATAAAAGAGGCAAACAGCATTGATGCTGCAGTTTTCCAATATATGGCTGCAATGTTCATGAAATCAGGCTGTCAGCCTGATTTCATGAACTCAGGGTATCTGAGGCAACTATAGGTTTAACTTGTGTGTCCAAGCTGTGCCTATGCTTTAAAAAATACAGTTATGATTTTTCCTATTTCAACATGTTGACGATTCATTGCTAGATAAGTGTGTCTGTTGGGAGCCTTTACTTAAGAAATCATCAAAATGATTAGTGGTTAGTATAGTATATGTCATGGTTTTGTATAATCTGGTATGTGCGGTATTTATTATGATAATCAGGATCTCCACAGTGGTAATATCACAGGGATTGGAGATGGATTCCTTGTATTGCCACTGGGGCGAGCAATCATTTCTGCAGCTATTCTGGCTAATTGTGACATGGTGGCAGTGGCAGCAGGGGTGGGCTGGGTTAGCATCCGACACAGAACACCAGCCAAGCCTGCTAGCTCACATACAGCCATCAGCACTAATCTCCCGCTATGTGCTAACAATAGCGCTGATGTGCTTGCTTTCTGGAGGAGCTTTGCTCTCCCCAAGCCTGCCTTGTTTGTGCGTTGCCCCAGCAGCCAGCCGTCTTTAGCTTTCCCATTACCAAGGGAACAGTAGAGCTGAAATCAGCTGGGGTATTGTCGGTCCCCTGCAATGGCTGCGTGATTGAAGGCACACAGGTTACCGGATTCGGCTTCACATGAGCTGGGGAATGTGGAGGATGTGGATAAACAGTTCTCTAAACCAATTACTTCCCATAAAGCGCGTTGAGATTAGTGAAAGAGAAAAAAAATGTGAAGCAGGATATAGAAGATGGGAGAGGAAGATACAGTACTTAGTGTTTAACAGAGTGGAGAGGATATGAGATTTGGGAGAGAGAAAGACAGAGAGAGAGAATAGACTTCAGGGGCTAGAAAAAATAACACAAAAATCTTTTTAAAATAATGCGAGTCAGCAGAGACAAAATATAGACTTAAATATTTTGAATGGAATTATACAGATTTGATTATACAATGCTAGAGCTGTACTTTTGAGTGTTAGTATGTGTTGAGAAACACGTATACTGCAGAGACACAGCTGAGCATACATGTCATCTCCATCAATGCCAGACATCCATCTATTATGCCAATCACTTGTCCTCTCAAGGCTCGCAGAAGTCCTGTATCCTATTCCAGGAGTTATTACACCCTACCCTACCACTACACAATGTCACCCTCTCCATTAATGTTTTGCTTGATTTTTAGATTACATATACTAATTACACTTGTTGATGTCCTGTAAAACAGTCCTTTACTATATGGCACTGATCAGATCCACAAGAGTAACATGGAGGGACTATTGCCTTTCCAAAAGTCATGTTAACTGATAATAGCTGTTGAAGAACAGAACTTTAGAACTGTTGTGATCACAACACAGAAAATTCCTACAGTGACTGATTATTTTATATGTTCCTTATTTAAAGTATTGAACAGTTATTGACTGCAAATTATATATTTTTCTGATAACTAATTTCATTCGTACCTCACGACATACATCTTCGTTTACCTTCATGAACTGGGATAATAAATATATTCTGTATATATTTAATGCTACTCCGCTGTGTATGTATGATATCCAAGATATGATCTCTCTTTTTCTTAGTCCTACATTCTTAGACCTTGAATCTTCTTTGATATTTATAAGCATATGTGGTCTAGCACATTTTGTAAGGTCTTTAAATCCTGTAACAGCCCCTGGGCATTGAGCTTAAAACATGGCAAATTACATTGGACCTCAGCTGCACTGAAAAGGGGAGGGCTCCCCCCCAACGGTATGTCAAAGTGTAATCCTCCATTTTAACACACTCCCTCAAGCTTTTTTTATTTGTCCTTCTGTATTTTTTTTTTCCCTGCACCTTGAGGTTATTCAACAATACAAACTGTAGATAGCGTCTGAGATGTAGTCACTTCTGCAAATTTTATCTACCGTTCTAGAAACCGTAAGCAAACTGTCATTCAAAATATTAGTTTACTGCAAAGTCCATAAGCAGGTGAATAATTATGCCAGACACATCCTTGATTAGGTAGAGACAGAGAGAGAGAGAGAGAGAGAGAGAGAGAGAGAGAGATGGATTCCCAGTCCCTCTTAGCTGAATGACAGCCAAAGACACAGTTAGAGAAAGTGGAACTGCAATGTCACACACGACAGCAGGTTAGTAGGCATCTGGCAAGTGGATGCTAACTTGCTTTCTGAGTTCACGAGCAGGTCTGACACTCCAAAAGCCACAGCGACCACAGTCAACACAGAATGTTTGGAGCACGCAGCAGTCTTCTTGGCCTGTTTCCCATTCTCAAGGTGAGGGAGGCGTTAAACTAAATGGGTGATTCATTTCACAATGAAATAAAATAGATGATTATATGTCTGTAGGAAGTTCTGTTCACAAACCTATTGAGTTTCAAAATACAATATGCTGACCTGGTTCCATAAATGAAAATTTGAGTGCTTTGCACCCTCCAAACAAATCAATAGACTTCAAGTTTTAAATCTCTTTTCTCATAATGGCATGAGAACAATCCAAGTTTTTTGCTTGGAATTGTATTTACCACTGAAATAATAGCATGTATCTTTGATAACTTGTATGTGTTTTTTTTTTCTTTCAACTCTGAGTATTGCAGAGACATAGTAATCATGGTAGTACTGTTGGAACTCATAATTGATCTATGAGCAAAGTTGATACTTTAGACAAATGAGCCAAAGCACACAAGATTTCCCAAACCTCTTCAACAAAGTGTAGACATAAAGACTTTTGACAGATAGATGAAAATGCAGTGCAAACCAGTATATGTAAAATGTAATTTCACTTCAAACAACCATGGAGAACGTTCTCACTGAAGCATACAAAACAATACATTTCTTGTTAGCATGTTCCAGCATTGCTCCATCAATTAATTTGGATTAAGGTCCACTTCACAGAGACTCTAATCACAATGCAGCAGATCCTTTGATGTCGGAACAAATGAATACAAAAAGCAGAATAGTCTTATGAAGATTTGTTCTCCTATTTCAGCACTAGATCTCCCCTAAGTCAGTGAATCTCTTTTCCCTCATAATGATGAAATCCTCCATTGTCACATTAAATGAGAGGATGAAGGATTCTAGCTTTTTGGGGTGAAAAAAAACCCTCCTCTACACTCCGCCTCTTGGCCCAGTCATCCATTGAGGTCTATCTGCATTTTTGACATTTATGGGTGCGCTTCGTACACTTGCCATATAATTTACATGACTTATACAGCTCATTTACAGACTGATAGCTGCCATTCTTAACTGGCTATAATGAATGCCTCATCACTGCACAAAAGTTACTGTGCTAGATCTGACGTTATGCCAGAGTCTTCACAGAGCCACTTTCAGTCTTCATTAAAATCTAATTTGTCTTTGGAAGACAGAAGCCAGCGTAACACTCCCTGTTTTTGTATGCATCATTTTCACTCTGTACAAGGAAACACAATTTGCCATTAAGGCTCATCTTTCAAAACTGAACAATGAAATGAAACCAAAAGAAGGATTCCAATTAGGAAAGAGTCACATCGAAAGTGCAGAGCAGGGGGAAGTGTTCTCAGTACCCACAGTAATAAGGAAATGGTGAGGCAGAGGTTGATGACTTATACATTGTCAGGATATAGCACTCATTTGTCCTTCAAAAGACCTTGTTATCTTATCAGCGAACCACGTATGTCCACTTTAATCTAGTCCTAACTACAATAGGAAGTGCAACTTGTTTCTGTCCTGCTTCATTACTAAAGAGGTTTAGCCTTCTTCGCCGTAAGCGACACCTCACATTCATATGTCCTCTTTTTAAATACAACTCCACATTCCAATTCAAGCATTGCAAAAAAAAAAAAAAAGAAGCACAGCGGAACTTTGCCTTAAAGCACAGAAATGCAATATGATGGCCAGGATATGATAGAATAAAGAAACGCTTAGAAATGAAGCTAATGAATATAAAAAGAATCTGGCTCTCTTTTATGCTCCGATTAGTGTTATGCAAATGCAGAGCACATTGGTGGGGGGGGGCGAGAGGAAGGATTGCATGCCAGTGACTGTAGGGGTCCCACCTGTTTCAACAGACACAGAAGACCCTTTTAACCTGTCCATGCTGCCCTAAAAACAACATACACATGCACACATATCCCAAAGGGCTTTGTCATCCTCTGCAAAAACAGCTCATTCCGGATTTGCTTTTAAAATGGATGATTTAACACAGACCACCTGGATTCAAGTCTGTTTTTCTCATCTCTTATTCTACAAAATATGACACAAAGAGAGCCGATTACCCTGCAACACTTGTCTGCAGATGAGATGCAGATTTAAATCAACACGCACCTTTTCATATCAATGGCATTGGGAAAGAGGGAAACCCACATCACAGAAACGAGGTTGCAAGCGCTGTAACCGCTTTACAGGAACACAAAAGGATAAATTGAAGAACAGCTATGCACAGATATCAGCTTTTGTTCCCTTTACCCATGTGCACATCCGCATCAACATACAAACTGTATCGTCCTCACACACAGACGCACACTCACTCAAAAACCCCTGCACCGTGCTATCCCAGAGAGAAAAAACAATCCTCACACCTCATGAATATTACAATGAGCATGAACTGGGTCATTAATATGACACAGTCGCTACACTGGAGCCCAATTAGCAGTCAACATAAGAGACTGGAAACGTTCTCTGCTACTATACATAATCACTATATCACTGTGACAGAGTCCAGAGCAGGAGAGGATCAAACCATAGATCACATACAAGAGATATCAAGGATGCTCCTTCACATAGATTCATACTTCAAGATTAAGATTATATGGCTTTTTAAGAATATTATCTTAATGATATTTAGAAATAATATACCTAAAAACTGGACTGAATAAGATCACCACAAACAAAATTTGACTATGTAGATTTTGGATTAATAGTGCAAAGGATGAGAGGATATGAAACATTTGACATGAATTACACCACATTTCACACGGTTCACACTGCTCTGGACAGACTCAACCCTTCTAAGTGCAGTCACCCTAATCAAGGGTGCTAACAAGCTAACACTGCAACAATGATCATGAACATGGTCCCTCGGTGGCACCTTACCTGAAAATATGGGCAAAATGTTGTAATACAACCAAGCAGGAGTCATCACTGCTGGAAATCAAACTCTTACGTATGTTATGTGGATGACCATTTTAATCTCATATATGTATCAATGTAATCTTAAAAACATTGCTTAACATAAAAAAACACTTCCTTTAAACATAAGGCAGCTTGATTCAAGACAGTATCAGTTGTCTACAAACCCCAGGTTTAATAGTTTGATTCCTGGTTCTTCCTGGCTACATTTGGAGTTGTCCTTGGACAAGACACTGAAACCCTGAAGGAGCACCGACACCTGTCTAACAAAAATTTTTCTAAGGGAGCCAACAAAATATATCATCATTACTATTTTATGTACAAAATTATTAAAATGGTTGACTTCTAGTGAAATTATTTTCGTAATATAATAGATAGATTCTAAGAACATAAAGGTTTTAGGATTCAGACAGACACATTATGCTGTAAAGAGGATTTTTTTTATTTAATTACCTAGAGCTTTATCCTTAAAAATAACCAAAAAAGCACTAAAGTCATGACCAGTGAGAAGGATTTAGTTGCATTTAGTCTTATACTCAGTGCTTAGTCGTTATTAGATATTACTTTTATGCTCATAACACAACCGGTAAAACTGGATTTAAAATAGCAATTTACTGTTTTATATATTAAGTTTAATAAATTATTCTCCTTACTAGTCTATTTACTGCTCTGACACAACATACTGTACTCCAATGTAACGTTTCATTTAAAACATGCAGTTTTTGTCAGTAGCTATATTATGTTAATTTATTCACTATAATGAAATGAAATATGACAAAGCCTTGAATTTTGTGACACTATTTTCACTCCTTAGTGACAGACGGGCTGCAGCCAAATGCTGAGGAGTCTGGCACAGGCTGTAGACTAGCCATCGGCCTGTGAGCTCATATACACATACATGCACACGCACACACACACACACACACACACACACACACACACACACACACAGTTCCCTCTTCCCATCAAGCATGATTGGTTACCTCTCAACTGCCTCTCTTGACTACTTACCGTATATTCATCTACTTAATTTTATGTTTTCATTCATGAGAAGTGAATACCTGCTGGCATACAGGCTAACATTTTTTTTTCTGAGTAGGCTGGTGCTGTGATGTAAAAATAATTTTTTTCTGTTTCCATTTGTATTGGTATTTATCCCATTCTTGAGAGTTTTTTAGGTTCTTAAAAAACAAGGAACAATGGCAATCAAACTTCATCAAACTTGTCATCACTCTGAAAATAAAGCTTTTGTTTTCATCTTGATTCCTGAGTTGCCTGTTTGGAAACATGTGCAATGGTTTCATTACATGAGATGGTATCTGTCTGTGATTAATTATTGTTGTGTGTGAGGCAGATTAACCATTAACCAGTAACATGAGCTATCTCAATTCATTCAGGCCTTTCTGCAGCATCTCGCAAAATGGCTTATTCTCTCTCACACACGCAGTAAAGCAGCGGACTGACAGCACCTGTCACAAGCCTTTGACCTGAGCTGTGAAACAGACTGGTACGTCCACAGACTCCATAGAGACAACTTGGATTAAATCAAGTGTAAATCTATGCTTGTCAGATCAAAACTATCATAGTAGGGCAGCCTTGCCTACATGCAGGTGCCAGGATGAATGACACATTAAGGTCAGAGACTAGCAGGTTGAGTGGGCAGTGAAAGAAATACACAAAGATACTCACATAAACATACATACACGCACTTGCACTTATATGAAAATGATTACATAGAAGTGTATACACGGAATGTCTTTAGAATTGGTGCATTCTTTGGTGTTTCAGTAAGGAGTCAGGAGTAGGTGTGTTCCTTTGTTATTTAGTATAGCAGTGTGTCTTTATAGTTGTGAGAATGTGTGGTCACGGACACAAGGGACATTTTTTCCCTCAGAATGTTCAAAGGTGCAATGTTTATACATCTTAATGCTCCGACAATGTGTCACTGCTAGCTGGGCTGATGATACTGTATTGTATTGTGGGGTTTTGACTGATGACCAGACTCAGCAAAGCTACCATCTGATTGCCAGTCTGATTGGGTTTAAGAGTTAAAAAGCAGATCTGGGAGACAGACGGAAAAGCTTGACCCAGATGTCCAGGTCCAGACACTCATTCTGTACTCCTGGGTCTGCAGAAGGCAACGGTTTAAGAGGACACATAAATGTGTCTACACTAAATTAGGTTCTTTATGAGCATTTTTGTGTTACTGACCCTCGAGACAACAAAGCTTTTGATTATGGGACATTTAACCTACACTTGCTTCACAATAGCAATATCAGAACTGAATTCATATACAAAACCAAAGAGATTAAGCCTTCCATTTTAGTTTTTATGTATATGAACAACATTTAGTAGGGGCAACCGTGGTGCAGTTGGTAGTAGTCTGTAAATCCTAGGTTTGCTTGCCCAAGGAGATTAATGCAGTATCAGTTAGTATTATTATATTCACATAATCTGTCTGTTTTTGTACGATTAGCACGATGACACACTCCTGATGGTGTTAATGTAATCTATATCAGATTCAAGTCCTGATTAAGACTACTTAAATGCATTGTTTGTTTTTTGCTTAATTTGACTCATGCACATTGCAACAGCTGCAAAGTTGCAACACATTTTTTTCCACTTTTCAATTACTTTCTTTTTACTTCTAGGTTTTCTCATCCGAGGAAACCACTAATAAATAATTATTTATTGGAGAACGAAGTATAAAATCTTTGCAACTACCACTGCAGATAAAGCTTACCAGTTGTTATGAGCAAACACTGTATAAAAGAAATGCTTCAGCTCTAACAGGTCAAGTATCCATCACAGCTACAGGGCATATTCCTTTCATCTCAAAAACAACACTACACATCCACTTGTGTGCACATGCCCTTGCTTGTGCCCATTGTGATACAGTTACTAACGTGGATGACAACATACAGCATCAAAAGAAGAAGAAAATTCACATTAATTAACCTAGACAACACTCACATTCTATTTCAAAGAGTATTATAAAATACCTCACAATAGTAAATTCAGGTTGTTACTGGTTTTGTCACTGACACCTGGTGTCCATTGACAACATCTATTTTAGCTAGCAGCTCACAAGTTGCCTGGGGATGCGCTAGTCATGGCTCTGTTGCTATGCGACCGCGAAAACCTGTTGAAGGGCATCTCACCAGTTCAAATGTTTTTAACTTTGAGTGTTTAGAGCACAGAGCACCGGGCACACTCAGCTCACTTTAAATTCCATTGTCAACAACAAAAGATTAAGAAGACGGCTCTTGAGAGGAAGGCCTCCTTTCCTACTCTGCCTTCAATTTTCTTTTTTATTGTCCTTTACTTTTTTTCTCAGGAGAACTTGCCTCCGTAAGGCACAATCTGGAAGAATAAAAGGAGGCAGTGACAGATAGCCGACCACCCTTTCTCAGCCATTTAACCTTTTAATTTAGCAGCAGGAATTAATGAGGTGGCCAGGGCCAGTATCACTTCAAACAGATACTGCCCATGTGCCCTGAAGGCAGGAAAAAGGACTCCTCTGTGATGCATATGTATATGTCTGCTAATGTGTGTCTTGTGATTGTGAGTATTTGCAATGTACTCACGCAAGCTGTTATTAACGGAGGTGTCACATCAGTCCTATATCGGGTGCTGTCACTCTCATTTTTGCAGCATATGACATTCCAGTAAGGTCAAGAGAAAAACAGACTGGCATCAGAGGAGAAGGTGAGGATTACTAAGACGAAAAAGACATCATCATCACGACTGGCAAGGTGGGTGATGTAAAGCAAGTAGTGAGTAATGATGCATTCTAAATTCAGGTCAGTGCTCTTAGCTGAAATTTACAAAGGAAGCGAGGAAATGGAGAGATGGTGATAGAGTTGGAAGAATTCCTTTTTAGCCCTGAGTCACAGGAGCAAAAATATTTTAAGCTGTGTTGTTTCAAAATAGCAAAAACACTAGAAAACACATCACGGTGTTGCCTCACTGAACACACTTATCTGTAGTCCATCTAATCCACTCCTGTTTCCACGATAAGAGTGGCCGAGCAGAGACACAGAAAAAAGGAGCAATGCTCCTTGGCCTCTAGACTGACAGAATAGCACTTTTATGATGTCTCCCAGATTATTCCCTGAGATGGATGGGCTGAGCTGGAACACCAATTGATTAATCCATCGACTGCCGGAATGTGCTGCGGCCATCCCCCTGCTCAGCTGTTCTTTCCCTCGATAGAACATTCAGACAGACATGCTGGAGAGGATGACTAATGAGTGGGGCCACTGCGGATACTGTTCATGTCTGTCTGAGTGTGCGTGCTGTGTCCAAGATGCTTGCTTGTGTCTGGTTGACAAAGTAGATTATATTATACGAGCACGGACAACATAGAGTTTCAGTTTCAAGTGATCGTCCAGAGTGATATAGAACACTGGCAACAACTCCCTTTTACTCAGTAAAGACTATATGGGGATGCTGTTGTGACAGTGAGCTTGCACGTACAAAACAGCGACAAAGTGCTACATTTTTACAGCTAGGCAATCTAACCACAACACACTCGTCTAAGCATTACATGCGTCATCCACCAGCAGCATAGTTTAAAGGGAACTGAGGTGGGTTTTTGTCACATTCACCATGTTTGCCGGTGATGCAGATTCGCAACATGTTTCGTCTTCTCAGCGTCGATTCCTTTAAGGTGAATCTATTCTTGCCTACCTCTGCAACTATGCATGATTAATTACCAAATGACTGACCTCATGTTTAAAAAGCAGCATTCATCAATCATGATGCACCTCAATAAACTTTGTCGGTTGACATGATTTGAAACATTTAACAAAGCACAAATCTTGTGTGACTGTAAATATTCACACATGGAGGAAGAACTATCACTTTGTGTATGTCTGGTAACTTGTGCTATTTCCTGTAGAAATGATATCATCATAGGAGGTCAAACGCAACCCATAGATTGCCTGTTTGTGTTGGGTAATATGGGGTTCAACTTTGCAGTACTTATCATAATTAAGTATTGTTTGCTCTGAATAGGTTAATGCTTTTCCACCTCCAGGCATTAGGGCCACTTCAGACCCCCTGCATCGCTGCTACAGTCTCCAATACAAAAGGCAAAGGAATAGATAACAGATGAGTGTAACTGTTCCCTCTGTCACTGAATGAAACTCCCTGAGAGATTCTTTACCCAGAGAAGATGAAAAAATGTAGGGGTAGCTCCATTATTGATACAAGTCCCTGGCAGTGAAAGAAATGAATGCTAATGGTGTCCTAAGCTGGGCTTTACAGAGATTAATCCGATTTGAGAAATGAACATTTTATTATATGGCACAGAGTGCTGGCCCTGATCTGAACTGAGTCACAGGCTGAGGAGGGAAAATGACAAAGGGAGTGTGGGAAGGGAACATGGGTATACAGTCTGTTGCTTTGCAAGACCCTGGCACCTCATTGCAGTACTGCCCTTTTCCAGCTGACAAGTTCATTAATTTTCTGACACGGCTGCTTGGAATGATTTTCAATAGATAAGTCAGACAACAATGGCTGAAGAAATTGGACATAAAACAGATGTCTATGGTAGCAAAATTATCAGCTCAAGACTGGCTTTGTGTGAATAGCAGGAAGTCCCTCTTGGTCTCCCTGTTGCACCTGCTCTACGGCTATTTCCCACTGCTTAGGAGGACTAATAGGGACACACTGGGGATACAGCTGTTGTCACTCTAGCATAGTGAAATAAACAAACACAGATCCAGAGTTTTCCCAGTGAAACAGGCAGTTTTAAAGTAATTTGTGTCTCATGTTTGCTGGACCTTTATATAGCCAATGTCATCAAAAACCAACAGGCCACATCCATCTCTCAACAGGGAGGAGAGGGTATGAGGAGTGTTAAATGAGGAGGAGGAACTGTCTCTGTACTTATTACTATGGATCACTCAGCGCCAGTTGCCAACAAACAACTGCAATCTTGGGAATATGTAGGAAGGATCTATCATGCTAAAGCCTCTGACAGGGCAAAAACATAAAATCAGCAGCCTAATTTGTCTCCCCAAGGTGACGCCATTCCATCATATGGAGGGCTTTTCTTTCAGCGGGTGAATAATGTTTGCCATGTTTCTCACTTTCACAGGTGAGAGATGCAATTCATTCTTTGTCTGAAGGGTGACAGCCACCTCTATTTATGCTTTTACCGCCAACGCTGGCTTATCATCAACATGACAGACATCTTTTTTTAGGATCACCTGCCACAGAGTTCAAAAGCACTGATTTGAAAAATTTCACATGTGGTTGTAGTAACCTTTGTTCAGAATAATGCTCATGCTAGAATATTCTTAATCCTTAATTCAGAGGAACAGATGAGGATAGATAGATAGATAGATAGATAGATAGATAGATAGATAGATAGATAGATAGATAGATAGATAGATAGATAG
>JAUYWH010000024.1:8990776-9013123 GCA_034779795.1 Ctenopoma multispine | reverse complement strand
AGATAGATAGATAGATAGATAGATAGATAGATAGATAGATAGATAGATAGATAGATAGATAGATAGATAGATAGAGGCCATGTTTATCTGTTTAAACTTTTAAAATGATTTTCCTTTGCTTTACAAGTTCAACTGTAATCTGAATTTTAACTTCACAGACATGCCCTCTCAAATATATCATCTGTTGCTTTGTTGCATACTGGGAAAGGATTATATTTAGCAGTTTAACTGCTCAGATTTTCAAACCATGAACTACAACCTCCATATCGTCGCCAAGTGAGCAGAGGCAGTGCAAAGACGGCAGATTTGAATTTCAGCACGAAAGAAGGACAGCTCCCTCCCAGGCTAGGACTGAGGCAGTGAACAAGCGGCTTCTGTGTAAGCCATGCCAAGAAGACGAAGAAAGAGAGACCAATGTCGGATGCTTTCAGGCAACTGTCAGGAATGCGAGACATGTAATCCCTGAATTTTTAATATTAATATGAAACACTTGCCATCATTTATTTCTGAAATGCACGTGCTAAATAAAGCAGATTTTCAGATAGTGAACATAAGCTGAGGCCATGCAGGTGTACGCTGGATAGATGGATGGATGGATGGATAGGTGGATTTGTGGATGAGTGGACTGCAGTTGTCTTGTGCGCATTCAGCATGTTACAATTTATCCAGACGTTTTTATTGCACTTTCTTTTACATATACTAGTCTTGCTCTTGTTTTGTGGAGAAGCTAAAGTCTTTTTTTTTATTTTTTTTTACTGTTGGTGGCATTTCAGCCTGGTGCTCGCGCACTGAGCTCGCGCAGTGAAACGCAGGCAGACCCGCGCGAGTGCGCGCATTTTTGCCTTATCTTCCAAATCAGCGTGCGATTAGAGATCGTTTAGTTAGAGGCTGCAGGGATAAAGCGCTAAGAATAATGTGCTCTGATGTAGTTTATATCAATGCATTAGATGTAAAAGAAAAACAGAACTGCCTATTTCGGACAACCAACAGGAAGACAGCTGTTATGTTACAGAGGCGAGTCAGGCAATCAGACCAAGATTTTCCTCACACCACGAACACTAACTTACTTGTTCACGAAAACGTCGAGGTCTGCAGGATCACTGCTTTAGACGGAGAACAGTCCCTCTTCCGCTCCCTCCCCAAAAACTGCATCGAGAAAAATCCGCAATTCTCTGGCGATTTTGCAGAATCCGTAGTGATGCTTTCTTGTTAGACACATTGTGTTCCCACTCTCAAAAAGACTTGGTATGTAATCCACACATCAGTCTAGATGGCATGCTCTCACAGTGATGAGAATGCATCCACTACTTCCTCTTTTTCTTTAGGACGCATATACCACGGATGCACCCACAAGTGCCATTGCTGAAACTACTCTCCCGATACGAAGCGTTGACCACTGTGCTCCCTGGTTTTCTCCATATGAGTTAGGCAAATGTAAAGTAAAACTGTTTTTTTTTGTTTTTTTTGCCTCAAATCTTAATTAAATGTTTAAAACGTAACCTCTCCACAACACGCAAAGGGAGCCTCAAGTGAACAGTTTCCAGGTAGATACATCCCATTATATGGCAGATCATGATCCGTACATTGAGGGGAAGAAGTGGGTTTATTTTAATGTCTGGCCCACAGATTTTCAAGTGCAACTTTTATTCAAATCCCCTTTACTTCTTAGTCATCAGCCCTGCTGGATCTGATTAGATTTCACCTCACAGCCCAGTGCGGATGTCAAGATGCTTATTTCTTTTCTCCCTCGTAGTTGTATCGATGAAAGAAGTTCAGTGACTGAATATATATCCTATACATTGGATAATTTAGAAGTTGGTGAGATTTAAGATGATCTCTCTTTTCAGGTTGATCCGTTCTCCCGTTTCGAGAATGAAAAATGCGTTAATCAAAGATGCAACATCGGGGGGAAAAAATCCAGCAGGTATGTCAAGAAGCCTTTAAACCCCCATCAGAAATTCTGTCAGTGGCTTCGAGTGTAAGGAGCCTTAGTTGTGAACTAAAAGCTCACTTCTTACATGTTTTTATCCTTTAGCCTCTAGCTCACCCTGTCAGTATGGGACTTATAGTTCAACAAAGGCAGTCACCACTTCTGCGCCCTCGCTCCATCTGTGTATGCATTTCGGCAGTTCAAACCTCGCCTATCCATTGTACTGTTTAGAGTTATTATCCACAAAGTGCTTATCGTCCAAGCCTTGTCTTCTTCTCTTCTCTCGGACTGCGGTGTGTTTTTTAAGTTGCTTCAAATGTGATCACAAATTACTCCGTTCCAAGACGCGCACGCAGGCTGCATCCATCGACGCGCTTTACAGTACCTCGGTGCGCTCATCATTTACGTACCCAAATAAACGCGGGTGCAGCACGGACGGTCACTGAATTGATAAGTGCACAAGGAGAACATCTTGTAGGTTACCTCCCACTGACAGGCTGTTCTCTTCAACTGAGAATGCTCCGCCAGTGACTGCCAGTTGATCGGCGCTGCCGTCAGCCACAAGACTGAAGCAGCGAGAGCAGGAAATATTGTTTTTCCTCTCGTTCAGCCCAATATGACTCCGTTTGAACTTCTCCTGATTTATCTTTTTTCCGTCTCTACTTCATGCGCCGAACCTCACTCGGTAGAATTACACTAATGAACCGATTCTTTACCTGCGTCCTTTTCATCCATTAGTCAGTTTTAACAAGGGAAAGCTAATTGAAATTATTGTTTTAAGCGTGCACACATCTGTCTGTGCGCGCGCGTGATAGAAAGGGAGAGACAGGTTTAGACAGACAAGGGGAAACAGAGAGAGAGAGAGAAAGAGAGATTCCTCCCATGTGCCTCCTGCAAATGGGACACCACTGCCACCTACCGACACCCTGCTCCTCTTTGCTCTATGGTGGTGTGATGGTGGCCTCAGGCTGATGGTCACCTAGTATTTCTCTCCCATGACAAACTATGCTTTGGTCATATAGAGACACATACTATATCTATTTGAATCTGAAAAGGTTGTAGTTTACAATACTACAGGGCTATATACCTGTTGGTGAAGAGAACAGTAACCCCGCAGTCACAGAATGGAATAAATGTAAAGCACATGAGGAGAATACTTTGACAACTTTGACAATCCATAAACCAATCCAATATAATCCCTCTCATGCTTCAGCACTTTAAACCCAATTTATAAATGCTGGCTCTGTGCTATGAATTATGAAATACACGTTCCAGATTTTTAGCATGGCGACTGACACAGGAGACTTCAGGTCTTCAGAAAGATTACTGCTTGTGAAGCATTTATCTCAGGCAACCTGCTGTACTGCACATATTATGCTAAACTCAAGTCATATTATACAACACGAATAATGGAGCAAAAAAGAACAAATTTGAAGTGTGCATTCAGAGATATTCAATAGTAGATGTGAAGAAAAAACATTCGAATTCCAGACCAGGGATCTGTCCACCTAACTGTCAACATCTGATCTCATTTCCCTCAGTGCTGAAGGCTTTGCATCATTCATCTGTCTTCATAACTGTCGACCTGCCTGTCTGTGTGTCTGGCATATGGTAGTAAAAAGCGTCACCCTCTTGCTTTCCAGTGGTAGGAGACATCTTTAAATAACTCCCTTTTCTCTCCACTCTTCCCGCCTCATGTTTTCCTTGGCTCTGGACAAGCAGGAAATTGAAACCTATCCAGTATTTCCAAGTCATCCAGATGTAATTGCTGAGGTCACTTTTGAATGTTCAGTTCCATAATTTATACCAGGTTGCTGTACGACAGGGTTGTCTAATGGTTTTCAATTAAAGCCTTTTACTTTTCCACCAGCTGGGAGTCTGTGGATCTCTGGTGACCACTCCTTACTACTTAAGGTCTTATTTGCTGTGAGGAACCTTCACTGGAGGCCATACCCTTTATCTTGATTTATGGAACTTTTGAGACCACACATGAGTCTTGGCTCATGGAGACACTTCTTTAGAGTGAAGCTCTGGGTTAGTCAGATATTAATGCCAATATCTATTACCCTAAACACCACATGGAGATATTAATGTGTCAATTGTAAAAGTCATTATTCAACATATTCCCTATAATGTGCCATCTGTAATTATATTCTATTGATGTGAGCACAAGTCATGGACAACACTAAAACATAATTGTGAAGCTACTCCACTTCTGGATGTTAAAGAGGAGTCGTGCTGCCTTGTAAAGAATGTGACCTTGTTCCTGAAAGGGCAAGACACATACAAGGCTCATGGGACCAGTTATTCCTGGAGTGGAAAGGCATATAAAAAACCTTACTTAAGGGAGTGCTCTGGAATAGATGATTGGTTATGCTTTCAGCATTAGTAAAAATAAAGATTTCTTGACATTGACATTATGAATTACAAATGCAGTGGTGATGTAGGCTTTAAAATATACTACTACTATGCTCTGTTTCATTGCTTTGTGATGCCGCTCCTACACGAAAAGTTGATGTTTTGACAAATAAAAGTGCCATTCAGAAATGGCATCAGGGATGCTGATCCCTTTCTTTCTTATTATGTTGTCAGGGCCTGAATAATAAATGTTTTGGGATGCAATTAGATAATGTTATAATCATGTTGGGTATGCCATCTAGGTCTCATCCAGCTATCAAAAGGAATACATCAAATGTACCACACTCAAGTGAAGACCACTTACAGTAGCATTGATTTACTTTGCAGAGATTCAGTTATAATTTAAAGATAAAAAGGAAAGATATTAACTCATAGTAAAGGTTTATCCAAACATAGAGTGTTGTTCCTATACGTGCTAAGTTACATTACTAATATATAGTCTAATCTTTTAATCAAACGACAAGATGAACTGCTGAAACCTTCACCTTACACTTTAAAATGTGTATCTCAACATTTAGAGCTTGCTATTTTTAGACTGTCATTAAAATTTTGATATACACATAACATACGATGCCCCCCCCCCCCCTCTATTTGATATCCTTCCCAAATCCACCTGTTCAGAGACTGAGTGAGAACTGTAGAACATAGAGCTGCCCCTTTTTATAGAGGTTCTGAATATATTAATAATGTGTGTTATTTATTTTGAGATCTGGCATTCATTATTCATGATGTTGTTTTGATGGGTATGAGACATCACTACTGATATCCTGTAGGGCTCAGAGGCAATAAAATAATGTAGTCAAGGTGAGCGAGTAAGATGGAGAAGCAGGTCTGTGGGTCTGCAAATATGTCAGTTGTCGCTTGTTTCCATTAAACACCATCAGTCTTAGTGCCACCTCAGGTTGTGTAACATAGGAAGCTTGTCTTTGTCTGTGTAATATTTGATATCCATCTCTGCTTTTCCCCTGTTTCTGCTGTACTCTCTGCAATCACATATTTCAGCCACACAATTAGTTTAGCTTGCAGAGTTAATGGGAGAAATTCCAGAAACACCTCAGTGACGATGTCGCTGAGATTCAAGCAATTCATCAGATTTCACAGACTTGATAATTAGGCGCATCAATGTGCTTGCCATGCTATTTAATCTCCACTTTGATCCACACTAATCTCTAACTATACTTTTGATCCAAGGCTTCCTTTGGCCCATAAAGCTCGTGGCTGAAGAATAAATTTGTGGTTTCCATTCTAGACTACTTTTCCTTCTTGATTTACTGATGAATCCGAGGTAAATTAAAATAATTCAAAGCATGCTCTACCTTAATTGCACCCTCTATGTTGCTTCAACTGCATGATATAATGTTGAAGAAGATTGGATAGCTGGCTTAGTTATTAGATATTGGCTGCCGCTCAAAGCAGTATCAAGAGATGAGAAGGCCCACACTCACTGAAGGATGAATCAGTTGATGATCGTTATATAATCAGTATATTACTTATCATATCATGAAGCATCATCATCTGTCAGTGGTGTCCTGTGTCTGAGCCCTACTGAGTGGTGTAAACTCAAATTAGCATTAGTAACACATGAACATTCAGCATTTGAGCGCACAAATGGTATCATTTCCGAATGGATGCTTATCTCCTTTACCCTGTTAAGCATATTTTAGTTTTTTTCTTAATTCGTGTACTTTATATGAATAGTATTTCTAATGGATTCTGCATTTCCCGATAACACTGAACATCAGCTCATGACTGTCAAAAAGTGCATGTCCATTCAAGCTTACTTCCAATGAGGAAGGTACCCCTTTGTGCAGAGATCTCTCCCCTCTGCAGTGATGTGTTCAGTGGTTATTTAAAATTGTAATGAGATTTGTTTCAATACAATGGGAAAAGAAAGAACAGCAGTTCCACTGAATAACTTGTTAACTTGTATCATATCTCAAAATGAACTAAATAACAGCAAAGAGTTGAAAGAATTAAAAACAACAAACTTTTCCTTGAAAAAAGACCTAAAATAGATAAAATAAAATAAAGAAACATGACCACAACAGAATACAGTATACTCAAATACTTTGTCAAATCTGTGTCATCTGTGTCAGTGAAGCTGTAACTGAAAGTCAAGCTAAAAAAAAAACCCTCTTCCTGTGTAAATTGAAAGGCTTTAGGGGGCTGAGTACTATAATAAATGTTCACTATCTTGGCTATGCCCTTGTACCTCAAATAAGAGAAACAGACATGCAGCAATTTGGCATTAAAAAGGGTTCAAGCACATGGTTCAAATCATGTGACAGATAACCTAAACTTTTGATACATGACATCATCATAAGCATTAAGAAATTGTGTATTCCTTTCAGGCTGTGTGTGGAACTACTTTTGTGGGTCATGACTAAGTATCAAAATTTTGTGATGCAAAGATGATGTAGGCAGTTGAAATATTCTGTGTAAAACTGGAGAGGGATGCAATAGGAAAAAAAAACATATTGGTCCTACAGAGCATGATGAAATGTGGTTTATTACAATTTAAGGTCTATCCCAAATATGTATTGGAAGGTTGATTCCTTTAGCAAACTTGGTAGTTTTACTTATTTGCTTGTGTACCAGTATCTGAAAGTTTGTTTTCCAATCCCCAAAGTTCAAAGTGTATAATATAAATAATAATTATTATAATAATTATAAATAAGAGTTCCTCATTTTATAGTAACACCACAATGTGATTGATTGGTGTAGTTTTTGATGAATGAGTTAAAGGGCTCTGGCACTAATGTGAAGCCCGCCCACCAAATTAGGTCGTTCTAGGACAATCTCTGAGATACACATTATTTTAGAGAGACTTAGATCAAGCCCTAAAAAAGTTCAGTCCTTTGGCCACAGACCTGAAGATGAAAGATGGGAACATGTGCCATCAGCTCCACATTTCTTGCTATAATAAAATGCATATTGCATAGAAAAAAATCATCTCAAGCTATTTACTGTAAATGAAGAAAGTACTAAGCACCAGAGGTATTATCATGCTGAAGTCAGAGCTATGCCCAACACTTTCATTTAACAAATAAGGCTTGAATTTATTAGTCATTAGTGGTTTGCTCAATCAGTCATTACACTTTTTATATCCCTCAAAGAATATTTTTAATGTCCTCATCTTAAAATGTAGAGTGCTTGCTGTACTTTCATATATTGTTTGCTTCAATATGATGTTCATCTGTCTATAAAAGTGTAAAATATGACATCAGAAGTTGATGCCTTAAACATGACAAGTTTACAAATGGATGTCTTTCTTTTATCATGGTAAAATATGTATTTTTAGAAATAATCTAACCTGAAAAGTGTATTCTCTGGTGCAATGCTTTGCCACAGGAAAGTCAGATGTTTCAAGTCAAGCATGACCAGCTGTTTTCTATGCAGGTGAACAGAACTCTGCAGAATTTGCTTTGCATGACAAACCACCAAGGGTACATAGGTACAGATCTTGCTATTATTTGAAATGGTTTGAGTACCTATTTCATGTTGAACGTGCAAGGTTGAATATGTAATTATGACAGTATATAAGTAAGTCATGTGTGAAATGGTGTTACCTGTTTGTCATTTTGAGTAAAATACTGCATTGCAGAGTCGTCATTAACAGGTTTGTTGATTTCCATAACAAGCCCGTTCTAAGCCGCAGTCATGCAACTACATACATATAATTCAGGATCTGTTCGCTGATTTTTCAGCATCAGTATGCTTTACATCTTTCAACAACTCCCATATTCCTGCTAGAATTGTCTATTAATGTACCGCTATTAAAGGCTTACTAAGTTTGCTACTGAGAAAATCTTGACTGACAATCAGAGGATAAAGCTTTAAGCATGACATAAACCTTGTAATCCCATATCATAGCAGATTTAGACTTGGTGTAACCTCAGTTACAGCTTGTTTATCTCCTTGGCTGTGTCTCTGTTCATGCAAAACAAGCAGTGCTCCAGACAATGGCATACCTATTCACATGTGAGGCAGGGAGCAGATTTGCAGCATCTGGATGTGACGGCCGATCCTCTCCTTCTCTAATCCTCTGTGTGGTTGTCTTTTTTTTCTCAGACACATAGGAGATCTAGTGGGCCATCCCTTCCCATCTTCCCTGCCATAGGGCAGATAAACAGAGGAAAACAGTTTAAATAGCCATAAAATCAATAAGGAACATTGTAAGGAACTGCACATTTCATTGGTTGTGTTTGCATTTTGTTAGTTGGCCAAATATACTGCTCACATTTAGTGGAATGGTTGAGTGTTTTTTCAGGCTGGTATCACAAAAACAGTAACATGTGTGGGAGTATGGGATGTGGATATGAGTATGTGTTGTGGATAAAATAGAGCAGGTAATTTCTGCAGTGGCTTCACTTTAAACATGTCAAGGAATTTATACACTTGTACTCTTTAAGATATCAAAACACCTCAAATCATACTGTACAACTTGTCTGTAAATGGCATCGGGTCTTTAAGAACAGCTATCAGGAAGAACAGTCCAAAAGACAAACAAAATGCAGCATTAAGGGAGATAAAAGGTCCAGTCAGAGTTTAATTTGGTGTCTGCTAGGTATCACCTTGAAAGACGGAAAATAACTGAACACTATTACGTTCACTCCCAATTACCTTAACCATCTTTATGCCAGAAAGGTCATTTTACAGCCTGGTTAACTACAGACAATAAGAATCAATGAAAGGTAAATTATGACATTCATGAGAACTGCTTGTGTTGATGTCTAATGGGCAAGCTAAGATAAGACATATAATATGGATTCAGATGTGACATGGCTAGAAAAACTATGACCGTGACCTTTGAACATCACAGCATATGACTGGAAAGTAATTTACCACCTCTGCACCTGCTCTAGTTACTAAGCGATAACATTATGATTATTTCTTAACCTATTTAACCTTTCTAATAAATCGCATGATGCCTAAGTAATTTCACACAATCTGTAGCAGTAATACATTATATATGATATGGAATTTGCACTGCAGGTGGCTGTTTCCATATAAAAACCTTGTAACTTGAGTTTTGGCGGTTTAATTTTTATGCTGTCATGGTGCAAATTGTGATTCACTGTGCGTTAAGAAAAAAATGTAGTGCTTTAATTAATGAAACCATTTTAAAGTTCCATGTCTATTAATGGCCATAATAACTCTAGTTTTGATAAAGTAAAAATCCCTCTATCATACTGACTTAACATATTCCTTTAATTTATTATTAGACTGTACATATATAGTGACATCCTCTCTAAAGTCCAATTTTGTATATTCAAAATGTCCTGCAATACATGTGAACACTTAATCCAAACACGTTTCATCGTGCTTTTTAGATAAGTGTGCCTTTCATTTTCAAGATGCATTACTTCTGCAAATTGATATATATGATGAAGAGAAGTCAGTGTTTAACGGCTGTGGCCAAAAATCTGTTCCCTGTGAAATGTAAAGATTGCTCTTAGGCATTTCTCTGCTAGTTTCATGCTCAAGCTGCTCCACCGCACTAAAAAACACTGCTGGCAAAAAAAACCTCTTGATCTCTGCCATTTTCAGTATGAATAAAAAAACAATATTAAAATATTGTATTTCTGTTTGGAAAAGGAAGAAAGTGGGCTGGGTAAACAGATCCTTGTGCCAAAAAAAAACATAAGTGGGAAAGGAGGACAGACCACACAAGTCAGAGTTGCAAAGCAAAACTTTGAGCAGCCTGCAACTTTGTATCAGTCTAAATGTTAGTCTACCCTCCTGTTGTCTTTGTGTAAAAGTTATCTGCCTTTTAAAGTGAAGAACTATTTCAAAGTTATTGCATGCAGTCGATTTACAAGTATTACTATTTTTAGCACCCAGCTAAAGTCACAATAAAACTTAGTGCTACATTATAGAACTTAAGCTAACACTAGTGTGAGACTCACAGTCAAGCCACTCTAGTCCCCACAGCCCTCCCTCTCCATGCTCTGTATGTATGCTCTGCCTCCCTCTGCACAGACCTTCAGGTATTGGTCTTTACCAAATTACAATAATCAAGAATGTTGCAGAACTTGATAATCAAACAGAAATCATTGAATTTAATATAACCTGATGACAACTCTCCGTAATACGATAAGGTTGCTGCACATTCCCACTAAAAAAAATGTTTTAAAACAGTTACATATTGTACCTTTAATATAAAAAGCTTCCTTTGTTCAAGGATGTATTGCAGAGATGGTGTATTGGATTGCATTAGATTTGGCTACGTGCACCTTATATTGCAAGTTTTGATATATATCTTTGAACAGCACTCAGAGAGACATCAGTATTCGGCATGTATAATAAACAACAATACCACATACTGGAGGCTAGTTTCTGTTCTATATTTGATCTAAGTGGAGGAGTTCAGACTGACCTTGTGTGGACAGCACTGAGCAAAAGCCCACAGAAACCAGTGATTAGCTTTTTCTCCAAACTCTCTGCTAGCAACTTAAGCTGTGCCATTTGCCACAATCCCTCCCAGACTCACTACTGGCTGACATGCAGAAGAGTATCTCTTCCAGCTCAAGTTCTTTAACTGTGCCCTGCAGATAATGTGGAAGCCACATGACAACTGAGCTACCAGTAAATAAAGTCCAACTCTTGTAGTTTTGCTATTTCATAACATGGTGTAATTTTATATTGATGCATATAAACCCTGAAATTCTCAGCAGTGAAATATTACAGGACAGTAACTAAATACTGCCAATGTCCAAAATTAGAGATCTCTTCTATACTATGGTGTTAAAATGACTTGAAGAAACTATGACCTTGCTACAAAACCTTATATAAACGACAAAGCATAAATGACACATAGAGACAACACAGTTATAAGAGTTATCACAAACAAAATATTTTTCCCTTTGTTATTTACGATGTGCAGCATATGACCTGAAGGAATTTTCACCTCTTTAAATGAAAGTCACAATCCAAACTTGAATGTTATTTCCATAGTATATGAGTAACGTTAGTAATGTTATCTACTCTTTCAGCATAGTTGTTAATTTATTTAATACCTAATGCACTAAAAACACCTAGGCTTTTATTATTTAGATATCAACAACAATTAGTATACTATATATTACAGTATACATAACTATAACACAATAACTGTACTGTTCAGTCAAATTAAATGATTTGAACAATGTTCATTGTTCACAGTAACCCAGTTTCCACATGATCTGAGCTTGCATGGCCTGTTTTATAATTTAATTTGATGTCCAGAAAAATGCAGTATATAATAACTAATGGCAACAAGAATACAATTGCTAATGGCAACAAGCCATATAACACCATAAAAGGAAGATCTAGGGAATTAGTGTTTTCACAGTCTTTTGACAGCTTTATACTGTTTTCTCACACTTCCAGTTAAAGATGGACATAAATCCTGCTACTTGTGTGTAGAAAGAATTCTTTACCATTTACCACAGGTTCACCTCCAGAGTGAAGTGGAGGCACATAGGTAGTGCATGAGCGTACAGAAAAAAATCAATGTTTAAGATCAAGGTTTATACTCAGACAGACTGATGAGTAATTCAGCTCCGTTGTTCAGTGGTTATTGCTTCTCTGATTTCAAGCACAGAGCTCTTTGACCAGAATCCCTGAGTGACAGTTTGGATGTTCTGACCTAAAGTGGGTTTTACTCTATGTGAGTGACTAGTAATGGGTGGAGAGCTCTCAGTCAGTCACTATCAGTATCAGTAAACATGATCTGCAAACATTTTAAACTACAATTCAACATCACTTTTATTTACCATCCATAAGGAAAAATGACAGTTTCATTGTATTTGACACAATTTGCTCTATTCATTATCGCTGAAGGACGAAAGGTTAGAGGAAGCAGTATGGTGAGCTAAAATTATGATAATGTACTAGTTTCAATTTTATATAAATCAATATCATTACCGTTGACCAACCAGCTCAGTTATAAAAGATCTCAAACATCTCACTTACCAGTTGGTATTTCAGATATGATATCTGTGATCTTTAAAATAAATTATCGGACAAAACATTTAATCCACCAGGTGATTTTAATGCTGTGATGAACAGGGGTCATGATCACTGGTCTGCTGCTGCACAGCCCCATAAGCAAACTGCAATGCAGTGTATGTTTGTTCGATTATAGCCAGCATATAATTTACAAATGATGACCACTGTTGACCACAATCAGGTTGTGTTTACGTCGTGGCTGATCAGTGAGCAGCTGAACCCTTGAAAGTTTCAAAGCCCTCTGGACTATGCGTCCTCAGACATCTTTTTTGCTATCTTTTTCTTTGTCTCAATCTGCAGAGTTATAGTCCGACAGCATGAAATGAATCATAAAAAAGCAGCCACCATGTCCACCACCCAGCTGTGTAGCAACTTAAGCAATATGATTTGCTCCACTTTAGAGCATAGAGTTTACATTTGAAGCGTAAATGCCATCCAAACATGTATCCTGTTTAATTCAGCTGGTCAGAGACAGCTTTTCTATCAAGCACACTTATGTTCCCTTTATACATAAATTTCACAATTCTTCTATGCCAAATGTATATTTCTTTGAGAATTACGTTTAGAAAGGAAATGATAAAAACATGATACACAGTCAGTATATCTAGCCTGAGGGCTTACCCACTCTTACTCAATAGGTGTGGATAAAAAAAATCACTGTTACTTTGTATCCATCTCTTAAATCTTGGCAGTGCCACAATGTTTGTCTCAGTCCTGAACACTATTTCTTCAGTCTGCCAAAACTAGCAGAATAATGTAGTATACTTCTAATGAATCATTTACGTATATGCCTGTGGTACACTCAGTGATATAGCACCTTCGTAGACTAAAATGCAACAGTGTATGCATATATTATCACAACGTACAGAACAAACACTTGCATGCACATATTATTTTTAGCTGTAAAGCTATACAAAGTATATTTTCTTGCATGGAAAATGAGGTCTAGAGCTGAGTAAAAGGGTGAAGGCATTGTACTACAAACATGCAAAAAAAAGTAATAAGCTACTAATAAGCTGTTACTAGCAACATTTTACTGTTACTTTAAACTCAAAGACAGGCTCGCTCTTTGACGCGCTGGCAAAATGTCTATTTAGAGATATTTTTTAAGACTAAGCAGTCTGTAGAGATACTATATGTATATAGAGTGTATAGAGGTCACATATAGGTGAACAGTATGATGCTGATAACTTAAGTTAGCCTGGGAAATGAATGTTGTCAACCTCGATATTTGCTGGAGAAACCAAACCCATGTGAAAAACACGTACTTTTAATGGATCCATAAACTGATCATTGAAAATAGTGCAATGATCTGTTTCTTCTCCAAAGCATGTATTTTCCTTCTCATACTGTATAATGTGTATTGTGATGAGTGGACAGGTCTAATTTGAACACATTATCTATTGTTACCCTTTTGTGTTTTACCCTTAACATTTCTGACTTGCTGCAATTATAACTGTAACTCAGAGAAGCATCAACAGCTGAAACTACATTTCTCTGATTATAATATTGCACTGATTAACATATTATCTAAACTTATTATATATACTGCTATGCTTATAATACCAGTTCAACGAATATTCAGCATATATAAGAGTAATTATACTAAAAAAAAGAACAATTTGTTCAAGCTTTTGGTTTTATATCATTGGTTATCTTAAAACCATCATCATCAACATCAACCATTATTAGCGGATGCTTTCCTGTCACCTCCGCTTGTTCTCAGTGAAGGGTTTAAAACTGAGTGCTTGAGCCTCTGTGTTTTTTTTAGCAACATTGCTCTTGTAAATGCTTCAGTTGCTTAGTACAACATTAGGATGCAAAATGTTGCAGAGTTAGTGCATTTTAAACAACCCTCTATAGCTAACATGCACCTATAGTATATTTTTCTCACCATTCCCAGGCTCAAAGGCATTATATGCAACCAGAAAGGCATGAAAGTGGCACTTGAATAAACAACCTGTAGTTAGTCTCTTATGCTGACATACTGTAGGTGAGTCAAACAAACATCTCCCTTGCTTTCTCTCGCTGGCCCTCTTTCTCACTGACTCATGCATACAAACACAGACACATGCTTCAGTAAGCACCGCATACTTAAGAAAGCAGATTTGCTTAATACTAGCTGTTGTCCCACAACCACAGCTGTAGCCATGCAGGGCTTTTACATAAAGCAAAGCTATGAACTCAGATGTGCCAAGTCACAAGCTGAATCACTTTGTAGCAGAAGCCCTGTGGCCCTTCCCTTACCAGAATCCAGCAGCCTGCAATAACAACACAGACACAGTAATCTCCACCGTGCTGGGCCAGTTTTCTGTATGTAGTTGTGTAAAGTGTGATCGAGTCGAGTGAAGTTCGATTTTTACATCACAGCAGAGGACTTTATAAATGAGTTTATCTTCTTCTGGACCAACAGCTACTATCCTGATAGTAAACATATAATATACATATATACATATACATATAATACGATTATATGTAACACATGTACATATATTAATCTCGTCTGGAGCTTCCTGCAGATTAATCTGAATATCAAGTGACCTCACTTAAGGTCCTAAACAATAATTTCAAGCTTGTATCACGATCAGGCTAATTATATTAATCATGGATATAATTAACCATTTTTTCACATTTGTTTTCTGTCAAATTTACTGAGCACTAAATGAGTTGTGTTGTTGTGGTAGCTATGCAAGGTTAACTTTGTCACAAGGTGCCTGGTTGTAAGCAAGTAGTATAAGTTCATCAGAGCTGCCTGCTGCATTCTTAAATGCTTAAATGCTGTTTTTTTATTATTTTCTCAACATTGTACAATACTAAAGAAATTGACTTAAATAAATAACCTATAATATGTACTATATTTTATTTTATTATTAGATTATATTTTAGATTGTCCAAAGTAGCTACATTTAGCTTTGGAACACTCTTGGCGTTCTCACATCAAATTCACAAGGTAGTGACCTGGAGTAGTTTTTTGGTTCACGGACTGTTTGACTATCAGGTGACATGTGCAGAGGAAGGGTGGGTACAGAATTCATAGCTCTATTAGTGCTACTGTGCAAATTAATTTTGTGGCATGAAGGATTCAGTAAACAGAATAGATAGTCAATCATTACCTTAAGAAATGAAGGTCAGTCAATCTAAAAACTGTCCTGATGAGTCCTAATTTGACATTTTTGGTTCTGCCATGACTTTGTTAGATATGGATAGGATGAATGAGTGATTCCTGAATGTGTGGTTTCCTTTGTGAAGCTTGGAAGCTCTGGAAGTGGTTTGCTGTTGACACTGTTGGGCACACTTCACTAGCATGGCTACCGCAGCATTTTGCAGTGACATGTCATCACGTCTGGTTTGCACTTAGTGGGACTATCATTTGTTTTTCCAAAAGGACAATGACCCCAAACACATCTCTAGGTTATGTAAGAGCTATTTGTCCAAGAAGGAGAGTGATGGAGTGCTGCATCAGATGACCTGGCTTCCACCTCACATGATCTGAAACCAATCGAGATGGTTTGGGAAGAGTTGGAGAGTAAAGAAACAGCAGCCAACAAGTACTCAACATTGTTGGAAAACCATTCCAGGTGACTACCTCACGAGGCTGAAGGGAGAATTCCAAGAGTGCAAAGTATGAAAAATTGAAAACATAACACTTGAAACACTTTTTTGTTTACTACATAATTCTATACATGTTCTGTCAGCATTTCTATGTCTTCAGTATTAAATGTTGAAAAAAAAAATATGTATCTTCATTATAGTGTGGTATCTGTGGGTGGTATGAAATAGATACAAATGATACATTGAAGCATGTTATTAAATTACGACAATGATGTTGTGACCATGTCAGCATGCTGTAATTTTAATATTACATGTTTATCTGGAAAGCACTCAGGCTAAACACTGCTGTCTTTTGAGATGACTCTCAGTTTTTAGAATGTAAAATATGTTCATCTGATATTGCCTCTCCCCCAAGGTGAAGATCAACATATGGCAGAATTATGTGCTACATTACTTCTTGATTTCCCCCCTCTCTTCCTCTGTCTTTTCATGTGCTTCTGTCTCCTCTTCACACATTAACCGTTGAAAATATAAAATATCCTGATGTATTCCTGATGTGCTCCACTGCTCTGCTCATTTCTTCTTTTTCTCTGCTGCTCCTTCCCTCACACACATAACCTCAAGAGATACACACTGTGGATAATAATGGCTTACCTTTAATGTAGACACTTATTCATATCCTGAACAACAGAATTGGTGAGCCGATAATCACTACATGGTGTAGGCAAACACTCCACAGACATCCTCCTAAGAAGCCAGAGGCTTGTGTGTAACAGGTAGCACAAATCGATACCACCAAATGGCAGCTTGCAGATCTCACATAATTAGGCAGAGACACAGGGAGAAGGAGAGAGCTCCACTCACCGAGACAGATGAACATTAAACAAGTGTTTTCATCCTCCCTCTTACCATGTTTCACCAACAATCACTGCCTTCCTATTAACTGGAAGAGCTACTCTAACCTTAAATGTTGATTGACTGGCAACATGGGGCAGATCCAAGTTATACCTAAACAAAGCAGCTAAAAGACAGAAAACGGTGGAGGTGTAGCATGGAATATTAATGAACGTTTCATCTGTTTCACTCTCTCCTTTTATTCAAAATCTCTAAGCATTAAGAGACTCAGACAGCTACTTGTTAGTATCTCTGTGTTCTTTCTCAGATCTTACTATCACTGACCACTGTAAACGGTCACAGAAAAGAAATAGAAAATAACACAACTGGATGGAAGTAAAGTTGAAAGAAATGGTAAAAGATCAAGTATCCACAGCTCACTCTGAAGTGCTTTTTATCTGCTTATATGTAATAATATGTTTAGCCTTCTACACACATGCCACCCTTTAATGACTTGCAAAGCGTATGGACCAATGGCTACACCCTAGCAATGAGTAATTTCTCTCTCTCCTGCCAGCTATCTTACATTCCTTTCACGCATTTTCCTCCCACATACAATACTACGTATCTGAGATGTAGTTGTGAGGATGTGCCAATATCCTGATTGGCACATCCTCACAAACATTGCGTACAGACATTCATATACATTTAAGAGAGTGAGCACATCCACAAATGCTTGTCTTCACAAGCTCAAATTTTGGCGTTAATATAAAATTAAATTCAAGCAAAGGAACAGATCTATAGTATAAAGTGATGAAATGTACACAAACATTTCACACAAACACTAATGGTTGTTTGAAGAATATAATCTTTTAGGATTCAGTAACAACAAATGGCATCTTCATCATCTATAGGCTTTTCCATGTTGTCCAATTTATTTGATTAATCACAAGTTAACACATGACTGCCAAAATCTTTTCTGCTCTTTCTGTTGATTCTCTCTGTTAAGTTTTCCAAAGATATCATTTAATTGTTCACTAGATTTGGTAACTGTTCAGGGCCTGGCAGCATTATTACTCCAGACTGAAGAACTAAAGATTTTTCTTTGACTGTTAATGGGAAAACTGTTAATGATTGGAGACAAACCCATACAGCCAATTCAGTTTTGTTCTGTCATATCTAATCTAGAGCGTCTGATGAACACAGTATTTTCAATACACTGTGTCGCCGTCCTTCCACTGAGTGCGGCGTAGGAAATGCTCTGATATGTAAATTCAGATACATATATGATGTCAGCTGGTGCCTGTATGTCAGTTTTTCAATGGCTTCTCCCCTTGGAAAACAGTTGTCAACATTGCAAGCACATTTCCTGCCATCCTCAGATGGTGTGGATCAGAGCGAGTCATGTGTGAGTCTCCCACATCGCTCCATAAACATGAAGAACTAGTAGCTAACAGCTTTGACTAATATAAAGGGAAAGAACGGGGAATAGAGAATTTTTTTTAACTGCTCTGTGCATTTATGTGTATTCTGACGCGTAGGGGATTCATCTGGAACCAAGGCTGTTCCACTACACTATTTATGTTGCATCTATGTACAGAATGTGTGCTGCTTCAAACAACCCTCTTTTGCAACATTTCTGTCATAGTGACTTGCTGTTTGAATTCAATCCAAATAAATGACTTCAACACTCAGAAAGAACAAGCAAAACGAAACAGAACCCTTTGGGGTTTAGGTTCAAGTTTTATTTGTAGGTTTATACTTCATATATTGTTATTCTGTTTCTCAGTAAGCAATTGAACAGCTGCCACCAATCTGTTGCTGGTTTAATTATTTCAAATAACTTGTAAGAAGTGTTCTCTGTTTATACTCTTACATGGTTGTTGTTGTGTGAGCTTCTATAAGACGTTTTTAATGGTGAAGAGGTTTGGTGAAATATCTAAAAAAGAAAAGTAATGTGAACCAAAATTACAGTAAATCAACAAAATTGTCTGGTTTTAAACTGTGTTTTAATGATGCATATCTGCAGAAGCAAGAGTTTGCATGAGTCATTCTATTGATTAGGTCTGCATAAAAGTACCATGTTGGGCAGTGGTTGGTCCTAGTCATTATAGCTGTATATGTAAGTGCATTCACTGGTAGTGCTCTCACCCTATATTATCTTGGCATTGTTCTCTATTTTTTAATTCAACTTCAGAGGGACGATATGAATCTATCTTTACTAAAGCACAAAAGAGAAGTAAGCTGGGCTAGCATTCATGCCACTTTCATCCCCCATTACAATATTGCCCTTTTGAGTAAATGACCTTCATGTTTCAAATTTGACAAGCAGGTTTCCAGCTAATGCATGAATTATTCTCTCTTTTGTAATTATCTCCATTCTCATTCACAGAGTACGCTCCTTGATTTTTCTTTACAACAAAAAGTAAAGTAAAAACACACCAATGGAGAATAGTATTCTTTGGTGTTTCAAAAACCTTATTTTATAATTAATCACATACCATGCAAATGTTAAAAACAGCATAAGGTAAAATTATTATTATAAAAATCCAAGAAAATGCAGAGAAGTAAAAACACTGACCAAGTTTCATAGAGTACATTTATCTTACTGTACCTTTACTGATATAATTGAATTCTGAAAGGCAATAATATGCTACCATTAATTACATTATAGACATTTATTACAGTAATGTAGTTTTGCAATTGGCAAAAATAAATCTAATGTCTATGTGTATGTTGAAAGTTACATCAACTGATAGTGGGACAGAGCAGTTAGATATGATGATGAAAATGATCAACATCATCCAGCTGATGCAGCATGTCGACTCGGGATGGAAACATGAAATGATGTTATCTGAAGTTTGTGATTGCGTGGTTTGACCATGAAAAAAGAAGACGAAAATCACATAGCTCAGGTTCCAGACCGGCTTGCACTAGATGTCTGTTGCATTCAGCATGTACAAAATTTCTTGGCATTCTTGTTGCATTCAAGTAGCACCATCTGTTTCAATAATTACTTTAAAATTCAAGTTGAGTGTGAAATTAACCTGTGTATGGGTGTGGGTTGGAAGAATAGGAGACAGTCTTTGTGTTAATCAAATAGATTAATGGTCAATGATACAAGTCAATACAGAGTCACAAGTTTATAAATACTCACATGTGCGTTTTTGTCTTTATGTCCCGTTGTTTTGTGCTGGTTTTGTAGTAAGTAATAATAAGTAACATAGGTCACAGAGAACCTGTTTTTATTGTTGTTACTATTAACATTCAGTGTAACCCAATAAAACACACATTTTTACTTCCACTTTATTTTCCTTTCTACCTTTATATCTATTGTATAACAATAGCTGTACCGGAAAGACTCAGCTTTAAAAGCAGAGGACATATTTTTAAAGACAAACAACATACTGTACGTATGTTGTTTGTCTTTACTCAAGATTTCCCGCAGCAGGTTTATACTATTACACAGTAAAAGTGAATAAAACTGAATCCTCAGTGCAGCAAAGTTCAACTATGAAGCCCTGAACACCTGAAAAACTTCCTAAGCGTATAAAGGTATTATACTAAATTTCCAATGTAAAAAACAACAATTGACACAATTAACACAAAAATAACTAGCTCTTGATAAGCAACAAAGAATGACTTTTTTCAAGTTTAAACCTGTACTCGGAGCTTTCAAAGCTGACAACAAAAGCGATATTGATACTAGGCAGAAAAAAAAAGTACTACGACGTCTAGTTCATTCACAGATACTGTAATGATACATAAGACAAGGCTAATACATGACATTTTGTGGTATGAAAATATGTACTGTTCAGAAAATGAGAGTAATTTAGTCTTGTCATGTGATTTTTATTTTACAAGACATCCTTGCTGAGATTACAGCCTGAAAGAAACACTGCTGTACAATCAAAAGCTACTGCTTCAAGTAAGGCAAGTGACACTGTCTTACTCATTGCAGAACTGGACCAAACAAGTCAAGGGCACTAGATACAATTGCATTGTTTAGGTGAGTATAACTCTAAAGTAGTGTGCGTTTTAGGGTCAGGCAAGAAAATAACTTTGGTTAAAGTTGGTGTTAAAATGTGGTTATGTTGTAGTTTTATTGTATGTATATATATATATATATATATATATATATATATATATACATACATATACCCAAGCGTCAGCTGCTTCACAGAGAGCATGATGTTTTCTCCTGAATGTCCTGCTACTTGAATGAACAAGGACGCACAGCAGTCCCAGAGCACCATCGAACCACAACCATGCTATGCTGTGGGCAGGGTGTTCTTCTCAGCATATGCTATACTCTTATTTCTCCAGACGCACCACTGATCCAAAGTTCCACAGACCTCCACATTACAGAATTCCCAAACTTCTTCTTGTTTATTTATATGACTTAAAACATATTGGAGTCAACCTTTCTTGTGCTTTTGGGTCAGTAGTGGTGTACGTCTTGCAGTCCTGGCAGGGAGACCATCAGTGTTAAGTACCTGCCTTTTTGTGGAAACTGAAACCTTGGTACCTGTTGCCACCAAGACGTGCTGCAGGTCACTGTCACTTGATGATTTTTCTCCACTTATCTCCTCAGAAATCTGGTTGTAGCCCTTGATACCTTCTTTTTTCTGCCATGTCCACATAGTTTAGCCACTATTCCTTTACCTCGGAACATTCAGTGCAACTCTAATACTGAATTGTGGAGTTAGAACCTTAAACTTTAGGCCATTTTTCACAATTTCTGAGGTCAGGACTTTTTTGAGTGGGGTAGAGAGGAAGCTTGATGATGCAAAGGAGCCTGAACTGAAGTGAACTGAGAACTCCCAATAACCCCATTCAAAAGGAAAGATTTCAACATCACTCCAAATTAAACTCCAGCCTTGAAACACAGCCTTTTTCAGTAGTATGTTGTAGGTTTTTAAGGTAAAAAAAATTCTAACATGGCTGTTTATGCAATGTTTAGTTTCTATCATAGCTGTTAGAAAACTGAATTGTCCCATGTGCCTTATGTGTTTGCGGACTAAAAATCACAGCTCAACAGAAGAGGTCCAGAACTCAGAGATAGCTACAATAACATCGGGAGAGAGAACTGAACATTTCAGACATCTGTACAACAGAGATTACAGATAGAACGTTGATTTAAGAAGGAGCAGTGTTGAGTTTTATGGCTGTGGATGAAACCATGTTACATCATTAAGTACACAGTCAACTACTCTCAGCAGCTTCACTGAACACTCCTGCAGTTTCAGTGTTTTTTATTTTATTTTCGAACCTAATTTATATTTATAAATGTATTTATTTATTATGAAAAATATTTACATTATTTACATATTACATTTATTTAATCATTCAAATTTGGCTGTGTGGTTAATAACACATGAGGTGTAACTTTAATAAAGGTTTTCCATGTAGAGACTTGCTTTTTCCCCCCACACAGTGACCAATATTTGAATAAGTTAGTGGACACCTCAGTGTTTTATCATCTTCTGCAGATTCCCACAGAGCAGCTTCTTAGTGTCATTTGCATCAGGACATAGATTTATATTAATTCAATTCAATTCAACTTTATTTATATAGCGCCAATTTACAACATAAGTCATCTCAGGGCACTTCACAGTGTA
>JAUYWH010000024.1:8931589-8988378 GCA_034779795.1 Ctenopoma multispine | reverse complement strand
GACAGTTATTATCAACATCTACATGAATGTTAAAGTCACCCACTATAATCACTTTATCTGTACTAAGAACTAAATCAAATAGAAAGTCTGAGAATTCAGATAAAAACTCAGAGTAAGGAACAGGAGGACGGTATACTATTACAAATAAAACTGAAAAAAATAATAAATAAAAAAATATTATTAAGAGGTGTGAGGTATTTGCCCTACCTTTAAGCTTTTTATGTAATACACACACGGCGTCATTGTATGATGGTACCACCCCTGTGATTATCTCAAACATTAACTGAATATATGATAGTTAAATAGCTCCACTACTTTTAGGGCTGATTTGAAGTTAAAAACATTGAAAGCAGTAGTTCATGTTGGCTCTTTTGGTGCTATTTAGCAGTAGTTAGCATACTATGTGGATTTCTGTTATCATAAACATTACAATCACATGTTAAGTGTGTTTTTGTTTTGCTTTTTATAGCATTTTAAAAAGCAGCAATGCAAGGCATCTGTCTATGCCCTTTTATGCACTTTTATTAGCTTTGTGCTGCACATACAGTATAAAAAGCCAAAAAAAACGACAACTCTGTTAATGTGTCTGACATATAATGGAACAGCGGAGACTCTGTTTGGGCCACATGATGATTTTACTCAGGACACGGCCTAGAGCAGACCACCATGCCACTTACAAATGAAATGGGTTTCTTTGCAGTGCATCATGTGTAACTACCAAACATTCATAGAGGTTTTGGAAAATGTTCCTGAGAATGCAGGAGAAAAAGAAGAAGAGAAAGAATTTTGAAGACGCTGCAGTCCAATGATCTAACCTTATGCAGCCCTTATATACCAAAACCCCAAATCCCTGAGCCTGAAGTCAGCACATTATTAACAATTTGTTGCTTCTTGCTACTTAAATTTGTCAAATAATTTACTCATATAACAAATGGCCTGGTGATACTTTTCTATAGTAATCATACATGTTATTTCAGAAATACCAATTATGTCAGAGAGGGACTCATAGTGGAAAGATGCTTTAAACAAGCCTCTGTAGCCCTAGTCTAGTAAATAATATACAAGTCATTTTTGTGTTCATAAATGTTGGGGCAATAGAAATTTTTTTCTTGTGTGGAAAAATGATGACCTGAGAAAGACTGACATGAACACTGAAATAAACAATAACTGAAGACTTGCCAAAGGGTGTTTTTATCTAAAAAAAGTACAGAAATGACACGTGTGATTTTACAAATTATAACTCAAGTTCCAGTCCCTATTTGTGAGATTACATGACATGTTGGCAAAACAAAAAAACAGGAGCATTAGTCCAGCAAAGAAATTCTGCAGTCAATGTTGTGGAGCAGCAATGTTGTGTTCTGTCCTGTTTCTGTGTGTCTATATTTCTGCTGTTTTTATCCAAAACAACACAGACGTTGTCCAGTGTCAACAATGCATGCTGGTTTGGAACTGTAAACTGGATGTTTACTCCACTGTGGGACAGAATCCAAACCCAGCTGACAATTCAAATTAAACAGTCAAAATTAATGGAATGAGTTTCAGTGGCTGCAGCTCTGTCAAGCACTTGCTCTTGGTATTTGACATCTTAATAATTTTACTTTAAACCATGTATTGCAGGTTCATTCATTTTTTGAAATGTGAAAACATTTATTGGAAATTATCATTTACAAACCCAATTCTAAAACAATTGTGATGTTGTGTAAAAACTGTACAAAAACAAAATTCAATAATTTGCTAATCTCACAGAACAACATATAAAATATATCAAATGTTTAAACTGAGAAAATCTTAAATTTTAAGAAAGAAAAGTTGGGACAGGGCCATCTTAACCACAGTATAGCATCCTCTGTTCTTTTAACAGCAGTTTATAAATGTCTGGGAACTGAGGAGACCAGTCGCTGAAGTTTTGCAAGAGGAATGTTGTCCCATTCTTGCCTGATATAGGATTCTAACTAGTCACCAGTCCTGCTTGTTTATTGTTGTGTATTTCAATTGGAGAAAGGACTGGACTGCAAGCAGGCCAGTTCAGCACCCAAACTCTTTTACAACAAAAGCCATGCTGTTATCACAGATGCATTAGAATTAGAATTGTCCTGCTAAAATATGCAAGACCTTCCCTGTGAAAGATGACTCGACTAATGCACCCCCATACCATCAGAGAGATAGGCTTTTGAACTGAGCGCTCATAACAAGCTTGAAGGTCCCTCTCCTTTGTAGTCTGGATGTGGCGCCCATGGTTTGTGCTTTGGCCCAGAGAAGATGTATCTAGATTATGTTTATATATGGCTTCTTCTTTACATGATAGAGCTTTAACTTGCATTTTTTGGATGGCCCAGTGAACTGTGTTCACAGACACAGCAAGTGTGTTCACAGCCCATGCAGTTATGTCCATCACAGAATCATTCCTGTTTTTATTGCAGTGATATCTGAAGGCCTGAAGAGCACAGGCATCCAATATTGTATAGTCCTTTGTGCACAGGGATTTTTCCAGATTCTCTCAATCTTTTGATGGTATATTGTACTGTGAAAGATGATACAATTAAAATCTCTAAATAATTTTATATTAAGGACCTCATTCTCAAATTGTTTCTTCATAGACACAACTTTTTACATATTGGTGAACCTCTTGCTGTTACTTTTTTAACAATCATGTTACTAAACTCTTACCAATTAACCTAATTACTTGAAAAATGTTAAAGGGGTGGCATGGTAGCTCAGTGGGTAGATCAGTTGTTTTAAATCCAAGGGTGAGAGAGTTCGATTCCCCATCCCACCAGGTTATATGTCGAGCTGTCCTTGGACAAGACACTGATACCCTGACCCCCAGCGCCTCCACAGGGGGCAGCCTGTCCACAAAGAATTTCCCCAAGGGGATCAATAAAGTATCAATTATTATGTTCTTCCGGCTTTTCCTTGTTAGATTTAGAATCTGATTCTGATTGAGCACTGAATGCATCACAATGAAATAGCTATAAGTCATTTCAACTGTCTTGTCTGGTTTAGAAATATTTCTCAAAATATTTCTACTATTGCTATAAATGTGCTTGCCAGAAAATACTAGAACACATTTTTCTCATGCAATATTTTTCAAGCATGGCTGAAGTAACTTAAACTATAGCTCTGTCATTTGCATCCCAATTGTGTCTGCTGTGCATGAGGCAGCATGCCTGATGGTCATTCCTACATTATTAGGTTACTGTTATTTTCTTATGCTCCTGGCCTGTTTCTGATCCAGCCTAGGTTGTCCTGGTAATCACTGTAAAGGTTCCTGAAGCTGTTTGGAGCTTTGATTGGCGTACCAGAACAGCACTCTCGGCTGTCATTTCATATTTAGGAAAGAGGATGTTCATCCCCACAGACATGAGTAGATTTGATTGGAATAACACTGGTGAGCATGAACACACAGAAATGTCCATCTTGACTGGGACTGCTTGCTGAGATAAAGGCAACCAGATGGCAAAAATCAGCATCATAGATTTTTACTGAAATTTTGAGAAAAAAATTTATATTGCTATATAAACATATGTTGTATATGATATATACTGAGACAAACAATCAAGAATTAAAGATTCAAGATTGTCAAAATAAACACGATGTGGAGCATTCACATTTTTTCCCCGTATTTCAATAGAGAGACTCCAACTATTGTAGAGAGCAGTATGTGTGTGATCACTGAATAGCAAGGGATATAAATGAAAGAATTTTACATATTTATAGCATGAACAGGTTCAAAAGACAGAGGCCTGCAGAACCCTGCCTGCATTATTAATCTGATCCCTTGATAAATGTCTTTCATTATTTAAAAAAAATATTCCTTCTTCTAAATAAAAGTAAACACATTATTTCCATATTTTAACTCAGTAAAACGTTGTGGTCAATTGACTAACTCTGTATCTTGTCTGTTGGGTCAAGTGTCAACTCCTTTTTCTATTTTCATGATAGATGTCCACTTGCAGTTTTTAGTTGGACACTGAATATTTACTGAGACACACATGTGCAAAGGGCAACTATCCCATGACTTTGATTAATCAGTCTAGTTGGAATGATGTCACATGTCTTTTATTTTCTCTTACAGAGTGCAAGCTAAACAGATGGTATCTGGGAGTAACATATTCTCATTAGGAGGTTCAGAATCTGCATATCTGAAAGGAAAACGAGAGAAATGGGGGGAGGGGGAGGGGTTAAAATCCTGAGAGTTTTGGCACAGATCAACTCTCTGACCTTCTGTCCAGTCTGCTGGGCGACATGCAGGAATAAAAGGATGGAGGATGGAAGGAAAACTGACAGCCTCTCAGTAGCAGAGAACTCCAGATCTGAGTCGGCCTAATCAGTAATCACTGACATGTTGCTTTCACCTTTAACAGGGCTTTTGTTAGGAGAGAAAATCAATAAGCAGCAATTCTCTCCATACAAATATAAAGGTTGAGATGCTACTGTAAATACATTAGAATAATCACCTTACAACTGCAGCTTGTTTGTGTAAGGGGGGTGGTTCGCAGAGAACATTTTCCTGTATAACACCACTAAGTAAGTCAAAGAATATCACAGAAAGCTTATGACTGAATTCACTGCCATTAAAAAATGAAAAATAAATTACATTTAAAAACACATTTTAAAGCAGCTTGCAAATAATATTCCACAGCTCATAATTTAAATCTTACCAGAGACAGACTTTTTAACATCATATGTGTTTGAATATTCTACTTTTCTTAGAAGATATGGTGTCCTTTTGTCTTTTTGTCTTTGTAACTCTATATACCAGGTAGAAAACAGGCATGTACAGTACCTCAAAAGAGGGAGTACGACTTTAGGATGCAATCACTGGTATCTCACCAGTATCTTGTGCAGATTTTGCTTGTACCGTCATTCTTATTTTGGTGAATCCCATCATACTCGTAAGTTAAAAGCACATTCTAGTTGTTCCTATTTAGCAAAGGGAAATACACCCCTAATGTCCAGAAAGGGGCACAAGTCTGCAGGATCATGTGCACACACAGTGCTGTTACAGAGGAATCCAAAAGTGAAAGAATGGATCACCAGGTTCACTGAGTTCTGACGCAAGCAGAGAGAACGCTGCACAAAATGAACAGTAAATAAGCCTCATATTAAGCAGCATAAGTGGTGGATATAAAATAACACACGCATAACTGATGAATGAAATAAAGTCTGATTTCTAATCCGAAAAAAAAAATAGTTTCTCTTCTGGAGGACAGGTTCACACAGAGCCATTTGAGCTGAGCAAGGATGCTCTGGTGGTGGTTCGAAAAAATATTTTTATAAAATATGAATGATAAAAATATGATTGTAAAGAAAATCACTACACAACGTGCTGCATGTCTGTATCCATACCAATGCATACCATCTCCAGTTGAAAGTGAAATGTGAAGAACATGGGCACACACTCCTGAAATGTATTTCCTACAAAGGTTGTGGAAGTTTTTTGCTTAGAAGTAGTGTGAGGAGCTCAAACATCCTGAAATAGCACAGAAAAGAGATTCTGCTCATTTGCATTGAAAGGAGCCAGTTGGGGTGAATCAGCCATTGATTAGGATGCCTTCCAGGCACCTCCCAGTGGAGGCATTCCAGCAGAGCCAGACTGGCATGGAAATTATTCTGGATTCCCCATGAGTAGGTGGTGGATGTGACTATAGGCTAAAGGATTTCTGCTTTAGTTTGCTGCCACTTCAAGACACATCCTGGTCAAAAATTGGAGAATGGATAAACAGATCTTAATTTTCATCTGAATAGAGGAACGAGTGCCGGCTCTGTCACTGAGAAAGTGAGAAACTGAGTATTGGCTGAAGAAAATGAAGCTTCAGCAGAATACCATAAAGGAGCTATATACAGTTGATAGCAGGGGATTGTTAATATGAGGACCTCGTGTACAGACAAGGTGGTTGGCTGCAACCTGTTTTCAACAATGTTTCGCCTCTGAATCAGGAATTGTCCAGAGACAATTGTAACTAATCCTTTCCTCTTCAGCTACAACATCTTTGAGAAATGCCCCCTGCCCACAGGTTGCAGTCTTGGAAGATGAAAGGTTTCTGTTGCCACAAATGTTTCTAAAAACTGAAAAAGGAAATCTGGCTGTAAAATGAACTGAAGACTGACATACAGTATTATAGAGATGACACAACCCTAACCACATACCCATACTCATCCACACATCCATGATCCAAAAATCTGTTCTCTGTGTTTCTTCTCCTGATTCAACACTCTCTGGAGAGAAGTGATGTGGCTTTATGCCCAGGAACCTGCCATTGGGAAAGTGGCCTTGCAAATCCCTTGTAGTTGAGTCTGACTAATTCTATGTCTCACACAACCTCCACGACAACATTCAGAAAAACTCAAGTAAAAGTGAGATGGTTAGAAGCTTTGGTGCCAAGGGGGCCAAGTACAAAAACCAGTGCAAAGAAAAACAGACCACATAACTATCTCTGCTCCCAAGGTGAAAGGAGCAGTCTCTGCTTTTCTCTCCGTAGCAACTCTCATTAAGGTGAAAATAAGCACTCAAAGGTAACAAGGTACATAGGCTCTAAAAATTTGATGCACCAGTTTTAAGTAACAGCAAAGCCCTTTCTGTACGTTTGGCACTCACAAATAAAAAAAAATAAATGTAGGATTTTTTCAAACCACGGGACGTTTTATTCCCAATTATAACAAATGTGGTTGTAATATGTGGAGATCCAAATGTACAGACTCAAATTTCCACCAAAGTTGGGACTTTTTCTAAACTGCAATAAAACTAAAACCTGTGATTTGTCAGTTTGCCTGAAACTTTTTTTATGACAAAAACTTTGTCATAGTATTCTTGGGCTAATTTAATTGTGCAGTATTGTATCTGCAATCAACGATAGGTAATGACTTTAATTTCATGAATTTTCAGTCAGTCTAAAAAGAATATTTCTCAGTACAAGACCTCAAAGAATATAGGACTTTCACCTTCTACAGTGCTATTGCGAAATGATCCAGGGACTCTGGTGAAATCTCAGAGCAAAAAGGCCATGGGCTGAGACCACTTTCGAATGTGTGACCTTTAAGCCTTCAGGTGGTATTGCATGAAAAACTGACCAACAAGATATTCAGGAAGAAAAAAAAGCTTCTTATTCACACTACATAGTCCACCTATGCTTTCTGAAGCTTATTATATTACACAAGAAATAATCCATACATCAGTTCTTTGCAGAAACGCCAAGTTATCTGTACCCGAATTCATGTCAGATGGACATTTCAACTTGTTTTCAGAATAAAATTTAAATTAAATCTGTTCTAAGTGCCAAAAACCAAAATCCAAAGTCCAGTCAAGATCTGTCTCCTATTGAAAATGTACGGCATCACAAAGATAATGAAGACAAATAAGAAAATTAGACAACAGTGACCTTGAACTCTTGAGCAGCTGAAGTCTTGTGTCCACCAAGGCAAATAGCCCACTAGTCCAAATAAATACAATGTGTATCCTCAGCTCCCAAATAATAAAAAAGTGCAATTAAAAAGACAGGTGATGTAACCCAGTGGAAAATTTGCCCCCTATTCCAGCTTTTGTGTTGCGGGCATGAAACTCTAAATTGACGTTAATTTACAACAAACTGATTTGTAGGCAAATCCAGGTTCCAGTGAATTAACAAACCACTTTAGTTTAGTGTATTTTTTTATTCCAACATTTCTGGACATTCATGGATTTGTACTGTAAAAACAATATTGTTTCCATTAAAAGTATCAAAGCAATGACTCTAAATTTAAATCAAATGTCTGGAGCTTTACAAAATTGTTATGACATCCTGTATTACAAAAATGATGTGCACAAACACCACATTGATGCAGTGGATTTTGCATCATTAGTTTTCTAAGAGACTGCCATATTATGTTTTTGGTTGAAACATTTAATAAATCGAGTTTGTCCCTTGAACCTCAGAGAGTAGCCATAGGCCTACGTCCTAATACCTTTCCCCATCACAATTTAAGAGAAAAATAATCTTAAAAACGTTGATACCGCTGATACCTTTTATGACCTGCCACAGCATTTTAGAGATTATCTAAAGCTTCTCAGACAGTCCTGCAGGCAGCACTGATCCCTGTGTCTTCTTTTAAGATAAGCAACTGCTAGACAATAATTTAATCATTTCAACCTGTGTGGCAATCAATACAATAAACTCCATTTCTGCCATATAACATGTGTGAATGGGACCAACCGAGTACTTAGATTGTTTATGTCCCAACTCACCAGCAGAACTTTCTAAGCAATTCTGAGAAAGTCTCTGTTATTATCTAATCCCTCACACTATACTGCACTGACCTTCCTATTTAACCTGATTATTTTCACACAAACATTATCTTTTCAAATGACACATGCTGAGGTAATAATTATGAATTAATGAGAAGCAAATATGTCAACAGATCCTTACAGTTATAGCTCTAAAAGTTACTGTACAATTCTCACAACTTTATTTAAACAGAATGTACATAATCTGCATCTAATATATATACAAATGACTTGCTCTTCTATCAATAGCTTTGTCATTAAGTTTGCCATTTGTATATTGTAAGGCAACAATACTTTTACCAGAACTTGAAAATGTGATTACATAACCTTTTCTTTTCAGCCTCCCTGCTGTACTGTTTTTTTTTGTTTAACTCAGAAAGTAGTTTTACATATTCTAGTGATTATTTTTAACAGTATTTGGCTGCAGGCTGTAATAGACCCTTTAATCCTGGAGGAGCTGTGGTATTGTCTGAGACTAAGAAAAAGGGAAGAAACCTTTAACAAGCACAGCTTGGGAAGTCACTGTTTACGTCAAATGTTTTCAATGATATAAATATTAATAAAGAGAAAAATGTGAAAACTGATTCATGAGAGTTTCTTTAGTAAAATGTATGTAGCATAACATCCCATGCCTATTGTTTCCTTTTCAGAAATGTTTAAAAATCACAGGCTTTTTAGTTTGTCTACAGTAAAAAGGGAATTTGTCAAGGGGTGCAGAGAGATGTTGCTTCTGCCCTAATTGCATAATTTTGATGGCTCTGATCTACACTTCTGTGTTTTGTGTACTTTGTGTTCATGACTTTTATATCTCTGCTCTCCAAAGATGGAACAAGATAAAATGTTCAGAGAAAGGTTTGTTTTAATGGGAAAGTTTTATCCTCAAGTTGTTTCATGAAATGCCTCTTGCTTTTCTCTCCAAAAGACGAGTCAGTCAGTGTGCATTCTGTGTTGGGCGACAGGAGAAAAACCATGAATTATAAAGTTGCACTAAATCTCGGGATCTTGTAGCTCAGGCAGACGGCAGAGTTGTGCCAGCTGGGATGAGAGTTGAAAATATATTTAATTCATATTCAAACTAAAAGAAAAATTCAAACGTGGCATTAAAAATCCACTTAGTAAAAATTACCCAAAGTGCTATAAATCAGAATCAGTGCTTTATTAATTTGAGGCACATAACAGTATGAAAATGAAAAATGAATGAAACTACTAACTGATTTAAATGTTATGGCTTCACTGATGGTAAAGAGATGGTGGAGAGAGATGGAGATGGTGAGAGAGTCAGGGACAAACCTGCTTTATTGCTCTCTGTTCCTTTGCTGCTCATATTTCAGGCACAAATCTCTGCCAATTCTGATACCAGTTCTTACTCTGGAGGGGAAATTAGCACAGTCATAACATTGCAGCTGTCCAGACCCAGAGGTTGTTCACCAGTGGTTCATAATCACATAACCATGCTTGCTTCACACCTGTATAAAGCTACATGCTGGCTCCATGGGTTACCTTCTTGTGTGACTGTTCCAAAAAAGAAAATATGTTTCTGACAAGCTAATCCTAAAACCTAAGCCTGGCACTGCTGAGTCTGTGCATGCATTAATTTTTTTTTCCTTTTTGAAGGAGCAAGAAGAGGTAGCAGGATTGGTAGCAGCCACTTCTGCTGACCACAGTGTGCTAAGCTATTATTTCCTTATACGGTGATTGCTGGTTCACTCTGGTATTTTGACAGCCATCTTATTTGGTGTACAAAGTTTAATTTAAATGGATATGGCACACAAATGCAATTTAGTATCCAGATATTACTGTCTGAAATGATATAATCGGGTGGTGTCAGCGTCATGTACAAATATGTTAGTGCTGCAGTTTTTTTTCTGACAAGCAGTGATATACAACATGCAATTTTGTACATTGTGGCAGCTGAGACTTCACAAAATGACAGTGTTTATGCTGAAGTGCTTCCCATGTTCAACTTCCATTTCTCTTGCATTATTCTAGATGTGCAAGCTGTAATGACATACATTTATAGCTGCTTAAAGTCTGAATTTACACAACACCGTAGGATACTCTTTACATCCCAGCGTAGCCAAAAGCTGATACTGACTTGTGTGTGGCTCCCAGACCAGACAAGTATTGTAAAGTCACCTTTTTAAAACAGAGACCTTTGGATCCTGGACATGGCAGAACTGACAGACACATGATGTTCATCATGGTCTACAAGCTAAGTAAAATTTTGCAGTGTTTTTGTGGACAATTTAAATCTGCTAGAACAACGACCAATTTCCCATGTGCACAGAATTTTGAAAACAAAATCTGCTTATTTGTGAGTAGTGCAGCTTAGCAAGTGTATTGTTTTGTTATGGACACCTGGAGGGTGTACGACGAGGGTGTGAACCTATTCCAGGAATAATGTAACCAGAAGAGTTTCATGGATAATTGCTCCCACTGTGACCAGTAACAGAGCCATGGCCTGGGAACAGTATTCTTCATAGTAAGCATCCAAACTGTTCGGTATTAACCACTTTATAAGTTTAGTTTCCACTTAAAAGCTTTTTAATTTTGCACTCCTGTTTTTCGCCTGTCTAGTTTTGCTGGCACTTGTTCAAAGTGATACATTATCTGAAAGGAGAGGCAGTTTGGATGTGGCTTTAACTGTCCAAAGCATATTTGATAGTAACGATACTAAAAACATACTACAAAACATGGGATGGATGAAACATGGGGGATGACACAAAAAAAAGAAAAAAAAAACTTTTAGATACATAGTCAAAATTGTCATCCGAATAATAAGCAAATGTAATTTTCGTGTGGCATGTGCTCATGCAGGTATGCAATTGCGACACTGTTGATACATCAGATTATGATGAGATCATATCTTAATTGGTAATTTTTATCCATATTGATGGAGTAGTTATTTTTTCTCTCTCATTAGAGACTTTTTTTTTCCTTTTTTGCCTTGCATGTTCACATATAGCCTACTGTAGGTTTTACTACAGTAAATTTTTTGAAATTTGTTTGTGGCACTGCTTTAGTTTGCACTTGTTCCCTCAGACTCACTCAGACCCTAAAGCTACAGTATATAGCTTTAATTGTTTTGGTATGTTTTGAATATTTTTTTTGTATAAAGTTCCAAAATGTATCTTATTCAGAAGAGGTGCTGTTGATGTGAAGTGCTGTGAACAGATAAAAAGCATTGCTCAAAATCTGTTGCTGGCCTGTAACTATATCTGTTGTTGTTGTTTTATGGTTCTGTCTTTGGGAAGAGTTAACAAAGGAAATTCTAGTTAATTCTCGGTAATAACGGTCAAAAAAACACTTTCTGCTAGACATAATTGCATGGGCTGGCACTGGCCATGAGCGAAGCAGCTGGTGCCGGTTCGAGTGTTCATGCGGAGGTTGGTGTTTTACTGGAGCAGCTAATGCCAGTGCTGCTGACTAGTGTTAGCACTGCCGTGGGAGCCATGGCTGGTGTTTGTTTTAATGCTCCTGTAGAGGTTGATATTCTAGCAGAAACCCGGGTGGGAGGAACGCTTTGTGTGTTATAAATAAAACGGATGGCAAAATACAGTATGTACATCCATACAGCTCGATGTCAGAGTGTATAGCATTTTGAAACAACTCTCCAAAATAAAGCATATTGACCAGACTGAAATCTAGGTGTTTCATTATCACCAGCATGCAAAAACACATTCACCTCAAGTTCTGGGCTGACTATGTGTAACTTGGACACACTAGTATATGTTACTTTGCACCATTCTTATTTATTGTAATGTGATAATGACTATTTTAAAGGCTATGCAGAACACTAGAGAACATAGAACTCAGTAAACAGGGCAGATGGATTTCAGGACTGAAGCCAGCACCAGCTTAAGTTGCCTATTGTAGTATTGATAGCAGCACTAGTTTACTTTGAAGTCCCGTTATTTGCAAAGATTGTATATTTTGCATATTTGAGCCACCATATTTCATTAAGTTAATCGTAGGTGGATTCCATTTAACATATGTCTTTTTATAATGTTTTTCAACACCTAAAAATACTTGTAAAACTATATCTCAAAGAGTTTAGTTTTTTCATCAATTCCATATTTTTGAACGTCCATTCTAAATGTATTTTGGAGCAAGACACAGCATCTTACTCAGTGCCTTCAGACTGAAATTTGCTGAGAGCCTCTCATCTTTTCATGTCACATTAGCTACCTTGGGGCATAAATATTTATTAGACCTCAAACCCTGCTACAGAACAGCAAGTTCACAAAGGAACAGAACAGAGGAATGACATCTGAGCAAAACAAATGGACAGCCAACTTGTTATCCAGCACCCTTCCAAGACCCACATTTAAATTCCAAACAATTCCTCATCCTGTTTTTTTGCTTTGGCTTGTTGATCTTTCACTGATGGATATAGGAGATCACCCCGGGGAACATGAGACATTTTGGTTTAATTGTGCGTGATTGTCAGACTGACTGTTGATTTCCTCTTCTGTCTGTCTGAATTTGGGTTTCAGTGAGCAGAGGCCCATACAAAACAACTTTGAAGAACCTAACATTCGACAAAGGGCAAAGACATTATGCTGGCCTGAACTGACCTAACACTCAGTCAAACCCTGAAAATTGATAAAATTGCATGTGGTAGGTGGTAAATTACTGTGACTGGATTCAGATTGGAGAGTCATGAAAGTAGATTAGTATTCCAAACCACAGATCAACTATATAAGTGTTCATGTTTGAATCAATGTCAGTCACACTAACAAAGTCTGGCACTTGGTACTTACAGACACTCTTCTACTTCTTCAGTTCAATGTCATCACAGTCACTGAAGTGAAATTTACAAACTCACACAGGCATAAAAGAATATTGTTGTAGACAATTGGACATCTAAATCCAAGTAATTTTATCGCAATGTGTCTTTGTGTCTATTTGACTCACAGTACTTCTATTTTAACATGACTGAGCTGTAATCATACGCCTAAATGACCAGTATCAAAGTTAACCATACAAAGATTTACTCTAATCATTGTCAAATGAATAATTTATAAAAATCATAAACTGTAGCTCCACTGAGGGATTTTGTCTTTGTTCATTGCAATGTTTACCCATGTGCTGCTTCGATATGTCAGTGTCTTTTAAAAGGGATTTTAAAAGAGGAGACTGACATAGACTATTTAAGTTGCTGTAAAGGAAATCACTTATTTCAAATTACTTTTGTTCATTACACTAGGATTTATTGTCACAACAAATGCCCCATGATAAATGAAAAAGTGAGACCCTGCTCTAATGTGCATATGATCATCTGTATTCAAGCTCTGCAAATCTCAGGAGAGGAGAAGGATTAATAATGGCTTCAAGGATGAGGGCACATGAAACTGGTAAAGTAAGTGAAGAAAAAAGTAAAGGGAATGTTGTTACATTTCATTGGTTCTTCTCATAGAGACCAGAAATCATTTCTGCCCATGAATAGGCTATACTCACATCTGCTAATGCAATCAGCTTGAATGAAGTGAGGGATAATTTGGGAAAGATGATGGATATTTGGATGAATTAAATAAGACTCAATAATGATAATTGGAATGCTGTAGACCAGATTTTATGTCGCATAAAGCTGTTAGATTAAGTGGACACCTCACAAAAGTGCACAAGGTTTTAATTTGACGCAAAATGATACTCTATGGCTTTTGTTTGCAGTTTCCATGTGTGTAGACAAATATGGCAATTTACAATAGATCTTAACCTTGTCACTAATATTGATGTATATGTATATGTGTGTATATATATATATACTGTATATACAGAATGTCTAGCGTATAGCATATTTTTCTCTCTCAGAAAGGCAGGGTGCCTAATTTACAGAGACAGCCTCCATGGTGTTGAAGAAAAACCTTCAATTTCATTTGATCTAGACTTTTAAAAGTTAATGCTTCAGTACATTTGGTATGAAATTAGTATTGATTTGTATGAAGAAGAAGAGTCAATCACACTGTCTATTGCTTAAAGCAACTGAGTTTGTCTTAATCAACAGATGGTCCTAAAAATTATAATTATAAATATAAGGGTGTCCGTAACAAAAAAAAGGAAATGAACACGCATAACACATAAATGCAACCATCCATCCATCCATCCATCCATTATCTACCGCTTAATCCGAATTCAGGTTGCGGGGGATACTGGAGCCAGTCCCTTGGCACAGCCCGGACAGATCGCCAGTCCATTGCAGGGCCATAAATGCAACCCTGTTTCCTAAAAATTACGTTCATATACAACTAAACTGCAACTAAACTGTTTTTGTGGGAAACATAATTGCGACTAATTACTCTTTCTGCTAACATTATGATCATATTGTATGTTCACAATTAACATAAATGACAATGTTAGTGTAACAGTCAATTCACACATGCAAAGTCTGCACTAAAATTTAAATCAAAACACAATCTTTCTTTAAGCCTCGGTAATTTTCCTGCCTAAACCTGACCTTCTGCACAGTATATGCCCGCCATCCACTCCAACTACTGTCCTTACGACTTACTTCATGTGAATAAATTAATTTGAAATATAAATTTCACTACAACATGATCATTAATCATAATTTCAGTTTAGTTGTATACAAACGTAATTTTTAGGAGGGAGGGTTGTGAAAATTATGTTTTTTAAAGATGATAATGGTTTCTCCATGCCCATGTTTTTAATCTTATATTGTTTTCACCTATTTAAAACTATAAGTAATAATTTTGAAATATGCACAATACTATATTAAAACAAACGCGTCTCTATGCAGTACAATTCACTGTTTTCATCATGTAATACCGTAGATTTTTACTGTAACATGAAGTAGAGCTAAGTAAAGGCCACAACATGTTGATTATGTGACGCCTTGCCTGGTAAAGGTCCCTAGTATTATTATATTTGATTAGGTATCTATTAAACTTTACAGGTCAAACCTCTGCTTACTTATGGTGTAGGCCTCACCACATATTTTGAATCAGATCCATTCACCTAACATTCAGTTCCAAAAATGTATATCGACCTTTCAAATTTCAATTACATCAACTGTCCAGTGAAAAGCAAATGTTGGTGCATTGGGCGTTTGACATAGCCAGACGGAAAAAAGAAAAGTTAGTCTATATAGTATATTTTTTATAGAAAAACTGTTTCTAATCAGCAACAAAAGACTGAATTATTTAAGGCATAACATAAAAACCAAGGTTATGGGTGTGCAGCTTATTTTCATATATTCTTTTTTTTACCTTGTTTGGTAGTGAATGCGTACTCATGTGCTAATACTTACTTCCAGTAACGATAAGTACCCCCATGAGGCTACAGCCACCACAGCAATTTGAGCAAACAAGCAATTTGAGCAAAGATGTTGGTAGCTTAACAGTGTGAAACTGCTTAAATTGTAGATGGCAATCTCCACTGTTCTCTTAAATGTCATTTCACAAAAACTATATGTGAAAATCAACAATTGTAACATGTAAATATATGTTTTCCTTATATAATGCATAATGTTAAGGTATTAGTGAGTAGATAAAAACAACTGAGACAATACACATATTTGATGGATTTAAAACAGTTGAATTCCTGCTGGCACCAGTAAGAAAAGTAAGCTGAATGTGTGAATTTGAACCTACAGTGTATCCTGAGAGAACAGAATATTTCATGCAGTGATTGATGAGATAAAAGATTAGTGCATTTACCATATCGAGGTGTCTGCTCAGGTGGGGCTGAGATTGTGCCTATTCTGTTCTAACACTTAGGATCAGGGCATTACATCTAATATTAGAACAATACCTCATCTACTGATTTAGAAACACAATTAACCTTGGTCACAAGAAACTTAAATCCAGCTTAAATGTCTATGGCACAAATCCAGCCCAGACCATAACTCTGTAGAGTTCGGTAGCATTATAATAGCAAATCGTAGGATTTACAGCTCATACTCAGAGGAGCTCCAGACTTTGCCTACAATAAGTAGTTGGTGTTGATATGTTGGCCCATTAAACCTTTAATTCTATTACAGTAATGTGAATGATGGAAAGAAGTGCTTCTTGAGTGTCTTTCTTTGCCTTTACACTCAACATATATTGTGTGTGGAACTGCAAAGTGGCTGCACACATGCAATGGAAATGAATGTATTGTATATGAAGGATACAGCATCAAATCATTTTATCCTACATGTACTACATTAGTGCAGCTAAAGAGGACTGAAGCACATTGCTTGAATGATGAGTGCATCTCTGAAATAGCTCTTCTGACAGCTTTTTACAACTAATGTAATAGAAAACTACAGTATGAGCTTACTGTAGCTGACACCTACAATAATCTTTAAAAAACAGTGTCTTTGTTTGACACTAGCTCTCCATTATTCATGTGTTCACCCACAACAAAGATTACTTTTATCCTATGATTGGCTAGGAGCGGGAGTTTCATAATTGTTCCTTTTAATGGGAAAAGAATGGGTGTTCTTCTTGGCTTATGAACACCTGGCCCCAGCTGAACACAGTCATGCCTTTGATCCAATCTTCAGGGAGCCTTTCTTTTTCAGGGAAATTATTTAATAACATCAAAATAAAAAGAGAAGGCATCGGGGTTAGGGCATAAGAGACAAACCAAAAGAATAAGGTATTAAAGGTGTTGGTTAAATGGTACAGATGCACTTAAATGGCACAATTTGCTAAAAACAATGTGACAACTTGAAGAGTTGTTGTTCTAGTGGTAGATCACAATGGGGACAAAGGCTTTTTCTCACACTGCTTCGCTCCTGAAGGCAGCAGAAACACAAGGATTTGAAACCAGAGCATGATCAAGATCTATTATCATTCGTAACACAAAGTATGAGGACAGTGTGGTAGTGCCTACCTTAACAGCTACCTTCAGAAAAATTAGCTGTAATCACTCTAATAAAATACTATAAGCACCATTTCTGTATTTATTGTTTGACCTACATTAGGCAACAGCAAGGGCCTTCAGCACATTTAAAATAAATTATATAAAGTAAAATTATTTTATAAAATAAATTTTTTTTTTCCAGAAAATTCCAGAAAACCAGGAGTCAATCCTCTCAAAACAGACATCGTAGAAGCCCTGAGCAAGACCCTTGAAGTACAGCAGGGAACCCAGAAAAGCAATTTCTCCCTTGACATCACTGACATCACTATCACCGTACACTACGACTACTCTTATATGCACAGCGGTCTGTCAAAGTCCTAATAAAAAGCATCACATGTGAGGAAAATCTCATTGCTCCCATGTTACACTGTGTAAGACTAAAGTAATACCACTTCTTCAAACTGTTTGTTTTAACTGTTAGCCAAATTGTAAGATGATGACATAATATGGCAATATACCAATACACTAGAGGAAAGAAAAACTACAGATCTATATATGTGGAATGACAATTCTAATAATATGTATTTTTTTCAGAATCAAATGATGTCAGTCCAATGTATCTTATTGTGCAATAACTTGCACTTTAAAACCAGATATCAGTCAGATTCCACCAAGGGCTGAATGGACAGAATAAATCAAACCTAACACAGAACAAGCAGCACATACATTATATACTCTGTGTATCTATGAAAGTCTTCGAACACTGCAATCTTTATACCAAGTGACAAACAGCACATTGACAAATGGAATCATCAACAGAAGCCAATAATGCTGCACTGCTGGCAGTGCTGTTCAAAGAGTGCAGGGGGCAGGAGGTTTTGACAGCACCTCTCCACATTAAGATAAGTTTAAGATAAGTTCTCAGAAAAGTACATTTACTTCTAGAGTACTCACTGTTTGTAGTTTGAAGTAACAGATAATCTTACTTATACAGAAACCACGATGTTCAGAGAAGAAAATGTGCAGTTACTCAATCAAACCCATACCACAGAAAACATTACACTTAACTTCTCATTCACATTTTTTATATGCAACTTTGTGGGATTTTTTTTTCATCTGACTATTTGGATTTTTACACAAAAGGAAGTTGTATTTCAGAGAGAATTATAAATGTTACTTCATTGGTAAGATGAGTAAGGAGATTAGTAAATCCTTACAATTGCATTCTCTAGTAGCACAACTAGTTTACCCACGGTAATGTGTGCTTCAGTTTTAATCCTGGAATCTGCAAACTTTAGAAATCCTCAGATGAGTTCTCTATTGCCTATTGGGACACACACATAAACAGCAGGGAGGAAAAGTGTGTGTATGGTGGAGGCTTACAAAAGACCCATCTGCAGCTCAGCATTAGCGAGATAAAAGATCTTGTAGAAGTTGTCCAACAAAGCTGGTAATCACCAACACCTGTCACCTTCCAGAGAGAGGGCATGGTGAAGCAGAGTAGGAGGCTCATGTCCTTCAAAATATACAAATCACTTATCTGCTTGTGGACTAGTACCTTGAATACTAACAGCACCTTAATCCTCCTATATTTCTGAAATGCATTGTCAATTTGCTGTTGTAATTACTTTTTCATACTTAAAGCTTTTCTCATACTTTGTGTATACTAAACTGGAATGTCTTAATTTTAAGAAGAATTTAACAGAACAAGAACAAGAATTTACCATGTTGGTTTTTCTAAAGAAGAAACTATGACAATCGCAAACACCCCCCTGGAGAATGTGCTCTTTGTTATACAGTTTTTTCAGTGTTGCTCCTATGTTCTATGTGTTTCTTGCACTACATGTACAAAACAGACAAAACTAATTGGTACAAGCAAGAGAGGAAGATGGAGACAAATATCAGGTAAATACTCTCTGTGTCTGGTGCTGTTTCCAGCGCACAGTGTGCTCACTTTAGGTAGATAAATAGCTTGTATGTTAGAGAGAATGTTCTGACTGATGTTGCTGGGAAATTAGTGGCACTGGACAAAGGATAGTGTATTTCATGACTGCTTCCTGCTCCAAAACAAAAATGACTTTGATATGTATAAATGGAATTAAGAGAAAACTATACAGTACACGTGGAACCATGATGAAAATTCAAGGGCATAGACAGGTTATTGCATGCGATTTCTTATTAAAAATAATTTATGCAAATATTATATATTAACATGAACAACAGCATCCCACAGGTAGACAAAAGGACACTGTGAATGAACTGAGAGAGTTTAATTATAAAGAAATGTGTCATTGTTTCCACCTAGCACACCGTGGAGTAGCTGTATAGAGCAGCTGTTCAGTCTTAAAAAAACAATGTGCATTTAGTTGTTGAGTTGTTGCGAAGGTGACTGTTCAATTTCAATAAAAAAACATATTTGTCTTCTTGTTCATATAATCATATATGTATTTCCAGCACCTTATGGACAAACTCATGGTAATGTGTTGATTTAACTTTTTCTTTAATAAATCTGTGAGCTCATCATGCAGAACATATTGGACAATATATATATATATGACTTGTGATGAACTTATGACCCTGTACAGAAATACTGCATGCAGTTAGTCTTCAATAGAACTGCAGTAAACTAAAAAGCCTGCTCCTTCTCCTGGCCTCAGTTGATCTTTTGGCTTTTGTTCTCTGCTGGAAACCTGTAGGCTCCAGAAAAGGTGAAGCAACAATTAGCCAATATCTCCACTTTGTCTGAGCTGCTGAGTGCAACTGAGTGAAAGGATATTGGCACCAGATTTTTTTTAAATTAAGACACTGTTTAGGAAGTGGCTACTTGAAAGAAAACTCATCCATTTATTTGGTTCATGTTTTTTTCTGTAGAAGACAGAGTGAAATGTGCAGTGGTGGCTATGAACTCTGTCTTACCAGCCAAAAGAACCAGTGAGCCAACTAAACTCAGTTGAGACTGGCCAAAGAAATGTCATATACAGAAATGTGGCACAAGGAGTGACTCCTTAAAATAGAATACTAAAAAATAGTTACCACATGAAGAGTTTACTTTAAAAAAGCAACAGTAAGAAAGTTTGTGTTAATTTTTGTTAACACTTTCTGGAGGATGAAGGACACTATGAGATCAAATCAGGTAATAATAATAAAAACTAATATAAATCAGCTGAAAACTATTCTGTAAGTTGTCTGGGGTTGAAATATTCACTAAATGTTGCATTTATACTGGATTTATTTATAACACCTTTTATTCTAAAATTACGTCTAAGGCTTTCACAGAGTGACATCTGATTGATGCTTAATTTAAACATTTGTGAGTGAAAGGTCGGGGGAAAAAAAGGCACAGAAAGAATAAGACGGGAGAACGAATTACTATTCAGTGCCAAAGTGTTAAAATGAGGCATTCATGAAGCATTTCACAAAATTATATCAGTTTTATTTATTTATTTATTTAAATCCCATCCCAATGCAAAACCTGAAATGACGTGATTATACTGTATAATGCAAAGAAGCAATGTCAGTGCATGAAGCTGAATATTTTTGGGTTGGGTTGACTCAAATAACACAGACACTGGTGACATACATCTGTGGGTGGAATGTCTCACGCTTTTCCTAAATTCAGTCTGAGAAAGGATAGGATAGGACACTAAAACTCTGCTTTAACAGTGTACTACATTGCTAAATGTGTGCTATATTTTCTCTATAATCTTGAAGTCCCTGTCATAAAGATCATAAAGAAAGCAATATATTTCAATAAACTTCTAAAAACATCTGCCAAAATAGTGTCATCTCCAAAACCATCTGCATATACAGTAGTATAATAGAGGAAAGTGTAATCTTAGTCAGTACTGCTCTTAAGGGCAAAATTATGCTCTTCGTTTAAACAGGCCTTAGAACTGCAGTGCAGCCTACACTATGGGATCAATGTCACAGAGGACCAATTGATCTATCTTCTAATTATTACCTTAAGATGTTCAATGTGCAGCATCATACCAGTATCCAATCAAATCCAATTAACACTGGTGCCCCCCTCCAGAAAACTGCATTATAGAGGGATTACACAGCTATCTGTGCTGGTCTGATTAATGGCCGCAGTAATTAATGCTGAAGGGGTCTGTCCGAGTGCCTCAGTGTAGAGAAGCATACAGCAGTGAGCCAGCTGCAGCGAACAGAGCTTACACTCACATGCACGCACACTCACACCCTCTCTCTCTCACACACAAACACCAAACACCTGGATCCACTCATGTGCGCATATGTTGCACACAATGTGAGGCTTTATTTAGAAAGTAGTGAGCTCTGATACAAATGAACAGGAAAATAAAGTACTAAATAAAAATGGCTGCTCCATATGTGCAGACCATGTAGATATAAAATATTCTCTTTTCACAAAATAAAGTATAGTGAATCACTGTTTAAACACCAAAATAAATACCAATGGAAAATTAAAATAGTTAAAAAAAGATTTTTCTAGTTCTGAACGTCTGTGCTAATGCTGTGAGAAAAAAAATATTTGCACCCTTCCTGATATTTAATTTTTATCTGTTACACTTGATCAAACAAATTATTCAGATCCATGCATCCATCCATTTTCCGGTGCTGTAGCCTATCCCAGCTGTCATCGGGCGAGAGGTGGGGTACACCCTGGACAGGTCGCCAATTCATTGTAGGGCTGACACACAGAGAAAACCATGCACACTCACATTCACACCTACGGACAATTTAAAGCCAGATCGTCAAAAAAAAAAAAAAAAAATTATTACACAAAGGTAATCTAAGTAAGTGAAAACCAAACCTCAAATCCCAAACCTGCCTGGCTCTATGTGAAAAAGTTATTACATAAAACTAATAACTATTTAACATGCAACTATTTAACATAACACATAACATTTTGAGGGGCCGGCCATTCCTGGAGTTTTCTACATTTATGGATAACGGCTCTCACCGTGGTTTGCTGGAGTCCCAAAGTCTTACAAATGGCTTTGTAACCCTTTCTAGACTGATCCAGTTACTTTGTTTCTCATATGTTCCTGAATTTCTTCAGATTGCGGCATTAAGTGTTCCTTTTTTAGCTCTTTTAGCATGCTTCATTTACTCCATGCTTCTATTTAAGTGATTTCTTGATTCAACAGGTCTGGCAGTAATCAGACCTGCGTGTGGCAAGTGAACTTGAACTCAGCACTACGTAAAATGTGATTAATTGTATTTTGTTCATGATTTAGCAAGGGGTGAGGGGCAGCTTGAAATCATAATAAAAAAAAAAAAAAAGACTCAGCTAGAGTTAGAAAAGTCTCCTGTATTCAAATTAGCAGCATGTTAGGTGATTTCCTATTTTGCAAGATACTTAAAATGCGTATACAATAGCGTATACTGTTGTCATGTGTATTATGTAACAAAAAAATCTAGAACCATGTTTTCACACACAGACTAAAACTGTACTAAATATTGTTAAAAATATAATTTTTTATACACACAAATCAAAAATGTTAACTGAAATATTAATCATAATACAGTTATGTCTCTTTTATTATCACAAATATACAACTCAGGAGAAATTCTGCAACTGAAACTCCACAGTAGACTTGTCAAGCAGACATACTGTAATGTATAATTGAAGTATACCAATCCAAATAATGTACAAAGCAATCTTCTTACAGCATTCGATTCCAGAGATAACAATCCTCAGCATCTACAGCAGAGACTTATCACAGATGGTCGAAGGCCTTAAACCTAATCTCCAGGATGCAACATGCAAATTAGAAGACTCCTCCTTTGCTTCACTCAGTATGCATCTATCAGTCTATTTCAACATCAAATGTTCTTTATCGTGCAATGTTCTCATATTTCAAAGGTGGTGGCTCATATGGCATGACTCCAGCCTGATAAGAGCACAAACACCTGCTTGCTCTGCAGGTGTGCTGCTTGGAGAGACATTTATGTTGGCTTTGGATTGCTCTACTGGAATACAAGGATTAATCTCTCTGTTTTTCACCCGTCTTCCCAATATCTGCTCCATGCCTCTTTTATTCATACTAATGCATAGTAATTTTCTAAAAATTGTAGCACAAAAGACATTAAAGACTTTGCTTTGAATTTAGGTGTGTTTTCATCTAGTTTATTGTCTCTTCATTTTTTTATGTCTTACACTTTTCTTTTGGATTATTTGAATGACTGTTTGTATGTGCCTGTGTATATGTTAATGCATAACGTTTGAAACTGTACAAACTATTGCTCTGTTTTGTTCTGTAGGTTAAGCACCACAACAGAGAAATTCACAATTCATGAGGTGCAAACACTCAATTCTCAGTATTCTCAGAAGGGCATTTGTAGGAGAGGTGAAATGACTCTCATGAATGATGCATACACAACAGTTCCCAAAATAAATGTCAATCAATGCGGTGGATGTCTGTTGAACTGATGAAACTGATGTACTACATGGAAAGCTTTTGTAAAAGTTATTTTGTGGCATATAAGGAAGAAAAATTACAGGAATCAAAACAGCTAATTTGGCCACTGTGTGGTCAAACATGAGGACATGAGATTAAAATCTGCAGTATATCAACCATGGCTAATTAAACCAAAAGTTTTCTTCTTTTTAATTATTCAGCTCTGGGGGAAATAAATAAATGAATAAGGGAATATAATACAGCCATGTGCACTTTTAGTAGTTTTGTAACTCCAGGCAAATGGCAGGCTAGGGTGCATTTTGAAACAGTGTGAAATTAAGAAAGTTTTATCATGAAGGTGGGTGTTTTAGGGGTTGGTAATAATTGAGGAAATTTATATTCATATTTACATCGTAGAAGGACTTGCACTAGAATACTTTTTATCCTTGCAACAAGTCATGAAAAATGCCAAACTGAAACAAACAAATAAATGTTTAACAACCGTTGCAGCTCCATTCTACAGTATGTGGGCTAAAAGCCAATAAAACCATTAAAATATAAAAGTTTTTTTTATCTATCAAAACAATTAGATCCACTGGTAGTAATGAAAGCTATGCCTAACAAAGTGCAACTCATCACTTTAAATTCGCCCCTCTTTGAAAACCAAAAAAAAAAGTCTGGGTGTGACAATGACACATGAAAATATATTTATTGGGCATGAAACTATAACCCAACATCTGAAGGATGAGTAATGACTTATGATGAGTGATGTATTAAAGATTTAAAATAAAATCAAAAGTAAAACCAAGACAGAATACTTACAGTTAGAGAACAAAACATCAGTATAAACCCATCAAATACAACAACTGGTATTTTAGACATAGATTCATTTTTTATTCTCTTCACATTGGAGGGTTTCAGGTGTATTTGTAGGCTATACAGTAATTAAGTTTGGATGACTGTGAGCTATTCACTGTGTGACTGATTGCATTTACAGTTATCAAGAACTCCTTTAATTTCGATCATTGATTCTTCATTACATATTCATGTCTATCTCATTTATTGAGATGACACAACCGTCACAACACAACAAAAACATCTTCCAGCCAAATAGGATTCACGCAATTGAAATCTGATGGACGTTAAGTCTGCTGTGGCAACATTAGGCCTGGATGCAATCAAGGCAATGATAGTTTTGTTTTTGGTCTGGTTGGAAATTGGCAGTAATAAGGATGTTTAAAGACATGCAACGGAGCCTATTGACGTCCCAGGCCTTTGAGACCAGCCAATAGATTTTTCTTCACTCGATTACCACCTCCGGTTGCCAATCTGCCAAGATTATTAAGGCTGTCTAGTCTTTACAGGCACCATAGAATACAAATAACTGAACTCTGCAGTTATAGTTATAATAGAATAGAATACACTTTATTGACATTGTACACAGACTATAATGAAATTATGATGCTCCACCCTGCTACGGTGCATTAAAAGAAATATCTGAATATGCAGATATTCATAGAGGAACTACATAGCTCTGTACAGTGACAAAAACGTTCTCAACTTTCTACTATCTTACCAATTTCACATTTCCAGTTTCCCAAGAACATCTCCACTCACATTTAGTGTACTTATGCACTCAAAAATATAGAGAAACAAGTACACACAAACAAATATTTGAAGAAATAGTTTCTTGCTAGTGCATGCATAGGCCTAATGATGAGATAGCACAAGGCAGAGCAAATGTGTTCAGTTTGACATGTTTTATTATTCCTGCATTATGCAACCATTGCTAAATGTCATGTAAATGCTTCAATGAATTTCAATTTACCATCAAGCCGCTAAGCCCCAATTTGTACTTTGAGCTGATAAAGTGAAACTGAGGGATGAGAAAAAGTGGCTTGGTAGAGAGGAGAGACTACACGGGACACTTCCTTGAGAGTAGTATTATCCACAGTGAATACAGAATGTTACTATAGTGGCGAGGGAAAAAGTAATTTGTCAGCTTTTTCAAGACTCTGAGAGTAATTAATGTAGAAACAGCAGTATTGTGGTTAGCCTTGCTGAACAAGTACAAGATAGGAAGTGTCGACATCTGTGTTGATTAAACATTAAATATTCACAGCAGTTCGGAAAACAAAGCTGCATCTGTAAGTGCTAGAGTTCACAATCTGAAAACTTCACTTATCCAAACAGATAGACAAATGGTATGTGTGAGTATAGGGATCTATTTTTGAGCCAGAACACGGTGACTCACTAGCAAACTGGTATTTTCCCAAAGCACGTCTTCGGTTATTTCTTCATCTGTGCTGGTTTGATATCTTGGTGACTCACTGTACACCCCACTGAAAGAAGAGCTGTGATAGAGGTGTGGTGATGTCAATACAGTGGTGCATTGCAATCTTGGTGCCCCATCTCATAGGAGGTCAGCTGCTTGCATGTTCTCCCCTACATGGGATTCCTCCAGGTACTCTTACCTCCTACCACAGTTTAGAGACATGCAGTTAAGTTAATTAGTGACTAAAATTGCCCAAAGCTGTGAATGTGAGTCTGCATGATTGTCTGTCTCTATATGTCAGCCCTGTGATAGACTGGCAACCAGTGTGTATTTTGCCCAATGACAGCTGGTATTGGCTCCAGCAACCAATTGCAAGATTTATTTAACTGATATTCAATGAGAGAAATTAATTTTATTGTTGTTTTAACTTCAGCTTCTATGAATCTTGCAGCTGCAGCTCAGCCCCTCACTAAAAAGTTAGAGCAAATTTGCAAATGAATGAATTTCAAAAAGCAGATGATTGGAAGATTAAATATGAAGTTATATTTTTTCCTAACACAAACAGTGGAAATGTATTTTGTTACTGCACTGAAGAAAAAAAACAACTATCAAACTATTTTAACAGATTAAGATTTAATATAATGTTACTGAATCCCATCCCTCATACTGATGTTTGGCAGGTAATGTTTACTATATTCCTCATCTAAGTTTAGCAAGTAAGCATACTAAGGAACTGAATTAACAACCTGACCACTTGATTAATGAGGTGATCCAAAAACTCTCTGACACTCTGACACTATGGATATCTATTTGTATACCCGAATGCGCTGGTCCTCTGGCTTATTCACACGTTATATGTTTTTTTGTTTTTCTATCATACAGTAGGTGGCGGAGCCAACCAGGGTATAGCTGGAGGCGCCTGGGTTCCCCCTTAATTCTGAAAGTGCACTCCTTTACCATGTCTTTTAAGTAAACCTACAAAACTGAAGAATGAAAATCAAGCACTACTCAACCTGAGAGGTTTTGGTAAGTTTTATACCACATAAAGCATCCCAAATCCATATCTCAAGAAAATATCATTTTTTGTTGTTTTATTTAATATACATTTATATAAAAGGTCCCATTCGTCAACAGGTAAAAAAAAAAGGTCATAAGAGTTATTGCTTGTTTTGACTGATTTGACTGTCTTTCATTAGAGCTGGCAAGCTTTGCCATAAAAGCAGTGCCAGCTGGCCACTGTCTGCTACCTGGCTATTCATTTTACTGTCATTTTATCCCTGACACTGAATGAGCACAATGAGTACAACGAGCTGGATTTCAGTAACAGCAATTACTGAGGAACAATTAGTCCAATTAGAGGATGAAATATTTGGCACAGATACATGTAAGTGGATAATGATATGAAGCGCCATTCCAGAAATGCTGTAGACACACAACAGAATATAAATACCTACATCATAGTGCTAGGTTCAGTATGTAGAAATTAAAGGTTGATTTAAGGTTCGACTCATTCAAATGAAGCAACTAGGATACAAAACCATTATTTTATTATATACAAGATTGCTATATGAGACTGAGTATAATATCATTCCTGCCTCAGGGTTTGTTAGATGAGTGTTGATGCGCTGACAGTAAAAACGCGTAACACGATCGATATCTGATGCCAGTTCAAGATGGCATCAGACACCTACGGGTGATGAGCCAGCGCTTGTTGATGACGATAATGATAATAACATAGTTAGTTCAAAACTACTGTCATTTCATGTACATCAATATTAATCACGTCTAAAAGAAATCATTAGTTTGTCTTGATGAGACAGAAGGCCGTACTGTCTACGGTGGAATTACACCTCCACTGGCACCCTGTGGGCTATACCTACATATAAGCCTTTTAAAAAATAATATCCTTCTTCATCATGGGTCACAGTAAAAGAATGTCAGACAAACGTAAGTGTTAGCAAGATGTTACTTATCCAATTAATATTTTGAGTTGGTTAGATACAGTTGTGTAATTTGATTCAACAGAGATATAGTTGTGTGTTACCGACATGCATTTGCAAATGCTCTTGCATCACCTAAGGAAACATCAACTGAGCAAAAAGTTTTTACCTTCTGCCCCGAGGTAAAAAAGGAGAAAAATCGCCTTCCTAATTGGACTTTGGCACTTGCAAAATGCCCTGCAGTGCTGCAGGGAATGTGAAGTTACAGCAGTATCCCTTCAAAATGAATAATGTCAAAATCCATTTTGAAATTAGTCACTATTGCTATATACTGAAATGAAGTAGATTGTATGCAGGAATAAAGATATTATTTGACTTTTTTCCTTATGTTTTAATTAGCACAAACACAGGACAAAATAAAACCTAGCGATTAAAGTTGGAGTGTTCTAGAACCATGGTCCACGTTTCCAGCTCTGCACTGTTTCTTTCTTCAGGGCCTGATATTTCTCAAACTTTTCACTGCATTTATTATTCTCAATAATATCCCTTTTTTCTACTGCTGAGAATTCCCACCATAACATGATGTTGCCACCACCGTGTTTCACTGTAGGGATGGCATTAGATCATTTAGATCATTTGCCAGGCATAGTGCTTGGAGTTCTTCCCAAAGAGTTTAATTTTGTCTCATCAAACCACAGAATCTCTTTCTTTATTTAAAATGCTGCTTGGCAAACTCCAAATGGGCTGTGGCTTCTAACTAACCCCGCTCTGCCAGGTTTTTCTATTTCTGCTAAGGACTTCTAAATCTGAATAACAGACACTGTGCACCTTTTATTAATCATTTATAATGTGTTTAGTCAGAATATACATTTTAATTGGCCTTACTGCTCAGCCAGAATCTGCCACTTCTCTTCTCATATGTAGCTTTTAATTAATTTAGCATTGTTATGTGTAGCTTGGTGAATAAAAGTTGTAATTTTATATTCCATTTCAAAATGTATTTACAATGCAGTAATGTGTAAACAGAGTACATACAGTGGGTCACACGTTTTGTCGCAGGAATAGGGTTACACTGTGTAACTTCAAGTACGTTCATGTGCTGTCTTTAAAAAAGCTAGAATTTTTGTATTCATTAGCATGCAAACTGTCAGGCTCAAAGGAGAAGCATAAAGAATACATAAAAAAGATAATGAATTTCAAACGCAGATTATGTGTTATGCTAAGAACAAGCTGAGAAATCATGAAACAATAGAGAACAGAGGGAGTTAATTCTGGTGTGACTGAAGTATTTTAGAGGCACTGAGAACATGGACATCCATCACTGATCCTCACTCTGAGCATGGTGGCAGTGTGTGTAGTGGGAAACATGATGGGGAAAGAATTGTGATGGGAGCAAAAAGGGTTTTTTTTTGGTCACAAGAAGCATGTGCTCTTCCTAAAATGAAGTTAATCTCATATACATGTGGAGGTCTCATCGGCCTCCATCTCTCAATTGGTGAGAAAAGCTGTTTAGAATGACAGCTGAGACAAATCAGTGTGTGGGGCCCTGATGCATCCTGTGTGGGCTGGGACAGAGATGAAACCACTGCGAGCGGCCTCTGGCTTTAATGATGTGCACTGAGCCAGTGGAGGCATGTAAATCTGCAGCTGGCATCTCATTCTCTGAAGCCTTAGTTCCTTCCTGAGTTTTGAGATATCTCTGTCTCAAAGTCACCTTTGTGAACCTCTGTCAAGTTCAAGTACAGCAATTGTTAAAATATGTTAAATTGTTAAATAAGATGCAGTAACATATCTCGCAAACAGAGAGGAATTGCTGCCTGACGTTGTTTTGACCTCACAGAAATTCATCAATAAATGATGGTACATTGTTAGTACACATGTATATTTACTAAATTAAAAGTCTGCATCACAGGACTAACAGAAAACAGGCATTTATGAAATGCTTAAATAAACCTCGGGAGGCAGTTAATCTAGTTGCATCTAGGGAACAGCACGGGTGTAGTAAATCACAAAATCATAACCAAAACAACACATAAACACAACAAACAGTAGAATGCCAGTGGCATACATCAAGCTTAAGCTATAACATCTCTGGTTTCTGCTTTCCCTAGACATAAAGTGGGAAGTAAACACACTCACTTTAATTAAATCCAATGATGAAAATGATGATGTAGAGGATGCTGTACTGTAATCGGCATTGTCATCACCAAAGCCTCAAATCATAATGAAGTCATTAATCAAGCTAAGAGGTCACATCTTTCCAATAAAAGCTATGTTCGGGTGATTATTTATTGAAGCATTTGCAAAATTTTGCAACCCTGTGATCAATTAGGTCACACAGTAAAATGCCAATATTTCACTGCAATCAAATATGTGAGATTTGTTTAAAGATTGAAAGCAATTAAAAGCTAGAAGTCACTGATTCGTCAACACTAGAAAACAGTACATGACTTAATTCATAATGCATGCATATTATCATACAATTATAGAACAGGTGCAAAAGCTCTGGACAGATTGGAATAACCAACTTTGAAATCTTTAGCCATTCCTTGGACTGATTTCAGCATTAACAGATAAAACAACAATCCTACAATCAGACCCACATATCTACTCATCTAGTAAGCCACTCATCTATCATTTATTACTGGTTTATAACTGCTTCATTGGAGGAGCACAGGCTATCCAAGTATGATCTCAGTGAAAGGCTCATCATGAACAGGTCAGCGGTCTTTTGCAAGGTTGATATTGACAAGAAAGAAATTTACTCTCAGTTCACAATGGACTATTTAGAGTCTCCATTTCATCTTACCTGTATGTTTTTGAACAGAGGGAGGAAGGCCATATACACATGGGGAGAGTCTGAAATTTTCACATAATATAAGACTTAATTTCCCTTTTACTTTGCCACCAGCTAAAGTGTTCCAAATCTGATCTTTAAGACCACAGGTGACTAAGCTATGACTTTTTCACTGAAGTGTGAATAAAGCAAATCAAATGTTTGGAAATCAGATCTGGGCCACTGTTCCCAAAAGCATTCAAATTGTTAGGCTAATTAATTTGTTTTTGCTGTATGCTGAAGTGGTTTGGGTTTCTGATCTAAAGACAAGATACGTATATGATCAAAAAGAAACCCACATTTTGGAACACGTGAGTTACTGTATTTTTCTATGTCTTATTTTAAGTGTTTATCGTTACCCAGGTCTGTTCTGTAAGACATATTTTTCAAATAATAAAAAGATCTAAATGTCTTTTTTATTTAAATTCACAAAAAAAACTGTCTTAGAGCAGTTTAAGGGGCGAAAGTCATTCTGAATATGAGAAACCAGTGAAAATCATTTAGGGGTACTGCACAACGATTTGGATAGAGCTAATGCAACATTGGAATGTTTTGAAAAAGAAAGAACCCACTGGTCTACTGAGCAACTTACCCAAAAAGGGTCAGCCAAGGAAAATAACACCAACTGATGACAGAAGCATTACCCTACAAAGAAATACTTCAAAACAATATTGATACCAGCACCAACAACCTGTGCACAGCAGAGGTGAAGGTAGCACCATCTGAAGAAGATGTATAGAGCAGAAATAACATTTGACAAGATCACAAGATGCAAACCTCTCATCAGTATCAGATGGAATTTGCAGAAAAGTTAAGATGACCCACAAACGTTCTTGAACAAACATGGACCTTTACCAAAATAAAGGAAAGGCCATAGTGTGAAAGATGAACATATCTGCTCATCATCCAAACCATAGAAACCCTTCGTCACACGGCGGAGGTAGAGCAATGGCTTGGGCTTGCACGGCTGCTTCTGGAACGTGATTACTAGTCTTTGATTAATTCAGTACATCATGATGGTAGCAGCAGATGAATGCATTTACAATGCATCAAAACTAATTGATGCAGCCGAACAATGGACAGACAACAGACTTTAGGACTGGTCAAGTGTCACCAGTCAATCACCAGACTGCAAGCCAGTTGAATGTACATTTCACCAGCTGAAGAGGGCTGAAACTCTCCAAAACAAAACAAAAAAACTGAGGATGGATGTAATACAAGTCTGGAAAAGCATTTCAAAAGAACAGACCAACAAACTGGTGACACCACTGAGTTACAGGCTTCATACAGTTATTGTAAACAAGGGATTTTCAACCAAAAATTAAGTTCTATTTACTTTAAAAATACATTTGGGTCATCTGATATAAAAGGTGCAGTGTTCCACATTGTTGAATGTGTCCAGGTGTAAATAACCTTACCATTCCAATACTATTGAAGGGGGCTGTATGTGGTCCTAGATTGACTGGATATAAATCTAACCTCTGACAGTAAGAACATTATCAGAACGGTCAGACCAGAATTAATGTTTTTTTCATGTTTTTCTCTAGTTTCATGGTCTCCGTGCACATAACATGCCTTTATGATGTCGTCATCAGCCCGTGTAGGTTTCGAAGACATTACACAATTTGGATATGTCTAAATGATAGTGTTGTTATTGCACACACATGGCATTTTAGTTAAATCTGTCCATGCATGGAAGTTCACTTTTCACTAGAAATTGAGCACTGAGGTCTGTAAAGTTTTTCTCATCTACTCTCTAACCATAGTTCTCTAGGGACCAAGTGGGTCCATAGTGTACATGATGATCAGTAGGGCAAGATTGTTGCTTAGTGTTTTATTTAAACTCGTGCTTGAATGTTTCTTAAATTCAGGATCCTCCAAAGTTATCCATCATGATCTCTGCATTATTCAGAGTTCATCTGACAAGTTCAAAAATAGATGTAACACAACAAAACCACAACAATTCCTTTGATACTGTATTTTTTATCTTCTGAAATTCTTTAAAGGAGGCCATACGTCCCCTGGAAGAAATCAGCTTCAATAAACTACAATGGTAAGAAAAGTGTTTATTTATATATAGAGTTTGTGGGCTTCTTTTAAAAGACAGTGTGGGCTTGACTTTTCAGCACCTGCTCTCCTGAGGGTACCTGCCAAAATGAGCTCAACTCTCCATGGACTTCACCTCCAGACACCGGGGTAAGAGCTACATTTGGCTCCAGTGGATAGGCCTGCCTGTAATTGAACTGACCTCAACACTATACTCGAGTTATTGTTTGTGATGTCTTTATTTTTTTTGGGAACCGCTCAGACAATTTATCATGCACTGCATTTCTGCACTGCCAGTGCTTTTGAATAGTGACTACATTTTTAGCGTCATGAAGACAGAAAACAGTTGTAATCTTAAACTGTATGTGATCAAACATTGCCCTTAATTTAATGCCATAATGATTATCAGGGCATAATGTCAATTGACTTTTATCAATTGAACCCGTTTACCCCAAAATTATTACCTATAACTACCTTTAACTACTACTTCTGCATTTTTAGACATTGATTTACTAAGGTCCAAAATAGAGAGTACCAAGTTGTGTAAGCAATCTTGCACATTTCATTGTGGGTGTTTTACAGGTGATCTACTGAGAAAAAATGTTTTTGACAAAAGGTGCAAAAAAAGGTTGAGGTGAAGATTTTGCGTGTTTCGCTGTCTATCACAGAGAGTATAGTAAACGACCAGCACAAATGCAGGAAGAACATTAGATCCAGAGGAAATAAAGCTGTTAGTTGGAAAGGCTAATAATCACTTTGATGAGCTACAGCAATGAAATCTCAATATTACAGAAATGCTTAATGGAAAGATCATTCCTGTAACTCTTGGGAAAGCAGCATCTGCATAAAAGTCATGTTTAGTCTCATTCAGTGTGTCCTGGATGTGTGGAAACAAGAGTCGTCAGATCACATCAGGGGCATAACTTGTGCGCACACACACATCCTGATATACACATCCTCTCTTGCATCGAGTGAATTAAACATTTTGCTTACTTTGGTAAGAGATGCTGGTGAGTGCTCCTAAATTCAGTGTCCTTCAACTCAGTCGTAGGTTGATTTTCAGGTTAAGCCCTTCTCAACCACTAGTTGACACAAATAGGATTTTCTTTTTCAGAGCACTTCAAAAGTGTGTATGTCAGAGTGAAAAATATATTCACACATTTTGCTGTGTATGTGGCAAATTTTAAGGATTGATGACGTAATGTAATTGACAAAACCTGTGGCTGAGGCGGCACAGTAGCTCATTTGTGGGGCATGCTCCATGAATGCACTTGGCCAAAAACACCTTACTTTGCATATTTATGAAGGCAAAGGTGCAAAATCCACAGTAATCAATAACACTACCTGACTGTAATGTTACAGATCTGGACAGCAACTGTTGTTACCATTAAGAATACTTACAAAAATAGCCTGGACACGGTCTAAACATTCACTTGTATTCCTTGTATTGTATATAAACAACAAATTATAGCATATTCTTCTAAACTTTCTCAATGTTCTCATTGATAGAGACACCAAAACTGTCTTGTGGCGTTTGAACTTCATATATTGTGAGTTTTGACTCAGCCCTGAGCGGGAGAGGCAGAGGAGAGATTCTCCTTTCAGTAAGACCCCTTTCTATTCAACCTATTGCACTGGAGTGTGGGCGCTTCATCTTTCAAAGACTAACCAGGGGACTTTCTATCAGTGGAGTCTTCATGTAAACTGATCCTTCAGACACACTCAATATAACATTTGGAACCTGCAGGGCACAGTCAGGATCATCATCTTCAGAGATGTCTGATGCTCAATCGCTGACCAGTTTGCCTCATGATCTTGTGATTCTCCTGCAAGCACCATGTCTATATCCACATCAACAAAAAAACATGGTATTATTGTAACCAGTCATGGTTACAAGGTGGACAATAAGAAAGAAAATATAGTCATTTTGATAAAACTGTGTAGGCATATTTTAATTTATATTATATATAATCTATGCAACTGTATTCCATTTTGGTTACATTTTTACTATAGATTTACTAGGTAGAATACAGCAGGTTTGTTGTCAAGCATTTGGCCAAGTAACGGGTTACAGCCCATCACTGTATGTCAGCAGCTCGATAAACACAAGGGTTATTTAGCTATAACAATAGGACAAGCTGAAAAGAACTCTTTTGCATAAATGGGGTAGTGATACAAGAATGCTTTTCTCATAAAATTTTAATGTAATGACATGAGAGTTTCTGTGGTTAAGAAACATTAAATTTATTAAATACTGGGTAATAACATGCATCACATGCAGAACAAATCTTCTGCATCCCTGATCCCTTTCCTTTTATACCTTAAAGGAAAACACATTTTACATTTTAGCTGAAGTTCTTTTTTTAAATGTTGCAAAGTAAAATGATACTCCTCAGAACCTGGATAAAATATAGATTAAATAATAAGAAACATTAACTTAAAAGTTATTCTGAATCACTGCAGCAAGATTGTCTTTGGATTTGTTTGGTCTTTGGCGTTTCAAGAGATGACTTTCCTCCAGCTGTTCTGGTTTCCTTCAGTCTAAAATTGTGAATGTAGGGTGAATTTAACTGAATGAGTGGCAATGTCTTTGTCCAGTGGTTGATAGCAACCAGGGGTATGCTCATTATACTTACAGGGTGAATACTGGCATAGATGGCAATGTGACTCAAAAGGAACGTTTAACTGCACAATATGAATGACTAAAACTACAAGATTTATGACTCAGAGTCTGTCTCTTCTTTCCCAAAAAATGTTCTCTGTTCTTTTTCTTGGATATCATGTTCTACATAACACAATAATGTCTTTATATAAAGACAACAAAAAGCAGATTAAAATTTTACTTTCAGGAATATTGCTATGGATATCTAATATACTGAGTTTCCAAAGCTTCTTGAGTTGTATTTGCGTACACAGCAGCTCTAAGTAGATTTTGAGAGAACCCCAAAGAAACAGCTACATAAACATGTTTTACTGCCTGAAGACTAATTCCTATTCAGATTATAGTTACTGTGTTCCCCATAGTGTTGTTTGGTGCACAATGAAGTGCACAGTTAAAGTGGTGCTGATCAGCTGCCAACATCTTTGTATTTCTAACCAAAGGTAGAATTGAGACAAGAAAAAATAAATGTTTGATAGGATTGTTTCCTTTTTTCTACAAGAGTACAACCTCAAAGGACAGATCTGTATCTGTTTCTTTCGAGTAAATGCTGGGTGGAAAATGCAGCCATCATTTTTGCTCGCTAGTCTTATTCACCTCTAATGTTTCAAACAAATAGGCAGATTGTAATCACAAAACAGATGCCTATAAAAGCACGGATGAGGTTGAGAGAGAGAAAAATGACGAACAACTTATCAGTGACACAAATGGGAATAACAGAAACAGATGGAAGATAAATAGAAAACTGAGTAGTTGACTGAAAGACAAATGGCAAGAGAAAATAAGGATTAATAACCTGTTATGAATGCAAACATTTTTACTGTCACATCTTTCTTGCTCTCAGAATACAGATATTAGGATTGAGTTGATTCATTAAAGGGCAGATATGTGAATAATGAAAGTTCCCCCAAAACATGTTAGCATGGTGGTAATATGTGTGATGTTTTATACCAGGCATGTCCAAAGACCTGCCCCCGGATTATTTACGGCAGATTTTATACAGTCTGCGGTTCCCTTTTTAAAATTTACTATTTATGGTCCGGGACGGGCTCGAATAAAAAAAAAATCAGCCCTAGCATCTCGGACCAGATCAGACCAGCCAGCAGCAAACAATCAAGCGCAAACATCATATCTTAAAAAAACGCAATACAAGGCATGATGTCTGTATTAGCTCAGCTGGTAGAGAGTTGTGCTGTCATGCCGGAGGTCTGGGTTTGTGTGCCTGAAACGATCATCTATGGATCATATGATTTTTGACACATTTATTATTTATTCAATAAGTTTATTTCCAATTTTATTTAGAACAAATACAGTTAAAAAATATATATTTTGTGATTTATTTATTAAATGTGACACCCTCTAAACTCCATAACCATCAGACAAGGGACTCATTATCAAATCTGGCCCTCGTTAAAAAAAGTTTGGACACCCCTGTTTAATACAGTATCCTATTACCACCATTACTACCTTCTTTAACTCTTATTTATATTCACAGCCTAGCATCCTGTGAGAATAAAGTTTAATTTCTTATCGTGACCAATTATGCACAAGGATGTATCAGGTTTATGATAGTGTAATACTGCAAAAAGACCAACGTGGGAAAAGATCAGTTATTCTACTTTTGTTCACATGGACAATCACAAAGGATGTAATAAATCCCCAGCACAAAACACCTCAGTATATTTTAGTGTCAGGGGTAAACCACAGCTCCATGACCTACTGGAAATAACCTTCACATACTGTGCTAACCTTAACAATTTTAATTACATGAAAATCTCAAGATTTATTTCACCATGGTTAGAAGTTGTATATGATGATAAAAGACTGTCACCCAAAGCCTGTTGCCAGCCCAAGACTAAATTTTCTAATACTGCTCAACACTTCTATGTGGTATTTATAGTTGATCACATCATTCCTTAATCAAATATAAATCCACCACCCCTCAGTGCCTCATAAATTGATAAATTGCATGTATGTAAACCCTAAAGCTAACTGTACTTGCCTATGACTATCCTACCTTATAAAATTACTATCTGTGAGTATAAGATTAAAAAATCATTGATATAAAGCAGCACCTTTCTCTGAAGTGTGTTGGTTTATCTTTTTGATCATATGTTTATGCAAAATTAATTATCTTATGCCTTAGTGTAGAAAAATTGAATTTGCCATTCAATTCAATGCATGGTGAATTCACTTCATTATGATAACATTGTTAATTTGCAGTGCAGGGAATGTGATTTCTATATTTTACCACTTTAAGCAGGGTTCTAACTTATTAAAAGGCTACTCAATTACATCTGAATTATGTTTACACATGAGGACTCTCATTTTTGGTCTCGTGAGTGTCTATTGTCATTACATTTCGGGACAAAATGCAAGTAAATTAAATGTTTACTTGATGTGCTTAATGCTTCTGAGGCTTTTCTGAGCACTTACTGTGAAACTGGACTGTATAAGCATGTTGTTTGTACCCTGCTCTGTGAATCAATACTGGAGGATTGCCAACATGGGTGTCCAAAGAAGAGAAAAAAGAAAAAAAGAAAACTCCTGCGGTGACTCAGAATCAATCAGGTTACTTATTTATCACTAATACATAATAATTCGCTTTAATTGGGACAGTGGACTGCAGTGTTTTAATATATTCATTGTCAAGGACTAAGTAAATCTAATGATTTTATCATAATTAACTTATAATTACTAACAATGATATTCACAGTGTGGGTCAAAATATATCTGCTTGAGGATATTTATGTTTATTTCCAAAAAACTGACTAAAGTTTACAAACTCTTAAAATGATAAGCCCTGTGATTCAGGGCCTCTCAAGGACAAACGGTATTACACTTGGTGCTGTAAGCGTTTTTGTGGTCTCTCCTCTTCCTTCTGTTCTTTGTTTTACAGTGTTTCCCAGACAAAGATGTATAAACAGGCAAAGATAGAAACAGGTGAGCCTCATATCCGTGTGGAAGACACACACATCTAATCCTGCTGTTTTTAGCAATGTGCGCTTATCACAATTCACAGAGCAGGGCTGGCAAACAAAGCCGCAGTTGTATGTTGATGCAAATGAAAGTCATTGCATTGCAGGGCTCTTACTGTTGTGCTTCGCTGTGGTATTGTGTGCAGCCTGCCTTGGGTGAATCTCCTGGGGCCCAGTGTAAGTTCAATGCACAAGCTGGTTGTTCTTGAAAATTCAGGTACAACTGGAACCTGATCTGTGAAGGATGTGCTCTGTATAAAATGACTTGGATGCTGGACTTTAATTGTGGTGATGAGTCACTTCATTTTCAGGCGTCTGCAAGGATATTACAGTTCTGTAAAATGGTAGGTATTTATGTGATTGCGTGTCTTTGTGCACTGTGGGTAAATCCTTTGTTTTCTAATTCTGCACAATTTAATCTTAAGGTCCCCAAAATGTTATATAAGCCTTTATTTATGGAGTAGAGATGCTGTAGTTCTGCCTTTTTGCAATTTTGAGCAATAACAGAGGTAGAAAGATGGGGGCAGGAGAGTGATGTTAAAGGTAACCAATGTAAAAGAACTGTAATTGGAAAGAATCAATTATTCAGGCTGTGGAAGAGTGTTATGAAACACCGGTGAGCAGTGTGTATCATTCTAAAACATTTGGTCACAGAGATTATACATAATTATAATACTGATAATTATAGAATGGTTATTGCAAGAGGTTTCACAACACTAGCAGGAATACAGAGGAGGACAAGAGGAGTGAGCTTGTGATGACACATGCTTTGGCAGTCACAAGCAGTGAGCAATGGCTCATATAGGACTACTGATATGATACACCTGTGTCAGTCTCCATTAGTGTAATTACATAAGAGTTAACCTAAAAGAACCGTGTTGAAAAAGGAAAAGATAGAAGCATAAAACTGACAATAATAATGACAATAATAATGGCAAGTTGAACCGAGCAGGTGGTTGTGTGCGTCTCTGTGTGTGTGTTTCGGTTGTCTCTCTTGAGTGAGACACTACTTGAAGCATCACTGTAATGCTTTGTGACCTTTGTGTCACAACATATCAAAACACCATTCAAGGATACCGAGAGGCATGAGGAATTTTTCCATTCACCAAGGAGCATATGGTTTAAAACCTGTTCATGCGTACCCCTGATCAACAACTTTAGATATATTATTATTTTGTTTCAAGGTTTACAGCCTATTTTAGTTGAATTTGTGCTTCTGTGGGAAAAAATCCCATGTATTGCAACTATTTCTTCTGTATTAAAACAGAAATCTGCAATTACAGTATAATTTTACCTTTTCAAATCACTGTACTATTCTTATATTTTATTGCAGGAATAGTAAGTAAGGTGCTAATTCATACAAAAGCTACTACATGCTTTGTGTAATGGATGAGGAGGAATAAATGAGGAGTTAATATTCTAGTAGGGTGACCACAAGTTCCAAGGACATTCCCCAGATTTTGTGCTTTGTCTTAGGTTGTCTGAGTCCCTGAAGAAGGTTTGTCCTCTCCTGACTGTTCCTGTATCAGTGAAGGTACTACGAATGCACTGCAACCCTATTTTTTCCTCTGTCTTTCTCTACAGTGTGCATCTGTTGAAAACAAAGATTGTCAAGGAAGCACATTTAAATGAAGAAACACTGCAAAATAACATGATAGTCATTACTTCCACTCAGGAATACTAACTCAGTTTTGGAAGTGGTTGCTGATATTATAAGGGTGTCACTTCATGATTCTTATCCAAATGGGACCCACACTTCAACAACAAAGAAGCAAGCCTGGGAAACCCATCAAAAGCCAATATAGGAAGTGCTGTAAAATTGTGTTGCTATGTATTCTTTGTTTTCTTTCTACAGATACGTGTCCATTTGTAACGTTCACAGAGGAGGGAAATTACAACCATATAGTAATGTTAACAATGTTAAATATATATCCTCCCTTTGCACCTACAGTAGGGTGGACAACATATCTAAATAAAAACTGCAAAATTTTAGTGAAGCGCATCTTTCAAAGTTTGGCTTTTTCCTTTACAGACAAGAGTAGCGGGTTGTCATGCTTAAAATGTCACAGCAGAAAAAAATAAATACATAAAACAGTTGTCCATATTGCTGATTTTGTGTGCACTGCATGTTTCATCTGATCTCAAGTGTGTTAAAAGTCTTGTATCTTTGTGACTTTATTCTTCACCCGCTGCAGTTTATCCTTCTACTGCAGGACATAAGGACAATGTGTGTCCACCCTGCTCTCTCAAACATCTGTTGAGTCCTGTACTGCCCTCCAAGGGAGAGCACAGACTGAAGTGAGTTGTCTGTTTTTTTTTTCTAATCTTTGTTTTAGCTAAATCTATCTGTCCTGTGATGGAGGGGCATAAGATATCCTATGTTCATATCTCTATGACCCAGACCAGGACCAATCATAACTGTCTGAATTCCCTCTGACCTCCGCACTGAAAGTGCATGCTGATAACCAAACTCTTCTTGTCTGTGTGTGCTCCAGTGTGCACACAGACAAGACAAAATAACATGTGACAGTGGAAAGCTCTGGGGTTGTGCAGAGCTGCATCAGGGGAATAGACTGGGGTCTCAGGTTCCAAGCTGTTTAACAGTGCTGCACAGGGATTTGTTGCTGTAGGTTTACCCTCACTGACCACCAGAGGAGACCACTCAGTCTATGTTCCCTATATAGAAAATCTCCTGGTTAACATTATTTTAATCAAAATTACATTTTCCTAAAAGAAGTTCCTGAAAAAATCCAATAAAGACACAAGACAAAAATCAAGACAAAGGGTGCGCAAGCCTGGGCCTCCAGGCTCAGCCTGCTTTGCAGCTATTATTGCCCTACCCACTGCCCATAACCTGGTTTAGGTTTATTCAGTCATACAGAAGCTGAACATAACTGTCTTAGGTGACAGTGGTGTGGCTACACTGCTATATCTAACACTAAACTAGATGTATGCACATGATTTTCAGTTCTCCACACTGACATGTACCGTCTGGCAACTGTCTTTCAATCATTAAAATAAACTATTAACATTAAAGCAAGAAAAATAAACAACAAAAAAAAAAAAAGATTTGTGGCATCGGTATTGTCTGTGTGGTCTGAACAGATTTAATTAGCAAATTTAATCAAACAACTATTTTCATTTTAATTTAAATGTTTCTAAATTCTGATTTGGCATTTTCCAAAATGACCTCCAATGCAAAGAGCATAGGGGAAATACAGTAGAAATGCTAAACAGAAAACATGAAACTCTTTGCATATTATGAGGTATTAAAATAAGGCCTGCAACACTGCATTGCATGTGTAAGACTGATTTACATGTTTTAAAATGTATTCATCCTACTTTTGTAACATTTCAAAATGAATGCAGTGTTTTACGTTTCTTTTCTCAGTGGACAAATACTTGAACTTGTCTGACCGCTCCCAAACTACCTCGAGGAGTGTTGTGACTTGCTAGCCTGTGGAGGAGGTCCTAGTGTATTCCTCCATGATAAATCAGAGAGGAAGCAAAAGAAGCTGAGCAAGCCACCGACTACAACGACCCAAGGCCAGAAATCCAAAAGAAAAATACTCTAAAGCTAAATCTTATTCCATCCCTGACTGTAGTTATAGTGAAGACATGAGACATATCTCAGGGAGATTTGGTGCTTGTTCACACTCAAGCTTTTCCGCCATGAATGTGTGCAGGACACCACTCAAGGCAGCAATGTACAGCATTAAATTAATGCTATGCTCTGACCACTTCAAGAAGCAGGGGAGAATATAGCCTGCCATTCACTGCCACCATCAAAAACCATTTGTCAACTTTTTAGTGCACATGAGTACACAGAGCTAAGAGGGTCTAACCCACTGCCCCTTACCAGCTGCTGACACACTGTATCAAGTGGAAAATGGGTCTGAAATGTGCAGTGATATGATAGACATTGTTAATACGTGTGTGGGAATAAATGCACTGAATGAATGAAAAATGCTGAGTTTCTTGCTAAATATTACTAAGGAATGAAAATTGTAATATATAATTTACTTTTAACAAAAAGCAAGGTTAAACAAAACATACCTTTTGCCTATATAAGTAGAGGATTGCATCTTTCTATAGGCATTTTGACTTATCAGATGGTTGACTATTGACCTGTTGAACTGCTGCCAGATGCTAAAAGAACAACTACAGTATAGGTTTGTTGTAAGTGCATGTCCCTGGAAACTAAAGATAGAACAGTGGTTGTTTTAACAAACTTTATTAAAAAATATATTTTTTTATGCATTTCTCATCACAACCATGTGCACATTTTCTAATGTCATATGAGAAATTTGCAGTACACACCAACATCTCAAATTGCTTTTACGTTGTTGTCTCACAAAACTCATACACAATTAATTGGCTGCACTTTGGATTGTTTTTATGTCAGAAACAATATGACAGCTGAGCAGTCTATATTTGTCCAGTTGAAAAAAGATGCCAAGAAATTGTGTATACACTTTATAGTATATACTGGCTCTCATAGACAACATCAGTATTTCCAGATATATCTCTAAGTAGTGCCATCATCACACCGCTGACATCTTCCTCCGTCAAAGCAACGTGCACACACTTTATCCTGGCGACAGGTGCTGCATCAGCCTCAAAGGGTGACTGGGGATAGTGTGGGGATATCTTAAGCCTTCCTGATGTAGCTTGTAATGGTGGTGAGCAATAAATACTGTATGTGAGACAAGGATACACCAAGAATCATAATCAAAAACATTCCACAGTGCTTTGGGATTTTCAAACGAATATATGACAGCATCAGGCTCCAGGGATGAATTTTATGGGAGCAGGAAAGGTGACATTCCATGAACGAATTCAATTAGTTTGACGTGCAGAAACAACCCACAATAGGTTTATGCATGAGAGTTTACCTAGAATATTTCCATTACTGCTCTATCCTACTTTGATCACAAGGATAAATAATTTCCTTGAGTGGAACTAAAAAACATCTATAATTGAAAAATTCCTTCCAAAATTATTTGTTTTATTGTTTGAACTATTTATTTTATAGGCAAAATGAATTCATAGTTCCAAAACTTTTAAATGTTTTTTTTTTTTTTTATTTTATTTTAGAATACTGCTCCAAGGAACGTTTCAACACTGTATGTCAATTTAATCTTAGTCTTGCTTGGTCATAAACTCCATTACATTAGCAAGAACAGCAAAGGGGTGCAGGGTCGGGCAAACACGAGCACACATTTCTCCAGTATTAAATGTTCTCAAACTTGTAGATCTTAAAATGTAATTTTTGGGGGTTTTTTTGTATATTAAGCAAATGTGCGAAGCTGGTATGTATTCCATCCATTATCTTAACTGCTTGTGCTCATAAGGGTCACAGGAGTGCTGGAGCCTATCCCAGCTGCCCAGAGGCAGGGTACACCCTGGACAGATCACCAGTCTATTGCAGGGCTGACGCAGAGACAACCATCCACAACCACATTGACACCTACAGACAATTATCTGCGCAGGCAGGTATGGTATGCTAAAATCCAACATGAATTACCGTAAAAGCAAAAAAACTATATATACTGTATATTGTACAAATTTTAGATCCTGATATCTATAAGTTTGCTCCAATATGGACATCCAGTACATGCACTTGAACTATGATAATCAATACTGAAAAAAAGAACAAATCTATTATAGTGTTAGGTCCAATATCCGACTGCACTCAAGCCTGATGTCAGTAGATTGACTTAAGAGGTTTTTGTTCATGTTCAGCTGTGCTTTTAATAAATACTGTAATCACTAAGCACCACAGCAAAGTGCTAAATCATGCAAAATCAGATAATACAAATCAATTATTGATAAAAAATTATAAACCATATAAACAGTCTATGCAAAACAAAAAAACAAAACTCAACAAACTGGGGTTTGGAAAACAATGAAAACTAATAGAGGAAAACAGTATGTACTGTATAATGAGCACTGCAGTGCTTTTCTTGTGTAATCTGAAGTTCTGCCACTAACAATAGACAACTGTTTTTCCTTTTTCCCAAGCAAAACTGCTGATAAATGCCTCCGAAGCCAGAGGCATTTCATCCTCATACATACATTATATGGAAAAAAAAGCTCTATTTTATGTAACCATAATATGGGAACATTTTGTCTCCTGCTCTAGTTCCTTCATCACAAATTAAATGCAGTGTGCCTGGCAAAAAAGATGAATAAATTAACAGCTTTAAACCACAAAATGCATGTGACAGGCAACTGCTGGAGTGACAGCAACAATGATAGGCATGTATAAAGAACTTGGGTAGATTGTTGCTTGCAGGCATTCAAACATGGAGTGGAACTCAGAGACATGGTGTATTCATTGTGCAAACACCACCTGCTAAAAAGTATCTGTGTGCCTCATATTCCACTCAAGGCTTTACAATTTCAACAACACACAAATATAAATAAACGTGTTTTATATGCACATGCACTAAAACATGGCTTTTCTATCACTTCCAAAACTACTACCACTGGTATAAGAAACGCTAAAATACAGTTATACTCTTCACTCTTCTATACTTTTCAAAATTGTGCAACTTCTTAACAAACCGTGCAACTTCACACTTTTGTAAGTGAGCAATAGATAAGGCTTAGTGTGTACAAGCATAGTTAATTTGAAGCGTGTCTGACAGTGAATATATTAGACAGACTGTTTAAAATAAAACACACAATACTCAAATGCTATGTATATCTTCACTTTTCAATTTCAATGTAAAAAGGATTCCCTCAACAGCAAGGAACACCAACAAACACAACAGGGCACTGCCTTCAAAATGTCTTTTGTGTTCCAATATGTTTTCATTCATGGCTTCATTGAAATCTGAGTAAACTATGGGAAAATAGCTACAAGCAGCAATTGAATAGTCAGCTGCAGAAAATGTGTCAATCAATCTATTAACAATTAATAAATTAGCTATAACACACTATAAACACAGCAGTTATTTTTTACTAAGGAATATTTGTCATGAATTCCACATTGTCCCAGGAAGAAATATTTTATATTAGTGCTGTGTTTTACTATATTCTGATTACGGCTGTTAGTACATTATAAACATATTAACATGTTACTGTTTGACACCAACATCTTCTAAAATAATGTGTTTAGATTAAGGAAAAATAACATATTAAAAAAATGAAAGCTGATTAATCCTGTTCCGGACACAGTGGAATGATAATAAGAAAACAGATGAAAAGTAGAATCAGGGAGGCGTGGAGGGCAGTCTAAATGAATGGCACATTAATTAGTCCTATTTCCACAAAGACTGGGGAAATAGGAAATAATACTGGGGGTGCTACAACATTCCAGCTTCTGCGTCATGTGGCAGGACAGAGCTTAGTTTGCTAGCTTGTGCTTTAACATTGTGCTTGAATTGATTTATTGCTGCATTAACAATTTCACTTAAGATATATTCTGTACCATCTCTACACCAGGGCCATTTGCACCTCCCAAAATATGGTCAGAACTGGGGGTGAGGTTGCACAGTCCATTTGCAAACCTGGCAGTCCAAACTGAAAACTAAAGGATATGTTTAACTTTAAAGTCTATGTCAGTCATTCATTAAGGGCACTTATCTGCCAAAATTCATTTTAATTTCAGTATTTTTAAATACTTTCACAACAAAAGTTAATATATGTGATTAATTGAGATTAATTTACTCACACAGCATGTAATTAATTAGATTAGATTAGCGGTCCTCAAGGAGCATGGGTTCCCCACTCTTCCTGTAAAGTGTTATCCGTATTTCTACTAACTAATAACAGTAACACTAAATTCAAATTGATTATACTCTATGTACTGCTGTGATTTTACAGGAATTTCAAACTCCAAATGGACTAATGGAGGCCTTGAAAACAAGGATAGTGCTTAAAAGGAAAATGCATACCATGGTCATCTGTAACAAACCCACAACGGACAAATTGCAAGTAGGGGACAACACGACAATATGTGCAGACATAATGAACTATGTAATGGCTGGGGATCCTCATCCTCTTGACAAATACTGCACATTCTTAATACATCTTGTGTATACTGAAATATTAGCACTTCTTCTGTCACTACTTCCTTTCAGAAAGGAAGGGCTTTTAGACTGTAATTTTTGTGTCAGCTACTTGGCAATGGCCTATGCATGAATAAACATAAACAAGTACCTTTGGCAGATTTCGTTGACACTGAAACATTTACTTGACTGTCTGTGTATGCTTAATACATTTCAATACATCACCAATATATTTGTACAGTAATGTCTATTTTATGGCTACATAATCGCTGTGATCCTAATACCATACATGAATAAATGCCCCTAAAACATGAAAATGCTTTGCACACTGCTTTGCCATTCATTTATTTGCAAGGCAAAGTTCACACACGTAGTTTAATGTCAAGTGCATCATCTGATGGCTTCCAGGGAAGCTAAAATCTTGATAGCTGGTTAATCGAGGACTGTAATTAAAGGTCAGAATTATTAATTCATACATGATATATCAATTGCAGCTGATCTAATATAAGACAGCTGTTGAGGAACCTTTGACCTCGGTGGTAGATTACTGCTATTGGTAATACTATCCATAATAATAAATTACAAAGCTAACTTGGTTTACTCTGCAAGGATGAAGATAAAATCACCTTCAGGGATAATTGTCTGCTCTTCTTTTTAAATATGCCTTTAATCTGAAGACTAAACTGTTTTGTAAGACCATGTTGGTTTATGCTACCTAACATAAAAACATCCTCGACTGTCATGCTGAGTAGCAGATACCTATGACTCCACAAGTGATTTGACATTTTTTATAAATGTTTTTATTTTTTTTGAAAAATGTTGTTCTGCTGTTGCTACAAAACAACTCCAGTTAACTCTGGCTACCACTTTTGGAAGCTCCACTGTTAATGAAGGATTAATTTCAAGCCTTCTTCAGACATTGCCAGACTTCAACAAACTGAGTATGTGAACACCAAAAACATTTCACAGTGATATTAATTAGAAATGCATTTCAGGATAGTAATTCATTATCAGTTTTTTTGAGAAAAGCATTTAGCCTTTACCGACTGCAGACAGCAACAAACACTGTCAATAAACGTATCACCAACACCTTTCAGAGATGCCCTCAGACGCCGTACCGCTGTGTCTTCCATGAAAGTTAAAAGGACTCAACCATGAAACTCAATAACTACTACACACTGAAAAGGTAAATCCAAGACACGTATGCATTATTCCCCCTGTGCTGATGTGTGACAACTTATTTAACTAAATAAAAATATAGAGAGTAGTAGGAGTGGCGCGGCGAGCAGCTCAGTAGGTAGAGCTGTCCCAGGGTTCTGAAAACAAAACTGTTATTTTATTACTATGTGTGCACCTCTTACGTTTTTGGGCCTCAAATAGACACACACATGCTGACGCAACTCTAGTTCCCCAGCCCAGTCCATTTTTCTTAAATATTTACTTTGACCTCATATAGTCATAGACTGCTGCCTCTCTTGTGTCCATGAAAGAAAATCCACTGTAGTGACATTAATCTCTAATCCCAGGAAATCAGTGTGTTCTACAAAACCTTCTTATTAAACACCTGAAGAGAAGGATGGAGCCAATCTTAAAGGGCTTACCTCAGTTTCCTCTTAAATTAACCATTTAACTTTATGCCACTTCACGCCTGCTCTATGCATTTAAATTCCAATGCATTTATCATGCAGTGAGTGCATGCATCATTACTGTTGCTGCTCTGAAAAGGCATTACATTTCTAACCCTCACAGTATTTTGCTCAATCAGACACAAGCTGTACCGACAAATCACAACAAAAGTCATCTTGAAGCACTTTACATTTTAAGGTTTAAGGCCTTACATAAGTATATACAGAATAAGGTATCATCATATTATTTTCTCCTAGCACAAAGCAGCACACTTAAAATTTAAGATATGCTAGCAAGAGCTTAAACAAGAGGAGGATGTTGTTTGGATCTATGAAAGTTGAATTAAGCATTGAAAACTCGGTAACACTTGGTAAATATAGCTATATGTAGTATATGTAGTAAGTATAGAATATTTAAATCTCATACTCTTCGTAGTACTGTCCTTACACGTTCAGACTGTGTATCAGGTTGTGTTGCATCAACACTGGCTTGTTTTCTAAATAAGATGGATGACTCCGGCGTGGCTAACTCTATGTTTGCAGGGTACTGTTCTTCAACAGAAAAAAAAAATGGACAGGAGAAGAGCAGTTACCTCACAGAGAAGCAATTACAGGAAGCAATAAAGGCATAGAAGTGCATTCAACAGAAGCAATTCGTGGTAGCTCTCTCCCTTTGGCAGTCTACTTGTTCTCACTTGCACAGAGGGAGAAAGAAAGCAAGGGGGTTGCAGTCTCGGAGGTCCCGTGCCTCCCTTTCTCCCTGGTTGCCATTTCTCATTACAATGCTGCATTGTTTACTTTCAACAGATGTGGGCAGAAAATGGTGAAACAAAGAGAAGCAATTTGGACTAACTAGATACTGCTGAGAGAGCACAGTAGGGTCACAGTGAGGCCTGATGAACAGTGGCCCACTTTCAAACAGAGCTGGGGCTGTCTTGCTTAGAAGAGGTCCAGGGCATCTGGTAATGGCATCATAAAAGAGAGTGACTATGGCAGAGTGCAGAATCTACACATACACAGAGAGGTGCATACTCTCAGTGTAATGTAACATCTACAAGAACATTTATCAGCAACTTAAATGACTTATTTTAAATCTATCCAAAGTTGTCTTGATGCCTAACAAATTTGCAGAATACATGTCCTTCCTAACATTAGCAATGCAAGTTTTTGGAATATTGTCTAATACTTTTTAGTTTTCTCTGGGATGCGAGGAAGGGCGGGCACATCAGCACATTCAGCTGCCACTAAAACATATGATTGAGTTGTGAAGAGGTGGAAACGACCATTTAGTCATCTCCCTTGTTTGTCCTGGTAAACTACTTTACCTTTGTTCTTGTTAAGGTTAAAATTAACTTGTCTTTTTAAGATCAAATTTATTATCTCACAACAAACACTTTATTTAGTAATGTGACTCCATCTAGCGTTTGGATGAACTTTGTTACAGTCTACATGAAAAACTTGATTTAGCAGTAGTGAGTAGATTTTGGTGCATTAGCAATGTAATGTAAGCAATATTAGTACTGTACTTGATTATAGTTTGAATCCATTTGAATGTAATTTTACCCTTGACATATATTTTTGGCAAATGCAGTTGTACTTCATAACATCACTGATATGCAAATTTGGAGTTTTTTATTTATTTTTTATTTTAGTTACCTACCACTGAAATTACTTAATTACCATTTCTGGTATGTTTCATCGTACCATTTGTGTAGAGATGGACATTGGACTGTGGTGCTGGGTAAAGGTTATATTAAGTGTTAGCATCTAAAAAATAAACCTGATGATGACATTAATCATGTCAAAAATCCATAGTAGTGCCATTAATTTTCACTTAACCCTGTTTCTGCCAGAATGGTGGCATTAACAGATCTAGTCACATGACATACAGAGCTCTATTACGGGATCTATCATGATAGACTTTTTCTCAATTATTGCACAAGGAATGGCAGCATTCTCATCTCTTTCCATGGCTGAATATTATCATATGTACTACAGTATATAGAAAAGGTAAGAGCGGCGCTTTTGTAATAAACTATTTTCATAATTAGATGATTTATCTTTTCCTCCCATTGTATTAAGTAATGTATTAAATAATTGACTATAAAATATGAGAACATATTTAGAAAAGGAACACAGAATTAGTCAGAACAAAAAAATAAATGGCGATCTTGCTTCAGTAATGGTCCACAACCTAACAATATTTTAATATATAATTGGTATAATTGGGAAGCAGAAAATTTAATTTAATTTTTAGCTCTGAGACGCTAAAATAATACATATGTGGTTGACTCGTGTATATAAGTTGATAGACATATATTAACAAAAGAATTGTTAACTAATCATTTCAGACACAGTCAGAGTATATTCTTACCAGTTTGTTTGAAATAACAAATTATCAAATATTATGTAAATGAACACAACATTGGCTCTCCATTGTATGATCTATAAAATAAGGACTGGGACTACAGGAGACTAAGCTAAGCACATTGTTTGTTGCCTATTTTATATGTACAATTATAGTTTGTCAAATCAGTAAAATACATGAATAAAGTATAGTATCTGAAGTGGTGAATACAGCATTATCCTATCCCCTCAGGCTTGTTTTTGTGAGAGATGGATGTTTGTGCCTCTACTTGCACTTTCCCTTTGGAAATATTCATCAGAAGTGCTGGCTGCTTTCACTTTATAACCTCTTCCTCTATCTAGCTCACTGTATCTTTCACTCTCCCTCTCTCTCCTCTAATGGCTTAAGTTTTCCCTGGGGAAAAGATAGCCAGGGATGATGCTTTTGTGGATGGGTTTAGAGTTGCTGAAGGTCTTTCTTGTCATGAGAACAATATAAAAATGAAAAAGCTGGATTTTTTCAGGGCTTTCTTGATGTATTTCATTTTGTCAAAGCCAGATGACTGCTTTCTGCTTGGATATGGCCCTGGTCTGGTTTTGAATTATATTCACAAGCTGTCTCTCCTAGTTATCTTGTTCTTTATTGCATCTACTGTATTACTTCTCACCTTAGCTGGGTACCTAGATGAGGATCACATCTAAAGTCTTTAAGTCTAAAGACATTTATCCTTTTTTCCTAGAGGTGCCAATATTTCTCATTGTATCATGAATAATAGCATTGAACACTACTATATAGTGTCACCTTTCTTTTGTAACAAACTGGAACTGAATTCATGTGAAAAGGATAGATATATTTGGTATTACTTCTCAGTAATGATTTACTGACATTAGCATATTTGCACATTTGCATATGTGCTTGCAACAGTATACTCTGGGAGATGAGCACTCAGTTTTGGGTCTTTATAAATATTTTTTAGGTCACAAATTACTATGAAAATAATGAATAATAATGACATGTACTTTAATTTCTTTTTGCGCCTTATGTCTTAAGAAAGGAGAACTTAAGGCAGAGAAGCTTTTATTTTCTCCCTCTGAAGCAGTTAGAGTTCATCATTTTGTTTTCTATGCCTTTAGTGTTGTTTCTTCTCACTTCCTTTGTCTTCAAGAGGAAAAAAATGATGGATGAGATGGATTCAGAATACCATGTCCATGTCACAAGGACATAATCCTACAGCAACTTATCATGTCTTATATAATAGAGGACTAAAAATAGTTCAGTTGACTGAAATGACATGAAAAACTAAACTTTGGAGTACTACATTTGCAGTGATATAAAATGCTGTAGGTATTTTTCAGCATGACTCACTGTGCCTGAAGAAAAAGCACAGAAAGCTGTCTAACCAGTTCTGTAACATGCCGACATGCGGAACACTCAAACGCACTGTGCAGTGTGTTAGCAGATAAAATGTTTAGAGCATTTTGTCATTGAGCTAAACCTTTTCATTTTTTATTTCATGTCATTGCAAAAGGAAATACAACATGACTGATGAACACTTCTAACTATCCTGGTGAAAGAACATCATTCATCAAGGTGGGCCACTAGGTGTTATTAAGGTCACATAGACCTGATATGATAACAGTTAAATTTGTACCACTGCCTTTAAATCATCACTAATAAAAATAATAAATCTGACATAAGATTTATTTATTTATGGAACATGTTCAGCTAGTTTCTGATGCACTAGTTCCCTCCAAGACAAAATGGGTGAGATTTATTGTGATTAAAACTTTGCATCTTGGGTGAAGTGACCTGCCCACTTATTATTCAGCGGCTCATTTTCAACCTTTAGGCAAATTTTATTTTTTTTTTCTTTATATAATGCATGACTCACTGTGAATTGTATCAAGCTTAGAGAATGATTGCTTTCTTCAGTTTAAAGAAATGATGAAGTACTATTAAATGGGTTAAATAAGAGTTTAACTTTGCTTTGGCTTTCATCAAAATAATCTCTGGGTTTGACAGTGGAGTGCCTTCCATTGTCATTTCCACTCTGCTTATTTTTTTCTGTGATGCCCATAAATTCTTATGTGGCTTTTTAATAACCCTGTCTCCTAAAAATTACGTTTGTATACAACTAAACTGCAATCGCGATTACGGTTTTCTACAGAACGTATTTGCAAGCCAATTACGTTTTTGTGGAAAGTAATTGTCACGTTGTACTGAAACTTATTTTTTGAATGGATGAATGACACGCTACATTTATGAATGCAAAGCGATTTGCAAGGAGGTGTCTGGGGAGGATGGCGGGTGTTTATTGTGCTGGTATGACATGCCATAGACCTGAGTTCGACACCAAAGACCCCCATGAGGTTGGGTTTAGGCAAGAAAAGTACTGAGGTTAGGATTAGAAAAAAGATTGTTTTGCTTTTGGATATTTTAGCCGACCAGATTGAATATTTTTGAAAAAAATGAACAAATGATCATTATGTTAATGGAGCGGGAGGCAATGACGTTATCTACAAAAACGAAATACGGCATTCAGTTTAGCTGTATATAAAAACGTAATTTTTAGGTGACAGGGCTGCCTTTTTAATGACTGACTGTGTTTTTGTATATGTTGTGTTTATATATTTTCCATGTATTCCACTTCTGTTGCCTATTTAAAAGAGTGTACTTTGTTTGTAATGGAGAATTACACAGAAACCTTGCCACTCTTGTAAGCACAAAGCAATTTGGGAAAAAAGGAGGGTGATATTTATTCTGTTCATTTAAAATAGTGGCTACATGTTTTTAAAGCATTTTGAAAGATATTTTACAAAGCTACCTACAGTCCCACTAAATGAAATACTCAGCACAGGTTTTTAAAATAGTTTAAATTTGTGTGTTCTTAGATTTTCAAAAAGTTTCACAAGCCTCTTATTTTTTGCTTTTGCAGACTCAGGACTGGATGTCACTGGGACAATGACAAATATAGGACACCTGATTCAGTATGAAACATGGGAGAGCCTTATGGGAAGTGAACAGAGAAAACCTCTATATGCCAAACCCATGTCACCGCTGGGTAGTGTCTCCACCACCACACTTGTTTCTCCACAACAGAAAGGTAGCCTCCTAACCTTGCCCACACTGCCTTAATCTTCCAAATGCTGCTTGAGCATTTGAATTTCTGCACATCAATCTCAGGGCCCCGTCCTGCCTTGATTAATGGTCCTCATCTATCACGGTACCATGTGGCACACAGGCCTTGCCCCGCCAGACAGCTTTGCTTTAGAATAATGGGTGCACTCCATCCCAGTCCCTACCATGCAATGATTGTGCGTCTTTGTGATCTATCTGTCAAGCCCCTCTGTCAAAAATGGACAACAGGGGACAGTGAAGGGGGATGCAGTTGGGACGAGAGAGGCATTGCGGCATGCCATTTATGTGCAGTACTGTATGTAATAGAATGCCTTTTATTGTGGCTTGCTGTGCTGACTGATAAACAAAGACTTTTTATTTTCCACAGACAACGCCATTCCTCTCATTCTGTTACACATGGTAGCATGAAGCCTTGGAGACATTCAGTCTACTATCAATAATGTTGGCAAGGAAAGCAAAGCCACAAATGTTGACTGCAGATTCTATTCATGTAAGGTTGCATTTTTGTTCTTGCCTTCTAATATTCCAAACAAAATTATGAACCTGCATATGGTCAGTTGTATATATGCCCAAACTCAATGTTACAAGTTACCAAAATTTCATTTTCAGCCAGCCAGAAACACACTATAAAGACATCATCAAAACAATTTCCTTTTTTAAGAGACATTTATTTTCATCAGTATTCTTAAAATAGTTAGCTCCAATTATGTCTGTCTCTCACTAAACCAATTACATGTCACATGATCAAGCCCCTTATATGGGCCCACCAGTTGTTTTCATGCTTTTAAACAAGCTATTCATCAATGTCAGATATTCTTCACTCTTGATGGCGCTTTTGTTTGTCTTATTACAGGACGACAGGAGAACAAAAAAGTCTTGGGAAAAACAAACCAGGCAGAAATGTGTCTTTAATTGAGAACTTATGCATATCAGCAACAATTAAAGTGCCGTCATACTGCAGTATTTTGCATAGGATACATGCAAATGTGACCACAGTTACACAAATCAAATCAGTACATCTGGGTTACTCGATTTTCTCTTGCATTGTTTTTTTTAAATGTCGCTGCCTTATTACATAGCCCACTGGGATTAGCGCCGGTATGTAGGAGTATTGTGTTAGTGCCTGTTGCTGACATTTCGACCGTCTGAATATTGCTGCTGCTTTCCCCAAACATTACCCTCTAGTCCCCTGCTCATGTCACTTTCAGGCATGAAAGGAGGTTATAGGACAAATTTGGAAAATGTGGAGACAGAGGGGAGCAAAGCTATTAATTCATATTTCATTTTTAGGTAGATCTTCATAAATAGCCTGTACATATATGAAGGGATTTTGTACTCTTGTATGTCCTTTTAAAATATTTTTTTAATATGTATAGGTAGAGATCTTATTACCTATGTCTTAATACTAACAGTTTTAAGTGATATCATTTTCCTTAGTTATAGTATACATTGGGTTTTGCTGAGAAAATGGTGACACAGTTTAAAAGTGAGGCAGAATTTGTGGTGTTATGGTGGTCGACTGAAACAGTTTACCAAAAAGCTGACACATTCTACACTGTAAAAACACCATCTCTATCAAGGGCGACGCAAGGTACACCCTGGACAGGTCATTTAACATATGTTGATCTAAGTAGAAAACAAAAAGCAGTTAAAAGTAATTCATTACATCTGGAACTGCAGGCAACTTTGTTTTTCTCTCACAGTCTTAAGTCATGCAGGTTAACTGGTGACTCTAAATTGCTCATAGGTGTTTATTGTTTAATGTTTTTTTATTTAAACTCTGTGACAGACTGGAGATCCTCCCATGAATGCCTTGTTACACTGTGACCATATCAGGATATGAAAGAGGATGGATGGATGGATGGATCTGGATCTCAAGCTAAAACTTGTTCTTTGGGCTGTCACCTGTGGAAGCTTCAGCATTTGTGATCAGTGATTGCCACTGTGAGCTGTTCAAGTTCTGAGTGTCCTGCAACAATAAACTGTAATCACTGTCATAGTTTAAAGCTGTCAACAAAAACACTTATAGAACATAGTGGAAATGCTGGAGTCTAACTGGGGCAGGTGACAGAAAACTGAAACAGAGGTCACCATCCCAAAATATAGCAAGGGTATCCCAGCCATTGTCAAAAATGGCAGATCTAGATTACTTCTGCGAATGCTACATTTGTTAATCATTGCCTCTTTCTTCTGCTGGTGTTTGTACATAAATTGTGTTACGAAATTGAAATAAGATCACTAAATAGCATAGGCAGTCAAAGTGGTAAAAATAATTTGAATGGAAGCTTCTATAGCTTAGTTATTATTAGTATTTGCTAATAAAAATGTCTTCAAATGTTGTGTGGCTGGATAGCCTGCTATACAAAAAAACATTTCCTAAACAGAATAAGTGTTTTTTATTCCTAACATCTTTATTTGATATTTACTCATGACCATTTAATCTTCTCTGACAGTGTAGAGGATGTGTTCCCTTATCATTAGTCAACATTAGGAACATTGAGGGGGTCAAACTGGGCTTCATAGTTTCATCAACAAATCAACAAATTACATGCAATCATTTTGGTAAATAGCCACAGAAAGCTATATGGAAAGAAGTGAACAACAACACATGCCCGAAAAGATTTTCCTTAGACTTAGATTTCCCATTACAAAGGCATTGATAGCATAAACAGCACCTTCTAACACAAGAGTTAGTCATCATTAGTTTTTAAAGCAAAGGCACAACATTAAATTACAAGTCAAATATGCAATTTTTCTGACTGAAGTCATAATGATGCAACATCTTCCCAGGCCCTCTATCCTGTTTTGCCTTCTACATTTGTTGTCTGCAAGAGCAGACAGGTTATTTTGATACGGCTTTAAGCGTGTTATGGATTGCAAATATTTAGTCACTTGAAGGAATAACAAAAAAGTAAGCCATTTAAGGCATCTTGTATAATCTGCCAACAAATTCACCAGAACTACCAACCTGCACAACGTATTTGTGCAGAAGTGGGGTAATGGACTACTTAGCTTTAGCATTGTAAGAGGCACAATCATTTTTTCAGCATACATTTATGGAGTGTAGTGTGTATGTGCTCATATCATACAGTATTTAGAGTGTTGCCTCTTCATTAAGTTTCAGTGTAAAATAAGCCTTGATTCACCTCCTGTAAGTGCATAATACCGCCTCTACAAAACGGTCAAGCTCAGACAGTCATTCTCTAGCAACATCAGATGGTAAAGTCTGTCACAGGAACTATGGAAAAAAAAAAAAAAAGTCGTATGATCGGGTCCATAACTGTACATCAGAATGACAATGAATAACATCCCCATATGTACCAGTTCGCTGTCTTGATGATTTTATGGTTTCTTTTTATCACTAAATGTGTTTCCTAAAACATGTGCATACCCATTGGGTTTTATCCCCAAGTGTTAAAGAATACCTAACTAATAATAATAGGTTAAAGAATACCTAACTAATAATATATATA
>JAUYWH010000024.1:8908170-8931489 GCA_034779795.1 Ctenopoma multispine | reverse complement strand
ATATTAGCACAGCACATGAATCCATAACAAATACTGCATATACAGTATTTATCTGTGTTATTCTGGATCTAGGCACATCTCTGCCAGCTAAAGAGGGGAAAAAAGCCCTGTTGACCTTTCTGAGCTGGTGTTAAGTGAATGGTACATACATCACAGCTCCTGCACTGCTTTGGAAAATGGAACGTCACTAAAATACTTTGTGTGCTATATACACATATATATACACATCACCAGGCATCTGGAAAGTGAATTTTCTAACCATGCCTTATGTCGCCGCTGTATCAAACTGGGAGCACCATAGTCAAAAGAACCGTGGTGACCCACATATGGGTAGGCCCCAGGCTCATATACAGTCATACGGAAGTCATCTCTTAACTTAGAAACAACACATTTTGTGTGTTTCGTAAAGACAAAAGAAAGTTCCTTATGCCATTACAAGTTTTAAAAGAGGTGAAAATGTGGGGAGAGGGGCTTTTAAAAGTGTTAGGTTTCTATAAGAATAAGTATAATAGTTATAAGAAAAAAAAATATAAGAAAAGCATGAAATTTTACAGTTAGGTAGAATGAACTGACAAATGCCTCAGCATATTAATGCAAATGGGAGCAGACAGGCTAATACATTTTGTTATGTTCTCTTACTTCTTGTATAGGCTTTGTGGTATTGCTTTAACACAGTTTTTGGAAAAATGACAGACCTTTGGAGCATGGACTTCAGCTTGCCTTATTGCGTTTTCATTCAAAATTCAACAGGCTCTGGCCAATTTGTATGTGTGTAAACTGGGCAATTAAATTGTTAATTTCATATGGCATGCGTAAAATAATGAACAGGACAGACAGGATCCACAATAAATAAGCAAGGATGCACAGCAGCCTATACAAATCAGAGAAGAGGCAAGTGACTGATCTGAGCTCAGTACCATCAATAAACATTGCCATGGGGACAGAGGATAAAAGTGAGAAAATGAATTAATTTAAATGAAGGTGGTATGAGTGTGATTAATCTTTATTGATGAAGTGCTTATTGTGAAATGTGTGGTTTTCGCCACACTGCTTCAATAAGCTGCATGATTCACAATTTGCTCATTGTATCTAACAGTTTAAACATTTTCTAGAGTTTAGAAAATACAAAGCACTGTAAGCAAACCAAAGGTAAACTAAGACAGTAACTTCAAAATCTGTTTTTTTATTTAATGATTTAATGATTTATTTTTCATTCAGTACAGTATTTAAGTCTTGCTACAGGAAACTGGACCATGCTGAATTACACAAGAAGTTCTTGTTGGCTTTTATCAAAATCCTCACTCTTGTTTTTAATGATAATTATTGGTGGTTATTATGATCCGTGGTAAATCAGAGCAGTAAACACCTGAATTTTTTATTGTGCTATGCATTTGCTTCATTTGATGCTAATCAAGTTTAAGACTTACATTTACATTACATTAAGTCATTTGGCAGGCACCAAAGCAAATTATACTCTTACACATTAGGAGAATCTTGAGGTTCACACCCATCAGCTGTGTAAAACCATGTAATATTTACAGTAAGCCAACTATGCATCTTATTATGCTGTTTTGTTCCACTGGAGGGAGGGACTGTAAGGACAGTGTTTCATCCATACATTACTCTATTTGAGATAACAAAAGATTTGATGAAAAATAGGTACAGGTCACCAGGTCATACAGTCCCATCTCAACTGTGAGAAAATAGATTCAGTATCATGGACTGAGAGAAAGCTTGCCAGCCAAACTTTCAGCAACCCTTTATCACTTGGCCTTGTCGTGCTTTCTGCAGGCGGTGGCATATACAGCAGGGATGTCACAATCACTCTTACAATGTCTCAGGTACTAAAGACAATACTGCAGGTACAGGGACAACAACCACTGGATTACCAGAAATTGATTTACTCTCTATAGCAAATGTCAAACTGTAGTTCATTTATAAATTACAGAAAGGATGGAGGAAGAGGAGGCAAAATGTGGGGGTGATTAAGTGTATTATTCCACTTCCAATCTTATAGATGGGGCAGATCCTTGCAACCTTTTCAAGTCAATAGAGGTGCTGTCAGTTCAGTACTCCAACCACCTTCTGCTGCTTTAATTACTGGCTTGAATGAGGTTCTTTGTGTTTTACAACAAAAGACTTAATTAATTCAGTGCCACACTCCATGGTTTTTCCACTGCAGACTTAGTTCTGTTTTAAAAATGGAAATAAGTCTTACTAAAAACAGAAATCTTTTTTAGAACAGTTTTTAGGCTTTTGTCTATCACAGAAATTACAATTTTAATGACACTCATAATGAGCCAAGCATACCAGAGTTGATAAGTTTGAAAATGATCAAATTTCCCCCACAGTAAAAGGATTAAAAAAGTTATCCATACATATTTATTTCTCATTTTTTACATTAAAACAGCTAGAAACAAAAAATGGTTTCTTGGCTGCTCTCCTTTCACAAAGACCAGTCCTGATCAGGTTTTTTCAGGCTATGGAAAGATCAACTTGGCATCCAGATGAAGCTGCCAAATGCGGAGTCAGGTCCTTGCTGGACTCCTTCTGGTGTCTTAAAGAGGAAACTCGGAGAAACTTCTATTATATTTTGACAGGTCTTCCTCTACTATTTCCGTCTTCAACCTCTCCAGATTCTTCTACAGAGATCATACTCAATATTTGTGCCTAAATAAGCTGTTAATATTTGTGTTTTTTATACTGTGTACACATTTTCTATATTTTATAGTTGTATTTTAATAAAGAGACAAAAAAGAAAAAAAAAAAAAAAAAAAAAAATATATATATATATATATATATATATATACACTGTATATATACAGTATATATATATATAATGGTCGCCTAAGACTTTTGCACAGTACTGTAGATAAAGTTGATGTCTCAAATATAGCACAGTCCAACAAATTTAACAAATATGCCAATAAGACATTGATAGTTCAGTGAAGCATTTACATCTAATTGACTGAAAGCTCTTAAAAAGATGAAAAATGAAAAAAAAAACAATAATAAATGTATATTCCTATGTACATGGCAATTTTACTCATAATTTGATATTCGAATATTACATACAAAAAATGTGTATATGAATTCAGCATTTACAACAATACATAGGATAAGCCTATGTACCACATGACTATAGAAACAAAAGGACCCAAGACCACACTCCTACCACAAAGCTAAGATCTCCCCCAAACTCTCTACTTCCCTCTGTAAATATGAATCAATCAGGACCTCTGAACCCAGTACACACCACACATTCCACAATATTTCTCACCAGGATTGTGTTTTACAAGGTATGACCTAAAACCCATTTCGGGAGCATGGAAGTGCAACCACCTGGTAACAGATTTTATGCCACAAAGAGACCTAGGGTCACCGGTTAAGATAAATAGACATAGATTGTGTTCGCTACAGATGACCGGTATCTGAACCCACAGTTCTTCAGCCATCACACTATATCTCGAAAAAGGGAATATGATCCAGAATCAACACAATATTATTTTCTTACATTACAAACCAAGAGTATGGCAAAACAAAATAAAAACTATTAAAAGGCAAATAGGTGTTTAAACATATATAATGATGTATGAAGCCTGTCTTTGGCTGAGTGGCAGAACTCCTTGGATTCCCTGGAGATTTGGCTGTTGAAATGGGTGCGAATAAAGCGCTATTAGTCAAAGCTGTAGCAGCCGTGTACTATACATGCTCTTCCCCTGCACATCTTTGTTTCTGTCCCTCACAAGCACATGTGTATTTAACAGAAGACAAAAATAATTAATTTACAGAAACATATTGCATCACTTCAAATGTAAATTATTGTACCAAGGGTGCAAGAACTTTGTTTTTTTCTGTTTTACTGCAATATGTTCATAATCTCATTCGGTTCATTACCAAGTAGCACCTATAACAGGCAAACAGTAAGATACAGCAATGAGTCATCACTCTCAGGAGTAACAATTACAGTAATGCTCACAGCTAGACAAGTGTTTCTAAAATCATATTGGAAATTTTTAGCGTACAACAGTGTGATTTAATTATTGTTAAGTATTAGGAGAAACATGTGGTGGCACATGCTGTGAAAATTTTGCACAAGTTCTCTGGACCTCTGTTTGGAGTATGGCGTTTTGAGTTTCCTGAGGCATCTGGCTTAACATCACATACTCCTCCACAGGTGACAGAAAATGCCCTGTGGCACATTTTGCAATTTGCCATGTATTTATTCTCTCCCACACAGAAGCACAGATATTTAGCTTCATATTATTTGTGATATTTTTGCAAACTCTTGCGTCTGACAGCAGGGCTTGAAAAGAAGGCAGAGGCCATTTTTAAATCTGACTCCCACTGCCTGCCAGCAACTCCTTAACATGCATGCTCACACACACACACACACACTATCCCACCATCATACATACAGTGAGTAAAACTAAGTAAAACTAAGGAGGACAGCGCTATCCACCTGCTTTTGTAATAAAATTTGCTCTCCAGATGTTACTAATTAACTGGCTTGAAAATGTTTCTTTTTTCTATAACGCAGGTGGGGAACTTTAGAGAACTACAGAACAAATCACTTAAAGCAATGATTGTATAAGAACACTGTCTCCCACTGTTGGCCTTAGCTACTTACAGAAGCTGTTTCTAATGGCTAATTCCTAATCATTAGTGTGTCATCAGTGTCTTCAATCAGTGTAAGCTATTCAAAACAAAAACTCTTCTTTGCAAAGAAATAAACCTTTTTTTCCAATTTCCTGCTATCTAAAATCAAAACATTTGTTAGTCTGTATTTTTAACAGTGTAGTGTATTTACAGAGTGAAGTATGCATATGCTTTTTTAACTGCAGCTAGAGCAAAAGAAAAAGACAGAGGGGGACAGAGCAAAGAGAATGCAGAATGGCTTTATACAGCTTTGTATGTTTAAAAAATATGCATAATACCATATCAAAAGCCAGAAAAGAAGACTGTAATAACTGCAGAAAAACGTTCAGGGTCAGATTCAACACAACACAGCATTTGAATCTATAGCAACCTTCACTTATTCTCTTGTGTTCTTCTGTGCTTCATATGTGTAATGGACATAATAGTGAAAGGGGAACTATACAATTCCCACTTTACAGTAATTATGGATCTAGAGCATATTTAAGTAGTACTTTTAATTCCCAAAATGTATCTTTTAACATTTTTTTGAGTTTCAAAAACAAAAACATTGTGTTTTATGGGTTATTTATATGCACCAACAATACATTCAAAGAGGAAAGCAAAATTACTCTGGATGTCTAAGCTGTCCAAGACCTACAGAGAGTTGGCAAGACCTTTGCAGTGCCCTGGTAGCCAAATAACTACAACGCATGCCAGGTAAATAAAGCATCAATCTGAGTTCAACAAGGGAATTTGAAGTAATCTGGTAACACTAACCCCCAAGAAACTCCAATTTGAATTGGTATAATTACTAAAACTAGAAATATTGCTAAAAACAGAACTAAACACCTAACCATTGTGTCACTCATGATGACAGCTTGATGACACTTGAGTTGAATTATATAAAGTGGTCTTAATTAATTAATCATGATAAAAATAAAGACTACCAAAATATATAATCAGGATTATAACAATACTGACACATATTTGCGGAGTTGCTTCAGGTAATCATTGAGACAGCCAGCTTAGCCTACATCTAGAGATTTCACAATCTGCACTGTCTACCAAAAATCAATTCTGAATTAGGTCTTCTGTTATCAGTAATGCATGGTTCGCTGTATTTCTCTGTGCAGTGCAGTACAGTTTATAACATTTTATAAACAAGAGTAGATGCTGAATGAAGTGTACAGTCTGTACTTTAACTCACAGTCTAGCAAGGAAAATGGCCATGATTGCATATGTATTATTCTGCAATACATCAACTCTCAGAAACTTGGTTGTTGCATGGTTGTTGTTGTAATGCATCAAACATTTCTGCATTTCTGAAATTTAAAACTTAAGATAAAATATTATATAGGTGTATAATTTGACCTAGTTTCTGGCTTTTAATGCATTACAGAAATCAATATAATCTGAGTAGTTTTACAGAATGTGTGGACAAAGAATGTTGTTGGCCTGATTGTCTTCACTTAACTAAATTAAAAATGCTTGATGATTGTCAGCTCAAACCATTTGCTGATCCCAGGTTTGTCCTACAAACAGTATAGTAGCCCACTTTGTTTGATGATGCAGTAGTGTATATGATCTACTTTAAAAGCAAAATTTTAATTGTTAATTTAAAAATTGTTGGTATGGTTCTGTCTATAAGTCTTGAGAGTAAATACACCTCGTCTAACCATGATTAGTAAGGTGGTTGCATATTCATTTGTTGTGCAATGTGTGACAATGGTGGAAGTTCCTGGTGAATCAGTAGGGAACTGGCCTTAATTCAAGTGCAGACCCTGCATATATTATAATTATCATGCATGCTACTGGTACTATGGGCAATGGTTGCCTGACTTCTGAGCTTAAGCACAGGCAAGGTGACAATAGTTTGTTCTTTCTCTCTTTCTGTTTACACCCTATTATGAAAATGTTTTTTTTTTTCCAATTTTCTCCTTGAGTTGCAGTAAATAATACAGATTTTCAGTTCTGAGGTGAACCACCCTGGTAAAACTAAAGATGTGATTGGTGGCTCCATGTTAACAGATCACCTTTCATACATCTCTTAAAATAGCATTTGGCAGTAGTGGCCCGTCTATGGAGGGCGCTCAGGCGCCCGCCCCACTAGTCTCACATAAAGAAGAAGATAGGAATCACACAAAAATTTAGAAAAACATAAAAATTAATGCCACGCATTTATACAGACCGTGTGTATAAAGTGTATAATCTGCATTCAAGTGTAATTTAAAAATGTTCTCTCACTCATTTACCGCGACTGAACGGTCCTGTGACGTATTTCCTGTTCCTTTGGGGCGCAGAAATCTTTACCATAGACCTACGCTACAATATCGGACTCTGTGAACAATAAGGCTTTCAGAACAATTTCTTTCTGTAAATCTTTGCATTTATTTATATAATTGACACCCCTGGCTGTTTGTGTGGTTGCGTACTATTTTGTATACATCTGTTTATATGTAGAATACTTGCTGTACATTTAATAAAGTTTTTGAAAAAAAACGATATGAAGTATAAGAGAACCTTGCGTGTGAGGCAGTGCGGAATGACCTGCTTACTTTCCTTATCTTTACTTTTGCTGCTTGACTGCATGTTCTCAGTTGAAGGAGAGAAATTTACTTATAAATAGTAAATGACCGAAAACAAAAAATATTCTTGTTGAAGTGGCAAAATAAATTTTAACGTAATGGTGTGAAACTTTAACACATATGAAAGTTATCACCCTTTTGAAAGGGTTGACCTGGAAACCCCTGGCAGCCAAACTCACTTGAACAACATCACAATTGGTGATATATTCTGCATTTAATTCTCGCTATTTTTCTTTCAGAACATAGGCATATGAGAGCTGAGGAATGCGTAGGCCAATAAAAGGAGAAATCTCTTCGGCCATGATTTGAATTGCTGATGAGAAAGACATTTACCAAGTCCTGGCTGCAGTCTAAAAGCTCCTGTTCACCTTTATAATCAAATGCAGTTTTATCTTTTATTACAGTGCTTTAAGATACCTAACACCTAAGATGTTTGAGACTCTCTCCCTCAAATTTAAAAAGGCATCCCTCACTCAATGCATGTGTCCTCTCGCCAAAGTTCAATTTCACAGTTTACTATTAATGGCTCTTTAGTAATTGCTAATGTTGGCAATTACACAATCATCTCCTCTGCCCTATTCACAACCCACAACAAACTGCTAATAGCGCATTCACTGTATTGTGGCAAAAAATGGATGATAGTGGCACCACATTCTATTCCTCTGTCAGTCACTATTTATAGCCCAAACAATTAAGCTGAAAAGACCTTCATTAGCCTGCTGCTATTCAGCAGGACCCCGAGTCGCCTTGCCAGCCAGCCAAACAGGTGTTCCTTAATAATCACTGCTGAATTGCCAGCTACACTGGTTTGCGATTTCCCCTCCATATGTTTCAAGCTGTTAGGAGTCCTCTACTGAGAAATGAATGACTTTCTAAGTCTCATTACAATATCTTACAGTACTTACGGGTGGCTGTCGGATGGCAGTCTGATCCAAAAAACAAGTAACCACCACTATTTGTAATGTGAAGAATGACTGAGTGCAATCTTTTTAAAGTGCAGAGGTTATGGACATACTACTCTGTCTGCAACTTATATTTTGATCTGCCATAAAGAATAAACATTGTACAGTGCTGAGGACAAAAAAATACCCTGTTGTTTTTTGTCCCTCATATTTTAGATCTTCAAACAAAATGTAGCATAATATATCAAGCTGAACAAAGAACATGTGATAAATACAATGACTGTATTTTTTAAGCACAAAAATTATTTAACACCTAATTCAAATGTAAAAAATAACTACCTCCTGAACTTAATAGCTAGTTCAGGTGTGGAGGTGTGGAGTCATAGTCACAGAGGTCAGCTTTATCTTTTGTTTGGGATAACGGTCTCGCTATGTAACCCAGTTGTGCTTGAGGTTCATCTCACTGACTTCAACTGACTGACCTGATGGTCTCCCTCAGGATGCACTGGCAGAGAGCAGAATTCATGTTTCCCCTCAATTACTGCAAGTTGCCCTGACCCTGAGGCAGCATAGATTCCCCACAGCATTACAATGCCACCCCCATGCTTGTCGGTTAGTATATTTTCTTTACCCCAGATGTAATGGGAGCCCACTGTCCTTCCGCTGTCTTCCAAACAGTTCAATTTTAGACTCAGTCCTTAATATTCAACATCTTAAAAGGTACACGGGTGATGTGGGCGTGTTGTGGTAAAATCAGATGAGCTTTGGGTTAGTTAAATTTCACAGTGCCACTCTCCAGTGGATTTAAGTGTTTCAAACAGTGGAATTATATGTTACTCTTATTGAATTAAGAGGGGTCTGCAGTTCCTAGGATGTTTTGTGACTTCCTTGATGAGCCATTGTCACACTCCTGGATTAATTTTGGAAGGTCTGCACTTCTGGGAAAGGTTCATTAGCTTTCTCAATTTTAAGATATCGCTAACTGTAGATGTCTGGAGTCCCAGAGTTTTAGAAATAACTTTGTAACCCATCCAAGACTGATTGGTATTTTTCTGCACATGATAAATATAGGGGATGAATACCTTTTGCCACAGTTTAAATGTCTTTGTTTCTGCTAAACCAATAGCAGAATTTATGTCATGGGAATTCTGATGACCTAGCTACCTCCTGTTGCTTATTCTGGCAGTCACAGTTGTCACATATGTCTGTTGTAGTGTATTGCTATAGTAAATCCCAAAAAAGTTTATTTAATGCTATTGTAAGCTGCATTACCTTGTTTCTCTACATTATATTTAGTTTCCATGCTTTTTTGAGTGTTTGTCATCCTCAGAGATTCAATTTATTTTCTTTATAATAACTAATGACAATGTCAATGACAAATGTCGATAAATGTTTTTAGCGATGCTCAGTGAACATTATAACTATAAAAATTAGATATCCATGCAAGATAAATCAAACTGTTTTCTTTTCCCTTTACTAAATCTTTGAATTCTGTTTTTTATTTGCAGCTGCATGTCTTTTTGTCTTTTAAGTGGAAACTGTTACCACCATTCATTTATGTATCCCACTATGATATGGCGATATTTCCATTCTTTCTGTCACCATATTCCTGCAGCTTTGCACTGATTTAAATTGAGCTGTCAGTCTGTAGTCTTGGTGTAATTATGACAAAATACAAACTAGGGCAGACCTGACCTGTGCAGACATGCCCACGCTCTCAAATGTCTACTCCAGATGGCAGCAGGTACAAAGGATGCCGGGGGAGGAGACCTTTTTCAGAGTTGTCTGAATTAGCATAGGGAGGACCTGTCCTATTACATTAGGTTTCTAAACAGGTGTCATTTGATTTAGATTTGAAATTAGCAATCTGGGCAGTGTGTGTAAAAGATTGTATCTGTTGAAGTAAACTGGGTTGGAGGGATGCAACAAGATTGGAATCCTGTGGGTGCTTTGGGACCCTACATAAATGGAGATAGACTCCAAGGAACATGGAGGCTGTTTACAGAGTTTAACTATGTGTGTACTAATGCTTACAAATTTTCCAAACTAGACAGCAAAGTACATTGCTTTTAATTTCCTTCCTACGGATTGTACATGTTGCTGTGGAACAGTTTATGTGGCTTTATCACTTATCTGAAATTAAGTACTAAGTATTTTCAATTTCTTTTGTTACCAATTTTGAGCAACATGCAGGACTCAGGATGCAAAATGTTACCACTCAACCACTTTTCCTGATGGAAAAGCATTTGATATGAAGCATTGTGGAAGTCCATAACTGGTCATCCGTTTTGGGCTCCCTAAACACATTTGTGTTTAAATCAGACGTTTTTCAATTTTGTAACATTAAATATAGAAACACTAAACATAAAATATACAATGATGGGATATTGCTGACATTCAAATATACAAAAACATCCTGGGTCAACCTATGGCACTTCAGCATTTCAGCAAAATCGTAACTGAATTTCAACTCTGCACGCACACTATAAAAACAACAACAAATTAAAATGGTCATTATATAATCGTGCTCCAAGGGCTTAGCCTTGTTGGGATAAGAAGCTTCTCTGCATAATCAGCTATGAATTTGTTCCTTTTTTTTCATCTACAATTTGTGACACTGAGCACAACAGCTTGTCACTGTACATACTACTGCATGATGCAGAGCAGTATCTGAATGACAAGAGAAAAGTGGTGAACGGCATTACCTAGTACTGCAGTGGTTTGTCTTCTCATAGATTGTGGTCTATCTAATATATGTCTCTAACTGTATGACAGCACGTACAGGAGCACCGCTTTGCTCATCTGTTATATCATCAAACACACGGTATAGACTGTTGCTGGCTTTGGCCTCGTGTGCAAAAAACTTTGACATGCATTGTCTGTTGTGGGAAGTTATACAATACTCTATACTTTTCTAACATATGTCCAACCAATTCACTTTGTCACAGGTGAACCCTAGTCAAGTTCTAGGCACAAAGTTCACACACAAAATAAGAAAACAGGATGCACCTGACCATAATCTGAACTGCCACAGCAGGTGTCTCAATACTACTGAGATCTTTCAGTAAAACAATTTGTTATTCACTTTGTCATTATTGTATAGACATACAGTTTTGCTCAACTTGCTCACAGATTTGAATGTGAATGGTTATCTTTCTCTATACTTCAGCCCTGTGATATACTGCCAACCTGTCCAGGGTGTACCCTACTTCTCATCCAATGACAGTTGGGATTGTCTCCAGCACCACTGTGACCCCCAACAGGAAAAGAAGGTTAAGATAATGGATGGATGGATGGATGGATTGTCCCTACCCTTGAAAACGAGTCATACTGCAGGAACGTCTCCCAAAGCTGAAAACGTCCTTAGAATGGAGACATTCTACTAAAAAAAACTTTTTTTACAAGGCCTATTTTCTGTTAAGCACATTGTAGCTCTAATCTTATAAGGGTTGATTATTACATTAGCTTTAATTTAAAATGGAGAACTGAGAAATTACTTGAAAATAGATTACAGAAAAAAATACAATAAAATCATAGCATTTGATCTGTTGCCGCTGCTAATGTATTTGAAATACTTGGTTTGTAGTTATCAGTGTTGTAACATGAGTACACATCAGTACATTAAGGTACAAGCCAGTTGTGGCTCACTCTAGAGGTCCACCGGTGTGCCCCTGTGTCTCACTTGTTTTTGATGCTGTTCAGATTGTTTTCCTTGTTCAATAATATATGGCACATATGCTTGCTACTGAGACTAATGTTGTTGGTGTGGGATTTGTGCTGGATTAAGCTTCAAAAGAATGGCTGACAGTCTATTGTTTAATGCTGGCATGCTCAGTTCTCCAGAGGGTTGCTGGTGTAGCACAGTTTGGGTTGTGTAAAAAAAAAAAGAAAAATAGAACTAATATTATGCAATCTTGTATTATTTTGCAATGCCTACATTCAAAAGCATATTGGCTCATGGCTAAACAGTGCAAAGCGAGAACAACAACTTGTGTGGTGATTGCATTATTGTCCTACACTGCCACAATCATCCATGTAGTCAGTTCAAATAGACAGTGTTTACCACAAAGACATGCAACACACATCTTTTTATAATTGATGCAGGAATTAATCTGATTCTGCTCACTTTTCAAGTGACCTGTCTTGATGGAAGGACTTTATCAATTGAACTAATTGAAGTATGTTTGCTCTGATTTTGATGATGCATATAATTTTATTATGCATGGGTGAATGCTTTTTCTGATATCTTAATCAGAAGCAATTACAAGCCTTTCATCATACCTTACTGCTTCAAGAATCACAAGTGGCATCAAGAATTGTGCACATATAGCTCATCACCACATGCTCTTGTCCAGCATCTCCAAGGCCCTGATTACAAACAGACAATGGTGTAATCTAAATGTGTGTGCAGTGCTCCCTTTTATCTCAATAGGCATGTGGGTGACAGGAGTGTGATTGTGGTAAATAGAAACCACCCCCTACCAATACTCCAATCCTTTAGGACACAAGCTACCAACGCTTGATTCGTGGTTTGTTTAGTACTTAAGAATTATGGTAATGTGTAATTACAGCTGATACAGTTAGAGGTTAGAGAGGAGGCAAGGACCTGCAATTGACATCGAGTTTCCTTGATATAGATGACATGGCTTTTTCATAAGGCTAATAAGACATACAAGAGACATACTATGTGTCTCCAGCAGAGATGTTCATCTACAAGGGCAAATCAGTAATTTAGTACAATACAGTCAGTGCACAATCTGCATATATATACTGTTCAGTATGTATCCATGCCTGGTGGATAGTCAGATACACTTTGATATGTGTGCTTCCCCAACCGTTACACAGACCAGACAATGTAGGAATATAATTCAACAAGCTCTGTGCAGCCAAAAAGCAGCTGAGACTCTGAAGGAGAGGTTCAATAGATGTTTGATCCACATATATGGACATGAATGTCCAAAACAAACAACCTAGACAGTCAGACTCAAAGAAATTAATTATCCTGATGTTTAAACATGGTAAATTGTGTTATTCCAGAAGAGTAGCATGATTACTCTTGTAGAAAATTGTAGCTTAGCAACAGGCAGTTGATTTTGGTGGAAAAGCCTTGTCATGCATCAGTTAGCCTGTCAGTTTTATGTTATGTTGAATAAAAGTAAGTTATCAACCGCTGTCCTATAGGCTGCAAGATGACAGAAACAAATTGAATCAATTAAAATAAGGAAGAATAAATACTGCGTATAATAATGAAAATAATAATAATAATAGGGACTCTGCATGAAAAAAAAAACTGTTTTTGTGCATTAAGTGGATAATAAATGCCTGAATTTGGAAGAAAAAAACATTCATACTACACTTTACACAGATACAGTATCTGACAGAATCAGAGGGTAAATGTTTGCAAGCAGTGGGAAGTTGTAAATGTCTACTACTCACCAGTGTGCTTCACGTCTTAGTCCTGGTGCCACTCAGAAAGAATGGATAAGGTTCACCAGCAGCAGAACTGAAAAAGAAACTTTGTAGCCGCTTTCTCCTTATAAAGAAAAATTACTTGTACTCTTCTGTGTTTCACATGTTTGCTTTCTCCCCATTGACCATCTCCTATTGATCAAAAAAACCCAATAGCCATGTAGGAAAAAACAAAATAAACAAAACAAAAAAACACAAGCTGAGGCCTTTTTTGACTAACTTCTCATTACTTGCATCTCAACATCTATAACAGCCCTGACCAGATGAGCTGTGATAAAACCTCTGGAGTACTCAGATTTGCATAACGTGTAGAATGCTTCTTGAGTCTTCTTGTGGTATTAATGTCTGACCTGTAGAAAGATCGGAGATGATTCTTGTTCAAGCTATGCTTTCCCTTGGCATTAATGCCCCTTCAGATTAAGACAGAGGTAATAAAAGTAACACATGGACTGACTATTATCAGGATGAAAGAGGGAATATATTTGCTGCAAGGCAAAGCTGGAAAGCCAACATAGTATTCCAGAAATCATGGCATTGGAAAGGTGTTTTGCTCCCGGTGGATATCCCTTGTACCTCCGCCTCTTTGTGTCCTCCTCATCTCCAGCTGTGGTGGAGACACTGAGTGATAAAGCAGCGCTGAGTGCTACAGCCGCTGTCACCACCGAGTCCCTCCGCTATAGGAGCAGTCTCTGCTCAAATAAAAGCCTGGTCTGTCACAGTTCTCTGCTGCAATGCATTAGATTCATCCTTCCTTCTCTCTCATATTCTCCCTCACTCATTCCGCCCTCCTCCCATCTTGCTCACTCTCCTTCGTTCACTTGCGCTGCGTCACATGTGAGGAGAAATAGTGGGAGCCTAGAATACAAATAGGCTGTCTTCCTTAAAGACATGATTGTGCTCCTTGAATTTAATGATTTTTTAAGCCAAAGTGAAAGAGGAGATGGATGGAGTAGATGTGATCTCTAGATCTCTGACTTGACCAGTGTCTTTGATCTGCCTTGCTTCCAATAGACTGAGCTGTCTGAGAGTGTTGCTGTGACTCTTGACTGTCGACTGTTCAACAAGAAACCTAGAAAGTGGAAAAGAGAAGTTGTTTGTTGACGTATACTGCTTGGATTCTGGATCTTTGCATAAAGCCATGAGTTGTGGGGTTGTGGCAACTAAAGCCCTGAAGAACTCAACACAAAGCACACTCATTAGCTATAAGCCATGAATATTAAATATGAGCAATGAAAACAATAATTTTTTCCTGTTATAAATATTTGATTTTGGTCAGTGTGTTTGGTCATGGTGAATTCTGGGAAAATGTGATTTTAGACAATTTATTTAACGAAAAATGAACTGAATGCAAAAAGTAAATGACAGATTAATGCAGTAGTGTACAAAAATATTGTAGCTCCAACCCTAAAATTATGTTTTGTGGTGTGCTGGACACTGCAAAAATAAAATTTGCTTACTAATTAACTAAGCTACTATTTGAAATGTCAACGAACACAGAAAGCGAAGGCGTTACGTATTTTCACAGTGCATTCTGAATAATTTCTAATACATTTATACTAATTTGTTTATAAAGGGAGTGATGGAAAATATTCCTGTGATTAGGACTGGCACGCTTTTGTGCCTAGGTGACTGTAAAAGTTGTAACTGACAGATTTAATTCACAAACAAAATGCATAGCATTTTTTTTTTCTAAACATGGGTTAAGGTAGCATCCATGTGCAAAATTAAGTTTCAAGAGAGTTACTTTGAATAATGAACTTCAGCTGATGTGAGACATCCATCTTTGTTTTTGCTTATCATATACTTATTTAGTGCCAACTCATACACATCAGAGCTTATGGCAAAATACAAGACTGGGAGTCATAAGTGGGGTGAGTGTCCATGCTGGAACTAATCTGGCACATCTTTCTTGGCATGTCACAGCAGCAAAAGCACAGGTGTGATAGATGTCTTGCTTATTTACATGAGTGTCAGTAACACATAGTAGTCAGCCCTACTCTGTATTGTTATTAGATACACATGCTTGGCAAGCAAATACTGGGAGAAAAGGCAGAACAAAGACTCCCTGTGCACTTCATTACATATACCAATAGGCTAAGCACCAGTTTAATACAGCCTCTTAGTGTTTGAATCACTCTACTTGCATTGTTATTTAATTGCTCTGCCTGCCAGCTGAATCTACTGGTCTTTGTTTGCCTTAGCCTTTCTACCCACTGCAGAGTAGAGACATGATTGAAAGTAGTAAAGTGACTATTAACTTTACCTGCATTGTCTGATCGATCTGCTTTTGGTCATTGGTCCTGCCTTACTATATCACAGATAACATTTCTGCTGTGCACTCAGTGTTGAACAACCATTTGTGGTAAAACCATCTTGAGCACAAATGCAGCCAGGTAACAGTATGCAAAATCAGGCCTGCAAACAGGGGGGGGTGGCCACAGACAACAACTTTTGACTTTGAGTTTATTTAGCTCTCTCCAGTAAACTGTCTAAAAGTCTGGTCAGTCCTGTGTACAGAAAAGAAAAAACAAGTCCAGTTCTTGTTCAAACGTGTATAAATCTTATATAAAAGACAATATATTCTCTCTGATATAAACAGCTGAGTGTGGTGGTTTCATCAGGTTCAATCGACAGAAGTGAGCCACTTTTTAATGTCACTAAAAACATGTGTTTTTGTTTTCTGCTGACACTGTCAGCTGGCCTGTACAAAACACCATGGGATAGAGTAAAATTTAATTAAACCCCAAACCAATCTAAGTCAGTCTTAATTTAAGTAGTTGCTCATCCTTCTCTGGGTTTGGACTCCAGTCCTGATTAACCACTTGTCTTGAGGCAGGATTTTAGAGGCCTTGAAGCTGCAGGCAACTCACAACTCTTTCTCTCAGTTCTTCATCTGGCTGTTTAACCAGGTGATGCGAGCTGGAGTTTGGTCGGTCCCTTTTCAAGCAGCGCATCCTGTTGGCTTCCTTCTCGCTATGTCAGACAGATGTCCCAGGTAAACTTGAACTCACTTTAAGTATCGTGTAAGTACGGTGTAATGAAACTGTAACGGTTAAATCATACGACTTACTGGAAAAAAAATTGGTGGAAAAAGAAAAACTAAACAAAAGGAAAAGAAAAATGGAAAAACAAAAGAGCGCGAAAGAAAAAGCAATAGCACAAATAACCAAATGCAAAAAGAAAAGAAAAAAGCAAAGGTAAACTTCTTCTCTCTGACCAGATATACTCTTGTGGAGCATATAGGCAGGGACAAGGCTTTATGTTGTTTAAAACCCCCATTCTCTTTGTCTGAGAAACTCGGTATGTAAATACCTTAACTAGAGACGATGAATATTAATTCTAGAAATAGACACTACCACAGCCCACATCTTACAATCAGAAGCAACACTCAATAACCAGTGATTTGAAGTGTGTAACATAAAATTATAGTTGCATGTGACATGTAATTATTGAATTACTACCAAATGTAGGACCTTCTCCCAGGTGATAACTTAAGTACAGTCAATAATATGAAAAAGATATACAGTTTGGTGGCTCATAGTCTTATTACTCACAATACTTAAGCACAATATAATATGATTAGTAATAATGTTCCCTCGTTTCAGGATGATCCTGAATATAACCATCTGAACGTCACTTAGAGTCCAGTTGGTTATGTGATTAGTGTGAATGAAAAAAAGTCCCAATGGTCTAATGTAGGAGTCTTGGTCCAACCTCTTCATCTTATGTCCATATTATGATGCCCTCAGTCCATGATCAGACCTTCCTTAACAGGATGTCAAAAAGTTTTTTGTTGTCCCTCTGCACTGTGCCAAGTCAGGGGGAGTTGGTTTTCCACTTTAGTTGACCCCTGAAGGGTCTCCATGTTATTTTAAGCATTGGGGGAATTCACACTTGTTTATGTGAAATCCTCCACTTATCTATGCCATCCTGAAACAGATGGGGTTAAGAGCTCACTTAATCAGAGAGGCCTGTTGTTTAAGGATGGAGGTTAAGAAAGGTGTCTGCAATGCCCCTTTAGCTTGAATTGTCCAGGTCTGATGATGCTACACTGAGAAAAAATTAGAAAAGAGTAACGCTAACTTTGTGAGTGAAAAACCTAGCTGCTGTTATCCATCTGTCACATCAATGAAAATCTTGTATAGCAGGTTCTATTTTTCATTCTGTAGTCTGAACTCTTATTTTTTCACTTTCTACTTTTATCCAAATCTTACTTTATAATAAGCATACAGTATAAAAAAGAAATATAAATTACCTGTGTTCTAATTTACTTAATTTATGAATTAGACTTAGCTAAGATTATGACTTAGCCACAGCATTAATACAATTGATCATTGATTTCATGATGTGGCTGATTAGTGTATTAGACTTTAAAGCAAGAGCAGCAGTGATGTAGAGCAACATGAAGTTACTGCAATGCAGTCAGATCTTTAATTATCTTTTTATAAAATACACAACTAGCACTGAGTGCTTAAAATGTAGGACAGAGCTTTCTCCCGCCACCACTCCTCCCCAGAATAGAAGATCAGGAAAGTTGGAAGGTTGTACTTTCTTGTACTCACCCATCTCAATTCAACCCAATTCAGTTTTATTTATGTAGCGCAAAATCACAACAAACTTAACAGTCCCACTTGAGCAAGCACTAGGCATCAGTGGAGAGGAAAAACTCCCTTTAACGGAAGAAACCTCCAGCAGAACCAGGCTCATGGTCGGCAGTCATCTGCCTCGACCAGTTTGGGTGAGGGGAAAGAGTAAATAGGACAGGCAAATCAAAGACCATAACAAGAAGCATCAGACAAAAAAAAAACTGGGCAGGTTTGTAGGGCCAGCAGCTGCACACTGAATGTTATACAGCTCCGAAGCCAGGGATTCCTGTAAAGAGGTACAGAGAGAGAGCGACAAAGAGGAAGAAGCAGAACTATGAGAGAGAGAAGACACACAGTAAATAGCATGCAGTATCGGCATATGAGCTCTAACTATAAGCTTTATGAAAAAGGAAGGTCTTTAGCATAGTCTTAAATGTAGAGGCTGTCCACAGGAGAGGAGCTTGATAGCTAAAGGCTTGACCTCCCAGTCTGCGTTTGGAAACTCTAGGAACCACAAGTAGACCAGCACTCTGAGGGTGAAGTGCTCTGCTGGGATAATAAGGTTCTATGAGGTCTTTGAGATATGATGGAGCCAGATCATTAAGTGCCTTACATGTTAGTAGGATTTTAAATTATGTTGTTTACAGTGAGCCAGTGGAGAGAAGCTAATGTAGGTGAAATATGATCTCTCTTGTTAATTCCAGTCAGAACTCTGGCTGCAGCATTCTGAATTAACTGGGTGCTTTTGAGTGAGCTATTGGGACATCCTATCAGTAATGAATTACTGTAGTCCAGTCTAGAAGTAACAAATGCATGGACTAGTTTTTCCCGCATCACAAAATGCTCCTAATTTTAGAAATATTCCTTAGGTGGAAGAAGGCAGTTCTACGAGGTTTGCTACATGAAGTCAGCCACCATCTGTGTTGCTCTGTTCAGTTTCTCCGCTTGTTCATGCTCAACACAAAAACATAACCAATCCACTGAACTTTTCTGGTCCCCCGTATCACGATCAAAACAGCACAAAGACTGCTTTCAGGAGGTAAACTAGATCAGTGATTAATTTAAAAAAGTTTTTTGCCACATTTCTAATGAAATTCCTAACTTTAAGTTATTCCTGTGGTTAAATTCTAGTGTTATATTTTGATATACTGCTAAGCTTGTCAGTGTCATGTCTTCCCCTTGCCTTGGTGTGTCATTTTTTCATGTCTTTCGGCTCCTCCCTCACCTTAGCCACGCCCTGCACTCCATTCTCACTCCCTGATTACTCTCACCTGCACTTCATTTCCCATCAGCCACTCAGTATTTAAGCCCCTGCATTTGTCAGTTCATACAGCCATGCCACCTGTTTTCATGCCAGTCACCTGGTCTTCAGCCAGTCATTCCTCTAGTCTCTTCACTTCCGTAAGTTGGTTTGGGTTCTTCATTTCTTGCTCTGTCTTTTCTTCCTATGTTCTCCCCTTTCCTCTGATCAACTTCCCTGTCGTTAGTGTTTATTTTCATGTAGTAGTTTTGCCTCCTTCAGAGTGATTTTCTGTTCCGTTTCACTTCCTTGTTTGTTTTATGTTCTGTTTATTAAAGACGCTTTTGTTTGAACCCTCTCTTAACCTGGTTTGCGTTTGGGTCCACCATTTACAACAACCTCACTCTGACAAAGCTAAAGTTACTTCCAGGATTATAGGGGTTATAAAAACACAAAATATGTCTTCTAACTTGAACTGGCGCATCCACCTGGAAGCACACCATCACATTTGATCACTGACAAGAATTAATTATAGGCTAAGTCAACTATTCCTAGATTAAGTAGGAACACCTGTATACTGTTAACAGTGATATAATGGTTGTTGTTCTTGTTATTTACACAATTCAATTATGCTGCAATAACTTTGGTCTTGTAGTTTTTGAAGTAAAACTGCATTTGAAATACATTTTCATAATACAGTCCACAACTACAGCAACAAAGTATTAGAAATGTATGTACAAATCAGTCAACACTAACAACAAAAATGCAGTGCAGCACAAGTCATTGTAACTCAAGGTTATTTTTTTTCTGGACTGGACTCACAGAGCTGAAACCACTGCTGCTCTCCTTCTCCTTTCTGTTAAATGCAGAAGTACTTGACACATTAACATTTTCTGGATTTAGAAAATAAATACAGTTAAGTGCAGTTCCAAACACTTCATTCTAAGGGAAATTATGTCTGTTTACCCACATATATGTTTCTGCTTACTTTAATATGAACCTAACCTTCGCATCTCAGAATTCTGAGTTTAATATTTTCATGGTGGCTCTAATAATTTTCTGTATTCACACTAACCAGTCTAAAAGTTACAGTACCATAAAGACACAAACACATAACCACACAAACTGTCATTTCTATTTCATATAAATGTGAGTTTTAAAAAGACATGTTGAAAACATTGATCAGGCTATATTTCATTTGTGTGGTGTTCTGAGACTGGTAGATGATCAATGATATGGTCCACTGATTGTACTAGGTTTTACGTGACATCATTACGTGGCTTATTTGTTTTCCTCATTTTTTTACAGCAAACGTGATTAATATTAAAGTTAATATTATGTTAGTATGGTGATTAAGTAGGAATAACGGCTTTCTTGCAATTGCACACTTTGTGAGTTTCCCTTCAAACTAATGTCCAATAAATGGCTCCAATGCTGAATTTAAATATAAGCCATAAACTTGACAAATATTCTTGAACTTGACCTGGATATTAGAATCACGCCAAGAAGTAGCTTCCACATCTGCTTCATTACTTAAATTTACTTTAAACAAATATACCAGCAACTACTGTATTACAATTTTTGCTAGTTGTCTGCCAGTTTACGTAGAACAACGTAGAATGTCTCCTGGGGAAAGTACTCAGTACTCTATACGGCGTTTGACTTACTACTGTAGATGATAACTAAAATTACTGCCTCGTGGTTGTGTGCTTCCGCCAACCACTCATTGTGTGATTAACAGTAACTGCATGTGTGCCCATACTTATATTCTGATCAGTTTACTCATGTGTCCACATGGACGTTTGTGCCAGTTTTGAAAAACAAAATCAAACAGAGTAACATGACATTGTGAGCTGCCAGCTATGTCACATTTTACATTTATTCCTGCAGTATCAGGGTAAAAAGGCACAGCTTCATAAAATCCATAGTCAGAGCTAACAGCTAATTCTGCACTATGAGCACACAGCTTTTCTTCATGGGACAATAAATATTTTCCATTTGCTACTTTCATGGTTCATCCAGTTTTAGCCACAAAATTAACATGATGACCTCTTCATATTGGGCCACTGATGCCATGGCCTGGAACCCATGTATGCACCTCTCTGCTCAGAGTTATGAGCAGACGACAGGAATTTTAGCCAGTGTAGAGCAGTCAGGAAACAGCCTTCTGAACTCAGATGTATGAGGATTATTACCAGAAATTTGGACTAGTATGTTTTAACAGTTTTGAATTAAAATAATTTTACAAGGCAAAAACAGGTAATTACAGACTAACTGAAAACCTACCCTGGTCTGTAAGACAAGATGCAATAGTTGCTTATGTCAACTGCCTCGACAACAGGCAAATTTTTCAGTTCATCTAAAAAATAAATCCTCTTCATAACAGTGATCACATCCAACATGCATAATGCTTTTCTCTTTTTACCTACTTTTGTAATATAATCTCAATTAGCCAGTATCTGCCTTTCACATGAAAAATAGTCACATGATTGCAAACAGTCTTTTAGACTTAGCTAAGGTCATCAGATTCCCTGAACCAATAAGAATAACAAGTGTAAACTCTCCTACCCTAACAGATGGATCTGGACTTAAAACTGGGTCAGACAAATGTCAATCAAGAAAAGTCTGCACATCCCGATACAAGATCTAATCAGGTCAATGTGAAAACAATTATGTAGGTGGACCATGGCTATGTAACGCCTTGAATCACTCAGTGACAAAGATGGTGCCAATTTGGGGAAATTTCAGTTTTAGTACAGTATGTTTAAGTAGAGCCTGGTCTGCCTAGGCTTTGTTTCCTTACTTACAGTACATATTTGTTGTGTCACATTCTCATTATTTGCCATTTAGATTTTTTTTTTTTTTTTTTTTTTTTTATGTCCACAACACAAGGAACGCTGTTCAGATTCAGTGAAGCTTAAGTCAACACACACACGTCAAACTCGGACACCTGTCACTCACATCTTTTTATCTGCTATGAGACAAGTCTATTTTTAAAAATCATACATTTCAGTTCTCTGAGGGAATTCTATAAATAGCATGTGAAGCACTGTCGCAGAACCTGTTCAACATGCTACCGTCAGACAAACCATTATTAGAAAGGCTTTGTAGGCAGAATAAAAGGCTTATTTATTTTCTTCTGTACTAATTACTTATTAGTAGGACACATACATTTTCCCTTAAGTAGTTTATACATCATGCCCCACATAACCTAAATTAATTACATCAGAGTATCTAGGAAATGGTGGAAATGTGACCCACTAACACCACTGCTGTAGGAAAATCCAGGTCAGAGGAGAACACCACACAGGATCAAGACTCTTTCTGCCAGTAGAGGAGGAGTACATATCAAGCTACATGCTGATGCAGAGCCAGATGTTTTTAGATCATTAAGACTAAAACGCTGCTGCCTTTTACAAAGTCTTGCAATTCAGACAAATTACACTCATTACATCGCCTTTTTTACTTGCCCCATGGTCAGCAATGGGGATTATGTCTAAGATAGGAGGCTTTTGAGATTTTTGAGGCTACAGTAAAATCTAAACTAAACACTTTTCTGTGTCAGTTATTTCAGTCAAATTGATGATGTTGTCGCAACATATTAAATGCCCTAAAGAGCCTTGATGTGCAGCTATCAAGATTATCACACTACTACAGCAGGACAATGTACGGTGCCTTGCGAAAGTATCTGGCCCCCTTGAACTTTTCCACATTTTGTCACATCACAGCCACAAACATGAATCAATTCTATTGGAATTCCCGTGAAAGATCAATACAAAGTGGTGTACACGTGAGAAGTGGAACGAAAGTCATACATGATTTCTAATATTTTTTACAAATTAATAACTGAAAAGTGGGGTGTGCGTAATTATTCAGCCCCCTGAGTCAATACTTTGTAA
>JAUYWH010000024.1:8864886-8908070 GCA_034779795.1 Ctenopoma multispine | reverse complement strand
TTCATGTTTGTGGTTGTAATGTGACAAAATGTGGAAAAGTTCAAGGGGGCCGGATACTTTCGCAAGCCACTGTATTAATTGCATATTGTATCCTGCAAGTGACAAGAAGTGAGTGCAAGAGAAACAAGACCCTTGGTGGGAATTTGCCACTGGGCCTGTCCCTTCAAATGGCAAATGACGATAACCTCCTTGTCTTCTGCTGAGAGATTAACAACCAGGTAGGCTGTATGGATGGATATGCTCTGGTGGTGTGCTTGGACTTGAGAGGCATAGAGGTCAGAGTCTATTTAAACAGCAGATGGTTTGTTGGGCCACTTTGGGACTGCGCTAAAATGGCCTCAATCCACAAATCAAAGCAGGCATATGACCGCTCTTTATTGCTGTAATGGGGGACAGTTGTTTTTTCCTCCTTTTAGGAATTATTTTGTTAACGATTAATTGTAGAGCCTCTATCACTAATGTCAGGTGAAAATCACCCCAACACATACCTGAGAAATATTTTTTTTTATACCTAACATACCAAAAAAAGTGATAGTGTTCTAGGGTAATGAGATTAAGGGCTGAAGAAGAACAAGGCAAGATGTACACTGAGTGGAGGCAATGATTACAGACCTGGGGGTTGGTAGGTGGTGCTCGACAGCTCACCACACAAGAGGGTGACATAGTACAGATGCTCAGATCTAGCTTTGTTTCATGCATGACTCTCAGATAACGGGAGTGTAGAGTTTATAATAACTCCTCAGACTTGTCAGTGGGAGCAGAGGAAACGTAGTGACAGACTGCAGGCAGCAGAGTGTTGATAAGATGACGGCAACCAGAGTCAGCATCCTCCATGTGGTCAGACATATTCGGAGAGAGAAACAGACCACAGTGAACGTTAGCATCAGAACATAAACGCTCTACTTGTGTTAAACACAGTGTTAAACACAGTTCTCAGCTTTAATCACTTGTAAAGACCCAAAACCAGACTCATATGCACAACAACAATCCAACATCCATTATCAGAGTTTCAGAGCAGAAACAGAGATCGACGCACAGAGAAGTTCAGAAATCCAGAGCCAAATATGCCTGTCAGATTTCAGAGATCCAGAGCCAATAAAAAATAACCCAGAGAATGAGAGCAAATTCAGAAATCTAGAGCCAGAAAGCAGAATCATACTTACAGACTCAGGGTCAAGTTCAAGAGATCAGGTCAGACAAACGGACAGGTTTTAGAATCAGGTCAGGCAGGTAAGACACGTTCTGGAGCCAGGAATTTAGTCAGATCAGGAACCAGGCTGGACATCTTCTGAAAGCTAAACTGGAGAGACAGTCTGGCAGAGAAACAGAGTCAGAATGCTGCTTATCCAGTCAGTGGGAACAGGTGAAAACAATCTACTGATTAGCAGAAGAGCAGACAGATAGAGAGAGAAAAATCTTCCCTAAACTGGAAGTTGGGCCTCTAGAGGCTCAAAGATAAAATCAGGACAAGATAATAATCAGTCAAACTGGACATCAAATGGAGATTTTGACAGTTATTTACAAATTCTCTAACAATGGACAAAATGCCACAGGAATATGTGTCTGTGATAAGCATGACTCAAAAAGCTGGGTGTAAAATGAAGCTTTTGTTGTTGTTTTGTGTTTGTTTGTTTTGTTATTTCTTTACATAAAAAAACAGCTCTCCTTTGCATGCACTCGTAGCTTAGAGGCTCGTGCACATGCCACGTAAGCACAACATAGCTGGTTCGTTTCCTAGAACAGGGAGCTTTGTTGCATATCACACCCTCTTCACCCCACATTTCCTGTCTGTCTCTCTCACTATAAAACAGTCAAACAAAGACTAAAATGCCAAGAAAAAAGTTAAGTAAAAATTAGGTTAAGTCTGTAATTTTATTGTATTTGTTTTGACTATAACAGTCAGCAGACAAGTGAACAAAAACGATCATATTGAGCAATATTGTAGTTCTTTTTAATTCCAAATTTACATATGCAGACTGATTGTAATTTGCCCTCTAACCAGGGACAGTGTAACACAATACAGAATGGCTGAGATTATCCCAGGGCGAAGCATAGATGACAGCTAAGTCAGATGCAAATTTACTATGTTGTTGCATTGTTTCCACATACATTTGCCTACTTAAAAAAGATCGTTTTATTTATTTTCACTCTTTTTAATCAGCTGTGTATTTATTTTCATCTAAATACTGTTTACATACATACAGTGAAAGTAATTCTAGAATTCATAGAAGACAGCCTTCCTCCAAACTGCACAGCTTCCATTAATAGCCAACATTGAACCACCAGCAATTTGGCACTACTCATTTTAATGAAATGATTACAAGCATAGCCTTGACTATCAAAATAAAAACAGAAATGTTAGGTGGCACCTGTCACCTCATTGCGATATGAGCTGTGGCAGATGTTACTTCTTACAGCAGCTGAAACAGGACGATCAAAACTACAGCTGAGCTTCAAAGTGAAATGCTCCTCTGAGTTCTATATTTCCAACATCTGGAGTGTAAACAATCATATCCGACAAATCGATCATTAGAGAGGGGGAGCATGCATGAAAACATGTTTGCACAGATTGTCGAAAAAAATCAGATGACCTAAGATATAAATACACACATACAAATTGATGCAGGGTACAGATCAGATCTTATAATCAGTGTAAAATACTCAAGTAATGAGAACGACACATTATATTGTAAAATAACAATATATATATATATATATATATATGTTTCTTTATTACTAAACATCAATCATAATTAAATTTTTGTGGTGAAAGTAATTATCATGTTGTGATGAAATGTATTGTTTCAATGAGCGACATGCTACATTTGTTAACACAAAGCAAGTCACACGGATGGTGGTTAAGGAGAATGTCAGGCGTATACCGTGCAGCCCTGTCAAACCACCAAATTTGAGACCAAAGTCCCACATGAGGTTGCATGTAAAAGTATTGAAATACTGTAAAAGTACTGAGGTTATGGTTCTAGAGAGTTCTAGAAGAGAAAATAGGATGATGTAGATTAGATATTTTGGTGGAATACATTTCATACATATGTTAGGTATGAACATATTTGAAAGTTGTCATTTACGTTCAGCGTGAACTTATGATCATTATGTTGACATTACTGAAAGGTTTCTTGTAACCTTGTAATGTTCCCTGTTCCCACTGATGGTTAGAAAGGTAAGGTAATTATAAAACAATGTGTTGTTTCACATTTTGCTTTCTATATGATTTGCCTTGAAACCTTTTTGCTCACTGTGATGAGACATCACTACAGTATGTGCAAATGGGTTATGGTTTATATTAGGTTGTTCTGAGTTTCTGCTTTATGCAACAACAAAGAATTTTGCCAATGACAATTATCTTGAAGTGTATTAAACAGTAATCTAAGCTGATACTAAACAGAGACAATGAAAGTTCTATGTATACACAGCAGCAAGCAATCTAAATTAGATTTAACACAGTGGAGCTCTAAGGAATACCACCTAAAACCCAACTGTGGTAATGTTTGTAAAGTTCCATGAGTCACTCTGTTTCTGCAGACTACTGTTCCTTGAGTTACCTAAAGCTTACTTAATCATAACAACTTATAATCCTGTGTAAGACGCTGAAGATCATGAGTATTATAGCACACCTGCAGTACAAGAACTGACTTCTGATGTATAATACCATCGGTGATAAGAGAATCACCCACTGCAGAGACTGCATACATGATGATGCTGGAACGTGAACAGTCCCATATGCCTCTTTCCTCCAAAACAGAGGGAACATTCCCTGGGGGAGGCTCTCACAAAGACTGACAGACAGCCCACTTCAAAACGACTCCTGAACATCTGATATTTCCACAATTAAAAGCAGTCTCGAATGGCTTTAATTCATTGAGAAGATGTGACCCAGCCTTCAATTTATGCATCCTCTGAGGCAGATGGTTGTGTTATTTTTCTCATTTTTGTTTTTTAAAGAATACCGCAATTTATGCACAATGAATATGAATGAAGGGATATACTCCCACAACTACTTAAAGAAACAGGTTCATTCCAAATAAAATTAAACAAAAACTAAAACAGAAATTGAGTTATGAACCATCTACTTCAGTCTCTGTCAGTGCCCACATTTTACTCAGTAAGATCTCAGCTTTGATTTACTTCAGTGCAGATTGATCAATATCAATGTGTTTTAATTAGACACTTTGTTCAAATGTATCTTTGTATTATAAATAAATCCAATACAAGCAAAAAAGAACTTCACAGTTATGTTGTGCATGCTAATATTTACACTGAACTATGTGTTTAATGAATAGACTTAGATTTTTCAAGTCTGTCATTCATGCCTTCTGTAGTCCATGTGAAGGACTTTCTCAGCATGGCTGCACTCTGCAAAAAAATAAGAACATCATTCTGGCCTAAAATTCTCTCTTTGCCCAGATTAAAAGAAATATAAAATAAATATTTTCTTAGTCAACCAAATCGGTTGCTACCTTTGTCTTAGTCCTATTGTTGATCCTAGTAACAAATCTTGAAAATACCACTTGAATTTGACCAGTATGGAAGGCATTCAAGCGAAATATCCTTCAAAAGTTCATTGTAATACAGTGCTAATATCTGTTAATACAGAGACGAAAACTCCTCACCATGAGGAAAATCAGCTACTAGTAAGGAGACGTTAAAACATCAATACAGTATGTTAAATCCCTGAAGCCATGTTATGGTTGTTTGTATGATTTTAGATTCTTTAAAATTTTACTTCTGCTGTTTACAGTATCTCTATTATTAATGAATCAAAAGAATAATGGATAAATGATAGATTTATGATGTAACTATATACTGTTCAAAATATACTCCTTCGTTAAGTGATGTGTGAGATTTGCCTCCACAGCTTGAATAACCACATAACGCTGATACTAACACACTGAGACTAGGCATGCCAAGGACGATATTTACATGACACAGAAGCCCGTAGTCCTCTTCAGCTCTCTGTCTGCTTCATCTGTCTCAGTTTATTTACATTTGCACTAATGAGGCTCTTTCCCTATTTATGTATGCTTAACCTCCTGGAGAGCATTTCCATGGAAGGACATTACTCGGTGTGATTTTTATTTTCTTTCACAAAAAAGATTTAATTGTTGTTCAATTGTATTTATGGTTTGTTATTTTGCATCCTTTAATGACACTGACTTACCGCTGTTTTAGTGTGACATAAGTTTAACATGGTGTGAATGAATCTATAATTGGCAAGCCTAGCAGAGCTTGGACTTAGTTGTCAAGTATTTGAGAGGGATATAGTGCTTTCCCATAATACAAATGAACATCGAGAGCGTGGTTTTCAGTATCAAAACAATGATCTGTACAGGGCGTGCAAATACATTATTATAGGTGTATAGAAAGTTATAGGTATAACAACTTGGGAACTTATTATTATTCTCACTGTAAATATTTTCTAAGAGATATCAGTTCTTACGTATGTCATGGTCCAGATGTTTGGTACAAAATACTATAACAAATAATATAAAATTTGGGAACAACTTTTTTGACTAAATTGTACTTATTTTATATTTTCATGGTATGGGATGAACATAATTAAGCAACAAAACTGCTTCTGCTATAACTTTACACAAGCTACCAAATTCAAGTGTATTGCATACAGTAAGTGTACTGTTCATGTGAACATTACACCAGTCAAAAGATTGGAGTCACATAGAAACTACCTAGTTTTTGAGAGAATGTTGTGTTGCAAAAGATCCAACTGACATCCTGGTCTGATCCTGGCATTATCACTTCAACTGTTAGTAACAGAGCTAATAAAAAACATACAGTAGCTTATACAATTACTTTTACAGACACATACACAATCAAAGTAAAGTGCAACAATATTTTTGAATTCAAAAATGCATCTTTCTTTAGTTCACACTGAAAGCTTTTAGCCTTTAGCCTGAGCGATGTCGGCTAAAAGCTCAGGTTAAAATAACTAAGACTAGATTCACAGCTGACAATCCTCTTCAGAGCTCTGTGAAGGAAACAGATTCTGATTTCATCAGCAGGAGCTTTACAGAAAATACATAAATACTATGCTACATAAAAGCAAACTATTACACCCACCCAGCAACGTTCTTTCTACTTGCTGTGTGTGTTCAGACAGACTGTATACAACATGACAGTTTTCCAAAAGTGAAGCCACCACAAGTTGATTGCCTCCTGGCAGCTGGTCATAAACCCTGCCTATTTCATGTTAGTGAATGTGACATGAGGCAAAATAAAAATTCAAAGTAAAAATAAAATATACTTTTCTGAAATGTGGTTTCTGTCATTTTAGTTAGATAGTATCACACTGATTTGGGTGCAAGAGATCATTTTTCTTTTTAAAAAAAATAATAGTATAAAAAGGGGTTTGTCTCTACATGGTTGACATCCTTGATTGACAGTCAGTCAAGCCTTTCAATCAAAACTGCTCTGACAACGCAGCAGAGTAAGCAGAGCTGTGGGGGTAAAGAAGCTAATGCTCTGTTTACATTTTTGTGATTTACTGCCAACTTTGTAAACCGACCTGCTGCAGTCAAGTGTCCTTAGAGAAACTGTGAAAATATGTGAATTAGTTTTAAATCAGCTCAGACAAGGATTCACAGACTGCTCTATGAACCGTTATCTAACTATGCATTTGTCATAAAGATATTTAGACACTAATAGGTAAATCTAGATGGTTTTGTTGCTCTGTTTAGTTCATTTTAATGAGAACCAGGCCGCTGACTGATATATCACTGCGTTAAAATGATGACTGATCTCAGTTCAGCTTGGATGTAAGAATTAAAGCCAGAAGAGGCAAATGTAGAGTACAAATGTTACTGTATGTGTAGTCACGCACTGGAGAAGTCTGGAGAGCTTTTAGTTTTATATTTCAGTGGTCATACATTTTTAACCTTAGCTCAAAGTATTGTTCATTCATCATCACCTTACAGGTGCATTCACTGATGTGTTTGTGCTGTGATTGCAGAAGCAGCCTGTCTCTCAGCCACATTACAAGGGAGAACTTGAGGACAATGTCACATTCATAAATTAATAAAAAAAAATCTTTAAAATGAGATATATTTTACTCATTAATAATAATTACCTCTTAAGCTAAGACTCTGCCTTAACGATACATTCACTAGAGTATTAGCAGAAACTTTGAATTCAAGTGAAAGAAGCACATGCCTTTGTAAAAGTCTGTGGTATGAGCAGGTGCAGATACAATTTCCTGCTAAAACAGCTTGACAGCCATGAGCGACTCGTTTGAGGCCAAAGAAAATCACACTACAGGTGCAAACAATTGACTGCATGAATAATAATGTAATTTTACCTGAATTTGAACCCGGTTTGCACCTTCACAATACAGCCTTGGTTGTACAGTAATTTGCACATCATTTCTTTAGGTAATCTTAGAAACAACCAAACTATTTTGAAGTTATATGGTAGTTCTCTATAGATCGCATCTAATCTTCTGATATAATACTTTATTGCAAGATGAAATTATATTTCACTCAGGTATGAAAGTAAAATGTTCAAAAAAAAATGCCACTCAGCTGGCTGTATTGAGCCAGTCTGGATTAGGTTATTCTTGCCTTTAGCAAGGACAGATACTGTCAATGCAACATATTTCAAATTCTGTTAGGTCTGGTGCCATCATCTTGCTGGTGGCTTGTGGCTATCGGATACACATTCTATTAAAATCTCATATTTAGCTATTACTTGGAGTAGTTGTTAGTCAAGTGCTTTATTAGTATTATTAGTATAAGTTTTGTTTTTTTAAATCACCTTCTGTGTCAGTGCCGTACTTCACTGCAGTGACAAATCACTTAAAGAATTATGGATGTTAACATTAAAGCTTTGTCTTCTGTCTTGCTCCATGAGGATGGAATGTTAATGAGACTGACGTTTATGGCTGAGCTTTTATCTGCCTGGATGGTGAAAGGTTTGATCGCCTAATGACCACCGCGCTAAGCAACCATCAGCTCAATACACAAACCACCGGGGTGTTGATGTGTGGTCTTGAGATGAATTGATGTATACCCAGGGGAAAGAAATATTCTTGAGGATTCTATTTGTGTTGTTTCAAAGCAAACTTCAGCTGTTAAAACCAATTAATTTTGATCAACTCCATACTCTTCTAAAAGGTAACTCTAAAATGTACTCTCTCTCTCACACTGATTCTCTAAGCTCAAAATTATTATTTTTTTCCTCACAACTTTTGTGACTGTTTTAAATATGTACAGACACACCACTAAGGTCCACAAAGAAACCTCTTTAGATTACTTCAGATGCTTAACCTTAATCTTCTTAGCTAACAACCTCTAAAGATATTATTAAGTCAAGTCATTCTAGATTCTGTTGGTATTTTCTTTATTGATTCTTAAAAACAGATGAAAGTCAAAAAATAAACTGCACTGACTTCCAGCATATGTACCATAAGCATAGCATCAATTTAGCCTAACAGTGATTTGTCAAATTAAAACACTATATAACTTTAACATTTTACATTTGACATACTAAGGTACATACACAGTGAAATCTGAGTAGAAAATTACCCCTTTCGAATCAATTTGAATCTGACAGTTTATATTAAATATAATTTATTAAATGCTCAAAGTATTTTTAAAGTCTTTCATTTAAAAGGCTAAAATTCAGAACAAACCCATGCAAACTGCATATCCTACTGTAGGTAAGAACCATTTACTGTATTTTGCTTCTTCAGTTGCAAGAGATGTTCTTTAAAATTCATCTTAGCTGCTGTTCCATGTTTCTCAAAAGTTGGGACTGAGGAGAAAAAGTTTAAACTCCGTACACTCAAAATAAGAATCTGATTTACTTCTCCAGAGACAATGGAAAGGCAAATTTGAGCAGCACAGTTTTCCTCGGGGTGCTTGCATGCACTGGTGCATGTCAATGGACGAATTCAAAAATAAAAGTCATTCCTTAATCTAAGAACGTACATGCAGGATGGATGGGCAGGGAAAACATTTGTGATAGCATGATGGGTATCTCATGAATTTTCAACATGGCACCTCTCTCCCACTGTCTCTAACCTCATACATTTGTAAAGGCTCTTTCATCACATATGTCAAATTCACCTACGGCTAACCAACAGAGGATATGTACCCTTCTTTCTGCATCAAATTGTCTTGTGTCAGCTGGCTTCCATGTGCAGAGGAGGACACTGAGCATTAGTTATAGATATGTCTGTTTCAGGAAAAAAGTTTTTTATTAGCCACTGAATAACCTGTACTATAATAACTGTGTGTGAACTAAGCCACGGTGACAGGTGATGACATTGGATACAGAAAATACAATACATTAAACTGTATCTTTGGTCTAAAAGAAAGGCAATGACTAGATGAGAAAACTGCAGGTAAATTTCCTTTTGATTCACTTATTTTCTTAATTAATTATGCGGGAGTCATCAGATCAGAGGACTCTTCTCAGGGAAGCATGAATGAGTTCAACAATGGGCGTCTGAAAAACATCCTTGTTCATTATAACAGCAACTGGAATTGAGAGATAGTAGAACCAGTGCGTCATCTCCCAGCTGGGGAAGTGCATCACAGTGATAAACATTCTTAACAGCATGAGTAACATCTAACCAAACTGCATTTCTGTTTTAAAGATGATAATGTGAGAAAGATGCTTAATGCTATTAGGAGTCAACAACATGCAATGTTTATGTGCATGTTAAATCCAAAAGTGATTGCAATCATTGTGCTCAAAAGAAAAGCAGAATAAGATTGTGAGAGATGCATGTTTTCTATTGTGTCTGCAAAACACAAACATAATATGAAAAATGAATAAAACACAGTAGGAAAATTGGATAAATGAATATTCATCCCCCAGATTGCTTGTGCACTGTGAGTCTTAAAATGTCTTTTCACTGTCTACGGTGGTGCATTCAGTTTTCTTTGTATGCTAACTGCATTTGCCTGATTGCTTTTTCTGTTTGTGAATGGTTTGTTTGGAGAAAGGCCTTGGCATAGGGTATAAGGCATCACTTAATCCTCTGGCAATAAGAAAGAATTAGAAACAATGTGAAGGCATGGCAGAATAGGCATGCAATGATGATGGTGATCATTCCGGCATTCTCTGGCACAGCATGCTCAATGTATTTTCCGGTTATACTGTAATGCCTTAGTTACTGCTAAAAGCCAAAGGACTGAATTGACAGAATGTGTCATTACAATACAACTGCTTCTGAAGATGTATGCTCAAGGCGGATGCATACTTTGTTTGGTTGTTTTTATGAAGGTGGGATCATTTAGAGACATCACAGAATAAGATTAACAAATGTTAAAACACAGCTTTCTATTTTGTTGTCATTGTTCTTTAATTATAACTGCTAAATTTAGATAAGAGGATTCATTCCTTGGTTGACTTTAACTATCTATGTAAGCCCACTCCAGTCCTTTTCTCCAAGCAGGGAAGCACCAGCAATAAATTGCAGCTTACTTATTTCACCATTCATTTGAATGGGAGAGCTACTTTTGAGTGATCACTCAACTGTAGCCATTTACATGTCTTGTACTGTTCCCCTGCAAATTTCTAGCACCTCCTCTACTGTTTCTGCATTCTGTATAAACCTTAAACAAAATATGATGGTTTTATTACAGTAATAGTTGATAAATTATTTACTTATGATTTATTTACTTATGATTTATAAATCATGAGCAATCAATAAGAATTTTGTTGATATTTACTATATATATATATATATATATATACTGTATATAGAGAATTCCAAAATATATATATATATACACTACAGAGTTTAAAACTTTTATGTTGTTTTTCAATATAACATCAATCCTATGGAGGATATATTCTCCACCTAAAGAAGTGCTGCAGCGGATCTCACCCAAAATCTATTTACCAACATATACAATAATTGCTCTAAATACTCATAATCAATGACATAGAGTACCAATATTTACAGCTGAAGACTTGATGTCCCATTACAGAGTAAGAAACTGATGAGCACAGGTTTCTTGCTTATTTCCTAATAATAAAGCCTTAAAACTGATTTATAGATTATTGGCTAAACCATTGATGAAATCATTACAAATTCTAAACCCTTACTAAAGGATACACTTGGGTAACAATGCACATTGTCTATTTATTAAATTTTATTGGTGTTATATTTTATTTATTTATATTTATTAAGGGGGAGGCAAGACTAATGCTAACCATAATGACTATATATAATACATTGTCATTATGCAAGAGAATAGGATGTTGCAGTTGCACTGTAAAAGATAAAAACTGCAACCTAATTAAATATAGCAAAGAGAATATTCTTGGAAAGTCTGACAACATATGTTAAAAAAAATACAAATCAGATTAATGTAGAAAAAATCAATACGACCAAAAGTTATAACTGGCAGATAACCTAATATCTTGCAGAACAGAGAAACAAACCATAGTAGATTTCAACATCATGTCCACAGCTGTGATGTTCTGTGGGCGAGAAATGTTCCTGGTATATTTACAAGTGTTCACTCTATCATTTCATCATTTGGAACACTGTTGTTTAGTTTAGGAGCAGTTCCAAAGCCTCCCATATTCAGATAGGCTGCCTCCAGCTGTATCTGCCTTCTCTGCCCTTGACGTCCATGTTCTGCATATCTATTCCTTCGCTCACCCCCTCACTTTGCCTTTGCACAACGTTTGCCTCTTCTCTTACTGTCAAGAGCGCCTTTGCGTGCAAATTTTACAGGTTCAAAGATCAAAGCAGCGAATCCCATTGGAGATAAAAACAGAGAGAAAATGAAAGCAAAGATAAAGAGAGTTTGAAATCCCCTCCAGTCTCCATATTTAGATGTTTGTCATCACTTTGTTTATGTGTTTTACTGCAACCTTAGTATCTTCTAAGCTTGTCAAGATGTTGTACCCTGCAGCCTTGTTTAGACTGATTAAGTAATTTGACAGCTACATAATCAAGACAGTGCATCAACTAATATTTACCCACATTCCACACATTTATTTTGTCACAAATTCAGTAACAAACATTATTTTGTCCATTTAAAACCTTCATCTTTGCAACTGCAAAAGCTAAAATCAACTTGACATAGTAAAATACAGCTGGAGACACAATCATTAAATGACTTTCCCTCTATAGACAAGCCTTAGATTCCTGTTTGCCCAAAGGTTTTATCATTGTATAGAGCAGAAAGAAAAAAAGATGCTAGAAAAAAGATCTCTTTATTTTACTCTGCACATCACATATATTCAAACTGCAACTACAACAAAGTAATAAAATGTTTGAAGAGTATAAGGCTTTTGTCTTATGTCTTGGTAATGTATCAATTACCACCTGAAAGGCATCACAGCCCATCAAGGTGCACTGTAGGCAGTGGCAAGCTAGTTTCCCCCTTTCAGGATTTTGCAAGACTTCCATTCCCAGGAAACAAAATACCAATGTAACACTATAAAACTCAACACTTGGATCACAGAGCGTATATGATCAATGCCTAAAAGTATACTGTATATTTGTGCACACTTTACAGGTACACGCAGTTATCAATCTTGACTTGTCATTCATTATTGTTTCTTCTCTTCTCCCCTTACTTGGTTAAGCTCTCTCCACCACGGCATGCTTGTGTGATTGTCTCTCGTTGCACCCACCTATTCCTGATCACCTGTTGCTAGATTATTTATTTGTCTTTCGAGCACCAACTCTTCAGCATCCGTATCTTATCTGAACTTCACGCCTGTTACTCATGAACACCTGAGTAACAACCTGTCTACAAGCGCCCAAGTTCTTATTCTAAGTATTCAAAGCGTTTTTGGATATCTGCTGAGCATAAAGATTGAGGATTGTGATTACAAATTGACGTTTGGGTGACAGATTTTCTGGCTTTTGGCTGTAGACTTGTTTTAGAACTGTGAATTTTGTGTTTCACGCGGTTTATATTTTCACTATTCAACCTGCGAATGCTCACGCACATTCCTCACCTGTGTATTCCCCAAAAGTGTAATCTCACACAGATCACTCGGCTTCATTTCCTGTTTCTATGTTCATGCTCCACGACTGAACATAACCTCTCTGTTTCCTGGTGCTCACCCCAAATTTACACAGCGTTAGCAATGTTTCATTTGATTTAATATATAGAGAAATTTACTAGAATTGAATGTAATAACAGATATTTTGAATATATATGGTCTTATATGTATGCAAGAAACCTAAATGACATCAAACATTTTTTTTTATAAAGGTTTGTGTAAACTAAAAAAAATGACATTGTATGAAAAAATGATGTCTTTGACAAGGGCACACATTTCCTTAATATGGTATTTGTCTCATCACAGCATCAATTTAGTGTCTGTTCCTGACTGGTACTGCACAGCAGATGGTGCTGAGGAATGGGCATGAAACAGTTCATCTCAATTAACCTTTCTGTTCTGTAATGTCGTTAATGTCAATCGGCCGCTGTCACCAGAGATGAGCTCAGTCTGAAGACAGAGTGTCAGGGTGCAAATGGAGAGATGAGCAGTGTGAGGAGATTGTAAGGGGTAGAGAAGTAGACAAGTGAACAGCAATACAGGAAGACTGTAGGTCAGAGCAGAGGAAAGGGGAATATGTGGGGAAAAGAGCAAAGCGTACATTCTACTATACACTTCCTCATTCTGTGTGAGTGACAAAGTGGGTGTTTGTGGTTGGTAAGCTGTCTATTTCAATTACAAAATGCAAACTGTGGTGCCATACTAACCATGAGCATGACTAAAGTCAGGCTGAACTTTTGACCTGCATTTTGATGAACAAGTTGGTATTTTGTAAACTAACAGAGAAACAGATTAGGAAAACTACTTCAGAAAGTTTTGAAATGTCATGGTCTAGGTCACTGTTATATTACTATAAAGTAATGCATTTTAATGGCTTTTCTCAAAATAGAGATGGAAGAGTTTGTTAACTTCTGCAGCCAAATCCTGGGGCACATGCATAGATTACAATTTCCATATTGCAGTTGTTGCATCAAAGAATCACAGCTTTCCCACAATACATTTGAAAAGAAAAAAAAATACTAAAGCTACTAAATACTTAAGAACAGACATCTTCATTATACTTAAATGCATTATGTTGAGATGTTTGTTAATGTTTGAGGTTTCACTGAAGAAAGATTTGTTATCTTCTGGCAAAGAACTGAGTTAAGAAATCTTTTGGTCAGTGGCATAAAAAATAAGTTAGAGTGGAGGTGTCTGGCATTCAATTGTACATGGAGTGGATATGTCATGTTTTGAAGCGAAAGCATGGGATAGTACAAAAAATATAAATAAATAGGTATATATTGTTTGACATTTCATATCACTTCACACAGTGCCATCCAGGACATGTTGGCATTAGATTTAGTCTTGAGTTGAGAGACAAGTTAAAACCATTCCAATTTTGCTGCTGGCAGATATGAATAGACATGCTATTCCCAGTGTTCCCTCACTGTGGTTATAGTGAAAGATTGATCTGCAAGACATGCCCAACAATTAATTCATGAATTGATTTTCTGCCTGGGATTAGTATAGCTGCAGTGTTTTAGAAAAACTGTGGTGTCTCTATCCTAGAGCAAATTTTGTTCATTGATAAGTCAAATGGAAAGGACATTAAGGTCAGAAGTGTTCAACAGACCCAGGATGACTGTAATGAAAAGCAGCCTGAGCATGTTGAAGTGCCTGTGAAAAGAAAATATCAAGGAAGAAACAATAGAACAATTGTTTTTACACCATGGGAGTGTTCAGTGCCATGGTATACTTGTGCTTTGCCTTTAATATTACACCCACGGCTTTTTGATTAACTTGCTTTATCACTCACTAAATAACCTGACAGAGGAGCACCTGTAGCATTGATGGCGTTAAATCATAATGAGCCTGAATGCAGCATTTGTATGGACTGTATCTGTATAAAACTGATTGGTGATAATGTTGTTTTCCAATGTTGAGGTAAGATGCATTTTTCAATTGCTCTGCTGCAGTGATTAACTTTTTATATACTGACCAGTTAGCAACATTTTAATATGCTACACATGAAGTGCATTTCCCCACATTACTGATTTATTTGTACATTATTTGTATGTCATACCTCTTTGGATCTTAGACCATATGGACTTATATGACAGTAGTCAGCAATCAGCACACTTTGTTTTGTTCATTCCACATTACTTTCCTAAGAAGGAAAGCCTAACAGCAAGCATACTCTATAAATCCTGACATATACAAAGATGGATGATAATGACGAGCACTTAACGTGGCTGTAAAGTATGTAGCTGCATGGAGTGCCCTCTCCTTCTGGCAAGTCATTAAGAGTGCATCATTGAGGCCTTCCTTCACACCTGGAGAAGCAGGTGCAGGGCCTTGACCTCATAATGGAGTACAAGGTGAGCTCAAATGGTAGACAACTCCCTGTTTGGGAAGAGTGGGATACAGTGGTAATAACATGCATGCATGTGTGTTTCTATATATAAACCTTTAAAAAATCAAAAAATATTTGATTTGAAAAAATTCAACAGATTTAATATAGTATAATGTTGCAGTGGATAACTCATGCAGTATGACGTCTGCTTGACAGATGACCTGTTTAACATACAATGTTGCAGAAACACATCACCTCCAACCAATCAGGTGATATTTTGCATTCAGTGTTACTGTACATACAACTATAAATCATTTATTTAACTACCAGTTTAAAGGAGGGTTAGAGAACTCATTTGCATTATTGAGCATCTGCCCACTCTGCTAGAAATATATGCACTTCGTCAGATAGATAATGACTCAGCCGAAGAAACTGCACAACAAGAGAGTGCCACATTTTACTGTACAGCATAAAATGAATCGAGTGCATAGAGTGCATTCAGTTTAGGAATACTTTAGAACTTCCTCTATTTCTCTGATTGTGTCTCCAGCTGTATTTTCTTATGGTTCTCTATAAATATAACTCAATGACCTAAAACTTGATCAGATTTTCATCTGTCATAAAACTAAATGATTGAGTCCAATTAAGCACAAAATTACACTTATTTATGTATCTATTGTGTAATATCCATTCAACGCTCTCCTGCTTTCCTATTTTTTGTGTATGTCAAACAAAATATTTCAGATCTACAAACAAAATCTGACACAAAGGAAACATGAGCAAATACAAGGTTTAAATGAGAATTGTACTCTTTGAAAGCCTGCGGGCAAAAGTATTCTCCCCTTTAGTTACTACATCTAAACAACAACTGCATTGGGCAGTTTTCTTTGAAGTATTTGTTAAGGTTGCCTTTGTTCGGTGTTAGAATTTGTTTGAAGATCTGAAACAGTTCAGTATGACATACTAAATATTTCTGGCACCTGTTCATCAGCACTGCACATTGGGTCGGAAGGATTGACAGAGCAAGTTCAACTCAAAAATGTTGGATGACTAGAGAACATTGACTCAGCCATTCCAAAACTTTACATTTCTTCTGCTTTACGATTCTTTGGTAGATCAACCTATGTGTTTAGGCTTGCTGTGTTGCTGCATGATCTACTTTCTGTTGAGATTAATTTCACAGATGGATACCCTGACATTTTCCTGTAGAATGTCTACAATTCAGAATGCATAGCTCCATCAGTTCTGACAAACCATCCTGGTTCAAAGAGTTACTCCTTGCAACTGCATTCTTTAATCTTCTTCTGATAATGAACTTATGAACACTGATATTAGCCACTGCCCATGGTTAGTTTCCAAGACATTACCCTGAGGTTCTTTGTGGCCTCATGGACTGTTGTTTGTCCTTCAAATGAATTAGTAATGTCACACAATGATATTTATATCTCATTAGTAGATGAACAAATGTGATAATTTTTCTTATTAGTTTAATTGGGTTCCTTTATTTTGTTTTATGACCTGCATGGAAATATGTCTATATTTATGCACAAATAGAAAAAAAAGTGTTTCAAATTCTAGGCACCATTGTAGATTAAGTTGCTCTAAAACAGGACAGTCCCATGAGGACAGATTGGTGGTGTGATGAATACTAGGGTTACGTGAGGAGTCATTGTAATGGCTGTTGATTCTCAAGTGTGTATTTGACATTGGTTGTGGACCTTTAGACAAAATGCAATAGTTATGCAAAGTACTAATCAAGTGTTATCAAAATTCAACATGCCAATGTTGCTTAAGTGCTTTCTTGGTAGATGGTGGACATTTACTTTGTATGTATGAGTGTGTAGGTTTGTGTTTCAGAGAGAGGGAGAGAGAGAAAGAGAGATATTTTATATCATTTTATAATCATTACTCCAGCCTAAGGCTATATTTCTCGCATGGCAGTTGCATTGAACGAATACTCCACTATCCTGACACGAATATAAAACAGCAGACCCCTGTCTGTAACCTCAAGTCAGCCATTTACCATGGCACCTGTGAAGGTAATGGGAAAGGACAAGAGGGGTGAGGATGTGACACCCATTGCATGCACCTCTGGTTATGGTAGGCATGCCTGAAGAAGTATGTGAAAGTGAACTGATTCAGGCTGCTAACACTACCGACCGTCTGTCACACCAGCAGCAAACTAAATTTGAGCGAAATGAGCCCTTATAGGTAGTGTATTGGTCCTGACTGCAGGCAGTCAGCATCCATTTATGTTAATGGTGAGACACACAAGCCAAGATGCCTGCCTCAGGTACTGTTTATTACCTCTTTTTCCCTCGCCACACAATATCTGTGTGTTAGAGCCCTCTTACGATATTCTTTATAAGTTATATAAGTTTTATTCTTATGCTCAGAATGCACAAATTAATATGTTTTCAGTTATATTTCAGTACTGACTGTAGTGAAACTCGCTTCATGCCTTGCAAAGTTCATGTTTTCTTCTTTATGAACTCGTGTGACTGTTTAAAAGTCTCCTTCATGTTTGACTTATGGCCATATTTGAGTAAATCTGATCTAATTCCACAGTGTTACAACATGGCCCTGGGTTAACATCATAAGTTAATATTTCATTCTCCCTTGCTCTAGCTTTGGTCATTGAGACAGTTTTGATAGGCCATTATTAGTGAGTGATGGAGTGATTGCTAATGAGGAGGATAGAGTATGCAGCCAAGCCCTAGTTGATGAAGTGTGATAGATAAAGGAAGAAATTGTCCTGCTAATGTGTAATTATGTTTGAAAAGACATCATCATCTTGAGGTGAGGGACGATTATCAATGACCCCCTATTATTTTATTGTTGCGGCAGCTTTTTAGATATGAGAATTTTCATGTTTTCCATGTCACTTCCCTTTACAGTTATATTAAGGGCTTTGGAAAGAAAGACCCTGCTGAGGTGGTAATTTCACAACTAATTTAAACATGCACAGGTGCAGCTTTATTTGAAAAACTAGTCTATTGGGACTGACTGGTACTGCCATATAGTTATTGAGTTAGTGATGGTCCAACATATATTTGTGCCTGGATGTATGTTTCTTCCCCTCAACTACCTAGCTCCACCATAAAAATGGATAGCTTTAAATATACAGGGTCATGTGAGCTAGGCATGCACATAAAAATAGACCAGAGCTTAAAGGCAGGTTATATTTCTTGCATGTATAGGCTGTTCATACACTCACACTAAAGATCCCGTGTTTACGTTGCATTTGCAATTAAAGCACAAAAGTAGTGACCTCACCACTTTCTTTTTTCATAAACAGCCACTTAGCTTGATTACCTCCTACTCACTTCTCTCTGCTGCATGCAAACCTTTCAAAGCTTCCTGCTGCCTCAGGAGCGTCCTGCTGCTCCATTTTGACACTGTCTGGAGGACTAAATGTATGGATGACAGCTTCCCAGGCGAGACCACATGAGCGGCAATGAGTCGGGATAGCATCACCTTTCTATCTGGGCCACGCCACAGTACACTCCAGGACCCAGACCGGCGGGAGTTGATCAGTCAGTGAGCAAGGCATTAATCTGCTGTGACACTCTGACTCTCCCCTTGGAGGACGTCCGGCACTGGGAAGGCGTCCAACAGCAATGCCCATGGCTGCTAGAGTAATGCTGTGTGTCAGAGGAGCTGGCATGGACTGAGGAACGGAATATGGAGGCATGGAGGTGAACGGACAGAAGGTGGGGGAAAACTAAGATGCTGGATCAGCAGAAGAGAGAAGAGGGATATGGGAAGGCAAAAGAAAGATGGGATGTGGTAAGGAGCTGATAAGGACTATAAGTTAGTTTGAAAAGAAGCAAAGTAAAGCTGAGATTGAAATCTTCATTGGCTGGTTCTTTTCCTTTTTTGTGTTCAAATTCTGTGCGAAGTGACTACGCTATCTTGTTAGAGCAGTATTACAGCTGAGGGTTCAAACAGTTTATCAGTTATAGGCAGGTATTCGCACAACATACAATGATTTCTCTCCCTTCACCGAAGCAGGTTCTTTTATGTTCTCAGTCCCAAATTGATTGGCAGATTACAATACAATGCTTCTAACTTTTTTTTCTGACGGTTTTTCTACGGCAGCATAGCTCAGAACCAGCTGTTTTGTTCGTCTACAACTAAACTTCTGTCACAAATAAGTTTTTGTGTGAAATATAATATCTATTTACATAATGACCTTATGTTCACAATTAGTGTAAATTACAAATGTTAACAATTGTACACAAGCAACAGCTTTTTTTCTGCCAAAATATTGAATCTACAACAAGTGACTACAGTGTTAATAACTGTGGGCTGGGTCAGTGGACAACATGTTGCCTCACACAACACCTGCATGAAAAGTGAAACCAAAACATCATCTCTTCTCTGAACCTAGACTCTACTTTTGTTGCCTAAATCCAACCTTATGGGGAACTTTAGTCTCTGTCTTGTAAGTTCTGCACGCTTGTACACCTGCAATCCTCCCCAAGCACGTCCTTGCAATTTGCTTCGAGGTAATAAATGTATCACATCATTCATTCTCAAAAATGATTTGCAGTACAACATTATAATTACTATGGTCACCATAAAATTGTAATTGCGAATGCAGTTTAATTGTATACTAATGTAATTTTAAGGAGACTGGGTTTCCAGATGACACACTGATGAAGCTGACGTAGGGTGACAAGATTCAAAGCATGTGTCAGAGCTGTGGCATCCAGATCCAGCCTTTGATACACAGAAAATAAAGTTTCATTTTTTTTATGATGTATAAAATCCAGAATTAGCAATATTTTCTAGAAAAAAAGAAATATTGTTGTTAATTGGATCAAAGTTTGTTCACAGTTTAAAGTGCCATGATTTCAGGAGCATATGGTATTACCATCTGCTGTTTCAAAGAAGGCCTTCAAGTCAATAAGATTCATGTACACTGTTCTTAATTCAAGCTGTTTAATATTCTGGCTCCTACACACTCATTATCAGTGTATGGGTTCTTTTAAATTTTTTTGGAACAATATTAAAATGTATTATTCAATAAATTCTAATACCTTCTACATCAAAAACAGCTTCATAGTAAATGTGTTTGTATCATATCATATCATATAACAAGTTGCGCATTACAGTTTTTGCATAAGTGTTGACAGTTGTGTCCAGCAAATTATATATTTAGGGAATCCCCAGTGTTCTTGCATGGAAAACATTGGAGGTGCTTCTTTAAATGTATAGCACTTATGCAACTTTAGTGTGTTGACATAAGGACAATGCTATGATAAATGTGTTGGGACAACAACCATAAGAAATTTGTGCCGAGGTTGAAATAACATTCTCACTGTTCATTTAGCTCTTTAACTACAGCATCTAGCTGTTGGATAACCATGCTACTGTTTAAAGTATACACATATACATACACACCAAGAAATGACAGTAAAAGTTTTGCGTTTTGAATATTTTATTATTAACAATAACAATGCACACTGAGCTAAAATAACTCACTCCAAAAATAGACATTAAGATTTTACATCTGATGCAGTTTAAATTATATACTGTTGGAATAGATTTTTATAGTGGTAACTGATTTAATTTAGTGCACCAAATAAGGGTTTAAACATAATGCTGAGTTTGGACGTATTAGTTACATACAGTGTAATTATATTCACAAATTAAAATTTCCAACATACTTGGTTTTTACATGTCCAGGTATGGTGTGCAATGTGAAACAGTATATCTGCTTACTAAGTAATCATCTAGACAAAAGCCAGTCAGTAGTGGTGTAATAATGAAATACTGTGCTACTGTAAGTGGTGGGATAAATCAAAGAGCTCATCTCTTGAGTCCCTTTTTCCTCCACCACCAATTTTGTCTCCAAGGAATGCTCAGCATAAACATCAAAGCAGAAACTACATTAATCCAGCACTGTTATGTTGAACTTTGTTACACAAAGTTTCTTTCATATGAAAATATAGAGGGACTTCCTGTGCTTCTCTGCATTCTCTGCATGCTAATAGTCCTAGGCTCCAGTTTATATAATCAGAGTCTTGGACACAAGGGGGAGGAAGGGAGAGTAGTGGTCGAATACATATGCTGTGCAGGGGATCAGGTGCAGTGAAGTCATGGTTGCTGCACTCCCTCAGGGCTTGGAAGACAAAGGCTGAAGACCTGCCCCACAAATGTCAGAGGGAGCACCTGCTGCCATGAATTACTACCAAGATAACAGAGACAGGATACACGCCCACCTGCTGGGAGGGCACCCACAGGGCAAGGTGCTTTGTAGAACTGTGAAGAAATGGCATAGTGGTTAACTGCCACAACATCCTGTTATAAACCAAGATTAGATTTTAGTGTTCAAAGTAATATTTTAAAGTAGCAGTAAGGACATTTATAGGGCTAACAGAAAAAAACCCTTTGGAAGTTGTTAAATTCACTGTGTAGTTTGTGGTACTCACTAAATATTTTCTGCATCTGACTCTAAACCTGCTGGGAGTACAGCTGTCTGAGATATCTTTGTGTTAATCCAGGGATTTTAGATTTCCTGTCAATAGACCGTTTCTGATAGTCAAGTAACTAAGAAAGAAGTAGAAAATACAATTTTCATAACCTTTATAAGAAGGAACAAAAATAATAAAAATTGTATTATAACTTAAGTTCGGTTCCCCTAGAATTTAATTAATTTACAATCTGCCAGTACAATTTTCACAGAGAAGTGTCAAATCCCACGTTAGATAAGAAAATTATTTTGCCTCTTAAAGCTGAGCATTTACTTTAAAAAAAGAAACAAAATTGAAAAAAAAACCACAACACAGCAAATGTAATTTTGTTTAAAGGTGGATTAAGACACATCCTTTTCAGTCAGCTGTCTTCAGTATGAAAAGTGTAGTAATCTGTGACATTTCCTTAAATTGCTCAAATTTGGGGGCTTGCACGACACTAATGAGTATAACTAGTCACTTTGATCTAAAAGCAATCCAAAAAGCATGCACTAAAATTATACTAAAACACACACACACATCCAAAAAAAAAGAAACCTAAACAAAAGGTTGAACATAACTCTGTGTCTGCTGCTGTAGCCATGGAACAGAATTGACGCATAAAGGAAACTAAAAAGGAGAGGTGTGTAAGCTCTGTAGCAAAATCTCATCAACTGCTGCCTGTTGGGGGGTATTGCTCTAAGATCTATACTGTATTCACCTGAAACACCAGCATAATTTTGTTTTTCAGAAAGCCAGAGAAACAAATTAGTTTGTGAAAGGCAGACAGAGTTAAAGTGAACGTGTGAGAGAGAGGAAAACATGTTGCTGGCCAGAAGATACAAAGGAAAGAAAGAAGAAACAGGACATCATGGTGAACTTCATCTACCTTGTGTGTTTACCTTACTGACACACCAGTCAATTATACTACTGGTTTCAGCACAGTGGGAAGGTTTTATTTATATACAAGTGGAGGTTGATGGCTGAGCAATTCTCATTTGAAGATTTGATATCACAAATTGTAGGCTTAGCATTCAGTGACAGCAGTGATCCACAACCACATGCACTTGACACAATGAAAAGGACTGTATGGGTGGTTGGCACTTCATACTAAGTCCAAAGTTTTCAAATGGTGACGACAGACAGGGGTGCAGAGGACAAATAGGGCACCATAAATCAACATCTATCTAAGCTGCCACATTCAGTTTGGAGTGACATCTCCTCAGCATCTCAAAGGCACTGGATGCAGCCCTCATAGCACTTCTCCTGCTTCAGGACAGTGGCTATAATTGTGCATTTCACAACAACATGGCTCAAAATAAAGGTATTTTCATCTCTTTTAAGGAGATTGCATTGGATTAAATAGACTTTCTGTTGTCAAGAGCAGAAGTACAATACTTTTTACTCAGTTGAGCTACTTGGTATAACTTAGATGTTAAAACAATAGTAATAATGACAACAACAACAAGAAATAGTCATATTATTTATAACAGAAAAAACACATTTTTAATTCCAACTACTACATGCAGCAAATTCTATAATCTATCCATTCTCTGGTATCTATGTGTTTGCATCGTCCAAAACAAACAATGTTTTTCCAAATTCAGTTTCTTGTAGAACTGGCTCATATTTGCTAAACATAACCTACTTCAGAAGTAGCATGAGTGCAAGCATCAGACATAAAAAGCAATCCTTAGACAAAGACAGTAATCCTCACACTGAAAACCAAATCAAAAATGCTAACCATTCTCTGGATGATACAACTTTGCCTGTTGGCTCACATACCATACATATTCTGCCTAAAGCTTTACAAAAGGAGGAAAGAAAAAAATGAAAAAATCAGACTTTGTTTGCTAAATGATTTATTGATGTAATACCAGATTTCTAATATTGCAGGGAAAGGGTTACTCCCTTAAGTAAATAACCTTTCCATTGACTACATGCAGTATAGTGCTGACCTAGTATGGCTTTCCAATTGTGTTTTTTGATTTTGATAAGGTTAGGGTAATGTTGTACACGGTGGCACCATGATTACTGTGATAATTCATAGTCTGGTGTGGTCCAATCTGAATTGTGAAATGAGCATCCTGACAGAAAGTGTGTATATGTGCATCTCTCCGTGTTGCTGCTCCTTGAGTTCTGCTTTACACTGTAGTTTGCCATCATACTAAATATAATATAGTATTATACTGTAACACATTACAGCTTGAGGTTTCTAGAATAAAGTTGGTGGTTAATTGATCAATTAAAAAACAATACTCTACATTGCTGCTTCTGTACAGTCTATTATTTAAACACCTATTCAGCTTCTTAAAAATACGCTTGGGTCAAACTTTCAAGCCATTAGTATTTGCAAATTCAGCTTATACACTTTGACATTTTTGCTTAATTGGCAGAAAACGTGAAATGTTGTGGTACTCTTTAATACATTTTTCTTCAAATTACTGTGTGTCAAAATGATGACTGATTTATTTACAGTGCATTTATTTGCATCTGAACTATAACAGCCAAGGTAAGAGGTCTGTCAGTTCTCCTGCGCCAATCCCATTTGGGACATGAGCAAGGATTTGGGGGTTAAAAGCAATTTAAAGAAACAGGAGTTAAGTCAGTGAATGTGCCCAAGCTTTTTGTCATGAGGAATTAGCAGCAGTTTGTTTAATGTCTCTTGGATTATGATGATGTGAAAGGTAATTACGATCATGGTAATGATGAATAAAATGTGGATGCCTCCAAGGTAAAACAAAATGAGAAAGAAAGAGGCTGTAAATGAAATGATCAGCTGCTGACTATTGGAATTGCAGATATGCTTAAGACTGATTAACTTCAGTTTGATCAACGTCAAGACCGCATCTGTTTCAACAGAGTTGTACCATTCTCTCATCCTTACGTTCTGCCCTCTTCAGTCGTCATAAAAGAAAATCTCTGTATCTTTGTTACAATGCTTGTTTCCTTCTTTCTTTAAGAGGCTGTGACATCCATATTTAGTGTAGCATTGTGTTAATACATTCAGCTGGTAGCCTAAGTAGCATGTTGACAGTTATTGAGCCTGACTGAGCCGTCTGTGCCCAGCAGTTGTCATATTATATACAGGTTGACTCATGACACATACATTTAAATTATACTATAACAACAGCGAGGCCAAGCATATGAATTGATCACTGTTTGGAATATTTGAATTTATTCTCATATTTTCAAACTGTGCGGATGTTTCACTTCTTTAATTTTCCTAGAACCAGCATATTCAGGATAAGACGTTTGAGATATTCACAAACACGCATAAGAATGATTTGATTATTTTCCAGCATCATTTACCAGACAGCTTTATTGATGAGACCATTTTGATACTTAGGCACACAGCAGACAACAGTGAATTGGATCATTACTTATGAAAATTTGTGCATTAATATTAAAATTCTTCTGTCACATTAGCTCCCCAGATTAACACATTCAGACTACTTACTACTTCTGTCTGTACGATGAACTGTATCTATGCTATGTGTGTACTATGGACATCAAATGGCAGAATTGACTGATTGGCACATTAGACCACTTGCTAAATGACATCATCAGTATTTGAACTTTTGCTAATTTTATTTTTCCCAAATATAAGCAGAGCACCAGACAGTCATGTCAAGGAAGGTGCAGGTGGGACACTGGAATATACAATTTCAGAAACTGAAACACTGCCAAAGTGTTAGCCACAGCTGGCCAGGACATTAACCCAACAGTTTTTATGTCTGAATATGTGAGCCAGAGCACTTCTAGCCAGAATCATAGACTGACCAGCTATTTAGTCAGCTAGCAAGGATGTTAATGGACCCCAGAACTTTTTGTAGTTCTTCTTAAGAAAAAAGGATCTCTGCTGCCTGGTCAAACAAAGCCTTGTGATCATGTTTCTGTATTTTCTTTAGCTTTCATTTGTTTTATACATACTTTTGTTATGCATGTTGCCAGTGCTTTTTAATCATGATTCCTACCTATAGTGGAAAAGAAAGAAATACACTCAGCAGGCTCCTTACCAAACACTGACTTTGATTATCTTACAAAGAAAACTCACGCCTGTGTATGAAGCTGTTCGTTAAATAGGGAATTCTATGTAAGCCCATAGTAACGTGTTCTGTATAAACGGGAGTTTGAAAAATCAGATATTTTTCCCTGGGCATACAATTAATCTGAAATTGAGCACATTTGGTGATTAGTCATTCCAATTGTCTGACTTTGCTGGCTCCTATTTCAAAGGGACAACTTGTCTCTTTACGATGGTGGCACAGTGACAATGTGGCAATTAAACAGTGTACCAGTTTAGTGACGTAAATATCCTTTGGTATGCCAGATTCTGTCTGTTTAACACCTCAGCCTAAAGCCTTGCTTCACTCCCTTCCTTCTCTGTCCCTCTTCCCATCTCTCATTTTCTCTTTCTAGATTTCCTGAGGCATTGAACTCACCACAACACAGTCTTGTCTCCCTTACAGCTGGTGCATTGAATTCCTCCCCATTTGGACACGAGGAAATTATTTATTTACTGTCAGTGTAGCATTTGTGCTGCATAAAATTTGTTCTCCTTCCTTTTAAACATAACAATTATTGTGTTGTACAGTATTGTCTCATCCAAAGTATTTACTGTGTGAAATTATGAGTTGACTTTAGGGGGCTTTACTGAGGGTCTCCATTGACATCCTGTCAGGTGAATTTTAATAGGTTTCAAATAAGTCACCAGTCATATTACTGCTGACAGCCTAAGAGGCTGTCGTAGTTATCTTTAAAGTATGATTTCTGTCTTGCCTTGTTCTGTCGCCATTTCCCTTTGTACCTTTGTAACATATTAATATATTTTTCTTATTTTACTGACACAAATTTTGTATGTAAAATAATTCTGATGGTTCCAGCAAAACCAGTGTGAGCAAATTTTTCATGGAAAATGAAATTATATAAAAAACACATAAAACACACAAATAGATACATGTTTTGCATAAAACTTGTCATGTGCCCGCTGACATGAAATGCCATGTTTCCTATCTCTTGGCATTATATTAAATCGACAAAGCAAACATTGATGTTGTCAGACCCAGGAGGAAAAGCGAACAGATGTTTGGCAAACTGTGTGCCAGCAGGATCATGGGGATGTGATAGTGAGGTGTATGAAGAAGATGGCAGCAGGCAATGGACCAAGAGATCTCTTGTGTCAAGGCCAGCAGGCAAAGACAAAGGCATCAGAGGTGAGGCTCAGATTCTGAATGTAAAAACATGAGTTCTTTCAGCATCTTTTTAAAAAAGAGACATAAGAAAACCACTTAAAGTTTGAGTGGTGGAAATGTATTACTACTTTAATGGCAACTAGAATGTCAGACTTAATGGCACTTTGAAAAACCATATAGTATTTTGAATCCTTTAAAATTATTATCCACACTATAGTTTTGGCTTTTTACATGCCTTGGCATTTAAATGGCTTTGTATTTAACAGGCTTTTTATATGTATTATCCTGTACAAGCCACTAATTAAGGTGACACTTCATCCTGACACTTTTCATAGAAGCAAAAACACAGAATGTTTCACTACTCAGAAGCCTGTTGGATCATGTTGCACGTGAGTGTTGTTTTGTTTTGTACTGTATGTTTTGTTGATGAGGTCCTAATTATTTGCATATAAGAGGTGGCAGTTATTTATAATTGCAACTAATTACATGCCAAGTTCTATGTACAATCCAACCTGCAATTTTTAAGGTGTTACAAGTATCCTGAAAAATGTCTAGCCTTATTAACTAGCTGTTCAATGCGCATGCCCGACTCAAAGCAGAAACCAAGCCCAGCTAATATGAAATGGATAGTAGCCTGTAAGTGTAAGTCATGCTCCAGCTGGCATTTTGCCCTGAAAGAAGACAGATACCCCGCCCCTGTTTGGGTCTTTAACTATATCTTCCCGGTTCCCCTCTGCACAGAGCTAAACGTTTAACCTCTTCAATGACTTTTGTTTGTGAAAAAAAAAAAAAATCTGGGCATTGCTAGAACTGCAGTGGCACCTCTCCAGGCAGGATTAGAGTCTGTCGCTTATGCTCACAGATCAGTAAGAACTACAGCCTGTCTCTCTCTGATGGCACAAGAGCTCTAGGAGATGAGGGCCATACTGACACAGGGGCATGTTTTTGCTCCTTCTATTTCAAGCTTTAGTCACAGCCTTCCTGGTAAGTTTTTTTTTTTTGTGCTAATGTTAAAACAATTTAGGCATATCCTTTAAGCTTTGCACTTGTTTTGAGGTTGCCTAATTTTCAACATTACAGGGATAAGTGTAAACATCCTACTGACAGAGTAATTTGTGAGTGTATTAGGCAGGAAAATAGTTTCTTGGACATGATCTACTGTACATTTCATCAGTAAATCATTGCTAGTTTTTGGGTCATATTTCAAGTGCCATTTCCTGTACTTTGTAAAATGCTGTTTTAGGGTATTTTGATATTTGATATATATACAACACATTATGCGCTGCATGGGAGGATGGATGGATAGATGGAGTGGTGGTTTAATGTATAAATGGACTGTATGTAAGTTCTTGGGTAAAAAAGAATGGGGTCACTGCTGTCATGAGTAATGTGTTGCATCTCAGTTATGTCTCTTCTGTATTTTATACATGAATTCCCCTTATATTAGTCTGCATCCATACTCAGGAGAACTGGCATGATAAGTTGGCACTAGCTGCAACCCAGCTTTCCTCTATTTAGGAACAACAGTGCCTCCTGGGGTAACAAATGGCAGTGCATAATCAGTGTCTTCCTCTCTTTCCTCCCTCTCAGTCTCTAATGTATTCTTTCTCTTATACGGGTGCAGAACCTTTAGGTTTTTTTGTGAGAGCCATGAAGCAGCTCGGGTTAGGCTTTCAAGCAAGTGTTGCTGTGCAATGTTGTCACAGGGTTTGAATGTGAGAAAAAAATTAAAGAAGCTTTGAGTAAGAATGGAGTATTGTGAGACAGAGAAAAGAAAAGAAAAGAAAAAAGTCAACATCAAAGGAAATAAGTGAAGAATTTGTCTTAGCAACACACTTCACAGAAATGAAGGCCAGCATGTCATTCTTGGACAGTAAAAGTGTTTGATATGGAAGCTGTGCAAGCACATACTGTAGCAAGCAAGCAATTATAATAATGCCTCTACACAAAGCGTCTGCCAAGCAAAGTAAAAAGTAAAAAAAAAAAAATGTTTCTACACTGAATTGCCCCCCGGGCGAGACTCCCTGATCAACAGATTTCCCCAACAGACATCCCCCAACGCTGTCACTCACAACCAGAAGTCAAGACTAAACCAATTCACCTCCACATCATAGTCGTTTTTTTATTACCTATTTTTATAAGCAATTTCACACAGTTAGATATATAAAAAAGTGCAACACATTGGTCGTTGTTTTGTCCTGTTTGTTGTTGTTTGGTCCTCTCTTTTTTTTTTCAAAGTAAGATTTTGAATGAAATGTGCGTTATTTGTAATAAAGTCAGGTGTCACTGACATCGTTTAGCCCACCTCCGTGTCGCATTTGGGAGGTGAACTGTACTCTGCGCCCCCCTCATCCCCTCCCACACCCTCTCCTCTCCTCTAAAACTGCCATTGCCTCTACATATTCTTTATGAACTCAGATTTTCTTTATCTTGCATTTCAGCTGCAACTTCTCCACTTGTAAACCTGTTCTAAGATGTTTGCACTTAAAGTGCAACAGTAATATAACTGTTTTTAAAATATAATGTTCACAAACTGTCTATTAAAAAAAAAACTCTCCACTTGAGAAGTTAACAGGTTTTCAATTATATTGGACTTTGCCCCTTGACTTTCACCTTTCATGCCAACTGCAAATATCATATTCACATAATTGCTGTGGTAAGGAAGTATTTATGAGTTTTTAAGAGCACCAAACATCAAGTGGATTCTTGATTTGAGTAGCACGCTGGGTGCTCTGAGTGTGTTGTTTTGAGTAGTGAAACAACTGAACAATGTCCACTGAGGGCAAAATCTTGCATGTCTGCCTGTTGTGATTACAGGGCTTAGTATCTCCTAAAAAGTCTCCTTTTATTTTTTGACAATGGTCTGACATTTTTTCCAACCTTACTGACAGCAGCCTGGTTGTTGTCCTGCTTTCATCCCCTTGAATTGCTGAAATGTTTCCAGCATCTCTTAGCCTGTCTGTGCCAAGCAATCATCCATTGCTTTTCCAAACCCATCCCTCACCAGGACTTTTGCTTTGAACCTACAGAGACGACAGCTCCCCTCAGCCAGTGACAACAAGCAGCTTTTCGGGATGCCACCTTGGCAAGCACTGACTCTGGCACAACATGTTGCAGCTGTCCCTATGACCCTGTTCTGACCACTGATCTGGTCATATGGGTCTTGTTCTCTGGAACTTCTAATCTTGTTCTTTTTTCCTAGTACTGTTGCATTTTGTAATCAGCTATACAGCATGTGGTAGTTCCAGATTCCTTATTTCCAGAAGGTATAGAACCAAAATTCTAATGAATACTACATATAATATGCTTAGTACTTTAGTACTTTAGTACTTGCTACTTTAGTAGCATGAAAACAGGCATTCTATAAATGTAATCATAAAAATAAAATTATACTATATGTTTATGAAATTTAAGACCAAGCTCAACTCTGACCTGCATTTACTGTAATCTTTGGTGATTTAAAATCCCATATTCCATGTTCACTGTCACACATGAAAATACGTGCAGGGTTTAAATCACAAAAAATAACAACATATCATTATGAATGCTATGACTGTGATGAAAAAAGACTCTTTCAAAACCAGTGTGCAAAATGTACATAACTGTCTGTTTTGCAAAAAAGAGTCTCATTTAGAGTAATGTAGAAAGATCAGATGCAAACTACTCAAGGAGAAAATATAATTTTTGCAAAGCAAGGGCTTTTGTTTTTGATGTCTGAAACATGGCAGTATGAATAAAGGCTGCAAGGAGAAACTGTGCTGACAGGTGTGTTCCTTGATGTACAGTTTTGTACATCACAAGATAAGATGATGCAGGTGATTATGTGTGCAGTGATAAGAAGCAGGTCAGACGCAATCATTTACCAGTGCTTTGTTCTGTGCACAAAGTGAAATGCATGGACTAGAGGAACAGTCACTGTAGAAGCAATGCCATTCATCCATCCATTATCTCTTTGGCTTATCCCGTTGAGGGTTGCACGGGTCCTGGAGCCAGTTCCGGCTAACACTGGATGTGAGGCAGGATATACCCTGATTGACAGTCTTTTACAAATGGAAGCAGATAACTTCACATTAAAAAAAATAAAAATAAATCTAGACAATGGAAGAACAGCTTTATGTACATCACATGTAACTTATTCATATATTGAACCTCATTCAAACTTTAGTCCCCAGTAGAGCAACAAAGTAAACCAATTTCTCAGATCATAATAAACAAATATTAGGTACCGCAGAACATCACCACAATGATAATTAGTCAAATGTATTGAGATGTGGATCCTAACCCTTGTCTTTTAAACCCTTATGGGCGATTGTCGTGAATGAGCCTCAAACTGCTTTCGGCATGAATGCAGGCGAATGCAGGCGAATGCAGGCGAATGCAGGCGAATGCAGGCGAATGCACCAAATGCGTAGGTTTTGCTAAAATATTGAAATATGTACATGCTTATTGGTTGCTTCTACTGCTGATTTATCAGATAGTTATTTACATATTTCAGTATGTTGTGTTTTCACAGTGTTAAGCAAATAATGGAAGCATATGTGTAATTATGTATTCAAGTACAACATTCCTGTGTATACTGTATATTTAAAATGTTTTGATAAATTTAGTTCCTAATTAATTTGTATAATTATTGTAACATTCATTAACATTTGACATCATCATAAACATTTAAATCTACAGTGTTTCATGTCATATGCATAGTATGGAAAACATGCTACTTTGTACAATGAAAGTCTTCACTGTCCACAATGAATGGCAAGTACAAGAAACAATTTAAAAGGTATAAACTAGATGATGAATGAATAATGCAGAAATAGAAAATATAATATCATTTTCCACTGTATGAGCTGAGTAACATAACATCCAGTTATGTGCAAAACAGCACAAAAATAACATGCGTGTACAAAAACATACAGTGGTGTGAAAAAGTGTTTGTTATGTTTCTGCATATTTGTCATACTTAAATGAATTACTTAAATTAATAAATGAGTCTTTCACATCGCTGTGGAGACATTTTGGTCCACTCTTCTCAGCAGAGTTGTCTTAATTCAGCCACACTGGAGGTTTTCTGTGCATGAACCACCTTTTTAAGGTCATGTCACAGCATCTCAATTGGATTCAAGTTCGGACTTTGACTATGCCAACCCAAAACATTCATTTTGTATTTAAAGCCATTCGGAGGTGGACTTGTGATGAGTCTTGGATCATTGTCCTGCTGCAGAACCTAAGTGTGCTTCAGCTTGAGGTCACAAACTGATGGCCTGACATTCCTCTGTAGGATTTTAGTGGTGCTCGCAGATGAGTATTTCCTCACTCTCAATGGTTCTTTCGGAAAGTTTTCTCAGTTTCCCCAACGTAGTTTCTCCTTTTATCGTACTCCAGTTGTGAGTCAGAGACACATTCTAGGGATAGTGGAGTTTTTAGGGAAATAAAATTTTTGTGCCTACTGCAAGAAACATTGCCATATCATTGGTAGCTGTTTTCTGTTGAATCAAAAGAATAAGTATCTAAAAACAGGTGCTCTGGTCAAAGCGCCGAAATCACGGCAGTCCCGATTGTCTCTGAGGGTCCAGATAATCTTGAACAGAAATATCCTAAGGTGTTTTCTGTGTGCACTGTATCATGGGCTATGGCCACATTCCCTGGCATGTGATTTGGTGAATGCTTTCATGGCTGAGCCTGGCTGATCTGCTGTTAAGTAAGGAGTGTTCTGTATCGTCATCTGTGGCTCAGGAGTCTTGCGAGGTGAAAGATGCCCCTATTCCACTTCATTTGTCAAGGAAACACCTTGTGTCAGAGCAAAAGCAAGATCCTACCCTCAGCTCTCTTTTTGACATTGCTGTGTCTGAAGAAGAGATAGCAGAGATGGCATCTGGTTATTTTCACAAAGTGGGTGTTATCCTGCGTAAGTGGATGACAAATGGAGTGTGGTGAGTCAATCTGTGGTTCCACACGTTTCGTTATGAAATTCTTGCTCTTGCCCATGACAATCCCCTAACTGGGCATTTAGGGGTGAATAAAACATATCTTATCATATTTTTTTAAAACGTGATGTAAAACAATATCATTTTGTGATTTTTGCAGCACGAGAGATGGTTGAGGAATCTCTTGGTTTCAGTCCAGCTGAACTTCTGTTCGCTCACAAGGTACGCGGTCCTCTTAAACTGCTAAGGGAGAAATGGCTGTTAGACAATGAGCCACAGAATTTGTTTGACTATGTTAGCTCTTTTCGTTCCAGGCTCCACCGTGCTTCTGAGTTAGCGAAAACAAAATCTTGCCGCAGCTCAGAAGAAAATGAAGGGTTGGTTTGTTAGGAATGCTAAGAACAGGCAATACAGTCCAGGGGATAAAGTACTGGTATTATTTTTGTAGGCCGGCCATTTCTGGGAAGATTCACCACTGCTCTATTTGTGGATAATGTCTCAACAGGTTTGGTAGTAATCAGGCCTGGGTGTGGCTAGTAAAATTTAACTTAGGTGTCTAAAAAACGCAATTAAACGCAGTGACTTCGTGTTTTAAATAGGGGGGTAATTATTTTGTCATAATTCTGGTCATGTAGGTTTGGATAGTTTTTTTTCTAAACAAATAAAATCATCACTTATAAACTACATTTTATGTTTACTTGGGTTATTTTTGTCTCATATTTAAATTTGTTTCATGATTTGAACCTTTGAACAAATATGCATAAAAGTGAAAAAACAAATTTCTTTTTATATTATTGTAAACATATTCAGGCAGAAAGGGGTTAAGAGATAACTGAAGATTGTCTGTCAAGGTGTCTGAAGATAACTGTCAAAAACAGGTAATCCATTTCATTTTAACTATGCAGCATAAAGTAATAAGTCATGAGATTTTATTTTACTTATTTTTATTTACTTTATGTTCCGTCCCATCCTCCATTCCTTGCCAAATAATAAAAGCACATTGAAAAGATGTGATGGCAATGTATCATGTGCAATAGTCGCCACAGGCAGCCACCAGTGTGTGCCAGTAGGATCGTGGGGGTGATAACCCGTGTTGCTGTTATGGAGGGGATAAGTATGCAGGTCAGTCGACAGAACGTTGGTGTTCAAACTTCAGATAGGCATAGTGATGACTTAATTCTCTTTTCTGTTTCCGTACTGCACTTACAGATCTTTCTTTTTAACCTCTTTTCTCAGGCACTGTATTTGACAAAGGCCTGGTGTCAAATACCTACCTGCTTCTCAGGGTGATTAAATCAATTAATTTATCCTAAGTACAGTTTAAGTTGCAAAAAGTCTATTTATCTCCACATTACTTGAGTGTTTTTCTAATTAGGCTGTGTTATCTTCCTAATGCAGTGTTGTGTTAAAATTAGTTCTACACAGACATGTTTTTGTTTGTGAATGTTCACTGTGGTGTTTCTGGACACAGTGTCTCTTGGGTGCCTTCCCCCTCCATTTTGTTCCTTACAAACACACCAGTGCAGGTAGTATGGGGTGGCGGGGTAATGTACACTGCATTATTTATTGGTTCTCATCCATGTCAATGCTTTGAGGCCATTTCTCTGTGACATTTTCGAGGTTGAGGAAAGAAAAAAAAACAACAAAACAATGTAATTGTGAGAAAGACCTTCATCTCAATACAATAGAGCTGAAAGAAGCGTGACAGATGAAGCAAACACCTCGATTACAACTCACAATTCCTTCTCTTAATACCAGTCTGTGCAGCCTGGTGTGTGGATAAGATGTACAAGAGACTGGAAACATAGCAGCATACCAGGGCTGCTATATTACATGAGCTCCACATAATTATATGAGAGATACATTATGTCGCTCACATCCCCCTCATTCCATCTTCACAGGCCTCTCTTTCATCTGTCAAGTCTAATGAACAGATGTTGCTCAGCTGTTGGAGTCAACATGATGGACTGAGTTGCTGGCAGGCACATCCTTCTGCTGAGAGAAAGTGAGTGGGGTCATCTGGACAGAGAACAGCATGCCAGGGTGCCTTGCCTCTTCTGTGTTTCTCACCTTCTTTCTTCCTCATCTCTGACATTTAGGAGCCTTTACAGCCCGAACCCCATCCGCAGCACTCTACCACCCACTGTCCTGTCCGTCTGAGCCCTTGTCAGCTATTCTGTTCAACTGATCACTTACCTGTAATGTGCCCTTGTCCACAACTGGAGAAGCCAGTCAGTGAAAAGGTCAGAATATTTATAATAAGGTCAACAAGGCCTCCGAGGGATGAAGAAGGGAGGAAGGAGAGGAATAGTAGTAAGAGAGATACGATAGAATGAAGGATAAACGAAAAGTCGCACAGTGTTTTTGAGATGGACAAATCACATACTGTAAGAAAGAAAGTGACCAGAAATATTTTTTATTGGACATACCGGTCATGTTTCAATAAGAGTGTCTGCTAAAAAAAACATAAACATGAGGTTGACAAAAGAATTACAGCACAGTGGTTTAAACAATTTTGCACAATGTTATCCCGACGATAGCTGTGTTATTTTTGTTTATGACAACCTTGGTGGTAGAAAGATGGCATTTATGGTACAAAGTTACATTTCATGAATGGGCACTTTTAAATTGATTATATGTTGCTCTAAATCTTTGTCTATTGCCAAAAGTATTATATGCAGAAATTATTATGCTTTGTATAAAAAAAGTCAAAAAGGCTAAAAGTGCCATATTGAGATCACTATGATATGAACAGTACAGGCTCTAATATGTAACGATCAATGATCATGTAACCTGCCCAGTGTTTACAACAGCAAACAAGCCAGAAACATGAATACGCTGTCAGACTGGGCTGTCCTACCAAAGACCAAGTAATTTATACTCTTCTTCCACAGCACAAAAAAAAAGTCCAAAGTTTGCTATTTTCCATATGCAGACCTAGACATGTTCTTGGCCCAGCTGTCAGAATCAGTTCATTGTCTGTGTTCCAACCTGAAAACTAGCGCTGTGCTTCATAGTTTAGGTGTTCAGTATTTTAAAACTCTGGGTCAGAAAAATAAATGAATGTGGGCTGGGATAAAACTAAGTTATCTCATGTTCTTAGCTGGTCACAGAAAAGTTGACGCACCTCACTGCGGATATATATTCATTTAAATTAACAGCAGGCTTCTTCACAGCAAAAGTACCTAGGGCAGAGAAAAAGATTGTCAGTGATGAACAACTTGACCAACAAAGCTACCAAAGATTCATCATTGTGACTTTATATTGCCAGTAAACAGCAATTTGGAATTATATTTATATATAATTCCAATTTATTTATTTATTTATTTATTCACTTTTATCGTATACCAACATTTCCTAAATTTCTGCTTTCTGCAATATGTGCGCATAGCCACTAGAATAAGGTTAAAGTTAAGGAAAATTCTGGTGTTGACAATACTAAATTGAGATACTGTTAAAGTCATGCAATTTAAAACAAATTCTTTAAGATTACATAGAGTACAAAGGGTGTGGTTCCTGTAATACAAAGGTTTATGTTAACTGCAGGTCTTTATGAGCATCGCCTTGGTTTAAGTTTTGTAAAGACTCACTGACACTTACAATGACTGGACAAACTACATCTAAAGTTTCCACCACCTACATTATACACTAAATGGGTCAGTAATGACTGACGTTCTGGTGTTCTGCAGAGCTCATATTATTATATGCTAATTTGTTCTAATATAACTGAGCTGGTAGATTTTAAACTTAGTAGAGAAGGAGAAGGTGACAGGTCCATCACTCCCGTGATAATCTCCCTGTAACAGGATGGCACCTGCTCCCACACTCAAGTATCCACCTGCAGTGCTGCTGCAGTGCAAATTGTGCTTGCACTCATGGAGCAACACAGAGGAGTGTCTGCAGATTTTCAAAAACCTTTTGACATTTGTCAAAAAGCATTCCAGACATACTTAGCCAATGCCTTCATCAAACCTGTCAAGGCTCCTGTAACTGAGGATATTTTTTTCAAACTGGGTGTTAACAACACACTTAGTATTGCAAGAGTTACATTTTAGTAGTATGGTGGCAGACCATGAGTGACAGCTGTAACTTTATCCTGCAAAGCACTCTTGTGGTTGGACCACCATACCCAGGTACATGATGGCCTTGGCAGACACACATTTTAGTTTAGTCAACCGCAGCCGAGCCAATCTGTCAAACATCTTCTTCGTTATTGCATTTCCTATTTCGTTATCTTCAGCAGGATGCACTGCTGCTCATAACACTGCTTGTGCTCAGCCAATGTAACAATGTGCAGCTAAAGGCCATGTCTTGTTTGTCATCATTGGTTTCAGCACATTTACAATGTCCTCAACCATATCTCATTGAACAGGGGTTACATCCAACAAGCACACTTACTCCACCAAGACATATGTTGACTTCTACCATGTGGAACCATTTCGAAACAGTTAATGTTCAGGGACATTTTGGTAATCTTGATTTTGCACAGTAATGGCAACAATATGCCAAATCAGGTCTTCCTTGAATACATTTTTAACACAATAACAGAACTAGTCTTGATGCTATGCTTTTGCAATGGCTGATAAATATTTAAACCCACAAACCCCCGTTGAAGTGCTGACATGTACTGTCAGCCAGCTGTTTAACAAGACTTTGCCTAAAGGGATTAATAAAATAAAATAGGTTATTATTATTATTAGTAGTAGTATTATTAGTATTATGTTAATTAGGCAATGTAATACAAAATCTTGTTGCTTGATTGAAGTTCAGATTTGATTTGATTATGGTTTTTATCAAATGTTGACAAAACATTGCCACGCACTTTATCATATTATGACCTTATTGGTATTTCAGTTGTTAATTTAGGTAAAACATACAGCAATGAATATGGCTATATTTAATTTTTTGGGGAATTCAAAATAAATTAATTTTCATATTAAATAAATGCAATCAACAAAGCGTGTTATTAATATACTAACTCTGAAATACAAAAGCAGCAAGGGATGATAGATAGAGAATATATGTGTAGTACTCTCCTCACTGCTGCTGAACATCTAATTGATTCACTTTAAGTCTAATTTTTGTGAATATTCAGCCAGTAAATATAAGTTTTTTTCTAAGAATGTAGAAAAAAAGGGTTATACATGTAATGATAACTTCACAACGGTCATAATCTGCATCGTCATCCTGCGTGATGGCTGTCTCCACTTAGCCTTCAATCAAACAAGTGGAGTCACAGTCAGCTGCTCTTTCACCCAAACAACCACCGAAGTCCACGTATTTTCCTGTAAGGTCCTTGCTGGGGACAAGGACTCATTAGTGTTTATTCTACAAAAGAAACGTTATCAAATGGATCCTAGTCCACCTCAGAAGTGATTGGACAGTCCATTGTATTGGATGTTTACACTTGTATTTTCACTGTCCACTTCTGATCCTCCTGACATTTTTAAACCAAGAGTAAACACGGTCAAAGTGTCAGGATTTCTCTTATTCAGCTGAAACTTTGGAAGTTTTACCATGACACAGATTTCATCCAATGCTTTTCCTCTCTGAGCAGTGATGTTTTGTTCTGCTGTTCTTTTCCTTTACAGTGCAATGGAACATAGCAGAAAACATCACTTATTCTGTTTGTAAATGTGGTGTTATTTATACATAAACCCAAACCCAATCAAAATTACCACAATCGTACTGTGAACTAAAGCTTAACATCAACAACAATTAATCTTCATCGTCATTGATTAATATATTTCATCACAGTTTTATTTATGAAGTTAAAATGCAGAATTTCTTTCAGTGGGTGTCGCAGAGAGAACTGGAGAGCTTACATCACAGAACGCAGACACCAAATCCTTTGCCCTGCACAGTAAGCTCTGGGATTCCCAATGCACTGAAGAGCTCACTACCCTTTCCTCTCCCTCTGTTTCTCTCCCTCTCCCTCTCATTGTTGCTTTTATTTTCTCTGTCAGTCTCTCACCACCCATGACAGATGTGATCCAGAAAGAGAAGCCACATAGGTACTGTCCTGTGGAAAGTACAACTGGATCATGGAGCAAAATGGAGGTGAGAAGTGGAAGGTTTAATCAGAGGTAATTAAAGGAATAGTTTGGGATTCTTTAACCTAGTCTTAATACAAAATTAAGGTACACAAATATATATTCAATATTTTTTGTTTGCTAAAACTGTTCCTACTTTCCACACTGTGTGTAAACGAAAGATATTTCTATGCAGCAGCTGGTAATTAATGCGAGTAGTAAAAGAGTGAAAGTCCTAAATACACTGTAACTTTAAAAGACATAAACTTGATTTAGCTTAGTGGGACACCCAGTGACATGTACTTTGAAGTGCATTTTTGCATGAAACAAAGCTTTATTTAGTCTTAAACTAATCTACTATATCTATCTACTTATAAACATTTAAATTCTTTAGTTAGTTACAAAATATGGTGTGTACATCGTGTCAAGCACAATAACCTATTTGCAACAGCAGGGTGGGATCTTTATGAAAGTCCATGTGGGGTGTCATATGCTTGTTACTAACATCTTTAAATTCAATGACAAACAATCGTATTTGTCCACAAGAACACATATTATAAGACAGCTGAAAGACTAACAGGCTTCATTACTTGTGGGGTTATCAGACTGGCAGATAAAGGCCTTTAAATTTCATCTGGACTTTCACTGATCTCCGCAGAAAGTCCAAACTATGAGGACTGTGCTGGGGGAAGCCCATGTTGTGTCTTATTCCCAATTCAATAAGAAATGCAATTGCTTTTTCTCACATTTTACTCCCATTCTACCACACTCAACCACCTTATTCATCTAATCTCATTCCTGAGCCAAGAGCCTCCTTGATATGGAGAAAGACAGACACAAAAAATGGGCAAAGATATGGCATTATATTAAGGATATAAAAAGATAAATAAAATAGATCAAGATGATTAAGAATACATTGGCCATTATTTATATAATATTTATGTGATTAATTAATTATTCATGAAGCCATTGTAATTGGATTATGTTTAATGCAGATGTTTAATGTTCCTTCTTGGCAAAAACCTAGTATCATTTCATCATTCTCATCTCCTATGTACTTTTCTGGCTACTCTCACTCAGCTGCCATTATAAGCTAAGTATTAAAACAGCTAGTGAAACTCTTTTTAGCGTTTTAAACACATGATTTTTTAAATACTGATCAATAAATTTACAGGGTTTTACACAATAAATAAAGTTTATACTGTGTAATATAAGTAGATAATATCTACACATAAACCACAGGCTTTTCTTGCTGCCATAAACATTTACAAAAATAATAAATCAATAATGAACACCACAGCACTTGGCACACTAATTATTTTGTTTATTTTATTCTGTCTAAATGTGTAATCTCTTGTTTGTGGTTCTGTTACTGTGTGCCATGTCCAAGATCCTTTTCTGTAATGACAATAACATTTCTGATTTTGCTTCTGAATTAATTTGCATTTGCAGTAAATGTTCAAAAGTACATTAACTTCCACTTCTCAATTAAGGAAACATGTACAGTTTACAATGAGTGAAAAGGCATGACAACGTCTTGAGTGGTAACAGTTTCAATTAGGTAGTTAAGTGTATGTTTTACCACTACTTACTGTGTGCATTCAGCCATTCTCGTGTTTGTTTGTCAGGCGTTTTTCTTACTGTTTAATTACTTTGTTTCCTTTTAGTTGTTTTACATTGTCTTATGATTCCATGAGAAGTTGCTGCTCAGATAGGGATTAATAAGGGTCCCAAGCCCTTCTCCATCACCTCATCAGTGAATCTGAGCTCGACCATGCAGGCTTGTTCATATAACAGTGCACGTGCATTTATCAGAATTACTTCAACCTGACTTTACCTACTTGATACTGTCCTATCCCAGCTTGGTTGTCCCATCCAGGAAGCACTGACTTAGCTGGGTCATTCTCAGCTTTATTTAGTTAGCCTGGATTTCTTTATTCTGCTTTTGAAATACCCTCCAGGTATGAAGAATTGTGCAAAACAGTTATTACGAGTTTGGATGGATATCACTCAGTTCCTGACTGAAGCATCTGTGGCAGTAATCTCCAGCTGCACAGCATAAAACACTCTTCACTGTACTATGCAGTTCAAGTTCCATTGTTTTTCATCACAGCATGGTTCATGATTACACACTACTAACTAGTGGACCTCCCTAGGAGTTCATCATAATATGGGAACCCTCACAGGAGCAGCTTTATGGGACAAGTACACCGAGCAAATCCATTTGTTCACAAAGAAAATTCATGCCAACACAGAGACAAGAGAAAATAACAACAATAACAAAGCTGCTGACTACAGTGTGAGCCTTAGTCTCAATACATCAAACAAAACATGATGTAGATTAAAAATGCTGAAATAAACTTGTAATGTTTATTCTTTAGAAAAGAATGTGTCTACACTATGTAGAATATACTGCATGCCACTCTGTACAGTATAATACAGCACAATACAACAACACAGTCAATATATGGTTTCAGTGGTTTTAACAAATATCGAACAAGTTCCACAAAGGTACTAGATGTGAATAATAATAATAATATATCTGTGCAGAAAAATAGACCATTTTCTTTCTAAATGCTGTCCAAGTTTAGCGGTGCACTGGAAGGTCACTCCCCTGATAAGGATTTCGTGCCTGCTAATTTGGGATGACAGCCTCTGTCATAGACAATGTTTTTTTTCTAAGGCCTGATTATCACCAGAGCTGTCCATACAAATGACAGAGAGACCTTAAGGGACATCATTTTCTATTTAAATATGTAGTAGTCTAATTACAGATAAATGTCATATTAGCTGCATGAGATATATAGACCTGGAGTGAATAGGTGGTTGAGGAAAGAGGTGAAAGACTCATAGGGGGAGGCGTGAAAACAGAAGAGATAATCTGTGGATCTAATACCGCTGTCCAACATCATTAGCGCACTACAGTTTGTTGTTTTAAAGCTAAAGTATGAGAGAAAATGAATGCAAAATAATCAACTTGAATAGTAAATATGATGTAAAAAAAATATTATCAAGACTGAAGAAGACTGAAGAAGACAGTGAATGTGATATTCGATATATTGACTAATCAGTAGGTACATATTTATACAAGTATATACTTTAAGACTTGACAGGATATAATCAAATAATCAATCAGGTATGGTTAATTTTAGTCAATCTTCAATATTATACTTGACAACTGACATTTCAGTTTGAAACTGGTGCAATCAGGACTAGTATCTAATTGAGAGGATGAGACAGCTTAATTGCACTTTAATTAAGGGCTTATATCCATTGTATCACATAATAGACTTATTTTTTATTCAAAGAACACACATTCACCATTCACTGGAACACAGAAAAATCCACCCTGCACGAGCTAAGGATAGCTTTTTCAATCAGTTTACAGATGACCCAGGCATTGTGACTTTCTACTAGAGCATGTCTCTGTGCTGCAGCTCTGAAGAAAATCTATTCTTTGGTTAAGGCTCTATTCTAGTCCTGAATTAGACCTCTCAGTAAGCACTTATTTCCAGGCAGTATACCCTCTCCAAAGTCCCCCACTCAAATGGTAATGTTAAAAAAGATTAGAGGTGGTTAAATTGCTGTTAGAACTGTAATTGGCAGGACAAAATTTACTCCCATGCTGGCAAATTGGGTACAGTTGTAACCATAATCTGTTAAAACTAGCGTGACTAGCTAATTATACAACACACACAACTTTTATCACTTTGTACAGCAGTTATTTTCACTAGTCCACTCTAGGTGTGCTATATCAGCTCAATTCATCCTATACCCTACACAAAATTCATGAGATTTAGTGGATTTTGTGTGAACATAGGCCTACTGTATGTCGCATGCAGCAGAGCAATCAACTTAAAACAATCTTATGACACTGCAGTTTGTGGACTGGTAGAGTAATATTTTATGAACCAAAGTGATGAAATAATGACGGTGTAAGAAAAACAGAATCTATGAATTTTATCAGCTGTATTTGAATTTCATTTTTGAAATGGGAGGTAATGTGGGCACAAGTCAGTGGACACAGACACATCTCAATGAAATGCAGCCATTGTTTATAATAGCACAAAGTGTATTGTTAAATCAAAATTTTATTTCTATCTGCCCCCTTCATTTTTTAAGCTTTTAGACACATTTTATTCTGTACTGAATTATCCATCCATCCATCCATTATCAACCGCTTATCCGAAGTCGGGTCGCGGGGGCAGCAGCCTAAGCAGGGAAGC
>JAUYWH010000024.1:8764863-8861324 GCA_034779795.1 Ctenopoma multispine | reverse complement strand
TTGTGCCGCTTAGGCGCCATGTTTCCTGCTGGGTAAATGACGCTACGCGACGTGCGTGATGACGTCATTCGAGGCGACGGGAATCGATAGGGGAATCGTTTGCAAAAATGGCAAACATTACCAAGGAATTGAAACAGTGGGAACCGGTTCTCAAAAAGAACCGGTTTTCGATGCCCATCCCTAGTCACCACCATTCTGAATGTTATTGTGAGGACAGACAATGTCCTCTGCCAAGTTGCCCATAGCTAAAGCCACAGTAATGCCACAGATCTATGGTCACATTTGCCGGCCTGATTAATGTGTGTGCGGGGAGTCAGATTTTTTTTTCTAACACCTTGTCTGAATCTTTTTTTTTCTACCACTTATTTCACCTAAATATTTTTTTCTACCACATGACCCCTAAGGGGCTCTGTAGTTTTTGAATGGACTATAGGCTACATATAGTTTTAACTTATTTAAAGTATGTAGTTTTTGTCTCATTTCAGATGGATCTATAGGCTACATCCAGTCTTCTCAGCACAGATGGACAGTTGGATAGAATTAAAATTTGGAGTGCTTCACTCTCAAAGGCTGTGAAAAAATGGCTCAGTGACAGCAGCCCAAAAAGGATAAGAAAAAGGGAATTAAAAGTATAAATAGCAGGAGTGGGGAAGATTACAAGCGTTTGACAATCTGTGTGCCAGGCAGAGCACACACAACACAGTGTCTATCAACTGGATATTCTCCCTAACTTGGAAGGACAACAGGGGTCGGGATTTGGCCATCAAGGGTACAAGCTGTCCATGTCCTCCCTTATCATGTCCCTTGGTTCCCTTCACTAAATCCCTGAGTTAGACATCAAGGCTATTGTGATCTGATTTCATCCTGGTTATCTAGTTCAGCATATCCAGTTGTTTTTTACTTCATTACACTGGAGAATACTGCTGTTGTGGCCAAAATGTTTCGAAATGTTACAATACAAAAGCTGCAAAATGTGTTTAATGCTTCCTACAGAAAATTGTGCCATGGTCTTCGTTTTCACCTTGAAAAGAGTAATCTACAAAGATTTTTAAACTTCAGCACTACTTTTTTTCCGTTTGTATTTGTCAATGATAAAACATTCAGTGAGTACTTAACAACTGTCTCATACCAATGCAAATGTACGACTGAACAAACAGTCCCCAGATATGATGGGAGGTGTAAGTATTAAAAATGGTAGGGGAAAGAGCTATTTGAAATGTGGTATTTTTTTTCATCCATGCGCTCCAGATAAGGTCCACTGAAGATTTAAGTAGAACCATGTCAAACAGGACACCAGAAAGTCACCGCTGTCCCTATGCCACACAAAAAGAGAAAATAAGAGCAAAAGAGATCTGTGCCTCTGCTTAGCGTTGAGATACCAATGCCATCAGTCACAAAAAACTATTTTTGAAAATTTGGTATAATGCAGTAATCTGTAATTCAAATCAACACCATTCATTAAATGTGTTTACTATTTTTTATTTAAAATTTTTAAATATATTTATTTAATTGTTTGCATCTACCTGGCAATGTTATGGCTCATAGCCCTTATTACATTTACATAAACCTCTTATATGCAAATTATGGATGCCTGTTTATCTTTACTAGACATTCAGTTACTGGAAAAATACAAGGCTTGGCTACAAAACAAAATGTGCATCTCAAATCCATATACTTCTGTACACCAGCAGATTCATGCATCTCCAGTGCTGTTTTCATACTTCTTTTGCCTTTGAACAGATAACAGAGAATTGGTTTTTGACTGTGATCTAATAGCATTTGTAAAAGTCATGATCATGCTTGCCAGAGGGGTGGGTGTACTTTAGCACAACAAACATGATGTGTAACCTTCTAAACCAGCTTGCCATTTGCCCCCAAACTCTTTTGCACATATGACTGATTCTTACCCATGTTGCAGAGCAGAGCACAGAGTCTTTAATGCAGTATTTTCTTCTGGTTGGTAATTAATATGCCTTGAGTGGATAAGCTATGGTGACCTATATCCATAAAGCAATGCCAGCACCATCCGTCACATACATTGTGTGGTACTCCTCCTCCATCGCTCAGACCCATTTTTCATCTACTTTTTTTTAGCTAGAGCGACAGTTCTCTATAGGTTGAGTGGTATTACTGCATTAATGTAAACATGCACAGTAGTACATATAATTCCCCTAGTTTTACCTTGTTTTGTTCTGTATTTCTATTTTTGTCTTTAAGACTTTCTTGTTTTATTTTTATTTTTTTATATCTGAATTTAATTTGTAAAGCACTTTGTTCAGTTCCTATGGCTTTTAAACATGCTATATTTCCCTCACCCAGGAAAAGGTACCCCGGGCCCCACCCTGGGCCCCACCCTGGGCCCCACCCTGGAGCCAGGCCTGGGGGACTGGATGTCTGCAAGTGCCTGGTGGCCTTTAAAAACGCTTGGCCCGAAAGAGCAACATCGGCCCGCTCTCTTGTGGGGCCATCCCTTGGGAGAGGGGCCGTAGCAGTTGGGTGCATTGTGTTTCTGGTGGTGGCCACAGGCTGAAGCCCTGATGTTCCAGTCCTTGGTTGCTGAAACTGGGTCTTGGGACACGGAATGTCACCTCTCTGGCAGGGAAAGAGCCTGAACTAGTCCAGGAGGTTGAAAGGGGAATTGTCTAGATATAGTCAGCCTCACCTCTGGTCTGGGCTCTGTAACCATCCATCTCAAAAAAGGCTGGACTCTGTTCCACTCTGGACGTTGGGGTTCTTTCCATTGGATGAACGAGTTGCTTCCCTGCGTCTTCAGGTTGGGGAAAGGCCGTGACTGTTGACTGTGTTCATGCAGCAAATAGCAGTCTACAGTACCCAGCCTTCTTCCAGCAGAACAACAAAAACCCCAGGAGAACCACCTCTTCCAGTCTATTGGGGGCTGAGCTCCCACCGGAGGAGCTAGAAGAGGTGGCCAGGGTCTGGGTTTCCCTGCTTTGGCTGCTGCCCCTCCAGCCCAATTCTGGATAAGTGGAAGATTATGGATGGATAGATGAATGAACTAAATTGAAATGAAATGAAACCAGTATAATGCTGATAGTTACAGAAATATGAGGCTGGAGAAAAGTGTAACTTACTTCAGTAATCATTAAAATTCCATTCAAAGACAACTTCTTTCAGACTCTGTGTGCGTGTGTGTAGCTTGGTTAACAATGTCTACAACCTGACCTTGCCAGACTGTTTCAAAAACACATGCTGGCTCCTTTGACATCTGTATGTCAGCAGAGCAGCATGAATCTTTGTAGTCTAAGGTCATCAGTAAATCATTCTATTACACTACACTAGCTGCTGATGTCTGCACAGCCAAAGTTCTTTGGAGGTATTATAATGAATGAGTCTTTAGAAGTATCTCTATCTTGATACATATGGAAACATTGTCTTTTAGGTCATGCCAAGCTGATCTGAAAGAACTAAGTCTGATAAAGGCTAATTGACAACATACTTTGTTAGGTTTTTAAGATTCACATGAGCACGCTACAAAGACTATAGCAGATGGCCATTCAGCCCTCCGAGGAGCACATAGATTGTCCACTTATCTTGTCAGTGGTCAGCAATTTTAATTCAACAAGATTCTACAGCCATGCCATCGGTTCCGTGAAGCGGACTTTTGCAAAACCATACTTTGAGCTAAAGACTAACTTCAGCTTGATAACATGCTTGCAGATCTTCAACGGACTTATCGCTATTTTGCTTAAATGTTCTATATTATTGGCATTTTCTAATTAGCACATAACAGGTCAATAAAGCAGATTTTGATTGTCATTTTTATACTACAGAGCTCTTACAGCTGCAGAAGACCTTGCACCATTTGTTGCTCCTGACACCTGACTCTCCAAGGGGTACCTTGAGAGAGTGTGGTACACAGAATAAAAGACTAGACCCTTGCTGTTGAAAGAGGGTATCTAACATATTTAGAGTCAGCCAACTGCTAGCAATATCTTTAGGAGTGATTATATTTGAGGTTGACCTCTAGACTTGAGGTTGACTTCTAAATGATTATTATAGTGACTTTTTGCTACTGTGGAGGTATTCTTACATTCAAGCTCAAACAAACTCAACAAAAATTAAGGCTGTGAGGCAGATGTCCAAAGACAATATAAGAGCAAGTAAGGCCTAGAGTTGCATACAGATAGGATGCATAATGAAGCATGGTTTATGTGATTACAGTATATTAATATTTATGGATGAATATTATAATGTTATAGAATTTTTTGCTTTGGCTCCGTCTTTCCCCTTGGAGAAATGGTCTGTGATTTTTCTCTTACGGGATTTATTGTCAGCATGTATTTAATATAGTAGGATAGGAAGGGGTTGTCGCTCTCTTGCTATGATGTTTTTTCCTGGTCTTCTCTGTTTCATCCACTATTAATTTATGCAGTTTCATACTGCCCTGTAATAACCTTGCTACTCACCAGTCCAGCCCCCTCCCTCCTGGTCACCTGCAGTGCAGTGCATCAGCTAATCATACATCTGTGTATAAATACCAGAGTGATCCAGCTAGTTGCCAGATTGTCTTATGTGTCTCAGTAGCAGTTGCATCCCAGGACTGCCTGCTGTTTTGGATCCTCTGCTGGAATTGTTTGTTCTCCTGTTGCTGACCTTTGTTAGCTTGTTAGTTTCTTTTTTGTAACTTCTCTGCCTGTGTTTTCATGTTTGCCTTTCACTAATAAAAGTAAACAGTTCTGTAAACAAATGCGTGAGAGTTGGGATTTTTAGTCTAAGCCTGAAAAAAATGGCAATAGCAACACATGGTTATTAATGTTGGAGGATGGGTGGAGGACCTGTTCTCCATTCAGCTGATGCATCTTCAACTGATACAATAGTCAGTTCTTTACAAGCTGTAGTGCTCTCAGTGGAAAAGTGACTCATTAAGCACACAAAAATATGCCAACCCAAACACATGTTTTAAAATCAACTTATATAATTTATATAAGCAACTATCAAGAGAAATCGGAGGGCCTTGAGCTAAATTTCAAGTGTTGTTGCAGAGGGTCTGAATACTTATACCAATGTGATATTTCAGATTTAAAATTTTCATACATTTGCAAACAATTCTAAAATTCTGCTTTCACTTTCTCATTATGGGATACTCAGTCTAGATTAACGAGGAAAGATAATTAATTTCAGCAGTTGTAGTATCAGGCTGGAAACATAACAAAATTGAAAAAAGGGTCTGAGTACTTTCTAAATGCACTGTACATGTGCACACTCACACATGCATGAGCATATTACAGTATATCTAACAGCGATTTCTCTTGGTGTGGGTGGTTGTTTTTATATCTTAAGGTTGCAGACAGAACTTATGAAGGTTTAGTATTCTTAAAATAATCTGCCATCAAGCTGTCTGACTAATATGAGGTCTTTGGTTTGGCTGAGGAAAATGCATCCAGCCAGTCACACTGCACTGTACGATTTCTTACTCAAGAGTAGCAATATGATGGTAAAAATTTCCAACTCTCAGCTCTTGAGGGAGACACAAAATATGAGGATTATCTAATTTCTTTGATGTCATTACATACTAAGTCAAATCAGTCAAACTCAATTATTTCTCTGATCAGGTTGAGTGTCAAAATAATTTTAGAACACTTCTTTTAGTGTAGTATCTCAGGAGCACAGGCTGAAACACCCACTCACTAGAATCTGCTTACATTTCTCATGTCATTAAGTCCATAATGCAACTTAGAAAAAAAAAACATAAATTGATTGAGACTGCATCTCCAGCCTATATGAAATGTCACTGAAAACTGGCAGAGCAACGAAGGTGCATTTCATTAGGACGGGAGGAAGCGTCTTCTGCATCACTCCTGTTGTTTTTTTATTTTAGATTTTCCCTGTTTAGCCTTTCCTCTTTTAAACTTTAATCTAGTCAAAAGAAGACACTGTACAGTGCATAGAAAAATAGATCCACAAAACATTTTTAACATTATTTAACATTATTTAAATGTCATTTAAAAATATGTGAGAAAGAACTGAGGGGCTGATACACTAGAAGACTTTTAGCTAGAACTGGGGTGTTTACTCCCATGTCACCAAGACTGATATAACACAGTCCAAATCACCCATGTGCCACCCAAGATGCAAATCACTTTATATTCTTTTTTTTTTCTTTTTTTCTTTATCCTTCCAGCACAGCTTGGGGCTTACAAAGTGCATATACTTTAGGACAAAGCCTTAGAATGTACACACTGTACACAACACACACAAAGCCTTTTTTAGAATTACACATAGACACATGTCTGCATGAGCACACATAAACACACACACTGTATATTCACACATTCCCCTAGGGTATGTTGGACTACTCAGCTACCCCATAAAACCCGGCTTATCACTTCTATAGGCCTTCTGGTTCTGCAGTTCCCCAGTCCATCCCAAGGCTCCACTGATAATCAGCCGTCTCTGTTTGGCCTGAAGTCTGGGTGAATATCCCTAGGTCTAGAGATATGAGATCCAAGCCCAGGCTTCAAGGTCTCAGTGTGCAAATACAGAGCAGCTTGCTTGAGATGAGCAGATCTGTAAAATCTTCCTTGGTTCATGTGTGAACGTTTTCTGTGAAAACACATTCTGAAGTGGTCTTCTTTACAGTGAATGTAATGAGCGGTTTTGCACATAATAAAATACTATAGGGCCTTGGCTTAAAGATCAGAGAACTGCTGGGTATCATTTGTTTTGGTCTAATATCACAGACTGTCTCTCTTCTGTGACTTACCCCCCCTTGTGAAAAACTAAAAAAGAGAGGGATGAGAACATGTTGCAATAAGGAAAATGGAGAGCAGGGGTAAAGAGAAAAAAAATGAAATTATAAGCAACATCAAGTACAGGTGTATCCAGCACCCAGTTATAACTGAGACAGCTAGTGCATTGCAAAGACAGTGTAATCCTAGGTGTCAGAAAGCAATTACATGAACCTAATTAGTAAACAACCAATGCTACAGTTTAACCAGACACACCAGTTTACAAACTTGCCTTGAACTGAGTTTTACCTTTGTCTATTTTTAAGGTTAAGCCAGATGCTTTGGCCCTTATAACACTCAAGATAGCCCTTAATTATACTGCATAACAGCTGTCAAAATACACACTCATGTGAAAGACCTTTTCCTCAGAGGAAGAACAAATCATCTTAAAAATGAAATTAGAATAGAATTATAATGATCATTTAGCACCTGGTACTCATAAATCTGTTACTAACAAGAATGATACATCAAAATTCAGTGGCACCATCTAAATTAATTCATGACAAATTGACAAATGCTGTCACACTTACACAGACCTTACTGTGAATAACTTGTGATTGTTTTCTATCAAGTAAAGTCCCAGTGAAAGCAGACGTCTGCTTTTAGGAGGTGAAAATAACCGATTTGATTGGTCACAATTGTTACAACCCATATGCACACATAATGTATGGAAATTTTTCTCATACTATTGCCGCTGTGCACAAAACCAAAGAGTATTGAAATGGGAACCAGTTTGCCACAAACTGTTTGTGGCTGGTATAAATCACGAAAATCCCCATAAGCATGGTTTTGCACCTTTAATGTCATCTTTAATGACTTATTTGGACTTTGCATGAACAAAAGTATTACACATACAAAATTATGTGTAAGCTTAATAATTACTTGAGTAAAATGACATAAAGACATCTTTCATAAATCAATGGAATATCAAATTATGCAGCTTCATAATGGTGAACATACTGTATATTGATATTCATTAAAAAACATATTGGTCAAGGTCTCCAACTATCCAGAAACATTGGTTCAACTTGATACATTTCTTCAAAAGAGACAATTTACTGGACAAATTGTGCCAGCATATGTTAATATTTCGGCAGTTATTAATTTGCAATTGTAATTTAGCTTCATGGCAAGAATATCAGTTTTCTTTTAGGAAAACTCCATCTACTCCATCACCAAGGTGTCAGTGCATTATGGTGGAACAGCTTTTCCTTTAATGAGGTGAAATAACATAATAATTTACTGTAACTAAAAATAACTAAGCTATTACAACCCATAAAACATGCACACATAATGTATGTTTCTTTATCTCATCCTCTTGCCACTGTTCTATGCACATTGCACCTATATTCATTAAAACAAAAATCTGACTTAAAGTCAGAGGAGAAGCAAAATCATATAAAACAAGGATACAAGCAAGAACTTAAAATAAGGAAAAAAAATGTTTGAACATGACAAGGATGTTCAGATGTGTTGGACTTGACCTCAGGATTAATTTCATACCATATTAACAGAAATCAGCTGTGGTCACTGTTAAAACTCTAACCCATGCATAATAATAGCTCTCCAACTTAACTCCAACCAGCCAGAATGCCAGAATAAAGACACTGTGACACTGTATGTGTAATTTGTATAGTCCTGACAACCTTTGTGGTAACCCCTCATTCCCTATGAGATTTTGCAGGTAGAATATATCCCCTGAAATATATTATATATTAGTATATGGTAATCTTTATGTTAATATTATGAGTCATAATATAACAGTCATCCCCTTACCCCATAGTTCAAGGAAAATACTATATTTGATCACCTAATGTGTTTTTTCTAGCACATAATTGTATTTTGCTTTCACGTTTAATTCTCAGTCCCCTGGAAATTTCACCATCTAGGTCAAGGGTATTGAAGAGCAGCAAATTGGGACTGCTCCATGCTATTTGCTTCGCAGTAAAGATACTTCCAAAGACACAATGACTTTCTCTCATATTTCTGTTTGCATATTATCAATAGGGGGTAAACTGGAAAAGTAAGATGAATACTGTATCTAATACAAATATACAAAACAATGGCTCTAGGGATCAAACTCCATTATACTATAAAATGCCCACTGAATACAGTACACTGAGGATGAGGAAATATACGAAAGAACCAATGACAAAAGAGTGTAAACAGCCAGTCTCTGGAGTCACTCATGCAGCCCCTATACTGTTGCTCTGGCTATATAAATGTGACACTAACGGCCTCTGATCAGGCTCTAATGGTATTCATAGTTGCCATGGGTCCTTTCACTGTGATATTATTAAGATCATTTTTATTCATGATATCCCCAAATTGTCCTTGGATGAAACAGCAGATTACAGGAGGCTGCTGACCCGTGGGTTGTGAATAAACATGAAAAACAATCAGCGTTCCATTTAAAGGCAGAATGGCATTCAGTCCTGAGCCTCTGGGATGAGACTGGAGAAGGGGGGCATCAAAAGAATAATGAAATCATTAGAAACAAATTGAAGTGTGAATGAATGATGCTGTCCTCTAATGCTTTATTCAGTTTTTAGCCTCTATATTATGTACATTGAAAATTAAAAGAGGTAATTTAACCATACAATGCAAGATGCAGTGAAGCCTCTCAAACATTTCTAATGATCACGATGATGATGATGAACGCAGCTTGCTTTGTGTTTTCACAGTAACCAGCTGCTGAGACCTCAGCACTTCAGATGTGACCCACTTTTTTTTTATTCATTTTGAAGCAATTTGCAAAAAAGCAAAATACTGTTTTGCCAGATTGCTTTCTTTGCTTCTCGTGCAACTTCCCCATAGTTAGTGCACATGCTTTAATTATTTAACCAACCAAAAAAATACACAGTCAGATATGAAAAAGACCAGGTCTTTCAGTCTTTGGATAGTCCCCCAGCTTTAGATAACTTTTCACCTCTCTTTTTTCTATGTATAATTCTTTTTAAATTGATTTATATGGGAGGAGTCATAAAGCACCAGCACATCACTGACATCACTACTGCTGTCAAAAGCTGCTGGTGCAAAAGAACAATTAAATTGGACAATTCTTGCAATTCTTTATAATTAAAGTTGTTCTTACTGCATGTGGACTATAAAGAGTAACTGCAAACTTACCTATAGGTTTTAAATCAAATTAATAACTTTCCACTCAAGGATGACTTGTTTAGATGAACAGTTTAGATTTTGGTGGCTAAAGATCAATGCCAGTCACCTCATGTTTCAATTCTTGTTAATGCGATGTTTCAGCAACATCTTGAGGTAATTTCTTCAAATTTGGTGCAAATTGTCACTTGTGTCACAAAAATGAATGAATTACATTTCAGTGGGAAAAGGTCAAGAGTCACTGTGATTTCATGTATTTTCCATCCGCATCAATGCTATATCTCAGACTCATGCAAAAACTAGTGGAAGCATACAACTGCAGTGTGGTAATTCTACTTTTCAAAAAAACTGGTGGTTAAGAGTCACTCTATGAAATCAACCTGAACAGAAAACGGATTATCTGCTTTATCACCTGCACAAAATTTTTATTTATACAGACATCATAGCGCCTGCAGGTGGACATATAAACTACCAAAGACTAGCTCTAACAGGTTGAACAATTATTTTATCTCTCAGGCCATCAGACTTGTTAATATTAATGAAGACCTAGCTTATAGTGAGTTTCATTACAGGTGATGGCAGTATCTTACTGTATGCTGTTCATACGACTGCACTCTTCTAAACAGAGATCTTGGATGTCGTTCCTGGAATCTGCTGGAGCCACTCTCACAGTTTGGGGGTCACAGCCCGAGTGTTCTGATTAGCCTTCCACATATTTTATAGCTCTTCTCTCAGCCCTTGCCATTTCTTGAGCTCCTTGTGTTACATCTTCCTTATGTTGCCATCTATCACTACAGCCTTCTTCCTCTGTTTCTCCACCATTACTATGTCTAGTTGGTTAGACATTACCCACTTGTCAGTCTATAACTGAAAGTCCCACAAGATCTTAGCATTCTCCACCATAATATATGTGCTTTTTTGGAGGTGGATCTAATTTGACCTGGGGATTTCCAGCCCATACTCGGCACAGATGTTCCTGTACACTACGCAAGCCACTTGGTTACGGTGTTCCATGTACGCCCTGCCCGCTAGCATGTTGCACCCTGCTGTTATGTGCTGAATTGCCTCAGAGCCCTCTTTACACAGCCTGCACCTGCAGTACTGCCTGTTGAGGTAAACGCCAGACTCAATTAATCTTTAACTTAGAGCTAGTTACTCTGCTGCCATGATTACTCTGTCTCTGTGCTGTTTTTCAGTCCAGCTTTGTCCAGTTTAGTATGATTATATATATTTTTTTTTTTATTATTATATGCAGAGGTTTGTCCTTCCGTGAGGTTACCTGTTCTTGCTCTTCTTCTTCCTCAGGTTTCTGCTGCCTAAGGTTTCACTAAGCACATCATCAGTTGGGGCCATCTTTCTGATCTTTCTTGTCTTGATATCAGTGGCTTCCATCTTATCTTTTGGCCAGCTTATTATCCCATGTAGTGCAATAGAGTTCTGACTAATTTCCATCTCTTTGTTGTTATCAAACAACAGATGTGAATCATTGAGTTGATGGTTGTTCACTTTTGACATGCAGGTTCATGTCATTCATGTATAGGAGGTGGCGGATGTCTCCGTAGTTGGTATCCATAACCAGTCTTGTGGATGATCTGGCTCAGGCTGTTCAGGCATAAGCAGAAAAGCACTGGGGACAGAGCATCTCCTTTTATATAAAACAATATTCCATATTGTTTTACTTTTAATGAAAAACATGACCTTTCCCTAAATTGTCTTTGTTGCCTAAACCAAGACCACACACAGAACTTGGGTCGGTGGCATCACAGTCATGCCCTTTGTTCAATTTTGGTCTCACTGTATGTTAACTCTGTCATTCAAAGTCTGTTTATATTTGGTTTAAAATAAGAAAGCACAATCCTTTGTGCCTGATGGAGTTTAGAAGAGAGTGGATTCGGCTGTATTGTCAACTAGAGTTTGAATCTGTCCTCCACATTCTCTTATTGAAAAAGAAAGGGATAAACAAGTGGAACGGCTGCCTGTAGGCACAAACCATAAAAGAATATCCATTGAGAGACAAAGGCAAAACTAAGAGGAGTGGAGGGAAATAGGTTGAGTGACAAGTCAGAGAAAGAGCAAGCAGAGCAAAGGGATGCAAGCAGGTGACTCTCAGCCTTGAAAGTCTGTCTCCTGCAAACAAATTGAGCTGTAGCCATGCACCTAGGCACAGTAACAAGAGGCTTTTTGTCTTTTAGATCTTGACAGTTGAGTTGAGAGCTAGGCTTAGGGCCACAGAGGTGGCAGTTACTGTGTTGGGCTGTTATATATTTCCCATCAGCACTTTCCAAAAAACATGGAAGAGACAGAAAAGGGGCGGGTGTCAGAAAATATAGGGAAGCACTAGTGGCTAAAACAGCAAGGCACTCTGCCTTGCTGTGCTCCAACTATTCAGGCTCACTCAAGCAATTAACTGTGTATCTCTGACATGCTGGTTGTGTGGGTTAAGGGCAGGAGGTTTAACTGACATCCTGGACAGTTTCCTAATGTGTATCCTATGTTATAGATTATTGCTGCATCTCTACAAATCACATTTTAAACAAATTTCTTTTACATTCTGTTCAGACTACACAGAACTTATAAGAGAAGGTTTGCAAATTAGAAAAAAGCTATTTTAGGACAGAAAATTCATATTTTGTGAATATCACAGTGAGAAAAAAATATTATTTTCCTTCTGTCTATTTTTGTTCATCATTTACTTTAACAGCTTGCTAGTTATATAGTGCAACTTTGTAATTAGATAGGTGTGGATGAGTAGGCAGTTTGCAGAGGTACAGGTAGATTTTTAGCAATTTACAACTTGTGAAACCAACGGTCATTGATATAATCGTTTTGCATCAACGCAGTTGTGAAATTCATTTAATAAGCACCTGCTATATGCTCTACGGTTTAAAATCTGTCTTCAGAAACATGTTTTTTGCATGTGTGTGAGTGAATGTGTTTGTGTGTGTCTATGGAAGTGGAGGTGAGAGTATCACAGCGTTTTTTGTATCTCCATTTGCACTGTCTGCATTTGCATCTTTAACTCAGGAGCTGCATGCAGTCTCGAGGTTTGCAAATGCATGCCCAATATACCTTTTTATTTCCGGCCCTGTTGGTAATAGGAGAATAATGGCAGCTTGGGGGCCTGATGAAACTGACCTTGGTGTTAATGAGCTGCTCACAGACAGAGAGCAGTCCTCTATGCACCTTAATTGACACGGCACCCCTGCTTGCGCAGTTCCATTTACCTGTGTCAATCTTAAGAAGACTTCTCAGCCCATATCTGCCATAGCCATTTGTTCCACCCACCTTCTAGAGGGATGCACTGGCTTTCTCATCATGAGTGCCTTTACCTCCACTTCCATCAGTGGATGCAGCCCTATTTTTAATTTCTAATTTTTCCTGGGCTAAATTAATGCACTTTGTGGATTCTGTTTAACAATGAGCACAACAATTGCAAATAATTATTTGTAGCTGGTGAAATGCATAAAGCATTTAAATATGTGATAATGTATAGTTGTTTTTAACTAAATAAGACAACACAGTTCTCATAGAAAAAGTCAATTTTTAAGATAACAATTTTTTGACTCTAAGGCTTGTCACTTCGACTATGCTTCATTTTTTGTAATATATTATCTTTTATACAAATTCTCCTGTGTATGTGCATTTGATAATAATATTTTCTTTTTGATTACATACAACTCCCTTTTTGCAAGCTCCTATTTACATCACAGACAAACTGCACTGGGGTGCTTATACTGTATGTGGTGTCTGTGTGTGTAGCCGTATATGCATGTAGATTCACAATGGGTTCTTGTGAAACAAGTGAGGATAATTCATATTTTATGGACAGAACAAGTCAAGTGTGTAAAGTTCAACAGAAACATAAGAGAAAATGAACAAAAGCAATGACATTTCAATCAAAATGCCCACCCATGTAAAAACAGCATTGTTGACAGAGGCATTTCATTTATCCATAACATTTTTTTTGTTTTATTTTTAACCACAAGCACTCAATGTAGCAGAAAAAAGACAAATGCATCTTTTTTTGTTCATGAAGGTCAAATATTAAGATGAACATCAAGGATATATGGCTTAGTATACAAAAAACAACAGAAATTAGTCAATTTTGATTTGGCTCTAACATAAAGCATTTTAATGTACAATATTTACTCATTTACAGTATTCTAAGATTAAGTGCACTTGCAACCAAGTAAGTATCTATTTTACTTTAGTTTATACAATGGTACTTATCCAGTGTTAAACAATTCAAAAATTAGAAGACACCCTCATGAGCAATTCATATATGCATACTGCAAAGTAATAACTAAATGTTAATTTCCTTCAAATGCCAAGTTTACAATGACAAGACAGAATATCGCTCAATGATGTGTTTTATTAATTTCATTCAAATATAAAGGGACCTTCATTTCACACCAGTGACATTCCAGCATAGCTGAGTGTAATAATTATTTCATATCTCTGCAAATATCACTTTCATAGGGGAGAAAGAGTAAGGTGCTGCTGGCTGTCAGGTGAGTTGGTCATGGGTTTTTGGACCATTCTTTGAACATCAATCACTGCCTGACACTGGGGGGAGCGTTGCTGCTCTCCACATCAGTCACTGACTCCCTCCTGCCCTTAACACTTCAGCACAGGACATGTTCATGCACTATCAAAGTCAGAGAGCTCCAGTCTGATGACAGTAATGGCGAAGGTGTTAGGGTAAATGGTAAGAGAATAGAAGAGATTCTGTTCCTGCTCAGAATGGGAAGTGTACACCTTTGGCAAAAAATACAGTATTGTATGTATTTCTAACAAATGTTTTGAACTAGTGGTATTTAAACACTTTTTTAAAATGCAAGGTGTTAAAGATAGATAAAAGGCCTTAAAAAACAAGCTTAAATATTGTAGATGAATAATGCAAATAGTGTTGACTCATTGAGTGCATAACATGACAGGGACCGTCCAGGTTTATGATGCCTGAATGGGTCTAGCCACTTATTTCTGTTCTAACAGAGATCCCTCGATCATTGAAGGTAGACACAGTTTGAATAAAATTCTTCCATTGCATACTATCCTGGTTTCTATCACATCCATCTTTAGGGCCTCTCCAAATTTCTGAAACCAGAATATGATATTTACATGATCAAAAACATAAAGAAGGGCATTAGTGGACACATTAACATACTCATTGTGGTCTGTAAGATTTTCATTCTATGTCCAATTTGAATTTTGAATCCTGTTCAGTATCACAGAAGCTATATCCCCTCCTAGCACAAGTTGGTTGAGATGTAGGGAAGACCCTGGATGGTTCAGGAAACTGTCACAAGACACTGACACACACTTTTGAGTTCAGTAACCTTTTTGTGTTCTCCAAGAGCCTCCAGAAAAGTCCTGTCTAAAGACCCGCGTGACTTCAGCTAATATTGAAATTTAGCATTGATGACCAAATTAATCTACTGAGTATGAAGAGATGGAATGTGATGGAGGAAATTGAAGTGTAACAAATAAACGTTCTGCTTTCTTATTTGACAGTTGCAAACAAATGTCTATGTTCTCTCATTATGTTTTATTTGAAAACACCTATCCAGCAAAATGGTTTGTACATATTTCACTAAATTCAGTTGGTTAACACAATCTGAATTTCTTCATTGTCAGAGAAGAATGCTGGCTTAAACTGTCACTCAAAGGTGGGAGGGGAAAATATTATAATATTATTAAGGTTATTTCATATATTGATGATAAGAGGTTACCCAGTCACTCTGAGACATCATAACTTTCATTAGCCCTCCATTGCTCTGGGGAAGAGCACTAAATGTCATGTGTGAGCTGTCTAACAGAGGTGAATGGATGACTGGTTCTGAGTTCTCTGGTTGTGTGTTGAACACTATCAGTGCATCACTGTGAGTGATAACATTTTCAGCTTTCTAACATAAGACACACTTATTTTAGAAAATAATTTATAGCTTTAATGTAATGTCAGCATGGGTACTTTTTCTGGATTATAATGGCATTGTTTAACAAGTCTGTAAAGTTACTTTTTTAGTAGTAAACCATCCATCCATCCATTATCTTAACCGCTTATCCTCTTAAGGGTTGTGGGAGTGCTGGAGTCTATCCCCGCTGCTTATTCCAGCTGTCCAGGGTGTACCTGGACAGGTCGCCAAGTCATCACAGGGTTGACACACGTAGACAGACAACCATATGCACTCACATCTATGGTCAATTAAGAGTTACCAATGAACCTGACATGAATGCCTTTGGATGGTGGGAGGAAGTCTGAGGAAGCGGAAAAAAAACACTATCCCATCGTACTGCACCCAGTAGTAAACCATGTTGTACAACAAGGATAACAAAAATGTAATGTTTTTAAAAAAAAATGCTTACACTGCAAGAAGATTGCATCTGCTTAAAATACTAATAATAATATAAAATCTAATATCTACAAAGGAAAATCTACAAAGATGAAGTGGTATCAGACAGGGCAGATGTATGGCGTTTACAAATCTGCATGATCTGTAAATAAGGTTATATTACAATAAATGAAAATATGACAGTGTATTCATCATTTAGTCTAAATTTTTTGAACAAACTTTTTTTTTTCTCTTTATTAGAAAAAAATAAAAAAATTATGTGATGATTTTACCATTTCTTACTAATCTTACTAATCATAAATCATTACCAGACACAACATTTACACAGACACAAACATTATAACAGCACATAATAACAGCATTAGTCACTGGGACTATAAGCTGCTACTACAATTACACACCATCTTATTTTCTCACCTTTTAATCACCTTTTGAAGGTGATCACTGTTCAAGTGTCACTTTTGCAGCAAGAGAGTTTGATGAGCCTCACTGGATCAATACTCTTCTGGTACCTCAGAGTGCAAAGGACTAAACACTCTCATTTGTAACCTTTTTTTATAATGCCCCCTAATGTCAGCCTTGGAAGATCACCCTATCGATCCAATTAAAAACGGCTGGGGAGGCACAGTAATTCTGTTTTACCCACATGAGGGATTTGCAATTTTCATGGTAATTTTCAGGAGAGAAAGAAAAACAAACATGTATGTATGAACAAAGCCAAAGGGACACCTGTGCAGGCCATCCATTGTGAAACGCAAGCTGCTGGTAGTCATTACAGGTGCAAATGAGCCATTGTTTTGTACACCAAATACAATTCTACATTTGTCCTTTCCGGTTTGTTTTAATTCCTTTCTGTTATTTTCATTTTCCCTATTCCACTTGTTCTGTAGCTCTCTCCCTGTGGATGTATTTATATAGGTGGAACAGCATTGGAGAAGTGATTGAAAAGCTGTCCTGTAGATCAAGGTGGTTTGTGGGGCCTGTCCATGCTCTAATCCATCCTGCCCCACCACACAAGCAGAATATCAAACAGGCAATCCCTGAGGAAAGCAAGAGAGAAACATTTGGAGGAGACAGGGAGAGAAAGGAGACATTGAGAAAGGAAATGTAAAAGGGAAGAAAAAGTCTAAGAAAGGACAAACATCAGGACAAAGATGTAGAGCGAGAAAACAATGTAATTCTTGGAGGGACAAAATGAATGAAGACAGAAGTAGAGAGAAAGGGGGCTGGAAAAGTTTAACATGGGTTTGTCAGTATGACAGCACTGCAAGGTAGGGAGAAAAAGGCAATTCCTGCAGTTTCACTCCACTACTTTTCTTCATTTGACTCTGATTAGCTTTGATAATGTATCTCTGCCATTATACATCTAATAAAAGGAGTGGGTGGCATAAAGTGAGTGGGGTAATGGGGTCCTGAACCACCTCTAAAATAAAATGAGAAGCGACAGAGAGCTGAGGACAGAGCAGATTCTGTATGGAAGGAAAAAAAGTTAGTTGAGGTGGAATTAAATTGTTTTCACAATAAGAATATGTTGAGGGAGTTCCTGCTTTAGTATTAGGATGCCATGTCAGCGTAGTTAATGTCAGACTGAAATCGGATTCAATTCTACTTTATTCTACAATATCAGGAGAGACACCAGACAGCACTGTCACTCTTTTCTCTTGGGTTGCTCACCATGTCCTGGCCTTTATGGGACAGGCCTCATCTAGATGTTCATCACACATCAGCTCAGATTCCCACTCCCTTGCCCTGGCTTCAGCTGGAGGTTTATAGAGGGCATTGCACATATAGACTGGGGATATTCATACCTTTAACAGTAGAGATGATACAGAAATTATTTTGTGTAGATGGAACTGCAAGAACTCCGAATGAAAGTCAGGTTGAGGTGGGTCTGTGCCCTGACAGCTTTATAAATGGCTGTCCAACGCGATGTACTGTATGTTCACTGAACATTAGGGCAACTTACAACTTTAGCAACGTGTCATCCTTGTGTGTAATTTAAAGACAATGTACTTCACGCTTGATTCAGTGCTCATTTTATACATTGTGGGTCACAGTAATTTTTAGATATTTTAGTATTTCCATCACAAATATTACAGTACAGGTATTAGATTATACTCTTTCTCCTCTCGTTGTAACAATTTGCCTTTCTTGTAAACTAATGTTTAAACTAAAGCTGCTACTTCTTCTTTGGTTTGCATAGTTATGAAAGGTCAAAAATTTAGGAAGAACTACTTCAGTCTACACCTTACTTGTTTATTTTATTTTACAGGGAAAAATGCCACCAACATAGAAGCTTTGCAAGTTTGTATTTTTCAACTACTTTGACCCTGATGTAAAGTTATAGTATTTAGTGACAGTAAACCACATTTAATGTTGTTTTTTTCCTTTTGATTTTCCATTTAAGAGTAAAGGGGTGTCAAATACACTTAAATGCAACAAAAATGTGTTAATTTTATCCTGCCATCTTGATGTTTGATCACCTGCCTGTTGATAATGTACCATTGTGTTCTTATCTAGTCTCATCTTTTCAGTCACCTGATGAGCCACTACTCCTTTCACTGCATTCTGCTGGAAAGTGTAAGCTAGTCTTTACTGCATCCCTCATGTATCATGTTATTTAATAACAAAAACAGCATCTGTTAGAAGTGCAGTAATATTAGTCATTGAAATACTACTATACGCTGTAGTGTGCTTTTTTTACCAGTAGTAAACCAATGGATCTGAAACTGGAAGTAAGAACATGATAGGAACTGACAGACAGGAATTGTGAAACAAAATGTTGACTAGAACTATTTTTGTGAGGGAAATTTATGCGTAGCTTTCATAAAATGAATGTATTATCGGGTTACCAACAATTGTTATCAGAGCACAGCAAACTGCTTACAAGCACTTTACTGGTGAGTTTGATATAATGTTGACTAAGGCTTTGTAGACTTTGGAGGGGATATGTAAAACACACTGTCACTTGTGACAACAACCTACTGTGGCAACTTTGTGTGTGTTCTAACAACAACAACAAAAAAACCCTTCTTCCTCTTCTACAGCATCATCATCACAATAATCCCTTAACAGTGACACTGGTGCCCTTTCATTTCATCATGTCATGATGATGTTCAATGTGTATATCATTTAAAGTGCTGTAAAAAAGAATTTACTCCCTTCATGATTTTATTTTTATGTTTTTTTTTTTACATTTAAATTATTTGATTAATTATTTGATTGATTAATTAATTGATTGATCAAACACAAGTAAATACATAAAATGCAGTTTTTAACTGATTCAATTCAATTTCAATATTTGCCAAAAACCATCTTGATTATCCCCAAGTCTTTTGGTTTTTATGTGGACTTATAAGACAAAACCTGTGTGTCTCGTTACATTTGGTGTAAAATTCAAATCATGCGATTTCAGCATGCAAACAAACAAACAAACATTATATATATATATAGGTTGACCGTGCAAAGGTTTTTTACCCCTGTTCTGCATGAACGGGCTTTTTAGAAGACATGTCAGAGACTTCAAGCTAAACTCCAAAACCAGTGATTCCGATGTTATTAAATAGACGAAGCACACGTAAATACTTCATGTAGCACCTCAGTGTAGAACACTCTCTATAAATGTCACGTCTTAATATTATTCTCTTTCCTTGTTTATGCACATTAGCAACCACAGTGTCACATAAAGCCTACATACTGTTTTTTGCAAAATCAACTACAATTGCAACCGTAAAAGAAAAATAAGCCACATGCACATGCATCAGGGAAGATATGTTTGTGCAGTAAGAATATGAAATAATTGAATTCCAAAGCACAAATTAGCAACTGTTTCAATTTGCATCTCAAAAATGAATAGCAAAGTAAAACACAAATCTGCCCATATCAGATATGCAGTGGGTGGGGGGATGGCAGATCAATAGATGTAAGTAGCCTTTTTCTGTTGTATAACAGCAGCCACACTTTCACATGCTCATTCAAACTGATATGCTAGATCAATATTCCTATGGAGTGATATGAAGTGTTAGTTAATATGTCACTGTGCTATTGTGCACAGGTCCCAGTCAGCAACCCTAACCCTAACAGGGCTTTGTCCCACAGTATGCTTTATTATCAAAACTTCAGTGGATCTTAATGTGAATAAGTAAATTTATTGCTATAAGCTTGTCGAGGAACAGCTTGTTTGTTTAAATTATTGATAGTCAGTATTTCAGTATCTTATTTGGTGTCACAGGTACTTAGAGTAACCAAACTATTTCATTTTCATAGTCACATCATTCCTATTATTTATAGGGGTAAGACATTTATAAGAGGTCTTCAAGGTCATGATCATTATCATTCAAGATTACACTCATTGTTCCGGAGTAGTGATAACTAGAAATTGAATTGCTCATGCCTGAAGTCGCCGCTAGCTGATTGTAGTGTACTAGATGGACCATGAGGCTAAAAACCAAAACAGACTTACGAAAACTAAACTAAACTAATAATATAATAATATATATATGTATAAACCCAAGTAACTCAAGCATGGATAAAAGATTATTCCTCTCTCTTACGGCGTCTATTGCAATACACATTGTCAATTATGGAAATTAGGCAATGTTGTCATTTAGCGACCATTAGCACAACCATTAGCAACTTTCCTTAGTGAGGAGTTGGCAACAGTGTAAACATGACTTTGGAGTCAAACTTGGGTCTGTAACCACCTCCTCCAGGCTCTGTTTCTGTTGATAATTGCATTACTTCATTAATTCAAAAAATATGTAGCATTGGAACATAATCCACCCATGCATTACAAAGGAAGGGTTGCTGGACTTCCTTTGTTAGAAATGATAGGCTCACAGTCACAGCAATACCCGAGGTAACGATCAGGTTCTGAAACACTGCAACACATAAATTAAAAAAACAGGTTATAAATCAGTGAGAGACCATTGATTTGTGTCTGTCAGATTCATTGTCTTCTGAGTTGCAGCAAGAGCCATTAGTAAAAACTTAGACTACCCCTGTGTCACTCTGTTTTGTTTTTTTAATTTAATTTTTTTTTTGTCCAGTTACAGTGATAGAGAAGCTTCATTCTGTATTTTTGCTTTCTTGGTGACCGAGCAACTACATTAATCCTGTGGGATTTCAACTTAATGAACTTCATTGATTTGTTCATTGATTTGTGTTGAGGGTTAGCAACAAGATTGAATGAGGTGTTTTGACACAGGAGAAATGTGTGTTATGGCAGAAGAGTGGCCTCCTGGCTGCAAATGCTGACTCTATGTCAGTGTTTTAGAAACAACATGCTTTCTTCTTAATCTACAGTAGAAAATATATCCAGCTAAAACATTTGATCCTTCGTGAAACAGGCAATGTGATGCAGCCCTTGCTTCTTATGTATTCTGTAATCCTGTAATAGTAAAAAATCCCAGAATTTGCATATGCAAAGATTATATTATTGGTTACTTCACTTCACATTTATAAAGCTGTCATTGCACCCTAAGTCCACTGCTGGTGGAATCCAACAAATGGAGGCAGCAGCTTGAGCTACCAAACCTTTGGCCAACCAGCAGCAATGATAGCCGAGATAATAAAATGAAACAAGCTGTGCCAACTGGAAAAAAAAGTGCAGCTAGATAATAAGCAACCATTTCTGTATGTGAATACACATACACAGGCTGATGTTATAACTGTTAATCCTAGATAGCAGAGCTAATATTGGGATTTTCAGTGTTTGACCTGTATTTTTGCAACTTGAAACTGGTTAGGTAACCTAATTTTAAAATCCTAGTCTAAACCCAGAAAATGCTTTTCTTTCTGCAGAACTAGCTAAAATGTCCTCACAATAATGGTATTTAAACAAATACAAATAACAAACAAATAAGAGACATTATTTACACAAATTGTATTTCTAATGAATTTTTATTTGCATTATGATGTTCCCTGACCACAGCAGCTTCCACCTAACTTTGCTAGACCTGGCACAGGCCTGCAGAGCTTGTCTGACAATGAGTAAACAGGTGAGCTGAAAGTCATTTAGAGTATTGTTTCTGCTGGTTGCAACACAGCAATTAGAATAAACACATATTGCTCCCACTGGAAATATATTAATTTAATTAATGTGTACAAAATGTGTACTTCCAACAAGTATACAATTTAATCAAATCTCTTGCAAAACTATAATAACCATTCTTTATCTCGCCACCTTCTTGTTTGCACTTGTGTAGATAATTAATTTCTTAATTCCCTCATCAGTGTTTTCAGTCTGTTTTGGGAAATGCTTAATTGCATACCCCTCAAGCGGTGGAGCACCTTGTTTCAATTACACATCATATGAAATCAAAATATAAAACAACATTACCTTTAATGTGCGCATGCATCAATAATAATCAACCATGTTTAGATTTCAGTGCTTTTAGTGTAAGTTAAAGGAAAGTTAGTGACAAGAAAGGAGGCAGGAAAATGGCTACATGAAGTGTAATAACAAGACGCCCGCCACGCTCTACTAATAAATGCAATAGAATTTAAGTACAGATATCAAAGGTCCCTTTTAGTTTTAACTGCAGAAGCTTCAGACTGTCAGTCCACAAAATGCACCATCTTTCATACAGTGCTGTAAAAATTATTTGACTCTCTTCTGATTTCCTGTTTTTGTGTATAAATAATGCTAAATTGATTTAGATCTGGAAATAAAATCTACCATAAAACTATCAATGTAACTTCCCCCCCAACTTATTAGCTTGTTCAGATTCCTTTACAAGGAGACCTTTACGAAGCCTCTCCAGAACTTAAACTTTAAGCTTTTTAAATCATTCTGAGGTCAACTACTTTCTTTAACCCACCTGAGCTTGAGTTTCAACTTACTTGACTTGACGTTCTCCTTAAAGATACTCTGGTAGAGAGTGGAATTAATATTTCCCACAATTATAGCAAGTTGCTTTGGCCTTTATTAAACAGTGAGATTTTTCCACAGCATTACACTGCCACCTAGCACTCTGTTTGACTGTAAATACGATGTTCCTTTTATGGTTGTGTTCCAGTCCATAGTACCAATGTCTGTTGAAATAGCACCATAATGGCTGATTCCTTGTCATGGAAACAATCATAGACACCCAAGTTATGTAATAGTTTGGCTTTTATACTGCATTTGACAAAACTGCAACTTTTTTCTGCAGCTCTCTGTTCTGTTGGCTTGTTGTAACTCTGGAATGGTATGAACAGTATAATTTTCTAAATGACTTAGCATAGGGAAAATGACTATACATTAATGAAAAAATCACAAGATGCAAACACAACTATCCTATGCAGTCTGTATTAGCAGTGGTTAAATAACCACTTTAAATCCCCAGCACCTTTAGTGAAAATGGTATCAGCCTCACAGAGAGAGAAATGGCAGCCATAATCTTAAAGATGGAATCACTCAAAAGGAACACTGGCTATAAGCACAGAGCTGAGTGCAATGCAGGCTGACTGCGACTGAAAATTGGCAAGTGACCCTCGAGACAGGTCAGTCCCAATTCACAGACAGCAAATTGTGTGGAAGGCATTGATTAATGGGGAAGACACAACTTGTTATGGCCATGTGGTGTCATCCTCTGCCTCCTCTTCACTATCCCCAAAACTCCCTTATTGCTAAAATAAGACTAGTTGCTAAAATAACAATCTTATCTCTTATGATCTGAGCCCATAATTAATGACATTACTCAAATTTGTGAACATGAAATATGAACTTAAAACTGTAAAATTGCAAAGAAAGGTAGTTAAAGAGGAGCCAAGAATAAGTCTGCATCACAAGAGTTAAATTATATGTTGCATAGCTTGAAAGGAACAGTGTTTTCCTCAAATAATAAAAAAAAAAAATTGGCAATGGCATTTTTGATATGTGTAGAGGGCAGAAAACTAAATGAAATACCAAAGCCCTCACTAGAAAATTATTGCTATAATTACAGATATAATGATAATTTTATTTCACTATATCACATTTACTATAGACTAGAAAGAATATTGGTTGGTCTTAAAAACATTGGTCATTAGTGTATCACTGACATATATAATTTTTTTGCAATCTGGTTTTCAGAAAATTAAAGTTTTTAGAAATGATGAGGTCACAGGCAACTGGCTGTTCCATACTAAATTGCATCAGAGTTGTGAAGTGGCCTAGAGAATGAAAACAATAATTAGCTAAATATCAATCCCTGTTCTTTGAATTTCATTGAGGTGACAGGTTACACATGACATTAGCTTTGTCACCTGTGGTTAGCTTACCGTGTCACAAAGGAAGGGCAGGGGAGGATGTCTTCAAAAAGGAGAGTGACAGTGGATGACAGATTGCAGTACCATCTATCACGTCATGGTAAATCCACAAGAGGCTGGTCCTCAGGAGGGTTTATTTTCAGCAAACAAAAATCGACAAGATGGTATGATTTTCAAAGTTTAGCCGTAAAACCAATACAGGGACTTGACCTTGTTGATCTACGTATATTCAAACGAGATGTTGGAAGATGTTGCCATAAGTGGTTGCTGTCACAGTAACAATATATTGAAAAACAATATACACTACTATAACATAATGTAGAAGTTATTTTTTCAGTGAATCAGCTCGAGACAATAACTTTAAATCACGTACTTACACAGTAACCTGGAGAACGTGGTTTTAGTTACACTAATGTTTTCAGATTGCTTTACAGACACATCTCAAACTAGGGACTGGATTTACGTATATCATACTAAAAATAAGACAAATTTCATATAAGATGTAAAAGATATGTGAAATTGAAGGAAAACACATTTTTTCTGGGTTTTCCACACTCACACTTGTGATCTTGTGGTTGTTTTCAACCACAGGTTTTATTTTTGCTAGATTGCTAGAACACTTAAAATAATCTTTAATCTGTTACTGAAACTGTAAAATCAACTTGCTAACATTTTCCATTGTCATCAGTTTCAGACACTGGAATCTGCATTTGATAATAATATGACAACTTTCATTGTGCTTCCCAAATAGTTTTACATCAACCCCACATATTTACTGCTGTGGTGTAAAATGTTCAGCAAGTTAACATGTTTTTAGTCTCAAGCACAGATGCCATAAAGTATTTCTGCCTACAGTGGCAGTGCTGTGCTGAAGACAACTATTTCTTCTTTATTAGGTTATTTTATCGGCCCTCTCAACAGCTGTGCCAGGTTCTACTGTGATCGAGTTTGGCTTGTTTTCACTACATCCTCTGCAAACTTTGACACCTGATTTCATTGAGGGAGATATGATTTGAAAGGTAGGGGACACGGGTCGCCAAGTACACTTCCTCACGTTGTCTAATATACTGCACTTGAACAGCTGGTTAGGAAAAAAAATGCTTTTATGGCTCTGGTCCTCCTCTGGTCCTCTCCTCTGTGTTGTTTCCTTCTCTTGACACATGGTCTTGTCATTTATTCTTTCAGGTATCCCTTCAGTTTATATATTATTGTTATTGTTTATTGTTATTATTATTGTTATGTATAGTAGTCACATGAATTTGTAAGACCATGTAATGTTGTAATGTGTTTATTTATATGAATATATATATATATATATATATATTTATATGAAGTTCATTTGGTAACATGTGAAAGGCAATTGATGTGATTTGTTTATTTATTATTATCATTATTTATAGCTATATGAAGGTAGTATGTCCCTGCGCAGACCCACCAAAATCCAAATTGCAAAAATAGCAATAGAAGAGTTTCATTAGTTTTTTTCCATCTTTAAACAATACCCACCTTTAATCTGCTATTGGTCTAAAGTAAATGTGAAGATATTTTGTTGATATTCACAATGTTGCAATCAGGACAGGTTTTAAATAGTCTCTTTCTCTCTTTCATGGCAACCTGTTGCAGCAGCTTCATGTTGGCTTTGTTTATCTGCCAACAGGACACGTGTGTGCCATCATGCATGCTGTCTGGGCCAGGCTGCAAACACAGCACCCGCAGGCTCTTCTTTTCATCCCTGAGGAGTTTAACCATGCATCTCTTGTTTTAAAGCCAGCACTGTATGTAATAGGTAATATCAGACACAATACTAATTTTAGACTTGGTATGTACTAATTAAAAAATGCTTATAGCTCTTCACCCCACCATCCCCTTTGGTGATGATCTCATAGCCTGATGAATCACTTGCCTGTTTACAAGTCTATGCTACAGACAGAGCAAATGTCTAACACAGATCAGGTACATTTAGGGTGCAGTGTTTCTCTAATAAGCTTTCAGTAAGAACTGAAATGAAGGCCCTACTTAACCATATAAATGGCCTTTAGGTCAGGGCACAAAAAGGAACCATGAAGGATTTAGAATAAGTTAAAAATTAAAATCAGGCAGGCTACGGACTGCTACAGAATGAGAATGCAGGACTGACTGCAATAAGACAATGTGAAACATTTTTGTTTTAAACCATCCAGAACTAGGCTGCCTGAGGGGGACACTGGGTGTGGGGCAATTCTCAAGCTGTTTAACGACGCTGTGGTGGCATCTGCCATCATCACTGCAGTAGTCTCCTTGGGCAGTGGCATTTGAAATTTGGACAAACTCATAAGGAAGACCAGCTCTGTCGTGGGGTAGGTGGGAGAGAGAAGGCCATACTGTTGGCCATTATAAGCAACACCTCCCACCCCCCTACATAACACCCTGAGTGCTCTAAGTAGCACCTTCAGCGACAGGCTGCTCCACTGACAGTATGTGAAGTGCCACAGCACTACTGTCAGATTCCACAATGTACATCACAGCTCCCAGCAAACTCAAACAACCCAAATAACTCATCCATCACATGGTCACAACTGTCGCTTTAATCTTGTTATTGCCTTCCCCCTACCACTACATTATTCTTGTATGTTATGTACATTTTCTATTAAACTCCCAATTTTCTATTACATTTTTAATTTTTCTAGTTATAATGTATTTATTTGAAATCTTGCTCAGCTGCTACAATCCCTGAATTGACCCACACAGGAATCAAAAAAGTGTTATCTTTAATGTCTTGTGTTGCAGATAAATGTCAAAGGTGGAAGCAAGCATGAGAGAATTAGTATACAAACAACTCATTCTGTCATGCTGATTCATCCTGGGCTCACCAGCTAAGTAAAAATGCTCAATTTGCTTTTTAACATAATCAGATGTCTGTACCTCATTCGACTGGTCAGCTAAGGACAGTGTGTATCATATGTCACTGATGGGTTGGTGCCTTGCCTTCATTTACTGACCTCAAATGCTTTCAGCTAGCTTCTCCATCTCCTCCTAGAGGTGTGGCTAATGTGTCATTCATTTCTCTACAAGGAGACAAGAGAGTACAGAGAATGCCCTGAAGATCAATTCTCAGTAGGAAATGTCTGCATTCAGAACTAAAACCTGTTTACCCAGTGGAATGTGGGCTCAAAAAGGGGTACTTCACCTGCTGCTCTTCTTAGTCTCTAGGGGTGAAAAGATGACAAAGTGAGAAATTAGTCTTTAAAGAGTAAGTACACGAGCCTGACAACCCTGCTGGTGTTGGTTGCTGCTCACTTTGTTCCCACCCTGGGCAGTGCAGCACTTGAAAATATATTATTTTTCAGTCAAACTTCAACTATGAGTGTAGCTGTAAGTTCAACAGGCCACACCAGTGCTCGCTTAGGTCAGGCAGGGACTGACAGTCAAGGACATCATATGACCTAGAAGACAGCCAGAGTTTGTGTCTGGCCGTTCAGCTTTCCTATGTTAACCTATATTGAAAGGGAACTAGGCAAATACAAAAGAAACACTTATTCCCAGGGTTATTAATTGTTGCTTTCAGCTGTACCCTTTACTCAGTTTGTGGTGGGATATATCATTAGTGAAGCTAGCATGACATTATATGAGTTATGCTGTCCTCTTTTTACATGTCTAGCTGCTCACGGAATTCGAACTACGTGTCTGTAGCATGACACCAACATTACCAGCATTCACCAAGAGTAGAGCAAGTGGCCTGTAGGCATGCCAGCTGGCCATTTGAGACAAATGAAATCAATTGCATTGATCTGACTGGGTTATGCCAGACATTATTTAGCTAGCAAGGTCACCATTCTCACCATTCTTCTCTACGTAACCCTCTTAAGCACTGCCGAGAGCATGCTGTGCACAACTATGTTTGTCATGCACAGAGCCATGGGGCAGACTTTGAATGAGCATGTGAAAACAAACAAACAAACAGAAAACAATTGCATGATAATGTGAGTTTTTAATCCAACAAAAGACCTTCACACACCAAATGAATGACACATTTTATAGTCACTATGATGCACGCATACACAAAAAACTATTCCATTAATTACTTTAAAATGTTGTTTTGAGGTTCATGACAGTATTCCATGTCTAATTTGTTATTAACCTACATTTAACCCACATTTGAACTGCAAAACTTTCTAATTAATTAAGTTGTACATTAGAACCAATGTCCATTTGAGTAAATTGTACAGCTGTGGCTTTGATTCCTGGTCTGTTACAGTAAAATGTTGTTTTGCTAGCTAATATTAGGGTTAATTACCACTATGATGATAGCTCACAGTTTGTAGATGAGACACTAAAATCTAATGCTTCATTATGTTACATATCCTCGTTATGTCCACTGTCAAATTTAACAAGAAGGTCAAGCAAAGTGTAACAAGGAAACAATCACTGTGATTATATCAGTAAAGTTCTTTGAGGCTGTCTTCATCCTCATGACAGTAGCAATGACTGAAGTATTTTGAAGGTACAATGTTCATGTATTAGCATTATCAAATGTTTTTGGTGAAATTTTAGTGGGAAAAATGTGTTATCCTGAACTAAATGGATGGATTTGTAGGCTGAGATTCATAAAGTTATTAGTGCAGTTTTATCAACCTTGGAGTCTAACAATGCACTAGTGACAGAGGCTGATGTAGACTAGCGTTACAGGGAGCAGTTTTAGCAGAAGACAAAAGGAGACTGTGAACATCAGATGCCTCTGGGCAACATTTAGAAAATCATTACAAACAAAGATAGACATTTATTCAATTCATCAGAGAGCTGATAATCTACTAGATCAATAGCTGTTGCTTTTCTGTTCCTCATTGTAAGACTGTGTTTCAGCAAGCTTTGAGATCTCGAGATCTTGATATTAAAAACCTGTGTGTCACCCCATCCCACCCCTGTGGGAGACTTTTTAAAGATCTTTCTTATTCAACTTAATATCTGTTTTTCTCAAGCAATCATCAAATGACGATTGTTTTTTTAGATTAAGAATTAAAGTGGCTGGACTGACCTTTTTAATTTTTCTTTTCGTTTTTCACCTGCTGTATTTCCCCTAAAAGTGGGTACTGTGACTCCACAGCTAGTACAATTTTTTCTATCACTTACTCAATTGTAGAGATTTTGGTAAACAAGAAATATTTATTACTATTTAAATGTAATAGTCACTGGGACAATTTGCATCTGAGAGCACTCATAATAAACATTATTTCAGTCTTATCATCTTTCACACTTATTTCTGAGTCAGTATGAAACCGAATGCCCAATATAATGTAAGCCAATAAAACTAATTGTTTAGGGATATACATCCGGGGCAACTTGCCGGCTGAACAGTATCAATAAAGTATGTAATCATCATTATTAATTAATTTTAATAAATGGTTATAACATCTAAGGTGAAACTCAGGGTTTTGTTTTCGGCATTGGAGAGCAGTGACTGCAGGACCTATACTATGTTTATGTATGTCTTTATGATATTAGTCTAATTTAGCAGTAATTTAGATTCTCTCCGCAAGTTGTAAAGCCTTGAATTCCCAGCAAATGTTGGCTGCAAGGCTGACATCTTCTCAATCAAGTCAGGGATTTTCTGTTTTCTTTGGTTAGGAATCCATCAAGTATCTCTTGACGATAAGTAGCTTCATCAAACCCCTGCACTACTGGCATGTTATTGTCTAACCGTCTGCCTCTAATTTGAAGTAAAGTAACACATGACTCCCGAATCTTTAATTTTTATTTAAGTCATATGGGTTTACATTTGAAAGTTGTGAATGTTTATAAGACCACAGGTGTATTTTTTGGCCACATACATTGTTGAAGATAAAGAGAGAAATTATTTATAAATGAGTCGGGTTATTGCCTTAAAGATAGGACCAGGGCCATCCTCATATGTGTTTATTACAGTATACTGTATATCAATAGGCAAATAAACACTTGTCTTAAACCCGATGTGATGATTAGTTCTTTTGTTATTGTGTTAGTTCATTTAATTAGCAGTTTTATGATAATTGAAAACTGGTCTAAAACAGAAATTCTAAATTCAAGTTACTCTCCTTCACAGTTCAGTTGTTAATGTCATCCTGCGTCTTATCTTTTCATCTTAAGAGACAAATAATACAGTGATATTCACTTAATTTCCCTTTGCCTTAATTAACCTTGGACTTGAGGGCATCTACATATACAGTTTAGTAAAGCTGTAAAGTCAGCGCATCTTCTAAAGTTCTCCTCAAATTAAATCTATTTCATCAAGAGGTCTTGTCTGGACTGTTGTATGAGTATGAAAAAAAACAACAAAGCCTTCTGTTAAACATTGAAAAATACAACTGTCAATGCTCAACCATGTTACAAATCTTACAATGGCATAAAATTACAAACGAGTATGTGTGTTGTTCTGTTTGTGTTCCTCAGCAAAATACATTGATGGGAGATTTTGTCTTAGCTGCTAAGAGACTGATGTATTGCATTGATACCACGATTCAACAACAATTTTTTCTAATATATTGTTCTGCATGACTTCCTGCTTAAGTACATACACAACTCATTCAATATGTTGAAGCCTGCATGAACTTTTTCACTGAAATAGATGGAAGTAGAAATGTTTGCTTTTCCTTTCTCACACACTGAGAGAATCTGGGCCATAGTTCCGCTAACCAATTACTCTCTCACAGCGCAATTATAAATATCCACTGAAACATTAAATATTGATTGCTTGTGTTATCTTAGAGCTTGAATTAAATAAAAACAAATATTAATCACATGCTGGCACGCCAGCAAACTTTATTAGACCAATAATAAATGCAAACAGATTACCCAAAATTTTTGGGGACCCTGGCCCCATTTATCCACATCAATTTAAATTTTAAATGTTGTGCCATGAATTGCTAAATTTCATCAATTCAGATTTTGCATAAGCACATCACCTATTTGCTGTCTGAGGAAAAAGGAGTTAGACTCATCACAAGCTGTGTTATTGTTGACCTTCCACACTTTGTCCTTCAATGAAAATAGATGGCTTCCCATCTTACAGCATTTAAAACTCATCTGAGCTTCCCTTTCTGGCTAGTGTTAATGGACCTCTTCATAGGCCATCTGTGAATCACGAGAGGGGAGAAAATCGAAATGTGAAGAAATGCCATTTAGTGTGAAACAGCAGTGCATTTAAAGGAAACTGTGTGAAATGTAAATGGGCAATGGGAACACAAACTGTCAAAAGTCTATATGTCCTTTAGAATATAGGCTCCTTTTTTGAAGAACTGACAATTTATCTAACTGTTAGAAATGTATGTACATTTCAGATTAGACTTTCTTTTGGTTTAGAAATTGTTTTGATGACAAGCTTATGAGCAGACTTTCATGTACCAATGCACTTTCCTGCATGAGCCCCTCAATAGAAGGGCATCTCTAAACTGATCTTCAGTTCAAGCAATTATCATAGAAGGTGAAGACAGATGACTCAGATATCTCTTGCCAGCACTGGATGAGTCATTGTTTGAGCCAAATATTTATGTCACACCTACAAACATATATCACCATAAAAATGTGTGAAAAAATATATATTGACTTCAACTTAGGAAGACTGTGAGTTGTGTAAGAAATCAAGCCAACTTATTTCTATAAATAAGTGCCTGTGTGAGTGTAAGCGCAGATGGAGGCAGATGAACAAGCTTATCCTTTTGGCTTATCAAGGGCGTGATCTACAGATTTTTTGGTAATGTCCTGACAGGGAATACTAAGAAGTGGAGGTGTGAAAAGGGTCAGATTATGACCAATACAGTTGCTCAAGTGGAAGACCTGAAATTGCTAAGTATTTCACATCTTTATTAATATGATTGTTTGATTTATAATATTTAAGCATTTCGTTGCTTTGCCAGCATCTTAAGAAGTCACACTTGTCTGAGCTCAGCTTGGAGGGCAACTGTTTGTTTGGACTGTTAATCATCATCGAGCTGTAAATGGCCACTCTGTTGTGTGAGGGGAATCTCACAGAGTAATCTCACCATGCAGGACATAATCAGACACAAGGTTAATGAGAGTTTGATGGAAGCATATGCCGCACACACGGCAGTGGAATTGCACCACAATAACAGGGACAATGAGTTAATGGTGCAAGACCAAAGGCAAACATAAACAAAACACAATGAAGAAAAATCATGGGACAATACGAATTTGGTTTATCTCACTCACTTATTAATAACATCAGCCTTGTGCTTGCCCAAATGCCTATTCCAGTCATACAGCATCTGATGTGAGCAATACTTCAGGATAAGCACTGCTGTCATGTCTCTCCGCAAAACTTGATTACTATTTTTTTGTCACCTGGCCTGATACATGCATATTTGGTAGAATAAGTGCCATTACCTATCTCGACAACAAGATGACAGATTATGGTAAATCAAGCTTGACAGGAAAGGGCCCTTCAGCTGATTGTGATGTGAGTCACTTCACTTCATTGCCTTCCCAGTTTCCCATCTTTCGGTGGGCTCTAGCTTACCTGAAGCCCAGCTGCGAGGATGCTCTGCTCATCCAGACAGAAATTTTACAACATAATGACCAAACACTGCAGATGGATTCTGTACTGTGTGCAACATCCAAAAGCACACAAATATTTTTAAATAATTATTTAACACTAGGCCTCATTAATCAGTGTGTATAAACAACTACATGACAACACCTGTGACCTCCAGGAGGCAATAAAGCAAGGGACTCATCAAACCAGGCTACCATGACCTAGGTACAGACTGAAACACAAATATAAAGAAGACAGCTTCATCTTGTTTCCTGCTATACTGTGCTTAACAGCGGCACCTGTACAGGGAAACTGAAACTTATATCAGTGCCATGTTATATACTACAGGAGTAGAGTAAACATCTAAACAGTGTAGTCTGAAGTATCTGATGAGACAACTATCTCATTACATTTCACTTTGCCTTGTAAAGGATTTAATAATAATAAATAAAACATTTACAGCATAAACAATTAAAATGTATTATATTGTTATACATTGTATACATTCCTCAACAACATTTCCTGACATCAGGGTAAAAGCTAGAAAAAGTATGATACTGTACACACAAACACACACGCACAGTTTTGACATATCTCTTTTGAATTGTGTGTAATTTCAGTTTCAGATCTATCCATTATCAATGTGTACTTGTGTCAAGTCAAGAAGGAATTCATCCTGACAAGCAGCCAAAGTACTAAAAAATATGTTCTTTAAATCTCATTAGATGGACCTGTTCTTTAACAGAAATTATCTTTTTCTCCTCTGTTGTCTAAGTGTTGAGGAAAGAGAAGACCAATACCCCACAGGAACTCTTTCATGGATTACCTTTAAAACAATGTCAATAGTAATTACTGAGAGGGCTTATCTTTAGCCACTACATCATTGTCCTTCACAGGAATGTGTGTTAGCTGCCCTCATGCCAATTAATAGAAGCAAACACCAACATCAATTATTCAACCATTATATCCTGAGAAACTATTCAGCTGCAGTCATACTTCCCCAAACTCTCCTTATCTTTACTGAGAGTTAAGAACATATAGCAAACTTTACTTTCAAACTGAATGAAAAACCACACATATAATTGAATCTGTTTGTTTTAATTTATAAAGGCAGGTGGATTTGAAAGAGGGATGTATTTTATGATTACTTATGGCGTGAGAAAGTGTGTTTTCTGCACTTTCATAAATGAGTAGTCAATTGTTGTAATTTGAGACACTCCAAGCAGTTTGCCAATTATCAGAATCATGTGTTATTCAAAATGAGACAGCATTTACAACCCCCACGATGATCCAAAGCCACAGACTACCTCCAGCTTTATTCTTCTTACACAAAAAGGCTGAGGGCACCTGCTCTGCACTAATTACAAAGTCTCCTGAACTGATCTCTGCATTCTGTCCAGACAAGCCCAGTAGCACAATATTTGATTTGGGTGAAGGATCTCTGATATCTCAGCGCTTTCTGTTGCAATGGCCAAGCAGCCATGGGCCTTGAATCCATCAGGCTTTTGACTGTGACAAATTTATGTACTGATTCAGGTAAATCAGTGCAGTGAATTTCAAAGCGAGCTTATCAATACATCAGTATCCTTTTCAACTATAAAATAGTGACTGGGCGTTGCTTCCTGGCTGCCAGCACAGTGCTGAGTTTTCACCTGGGCTCGTAAATATTATGTGGCTGCATACAAAAAAATTCAGTAAATCTTTTGGAAACATCTTAAATCAATAGGTTTATCATTTTCATTGTGCAAAGCGCTACTATAATATGTGAGAGGGGAAACTATTCTTCCCTCACCTGAGTAGCTGTACCACATTAACGTTTACACGTCAGCATCCTATAAGATTGTGGCCCCATGTAAATGTATAATTACGGAAACATTATTTGACTGCCATCTAATCCTCTGGGGCCAGCATTAATTCCAGAGATCAATGTTTCCAACCCCAGATATGCAGAGCACAGCAATCCATCTGTCAGCTTGGCCACCTTATCAGTCCACAGGGAGAGGAACAGTCAATAATTACTTCTACCTGCTAACATAATACAGACATTTTTAGGGGAAATTCACACTTAGTTGACAACTGTTAGTGACTTGTGTGACAAAGAAAATGCTGTTGTTATGAATGTGTTAAACTGAAAAAAATATTGTTGTCAAAAAGTCTTGGTTCTATGTCCATGGCGTCCATCAGGGCTCAAAAGTGAACTGATTAGATGTTGGTGGTCAAAAGTCAAGGTCACTTTGACCTTATTTCTGGTTCTTTCTTGTCAATGCTATATCTCATGGATGTAGTATTTTAATATGTAATATCCACTTGGATTCATGGATGAATTACTAGAATATGAGTCTTAATAGACATAATTGTAATGTGTTAATTCTAGTTTTCTTCTAATGTTTCAGGACTTAAATAAATAAATGAATGTAGAAAATGTAGAATGCAACATAAAATTAACACAACAAAATGAAAAAGGGCCATATCAAGCTTTTTTTCATGAATTTTTCAATGAATTTTCAGAACCAGAGAGTACTGTGGACTTTTTAGACGAAAGAGACAATCATTTTTAACTAATAGGTTAGGGTGAACCAAGGCGTGAAGAGGCTTAATTTGACACTGATTACCCAGTGACAAACTAACTCCCTTCATATCCTCTGCCATTGTAAAACTGATGAGCTAGGTCTGTAATCTGCTCTAGTGATTGGAGAAACCTACGTTGAGGAAAGCTTGGCCTTGATTTGGCAGCGACAGCTGCAAGGAACTCAGTATGTCCACTGTTGGTGTGCTAGGAAAGATGGTCTACTTGTATTTCTCTTGGCAGCAGAACTTTGTATGTCCGGTATACAGGGGTGGAACTGAGCTATACACAAACATAAATGACCAAGCTGGAAGGACAGTGTGACACATTTCTGCTGGAACTGAAAGCTGAAGCACAGTGCCTGCCAAAATTGGACAGAATTTTCTTGTTCAAATATCTCTTAGGGGAGAGATTACAATGGTTAAATCCAAAATCATTGTTCTGCAGCAACTGTAAGTACATGAACACAACTGGGAAAGGAGGAAATTATTTTGTCTTTGACAAGAAACAGGAACAAAATGTGGAAAACAAGAATCCATTAAATGAAACAGTTAATCATGTCTGTGAATTGTGGTTTAATGGCGAAGAAGAGCATTTGATATATAATGCTCTAACCATGAGAACACATTTTGAAAACTGAATATATTTTACAGTTAAATTGTGCTCAATATTATTTTCTGAATTTCCTTGTATGTTAAAAAATTATTGTTCAATCATACATTTTCGGTGCAGTTGTATGTCTGCGTAAGAATCAACGGCATTGTTGTGGTGAAGTTGTTATTCTAAAACACATTAATTGACTATTGTTTATGCACAAATTGTATGATACACTGCATCATGGAGTCTATGGAACTATGTTTATTGGGATTATTATGTTTAGAATTCAGTATTTTTGAGAAGGCAGGTAACACACAAAAATGCAAATGCATAGTCAATGCAACCTACAAAACACAAGGAGAGGAGGAACAGAAACAGGTGAAGAATTTTGGAAAAATACATTTTCATGTTAGGGCTACCCTTGCTCCCAGCTCAAATACATTAGTTTTCAAGTGTAACTGTACCTACATTAATTCAAATAACAAACAAGCTTCAGTAAACCACTGCAATTAATTTAAATTTCCATCAGTTTAAGATTGGATAGACTACAACCTGTGTCACCGTGCTTTCTCTCTTAGACTGCACCCCCACTCTCAAATGGAGAGTGAATGTGTTTGGTTTGGGGATATAAGTGTTCTATCATCTGGAAAACCTCATCGTCCTGACCAGCTCCACAGCCTGTGTCATCACTGTCTTGTGAATCAACACAGGAGCAAATATATTTCTGTATTGCCAAATTTTTATAGAAATTTCCAAAAATGGAACAAGGGACAACGCGAATCAACACGTGAATACATTAGAGGACAGGCTCCAACATGATTACATACGATTATGTAATCAAAACAGCCAGAAACACATATAAACTTACATTGCATTACAGTACTGACATGTTACATCATATAGATCATTCATGATTTATGAATCTTTGAGTAAGCAATGGTGGAAAGGACATGTGCAAGGTTTGCATTCAATCCTGATGTTTACTGTGTCTACACTGCCAGAAATCCTACATTTATTCAAAAAGCTATTTCAGTCTCCCTTTGACACATCTTCTTTATCATTATGCCAACTTTTCTATCCCAGTAAAGTGTATGAACTTTTTATGAACCTGATGTTTACCTTCAGATTTCCTTTGGCTGATATTCAAGATTTACATAAAAGCAGGGACTCGGGCAGCTCTGACTACAAAGCACTTCTGCCACCAAAGGTGCCTACAGTGTTTAACAACCTTTGCTCTGCTGACTTTACCCTTGATAGAGATGTCTAAAGGAGTCATTTTGAATCCTCCGCACATCAGGACATAATGGTTCTGATTGTAATACCCTTGTAATACTTGCTGTCATTATTAAAATAACAGCAGTTAGCAGTCATTGTGATTGCCCTATGTCCTATGTGGTTATTTCTTGAGAAGGTGCCTTATCTACCACTGTGTTATCTTTAGAGCTGTAGAATACTATTGATAGTTTTCACATAATGTCACAACCTTAGAGGATCGTCCACCTGAAGGGCAAAGAAGCAGCCTGTTTCTTGATTTCTTACTTATTTTCATTCCTCACAAAGGCCTCATGTCACTACTGCCCTAAAAAAACAGCTACCATGACTCATGGATCAACATTGGGTAGCTACCTAATGTTAGCTAATCACTTTGCTTTGCTTCGATAATGAAAGAAATTGTTATTTGCAATCCAGTCTCCCAAAAACTATATTTGGATTTTAATTTTCTGTTGATCATATGGTCACAATCAACGTAATGCCACAAAAATGTAGTTATGATTGCAGTTTAGTTGTATACAAATATAATTTTCTTCCAAATGGCTGCATCATTGAACCATCCACATAAAAAATAATGTTAACATTCTAAACAGGCTAGTGAAAAGTTTGTTTTTTTGTGAGTAGGTTCTGGTCTACCTCTTGTACTCTACTAATGTTGTAGCATCACACCACTAAATGTACAGCAGTAATTGCACTATAGGGCGACAATAAAATTCAATTCAATATAAATCATGAGATGTTGAAAAAATGTTGAGAAAGCTGAAAATAAGGTCAGGATGCACAGGATTGTAGAGCCACAGAAATCATCAGCCACAGTGGAAAGACTGCTGTATTACGTCTGATCTAGATGTGTGATCATTTTGTAGTATCCTTTTATAATTTACATCTTAATTTAAATAAGAAATTAAGCAAGTAAATGCGGATTGTTGTGCATAAGCCTGCTGCACACTGGCGCATGTTCCCCCCAGCACAGAATGAGAAACATTGTATAAGACATCTGTGTCAAGATCAGCAGCCATGCCATGAGCTCCCTTTGCACTGCTTTATCGGAACAAACCTCATGTGTCTGTTCTACCTGCATGCAGAGACAAAATACACAGACATGCAAAGAGAATATCAAAGTCTGAAAACTGCTGTAGCTCATAGTAAATTATTAAATTAACTGGCATATGTATTTACATTTTACAGACTACTTTACCAAGATCTTATGTTAACCAATGCCTCTAATCCATTAAGCAACATGCTGTTGTGAATTTATAATTTGTTTGCTCTGGTAATAAAGTTAAAATCCCACCACAGTGATGCTGCTTCAGAATAAAAGACATGGTTCTGTGTCTGATCTTAGTGCAGCAACACAGACAACTCACCTTGTACTGCTTTACCTGAATTAATCTCACACTGGTTTGTTCCTCTCACCTGTGCACCATCAGCTGCACACATACATATGAAGACAGATAAGGCTCATTTAAAGGTTGGGAGCGTCTTGTTGGTCATTATAATCAGTAATTTGAGTGTTGTGAGAAATGATACTACTACATACTACTATTACATGACTAAACCAAAATGTAGGTACAATAACTACATGCAGATATAGTGTTTTTAATTAGTGACCAAAGCTAGCCACTGTGTACTAATTAGCATTTTTTGTGTTCATGCTGATGCAGCGTGTCTTTAAATTCTTAGTAATATTCTAAGTAAAGATAATCTAATCTAATTTCTATTAATGCCTATATAACTTTAATGTTTTTTCCATAAAGTGTTAAATCCACAAAGATTATAAAATGCTATAGAAAACACTAAAATTACCACTTAGCAGTTGTATGCCTTCACTAAGCAGTGGCATTGTAAAGTTGAAACCAGAAGTTTACATACCTTTTATAAAAAGACACACAATTTATTTTTCTCACTGTCTGACATTAAATTAGACTAAACCTCTCCTGTTTTAGGTTAGTTAGAATTACCAAAATATAGTTCCATCTGTGAAATGCCAGAATAATGAGACAGATAATTTTTATGACTTTCTTCAAAGTCAAAATCAATATCAATATATCTCTTGTGAAAGACGGCAGTTCTTGAGATTTCTTTTGTATACAAGACAAAATAAAATAAAATCTAAGGTTTCTTACAGCAGTACTTGTGGACTATGCTATGTCATCTAAAGTAACTATAAGATAAGATGGTATGTCTCTGAGATCTTTGGGCCCAAGTAAAATTAATTTAGAATTAAAAAAAATATGTCCAGGCCTTTATGCCTTGCTTTAGGTTTGACAAATTAGTTTGTTGTGTCTGGTTTCATAGATGAATATAGCTGGAAACTATAAAGTGTTTTCTAATAATTTTGCCTAAGGGCTGTAGGTAAAAAGTATTAGTCCAAGCACAGAACCCTGTAGAATTCCATAACAAACTTTTGTGTGCATGAAAGACTCATTACTGGAACATGTTGTTAGTACAGATTTACAGTAGTCCAGTCTGGAAGTAACAAATACTCCTAGAGTGAAGGAAGAGATTTCTTTTATGCACAAGGTAAATGAGACATCTTTGTCAAAGATAACTTAGAGATTCCTTATAGTAGTACTTTAGGTCACTATGTCATCCAGGGTAGCATTATGATTAGATAACATGTGTCTGTCTTGTCTGAATTGAGGAGTAATAAGATAGGGGACATCCCAGCCTATATGTCTTTTAAACATGGTAGAAGTTTCACTTATTGTTTTGTTTATCTGGTTTCATGTATATAGCTGGATGTCATCTGTGTAGTAATAGAAATGTAGAGTGTTTCCTTTTAATAATGCCTAAGTTGGACATAAATAAAGTGAAAGGAAATTGTCCAAGCACTACAGAGCCCAGGAGGGGACATAGAAGGAAAAAATATATATAGATATATTTTTGCAAGATCTGGGGAAAGTATTGTGAGATCTCGCAAACATATTGCAAGTGCTTGGTCAACAACTGACACTAGTTGTCCGCCAGTTCGGGATTCTTTTTCAGTCAAGAGTAGCCCTTTGTGCTAAGCGTCTCTCACTTAAATGTATACTGCTAAGCACCGATTTTAATATCTTTGTATTTGATGCCAAGTTCAATATAAAACTGAATACAGTTATATATGTATATTGTATATGTATTATATGTATACGCTCCATTCTTGATGGTAACCAACTTACTGAGATTTCGCAATACGTTTGCAACATCTCGCAAAAAGGTTTTGAGCGAGATCTTGCAATACTTTTGTTGGAACACTGCCATTGATGCCATTTTTGCCCAGTCTCTATCTTATCGTTGAGTTATGAACACTGACCTCAGATGAGGCAAGTGAGGTCTGCAGTTCTTAAGATGTTCTTCTGGGTTCTTTTGTGACACCTTGGATATGGTCGTTGCTGTACTCTTGGGGTAATTTCTTTAGGCCAACCACTTCTGGGATGATTCACCACTGTTTCAAGTTTTCTCTTATTTGTGGATAATGGCTCTCATCAGGTCAGGTCAGTAATGAGGCCTGGGTGTGGCTAGTAAAATTTAACTAAGGTGTCTGAAGAACGCAATTAACCGCAGTCACTTCATGTTTTAAATAATGGAGCAATTACTTTGTCACATAGGACCATGTAGGTTTGGATTTTTTTTTCCTTAATAAATAAAATCAGCACTTCAATCAATGTTTACTTGGGTTATCTTTGTCTAATATTTAAATATGTTTGACGATCTGAATCATTTACGTGTGACAAATATGCAAAAAATTAAATAATCAGAAAGGGGACAAACACTTTGTCCCACCACTGTAGTCAATTGATCTACTGTTAACAAAAACATATTGATTAGGGTAGTTTTACATTTCTAACTAAATATGATTCCAAATGATGGACAAACAAACCACCTTGATTGCTAATTTGCTGTTGTACTGAAGACAAATGCGAAAGTTTTCTCTTTTTTTTATGAAAGGCACTGGGATGACTTGAACTGCACAAATCTTTATTTAATTCTAGAGGTGGTGCACACCTGTGTGTATGTGTATACATGTGTTTCAGAGGCTGCCAGAGGGTCTCTTTTAGTGACCCAGTCCCTCCAGAGTCCACTGGCCTAGCCTTGTCCTCCTGTCCTTTATAACAATGGGAAGGGTAATGGTCTCCCCAAGGCCTCCTCATTCAGTCTGATTGTGCTGCCAGCATCAGGCCAACCATGCCATAAAACAATTAGCTCCATTTATCAACCTTACATCTACTGGCTGCGGGAGGGGGAAGTGAAGGTTGGAAAGAGTGGTGCAGAGAAAGAGGACCAGTTGGGCATAAGAAATGTGGAACTGGAGGAGAGGTGAATGAGGAAGATAAGCATCAGTTCTTGTTTCACTTGTTTATTGTTTCTACCTACTTAATTCAGCCTCAAAATGTGATTATATAGCTTTGATAAACAATATCTTTTGTTGTTTATGAGGGTGTATTGAATTACTTTGAATGGCAGGGCAACAAGTATTAACCTTTGAAAAATTAAGATTTTAACAAAAGAGTCAGTATTAACAGCAACTCATTTCTACCTCAAATGAAAGCACTTCAAAGACTCAGCTTAAACTCAGCTGAAGGAACTCCAGGAAATTAAAATTGTAAAACCTGACATACAGATGACAAACTGTAACATTAGTAAAATTAAAAAATGCTATAATTGCATGCCCCAAAGCAATCACAGCAGGATCCAGCAGTGTAGAACTCAATACTCCAACAAACATATTTTGTAACATAACGTTTCATATTTTGTTTCCTCTATTATTATTTATCATTAATGTGGTCCCATGTAATACATAAAGATGGCAATGATTCGCATTCAAAACCAGGGTACATGTTATGGAAATTCCTCTTTGATGATTTCAACTCAGCATCTGTGGCCATTTGGAAAAAAAGTTGAGATCAGATAAGGTTGAGGTCAAATGATGAAGCATCATATCGTCATATGCTGCATATGCATACACTTTGGCAAGAGTGGCAATTGCAAGTAAGATTAAGCTCTATTAAACAGACAGAGTTAAAATAAAAACAAACTTGTCACAAGTGATAGATAGCAGTCTAAAACACCCTTTTGCTGCAGCCTACTCCCCAGAAGAGATGTATGATGCAGCTGTTTAAAGCTGAGAGAAATGGTTGAGTTTTTATTTTCTTTTTCCTTCATTTCTCTTATGTAATACATTGTACCTGTAGTTTTTTGAGCAATTTCTCTGCCATCTGCCATGTGTGATGCATCTCTATGAAATAGCAATTGTACAAAAAGAAGAGTGTTCTACTAAGAACAATGCTGGTACTTACTTAACCATAATTAAACAGAAGTGGCCAAGTGTCTTCCTGTGTAGTTCCTTTTAACAGATTCAGTGTTTTAACAACAAGAGGTCTCTGTGAGGTGAAATAAAGCTCTTTTCCAAAAGCATGTATTATTAGAAAGCTCAGTCTTTTTCAGACTCCTACATCATGTTAACATGTGGAGGGTGGTAATTATCCCATAGCCGAAATAGCAACTCATTATGAGAGTCATAAGAGGGCACAAGGTCTCCTGAAACACACCCAGTGGTCATGCCCCCATAAGCCTTTGCTCATCCTTGATGACAGCGGGAAAGTAGTATATCTCTGGCCTTAAATCATGCCCTGTACTTCTCGAAGTCTTTAATTAAGACCTGATCATCCCAGCCTCCATTCATGGTATTAGTGTGTTTAATTTCCTGCTGTCATATCACCTTCCCTTTTGGATATATTATTCATCACGCTTCTCCACTTCTCAGTGTTTCTAGGGGCAGCAAGTGGGGTGCTTACAGGATGACTTCTGATTTTGATCCATTGGCTCGACTATTAATGATGGCTTAAAATCATAATTCCTCGAGATATTACTCTGAGGTTCAAATGTCAACATTTAGATAAGAGGTTGATGTCCTCCCACTGTGAAGGAGAGATGACGTCCTAAATGCCTGCTGTACTATGTTTGTGTTTTTATTGGTAGAGAGTTTAGTGTATTCCCAGAGCAAATAACACCAGCATAAAAGACAATGTCCCCGTGCCCAACAGTCTGTCTACGATGGCCTACAAGTCCATATTTCTCACTTAAGTGCTTGGATGATAAGTTAAAATGGACCTATAGCATCATATCTGCTGAAATCCTTTCTACGGTAAATCTCAGTGATTTTTCATTTTCTATTTTCTTTTCGACAGTTCTGCGAAAGTATCTCTGTCCGGTCAGAGAGCCAATCAAGTGTAGCAACTGGCCACCCACTGTAGTGACAAGCACAGAACGAAAAACACTCTAGTCCATGACACATAGAGTTAGGTGCCACACGTCAACAGGTTGTCTTATCGCTGCGCTGTGGACCGTGAGCACTTGAGTGAAATGGGTAGAGAGGCTCTCTACTGTGAGATGAGTGGAAGAGACGGCATTGCTTCTGATCTGGTTGGGTGGCTGAATACTGAGGAGCTAGGGCCAAAGTGGAAGCTTGTGGGTCAACATGACGGCCCAATTTTACAGTTGAGGTCCGTTTGTCACCATAGATGCTGGTGGCCACTGCAATGCTTCAACTAAGACATCGTTTGAGTGACACACGAAGCCACAGAATGTGGCGGAATGTGGCCACTGCCGTAAGTGGGTTTTTTGGGGATTTCTTCCTCTCTTATTTTAGTCCACATCCTTTGCTGGTATTGCTGAAACAATTGTTTAGCCATCAAAGCAATGTGACTTGACATCGACTGTTTTAAATAACAATCTAGCTTATGTGCTGATATATTTCAGCAGTAGTACAGCTAGGGGTCTTTTTATATTTCCTCTCATAAGCAATTTCACAGTATCCTTATCACCTCATGATAAAGCTTGATTAAATAAGGTCTGTAAATGAGAGTTACAGTCTAAATGTCAGAAAAAAACAAAAAAAACAAAAGAGAATCTACCTGTGGTTACACACAGGTTGGTCTAGACTCTGAAACTAGTTTTTCTATAATAAGCTAGATGGACGTTAATGTCCTGGCAAATAGTTTTGGTTTTCAATTTAATTTTTAAGTTGAGATTTACAAGAAATAATTAACTGCTACTGTATAAGGGTAATACTGCTATAAAAAACTGTCTGTTTGTTTAAACAGTTTGAAGACTTAAGATTATTGCAACTTTGTTTATATAGCAGTACTTTCAAAATAAAAGTAAAAAAAAAAACTACTTTTAAATTATTTTTACATTTTCCCTGTAACATTGCAATTAATCGCAATTAAAAATTTGAATCATTGCTCAGCACTAATATTTTTAAGTAACCTAAACATATCCATACAACAGGAACTGAATGTCTGTGCTATTAGTAGCAGTGATATTAATATTAAAATGTCAGCCTTATGTATTACTGCCATTATGCTCTTGTAGTGCAGCTAGCTTTGTGGAGGTGGCTCAAACAAGCCTGTCTCCTGATAATTACTTTCCTATACAACTAAACTGAAGCCGTGATTATGTTTTTGTTGGGAATATAATGATTATGTTATTTTTTTTAATGACTGATGCACTGCAGAGCAAGTTGCAAGGAGATGTTTGGGGTTGATAATGTGCAAGATAGACAATCTGGAGACCTGAGATCGAGTCCACAGTTCAATGTGAGGTTAGCTTTAGGCAAGAGAGGCCCTTTGGTTAGTCGGGTTAATTTTTCATATAAACACTGTGTGTGAATAAACTGTTTATTTACTCTTCAACTAAGTCCACCCACAATCTTTAACCCAGTGCTGTGATGTTAGACTGCAAGATCAAATACTTTTGTGGAAAACATAAAAGGATGTGATAGATATTTTGGTGCACAAAAATACATTGTCTGTGTACGTTTAATTGATATGTTAAGTATAAATGTCATTTACATTAATTGTGCAACACATGATCATTATGTTAATAGTAAATGTAATCTGGTTGCAATTATGTTCTCCACAGAAACGTATTTGTGATTGCAATGTAGTTGTATAGTAATGTAAGTTTTAGGATACTGGGTTGGCTCAGAATAATTGCTTTTCTCTGTTGTTGATTTGCTTTAAACTTGCAATCTGAACTGCATGTAATTATAGCTCATGTATGTTGCTTCTGAAACATGTTGACCTTTAGATGAGAGTTACTTGAGTTGCTTAAGAATTTATTATGAAACCGTGTCATTTAAAATATAAGACTTTCAGTGGATACGATTTTAACTTCAGTGCAGCATAATTGATTAGCAAAAAGAGAGTAAAGATTCTGATGGCAACAAATGTGCAAGTGAAAATCACGTTTTTTTTTTTTATCTCAGCATATCCATTGGATTTGTTGGCTGACAGTGTCAGCAGTAAGTCTTATAATAAGTTGATGCTGGATTATGGCACATTCCTCCATTTGCACACAAGATCAAAGTAGCCTGCATGCTGTTGTGCAACACTGAACAAATACTGTGATTCCAAAAGCATATACTGTAAGTTTTTGAATGCACTAAAATCCTCTGCAAGTCATGATCTTGATTTTGCCTCGTGATTTTGAGACACTGTAGAAAATGAATCCAACTAAATCTCTAGAGGAGCACAAACATACAGTACTATATTGTTGCATGATGATAAATCAATTAAAAAGTATTAAAAAGTATGACTCACTAAATGGATCAACAAAACATGTGAATGGTATTGATCCAACTCCACCAGAAAGTGAATAAACATAGTATTTTTAAAAACATCACACTTGCACATTAAACCACCATAATACATAACAAAATACTTCAATTTATGGGAAATTATGCAGAAAGTTTGAACCAGATTCTGTACTAAGAGAATTCTCAGTGAAACGCACCTTGTTTGTAAGGACACTTGTGTTCTAATCAACCTGTGGGTCAGCAGTGTGGTCTGTTCAACCTAAACCCCTGCTCAGTCAACAGTACAACCTACACCTGACAGCCCACAGGACCTGTGCCCTGAAAGTCCTGGCACCTACCCCAGAAGTGGCCTGTGGATGACAGCGAATGTTTGGAGAAGCCAGGTAGAAATCACAATGCAAGTGCCAGGCTTAATACGTATGTGTGCAGTTTTTGCTGCTATAAGTGCCACCTTACAGTCATGCAGCCGGAGGTCAGTGTTTCCTTTGTTCCTGTTTGGGTCTCCAACCCCTTGCTGCCCACAGAGGTTATAGCTCTGTTAGCAAACATCAGCTGGTATTTTTTGCCCACCCTGAGGCACTCCCAGGTCACACTGCAATCCTTCACATTCCTACAGGTTTGACATTTTCTTATATAAAGGCAATACATCAAGAGGAAGGAATTTCTGCCCAATAAAAAGTTGGACATGGTAGTAAAGTAAAATACAAGATGCTGTGAAATGTGAAAAGAAAAAAAAAATCTTTAAATAGATTTGAGAGGTCAGTCAGTCGTATTGAATTAAGTAAATGTAAATTCAACATCTGGTTTGTTGGAAGCATATGTAAATAATTTTTGGGAGGATATCACGCAAAAAAATTTTTATAAAATCTGTGCGCACAGGAAACTTAACGAATGTAATAGTTTGATTGAAAAAAATAAATCCACTGGGAAGAGAGATGGGGGAACATATCGCATTTAATTTCTATAGAGTTGAATCCACAATAGACAGAAGCATTTAGTTCCATACATAACACTGATAAATTCAGAAAAGAACATAAAATAAAATTGCTCAAAACTTGAAAATGCTTGACAGTGATTGAGCTGGCTGAAATGGGCTTACACGGCACATTTGGTAATTTGCACACCTACCTGCTCCTTGCAGCAGTACAATTACAGAGTGTCTCAGGGGCCGTCAGTGCCCCGGCAGCACCCAAGCTGCTTCCCTCTCCCAGTGCCCTGCTTGGCCACCGAGGTGCTAGCGTGAAATGGCTGTTAATTCCTTCTGCTATCTGTCCCGCACAGAGCCTGTTTTAAGCCTTCATATGAATCTTTTGCCTGCTGACAAAAAATATATGGAATAAGGAAATCAGAAAGTGAAAAAAAGAGTGAACGCTAAAAATGAAAACATCAAACAAGTATGAAATGCAAAATAGCATGAATCTTCCATTTTCTCCCATCAGTGAGATTTAATGAGTATTCCACCTTCTGGCACCAGCCATAAAGAAACAAATATAATGAAGAAATAACAATTCACAAAGAAATGTTAAAAGACAATCAGGACTTTAAAAAAAAAGAGTCAGTAATACTGTGTGACTGAATTCTTACTTTGCCAACAAGAACATTGCTTTTGTTCCAAGGTTTCATCAGGATCCTTGAGCTATAGTACATCTTGTCAGCTGTAAAGATTGATGTTTTTGTGTAGATTTTGTTATGAACACAGTCCAGTCAGATTCACCTTGATCATTGCAAAGCTGTCTCGAATCTTATGAAGCCGAACACAGCTTTGATGTTGTCATTTTGAGTGCCAAGTTTTAACAGTGTTCTTTTTGTCTTTGTAACTGAACCGTACTGTTTATGTAGCTGAAAAAGCTATTTTAACCTGTCAGCAGTGAGTGATTGGTCGGTTGTAGAGGGGCTGTAATGGAAGTCCGACATGTTAGCTTACAGCAGCAGCATGCATATCAACACAGTGATATGATGGACATTGGCATCTGTCGTAACATATTAGTACACTCCCTAAATTCAGGTTAAAAGTACTGTTTTTTTTTTTAATTTAGGTTTTACATTCTCCTCCCCACTTTCAGCCAAATAGGACAAATATTAAATGAACAAAGTTTTGTCATGGTACACAATAAAAGGGAACACACATGGCTTTTATGATAGGCATTGTATTAAATAGCATTTCCATGTAAAACTCTCAGATTTAGGCTGTGGTTGTTGTTCTGTATTGCATTCTATTATTATGTGTTGTTGTTATATAGTTCTCTCCCTTGATGTTCATATCATCTATTACTTTCTTTGCAGCTACCTAATTGCTATTATTGTCACTCTCTGCTCAGCTGGAAGTGAATGAAAACAAGGGATCAAATGAGCAAAGTAAAAATAGCCATTCCCTAGATGATGTTCCATAAAAGATGATTAGCAAGTTGATTGTATGAATAATGTATTGCGATGATGCATACTATTTAATTGAAGTCAGGGTAGGAGGAGCATTAACCAAGCTTCTTCTCCTTCCGTCGCTGCCCAAATAACAAGGTCACAGGTCAAGACACTTCAACACAAAATGTTCCTTTTCAGTTAACTTGCAAAATATATTCTGCAGTGAAAAAGTATAGAAAATGATAAGGGTGAAGGAAAAATATTTTTCTAGTATTGTGCGGGCAGATATAATGAATGGGTCTCTCCATCTCACACATTCAAGTCTGATTCATTTTAAATGCATTGCAGAATAAGCTTTAGAACTGAAGAATGATCACCTGTATTTCTATACTGCTTAGTGTGCAGGAGTGAATGATGTGGAGTGAATCTTCTCCCCTCAACATCTGTAGTTTTAAACTGCTGGGGGCATAATACACTTTGTACCCTTTTATTAATGTATGACCATTTAAAAACTGTTTTTATTCTTATGCAAGCATAATTGCCTCTGTCATTTTATTTCTGCAAATGCAAACATGGTCAAGTTTTTTTTTTTTTTGTAATGACTGAAACAGTCTGTATTGTTTGTAGCTCATTTTGCAAGAAATTATTAACAAGCTCCCAAAACAAACCTCTGTGGGTGGAGGATGATAAAGGACTTTGAGTGTATGGCTTGTTGCGTGCATGACAACAACACACACAGGTCACCATGACAGCGCTTTGTTTCCCTCTACTGGATACTGGTGCAACCGCCATTTGCACAAGACAACTTGATATTTTGCATGTCTGTATTTTGTGTTTGAGCTGTGTGCACCTTTGCATTGTGTTGGTGAAGAGCAGTGTAAGAAATGCTACAAAATTAGAATAAGACAGCAGCACACCCATTGTCAGGGAAAGAACCAAATGGTTTGTAAATGCTATACTCACCCGCAGTTCATCACTGCTGTGATGGATGTATGGCATTTGTCATAAATAGAGTTGCTGGCAACAGAGCATAAAGACTCAGCGAAACAGATCAGTTGTGACAGAAATCATCTGCTGCTCGGTCACATTATGCAGCAGCAGGTGAGATACGTCAGTAGAATAAGGAGCACTCATTTCAATCTTCTTGCCTGTTTCAAGCATGCAACCCATTGTCAGCTTGGAGTGTTTTCTCAAGGTAACACTACAGTGAGACTTTGAAAGCTTGAACTGAAGCTCCTGCTGGGCTGTCAGTTTCTGTGGGATTGTTTTGATATTAATTGATAGGTTGATAGAAACAGACACAAAGACAGTATATGACTTCCTGCTGATTGCTCTGAGGTTCAATTCCCCAATTTCCTATTGTCTCCCTTGAAATTTCAACTCATCCTGGGGAAAATATCAGTGTCTCAGCATGCAGTGAGGTGAGCTTTCTAATACATTTCAGATCTCATCTGTTCTCCTGCTTGACTGAATGCTAGAAAGAACTCACAGGTCTCACAGAATAGGTGGTCCGCACTTTTAAAGGCCTGCCCTTGAAGAAAGTGTTTATGTGTGAACCCTTTTCTTTCTATTTTTTCTTACACCTCAGAGAACAGCACATGCATTCCCAACATAAACACATGTACGTAACACACAACACAGAGAGCTGCACACAAACGAGCAACCGCAATGTGATGACCTGATGCTGAAGCGTTGTGTGAGGCCAAGGTCACACAGTCTCATGACTTTATTCCCATAATTCCTTGTGTTAGCTAGGGAAGAGGCCTGATAATGGCTGGTACTCTCCAAAAGGAGACTACCGCATTAACACAGACTCTTGAGACTCTCACAGCCCACCACCCTGCGTAAAGAGCACTGTGCACGGTCTATACAATCCATCAACATGGCTAATTAAGCCTCAACAATATCCCTTAGAGAAGCATTAGGAGGAGAACCGGGGTGTGGTTGTAACACTATAGTTAGGATAATAAGAATACAATAAAGTTAGACAGCTGGGAAAAGCTGGGATTTTTTAAATCTATGACAGAAACAGACTTAAGCCTACAGAAATCCTGAATATGAATTTTCAAATCACAGAGAATACCTTTTCAAGGTGGCATTAGCATTGTTCCAGAGTAAGACAACTAATGGAGAACTGTGGTTAGACGGGAATTGTTATTTAGGGATTAGTCCTTTTTTTTTTCTAAATGTTCTACAATGATGAGATGGTGAGAAGTCTATAAAACAAGCAACAGTTCATCAACATTAAATGGCAAAATACATCATTAATGCACGCCTTAGATAATAAACAAATTGGCATATTAATAAAAAATAGATACTCCAACTAATAAATGATAAAGTGAAGATCAATGCATAGTGAAAAATACTGTATGGGATTTCACTATCCCTATTTACTACAAGCCACACTTAAGAAATTACCACAGGTCGTGTGTCTAATAGATAAGTAAACATGACATGGTTGTATTTTTTGCTATTGTCAGTTGAATTTAAGGGTTTATGATACTGAATCTTTATATGGTCATAGCTCAACACACAATCCACAGATAAAAAAAACTGATTCTATTAGAAATTTTACTTTTACCTGTAAGGTCTGAGCATTTTCACAGAAATTCTGCTTTTCCTGTGTAAAACTGAAATATGTGATTATACGCTTGATTTGATTTTAAATGTCGCTCTAGCTGCTGAATGTAACAATATGCTGTATTTTGTTCTTCTGTGCTGTAGAACTCAAATAGTTACAGTATGATTAACTAGAGATTGCACTTGTCAATGTAATGTCAGTAGTTGTGTGTGATAAACAATCCACATCCCAATCGTTAACATGCGACTGCACGCTTATTGACACCTACCAGGTTTTACTCAAGAAACACACGGTAATTATCAGTTGACTGATTTCTTTAAATTGAAGTGAGAGTAAAATTTAAGACTCTCAAATAGGATTGTCTCTCTGTTCCCTATTTCAATCCCCCAGATCAACAATCTGTCCTCTAGGTAGGCGAGAGCAGGCAGGCAGCCGAGAAAATGGTTGAGATTAAAACGAGGTAATGGCACATTTGCTAGGCCCTTTGTGTGAGCTGTGCATGCAATTTAAGGGGCTGCCATACAGGACGAGTTAATATTTCATTGCACGCCAGGGAATGGGAATAGAGAGGAGGAAAAAAAAAAATGCATATGTCTCATTTTGCAATCTGATTCGTCTCAGCAAATCAGCCTGAGTCAATGTCATTCCATAATGAACTCTCCTCTACTCTTCTAAGCACTCTGCTGCTATGCGGCTGCTTGCTTTCACACCCACTGAAAGTGGAATATATTCTGCAGTAAAGGGTAAAGGTCCTTCTTGCTGTTTTTTTTCCTGTCAGGTTATAGACAACTCTTTTTTCCCCTCCTTTTCTTTTATCTTTTCCGTTTCTTTCTCCACCACCAAACTAGAAAGCTGTTACTCCTCCTCCACACCTTCTGCACCCCATTCCACGCCTCCCTTCTGTGCTGGGTTAGAGATCGAGATGAGGGAAGGAATGAGAGGTTTTGATTGACTAAGTTGCTGAGATGTAATCTTGTGCAAGCACAAATGTGAAGTGTGCGGTTGTCGGTGTATGTGTGTGTAAAAGGGAAAGGGCTGGGGCAATGTGTGATGCTCGGTTTATTGCATCGCAAGCTCATTTGTTTGTATTTTATACCTCATTTCGGCTCAGACGAGCCAGCTCTACGTTTCAGCTGCGGGTGACCCAGTTTCACAACACTGTGTGACTCTCTCTCTCTCTTTCTCTCTCTAATAATATAACATTCCCCTTTTAATACATTGCTTTGAGTAAATATGCTGCACTGTGTGGATATGATTTAATGCAATATACCTACAAACTAGTTCACTGAGAGGAAAATACAAACTTTAGTGGTTGCACTGCGATAGTTTCTCTTGTGTGTCCTCAGGCACAGCTATGCAGTACGTTAGCATGTTAGTACAGTGCGTGACACCACTCTGACAGCACTCTAAACATCAGAAGGACTAGAGCGCATCTGGGCCGTCAGAGATATAAACATGGGGTACTTAAACATAAAAATGTAGAACCTGTTTATGGTGAGCATATAAGGAAAATAATATGTGGGTAAGACAACATAAATAGAAACGTCCTATTTCTATAGTAGGGAAGGCACATTTTTTGATTTGCTACAGTGACACTGTAAACAGTATTTCTCTTACTTGAATTATTGGAAGATTGAAAAATCTTTTTTTTTTTCCCGGCCTGACAAATCTAGTAGTGGTTCCTTTTCTGAGAGGAAGCTGTGTAACACAGCTGAGAGACTTTAAGTAACATTAACTCCACAGCTTTATTCTGGTATTATCTGCTGTGCCAAACCACAAAACCCATAGTTCTGCATTATCTGCTGTGCCAGAGCTTTGTTCATTCTCCCCTAGGAGGTCCTGAACAGTTCCTTTCCTTCAGGTGGACAGAGATAGTGTGCTAGTGAGCCTGCCGTTCCAATCCAGGTGCAGGAAAAGCAGGTGGACAGAGGTAGAACTGCCAGGGGACTACAGGGGGCAGGAAGGCTTAGTGGGTCACAGTGGGAAGGGTGGTGCAGCTCAATCATTCCCCTACCCTAAGGGCACCTCGGAGCTACGCAGCTGTGAAAAGACTGTCATGCAGTCAGCCTATATATGTACAGCGAAGCATTGTGTATGTGCACACACATACACACGGAGTATCCATACAGGCAACCAAGATACGAACACAAAAGCTGACATACTTTATAAACTAAACACAAATCCTCATTTTCACATTTTCTTCTGCACGTCCCTCTCTTTTGTTCTTCGTCCACAGTTCAAACATGTCCCCCAAACACTCCCCTCCACACACACACACTCCCCTTCATTTCTCCCCCACTCCCAGCATCGGCAGCAGAGCTGGGTTGTAGCTAGCTTGTGCCATCCATTATTCCCAGGCAGGAGTACATTAAAGATTCATCTCTGCAGCTCAACCTCAAAGGAAAGACTATGACCCCTGGTATAGCTGCTGAATTATGGAGACCGCCAATAAAGTTGTTTGCCTTTGATCTCATTCTCAGCTTTCTCCCTCCCAGGTGAATGTGGACAGGTGAACACATGGACGCACCCTGACACACACACACACACACACACACACACACAAACAAAGTGCTGTCACATACTCTATATTCCATTTTTACTCACTCTCACCACTTCATTCCTCTCTCTTACAAACACAAATTTGCACTCATGTGTTCTCTATATTCCATTTTCACTCTCAATTCCCCCTTCTCTCCCACTCATGCTCTCTCTTTGTCCCTCACAAGCACACAACGATACACACAGAAACACACAAGAACAAACCCCCCCCCCTACAAACAAAACCATATCTCTCAGAAGATGATGATGGAACAATTATGTGAAAACAGTCTTGTCTGTCCCTTCATTGCATACCAAGTGACTGTCTGGCACTATAAATTTTAACCCTTGCCATCAGCCAAAATCTCTGCCTCTTCCCAAGCTGAATGTGTCTTGCAGCAGAAACACATTTCCTCACACATGTGCATTGTTTATATTTAATCGATGTCTAATGGAGGGTCCTGTTCACAATGGCTGTCATTTGTCAAGTATTAATAATTTAGTCACATGAACACAAACAGAGCAGAATGTGCCAGAAAGCACAGGCACACACACACACGCTGGATTGTATGAACTGCCACTTCACCTTATACTCACACCTAGCTTTCTTTCTCTTCTTCAGAAAGCTCATGTTGTTAAAACCTTTAGGTTGTGGCAGTGTCACTAAGGTAAAGATGGTAACATGAACAGCTTCACTGGAAATCACGTATGAACATAGATGATCTCTCAAAGTGAGTCAGTGAGTCCAAGCATGGTCAGAGTTCATTTCAATACGATATGGGTAATATACATTTGTACTGCTGAGCATAATGGGACCAGGTTTAGGTTCAAGGGGCCAACCACACATACATGCACAGAAAGGTTGTGTGCAGCGTTGAAGAGAGAGAGAACAGATAGGCGAAGTTGAGGTTGTGTGTGTGTGTGTGTGTCTGGGTGTCCTATTATCTACGTATCCAGCATCTCACCCTGGACCCAATTATAAATCTGGGCTGACCTGGACAGGAGCCACAAGGAGAGCACAAGGAAGGACAGAAATGTGGAAGCTGCAGTTAAATCAAGCCTGTCTTACACACATCTGTGGATGTGTATACACACCAGAAAGACTAAGCCTTGTGTCTTCCTTATGCGTTGATAGATTTGTGGGGTTGTTACAAAGGATACAGGTGTATGGCAGCAAAAAACAAGGATTCCTAGTTGATTAATGAGGTGTGACCAGCCCTCAGTGTTGTGTTCTTAGATAGAGTGAATGCTTTTTCCCAGGAGATTTACAGGGATTGAAAAAAAGCGAACACAAGTTGAAAGTGGATAACTCCTTGCGGAGTTCTTTGTAAACCCTGTGAAAGTGCACATGTGGACTGGAGACCACTAATGGTTTGTTGTTGCCATACAGAGGTGTTTCACCAGTGGTTTGGGAAGTGGAAGACTGTATTCCTTGTTTACAACAGCGTCATTGCAAACTGACCGGTCAAGGGCAGGTGCCTGTTTGAGGACACCAGGTAAAGGAAGATGGCTCTAGGTGTCTGCAGATACAGCAACAGGAAAACAGCAACAAAGAGGGAACATAGAGAAGGACAAAGAAAGAATGCAAGTGAAGAGAGTGGCCAAGTCATGTTGCATTTGCACATCAGAAAAAAAACAAGGTGACAAGAAGATTAGTGCTTTTAAGAGAGAGAGGTAACTTTCCAATGTCAGGGGATTAAGAAGTTGTTTTCACACTAGTGTTGACTTTGTTCCTCTTGAAGGTTGCTGAAAACATGCATACAAGAAAAAGCACACAGTCACAAAGTTGACTTCTATTATCGCATAATGAGTAACAGCATGGCCTCAAATGAAGTCTGGTATATTGAATAAAATGTGATTTATTCGTTGTTTTCCACAAGAGAGCATAACTAAGACGATGTGTTACAATCACTTATCTGTGCCTATGTACATTACTTACAAACACTGACATGGATGCATTTAGACTCTAATCTAAATTGCTCTACATTTTAGAGCATGTAGATGGGATGCAGGACCTGAAATGACATACTAGTCTCTGTTCTTGATAACATAATAGGTAAATCATATTTCATGTGGAGCCAATTGTGCACTCCGCCTTTATCCATGAGTATTATAATATATTAACCATCCCAAAAGCATTCACGTCATGGCTATAATACTCAAGGTGTAGAGACCGGTGATGTGTGAAATAAAGGACAGCTTGACAGCACTTGAGTTGTGAAGAATCGTCCACATTAGAAGACAATGGAATTCTCAGTGCAAATAAAATGCAATACATCACAGTCTTCGGTGCCACAGTGGGAGAGAGAAAAAGGTAATAAATTATTCTGGACATGCGTGACCCTTTTACATAATTATTTTCTAATTCTGTCCTTGCATATCACTGCTGTGCCCCTAAGATGATCCTAACATGTTTTACCTGTGGAAGAAGATTGCTGTCAGATAGCTATGGAAGAATCACTGTGTTAGCTTTATTACTGATCATAACATGGTCACAACATAACTTGAACTTTCACAGTTGACAAATTATCTGCCATCAACTGCAGGATAAAAATAAATTAGCACTCATGTGTGTTCATCCCAGATGACTGACTGTTACATGCAACAAATATGAAATGTATTTCCCAGCGTTCAAACTGTCAATGATAATCATTACTGAGAAAACAAGGAAGAGACATGTGGTATTTTTTAATCATGTTACATCACAGACTTACATTCTTGGCTCTTGACTCACACTTATTATCACTACCGTTGATAGACGGTTACATTTCTGTTGTTTGAGTCAGCAGCATACTTAATGTAATTGGAGTCACTATGAAGTGCAGGTAAATAGAGCTAGCCAAGCTGTGTTTAATGTTTAATATAAATGTATCCTTGGAATGGTTTACAAGGTAGACATAGATGTGTTGTATACGGCATGATGGGTTGAGATTTTACTGTACTGTTCGCTCGTGTGTGTGCACTGAATCAAGTGAGGTAAATGAGGTGACGTAGGAAAGTCGCTCTCAAGGTCATACACAAACCTTCAGAGAGTCATTTTGATTGCAGGATGTATTGCTTCATGCTACCTTCTTCTACCTCTAACATGTTGTGCTCTCCAGTCATAAGCCTTGCGTTATTTTTTTTTTTTTTACTTTATTGTTTGAGTGAATGTATTCACAGAAAAAGCATGCGATGTGTATAATGTGTGCACATATATGTGTTTGTGTAGAATGTTTGTGTGTGGATGTGTTATGCAAGTTGTCAAGGGCTGCAGGAAATTATCCTCTGGGGTGCAGTTTTATCTAACACCTGTTCTGTGTCCTTCGTAGTTCTCTCTTTATTCAGCCACCTAATCTGCAGAGATGCTACTAAGCATACATATCTTTTTTGATTACTGCAGGGCAAAGCTTCCAGGAGCATTTGATGGAGCCATCTCCGTGGCAGTCAGATAAGACAAGTATTGCTGTGTAGTCAACTGAACTAAACTCAGCCAATCATCAACAACCTGCACTTACTTCCTAATGATCAAAGTGGACGTAGAAACAGGCCATGCAGAGAAATCAGGTTGAAGATCCTTGTTCTCTGGCTTGCCTCTGCTAATTATGCATGTTTTGGAATGATTGAAATTTTTCAGGATACTGGCTGGCTATAGGCAAAGAGACAAAAAGGAACATACAATTAAAGATGTCCAGGTCTGCAAAAATGACTCATAATGCATCTGATCTCAGTATTCTTTGGATGCCATCTCTGAAGCTGTGCGCTAATGCCCTGTCCTTTCTTATAACTTCTTTGCTAAATGATATTCAATTCAAAATAAAATATTCATTGATATCATTTTTATTTATTTATTATTTTATTTTATAACTATACTTTTCCATTTAGAGCTAGACCACTGCTTACAGGCAAGAACTGTAATAAGACTTAAAACATGACTGAACTGATAGAGAGCTATGCATTTACCTAGTCCATACACACACAGCTTCACACCAAAAATCAATACAATAACTGTTTGAGGTCTAGCATTAGTGTGAGGAGAAATGAAAGCAATAGCTTACTGGCAGTAAACATTACAATATCCCTCAAAAAGATCTAGATTTTAGGAAAACATATACTTCTAAACTGAAAGCAGTCGAATAACTGTAAAAACTATCTGCACATTTATGTAATGTATTGAACTGATCTGAGATGTAGTGGGAGTGACTTCAAGCAATGAATGAACCGAAAAGGAAGCCATTGTTTGCAATTTATATGAAAATTTCTTTCTGAATTTATGGTTATAGGAAATTGAACCAATCTTAAATTATCATACCGAGATCACAAAGCACTGTAACTTGTGCTTCACGCTTGCAGGCTGGCCTTCACAAAAAGGAAGTGGATAGTGGAGATAAGAAGGAGCACATGAGAAGGAAACCGGAGCACATGGCTTTTCTTAAATGTATTAGGTTAAACAAAGAACATTTCGATTCTCAATGATAATTTCAGTGCCATCTGCATCATTGTATAAATGTCCTAAGAAGACAGAATAGTCACCATGTGCTTTAGTTTCTATCTGATATAAATGTCTTCTTATGATGGAGAGCATTTGATTTTTTTCCCACTAAGAATTGTTTTTGTACAGTTCTACAAACAAGTGGAGAGCTTGCAGAACACAGCACATACATGTAGATTCAATCAAATATGTCTAAAAATTACTTCTATATTACTTCTTACAACAACAAACTCGCTTTCATGTCGTCACAAAATTCTACAGAGCCAAGAGATGAGAAAATAAAAAATGTTCCTCCCTTCACTCTTCACTTTTGTGCCTCAGTACTCAGTTCAATGAGACTGAACCACATTACAACAGAACTTCCTTTACTTGCAAAGGGAAAAGCACAAAGCAAAATATAGTGTTATGTGGCCATAAAATGACAGAGCAGAATGGCAGATTACCTGACATTTGAGAATGGCATTAACTACAGAACCACTTTGATAAAGTACAGAGTCAGCAGGCATAGCTTGGCTGTGCAGCTTAGCTGATACAAGAAAAGATGGCGTTCCACAACAGAGCAACTTAGCCAGCTGGAAAAAAAAAGAGAGAGACAGAGCAACAACTTCTGAACAGAAAGCAATAAATTCCATCAAGTCAAAGCAAAATATTTTAGCTAATTCATACACAAACATCCCCAGCTGTACTCTCAAGTGTGGCATAATTCTTCCACTCGTTTATCATAAGCATTTACATTTATATGCAACTAGTTTGCATCAAAGTACATTTTGAGGAAACATAAACATAAAGCCTTACACATTACTTCTACAAACAATGGCCTCACTGACAGTTACGATTTAGAAATCTGCATGTATTAAGTAAAGTAGGATTATGATATGGTTTATTTAGGACAGTTGGTGAATCAGTAGCTCAGTTGGTAGAGCAGTTGTCTGCAAACCCCAGGGACAGGTTCGGTTCCTAGTTCCTCCTGGCTACATGTCGAGGTGTCCTTGCACAAGACACTGAAACCCTGTAGTACTACTGACATAAATTTTAACAATTTATAAAAAAGTATTCCATTAAAATAATTATTATATCTTAAAAATGATCAGAGTTATGGTTAAATACTAAGAATATCTGTACTGTGTTCCAGTTCTAAAACGGGATATACAGTAAACCTGTTCCACCAGCAAAAGAAATGTAGGAAATGTCTCCTTTCAGTGTAAAAGTAAACACTCAGCAAAAGCTGTGACCTCTGACACTTTGTGTTATTTGTTTAGCATTCTTAAAGCTACAATTGAGAATTCAAATAAATATATATTTCTTTACATAGCTGACACTGATCTCTGACCACAACAATTGTATTACTAACAAATCAACAAATTAGATTGTGTAATATTTTATGTGCATTTAACATTTTACTAAGAAAGACAATATTAAAACAAAGTCTGCCAGTGCATACAAAGCCAAAACAAAGCTCTGTGTTGCCATGCACACAGCCCTTGGGTTAAGTAATGGCTTTAATCCCTTCACAACAGAAACATCATATCCAAATATCATGGAACATGTGGTTTGTCAAGAGGCTTTCCTTTAAACCCAAGTGACCTGGATGTGATCTTGTACACAACTGGTAGGCTGCCCTTCAAGGAGCACATCAGTGAGTAAATATGTGGCCTCCCAGAACAGAAAATATAATCCCTGAGTTTGATGCTGAAAGGGCCTCATTAGATTTGTTGCTCTGGATTTATCATGAGTCTTCCTCCTGGAGACATGAGGGGGACATCAGAAAGTACAGCTCCTGTCATCTTGCATCCATCCTCTCCATCCTTTTCCCCTGTCATCAACGATTGGATCAGGGCTAATGACTCTCACAGGGACCCGTTGCAGGAAGGTGGTTATTATTACGCAGATATGGTGGAAGAGCCACAAACACAGTCATCCATGGCACGGCCAACAATATGCTGTAATACAGCAGCTAAAAGCAAACAAGATCAAGCATTAGTGTTGTAATGCAGTGCATCATTTCCTCACCCTTTTCTCCATTGCCATCACTATTACACATCATAAAGAAAGGATATTTGAAAGGAAAATATCAGCCATTCGTCCTTTGCTGATACACAGAACTCATAGCTTGTTAAATCCCTAGACCAGCCTTTTAACAACATTTGCATTCATAAATCAGCAGGAGGGCTGTGAATAGCCTCTATTCCATTATTTATTATTTTCCCATCTACTTAAATGTTTCCATCTGGCTTAGAGGGTCAAGACATCAACAACACAGTATAAAATAAAAAGTCAAAATATACTCAAAAGCACAGCAGTTGCTTGTGATGTTCAGGTTTTGGCAGATGGCTCTTGGCCATTCTTCTCCTTGGATCCTACTGCTATATGCAGTTATAGCTGCTGGAAAACAAATCTTTTTTAAAGCCAAGGCTTAAGACAGACCATCTCTCCTCAACACTGTGAAGATAGCAAACATCATTATTGGCCAAAGTGTGAGAACGGGCAAGTTCTCAGGCTGTGAAACCTTAAACTACGTAAACCTCAAAGACACAAAACAGCTCGGTGGTTTGAATTCTAATATTTTTCTGTTTCTTCTTCAAAGGAGAAATCTAATTAAATCTTTAATTTATTTTTAAAGGTGTTTTCAATTTACATAATATTCATATGATAAAATACACAAAACAGTATCATACAACAGTATGCAACAGCAACAGGTAGAAAACATCATGATGCTAAAGTGCTAATGGTCACGAAGAATGTGCAGAGAATACATCTAACATGCTGATTTACTACCTTCATCTCTTAATGTCATAAAGCCTCTCTTTCATTACTTTCCCCACTCCGCTCTCTCTTTCTCACCTATCACATGCTACTAAACAGCACACACATTTTGCTGCTGCTGCTTGAAAGTTGCAGCATGAGCCACAAGCAAGGCTGTGCCACTTACACTCAGGTTTATAGTCTTGGTTTTATTATACACCTCCCCATAAGGCAGCCCTCAGAGACGATGACACCCCAGACACCTATTTACGGGGCTTGGTTAGGTGTAGATGACGGGGCCCAGGCTGTGGCAGGTTGTCATCTGCAGGCCCCGTCTCTTTTTATGGGCTGTTAGAGTGTTTGAACCGCAGGGTCAGTTCTGCCGCGGAAACACCAAAATACTCCATAGGCGGACCACGAAATGAACAAAAATAAGTCCTAATGAACCTTTTAAGCCCTCTTGTCCATCCGTAGGCTGTGGCCGCCTTGTGTAAAGAGATAATCCAAAAGGACAGGGGGAGAAGTGGTTTGCCAGCAGGGACAGTGAGAACAGGATGAGGGCCTGTCACTGCTTGATAAAACCTGGTGATCATCCTCTGAGGTGACAGATGCTGAAGAAGTGATGTTTACTGATGTAAGTATGAATGTGTTGTTGGGTGTGTCTGCTCTATCTACTCTCAAATGTATTTTAAACAAATAGCTGTAGCTGTTATATGATGGAAAGTCAATAAACTTCAAAAGGATTTTATAAGCATGACAAACAATTGTTTGAAGCAGTTTATTTTTCATGAGTTCAGAGAGCCCCTTCATCCTCATCTGACCACATAGTAACATCAAATTAGAAATCATTCACAAACCTCCTTAATCGGAACTCTTTGCGATCAGACCTTAAATGCAGCCCTTTATCCAGTCTTACCTGTGCTTACTATTCTCAGAGCACCAGAGAGCCTCTGTTGAGAGGCAACACACTACTCATGGGAACGAGGAAACATCTCATAGGAGGGAATGAGGAAATTATGTTTTTTTTTCCTTTACCAGCTTATGTTAAGAGGAAACCTTATTTTTATTGTAGGCGTGGAAGAGTTTGCACAATCTACCTGGTACCTAACCTACCAGGGCACATGTTTAGGCTCAGATATTTCCCACCTGTCATATGTACCACCTCTGGACATTGAAACCCAACCCAGAGGAGACTGCGATTCATTTTCAGCTCCACATAGACAGACATGACACCTATATACTTAAACAAACATTTTAATGGACAGTATTAAGTCTATGATGATTTGTGTTATTATTCCTATTTGAGAGGATATTGTGGAAAGTTTGGTAAATTATTTGGTTTATTTTGTAAACAGGAAAACTAATAACATCTGGACACAAAAAGAAGAAAGAAGAAATTACATTAAGTCTTAATCACCCTCTATTGTAACCTTCATTACTTTTCATTGTGACTTTATTATATTAGAGAATCATTTAACCACCTTATTGTAGCTCTGCAGCTCTGTGACTATGACTGACCTCAGCTAAGCCCACCACCTACATCATCCTCTACCTTTATCCCTCCACCTCTATCAGAGAACATGTGGACAGAGGTTTGGTGAAAGGGAGCCCAGAGAACAGGCTGGCTGAGGAGGGAGGTAATTTCTGCTGTCTCACCTCAGCGCTTTCCTCATTCGGCTCTGATTAGCTCCAATAATGTATCTCAGACTTTTCAGCTGTTCAAAAAGGATGGGGGTTGAAACGAAGTGTGCAAGAGAGGCAAGATGGTGAAGAATACGTCCCCTCCCTCACAGCTCTTCCACACCATTAATCTTGCTCTTCTTCCTGTCATCTTGAGAAAGTGATTATGGTGACTTAATTGTTTTTTTTTTTGGTGGAGTTTCTCTACGTTGATGTTTCTTATAAGATAAAATATATAAAAATAAATAGTAAGTCTATGAACAAACAACAATAAAACAAACCAAACACACTGAACCACAACATTTCTTTGGACTGTAATATTATTACTTACAGACTTATTGAACCTGTATGCATGCTTACAAGGAATTTGTATCCTCCTGATACAAGAATACAAACAGTGTACTGTAATGACAATTTAAGTAATGCAGTTCAAAGCTAATAACATACACACAAAAACACATATGGTCGAAGAGATGTGGGACACCAAGGGAGTGCACAACTCAGCATACAATTATCTGGCCTAAAACAGAATCAAATCAGTTTAAGACTTGTACTACACAATAGCATGGTTAAAACTTTGTGCACGAGAACACAACTGATGACCGCATGTGTGAGAAACTTGCACGACACGTACTTCAGTCCCATCAAAGTCAAAGCCATCTCCTTGAAATATTAACTTCTTAAAAGTGTTCACTCATGCATTGTTTAACAAGAGATGTGCTTATTTGCTGACTACTCTACACAATTGACTCACAGCACCGTTTTTCCAATGCAACTCTTTAGTTGAGGAGAATCCAACTGCAGATATTCCGCCTGGGGAGTCTCAGGTCTGCACACCAATGAATAGAGAGACATGAAGTTTGATACACCACATCCATTAGGGACCCTGTTAGCAGCCTTTTTTTTTATCCAATTTGAAAATATTGAAATTTTGCTGTTACACCATTAACAATATTACATTACCACTATATTATCAGGTAAAAAGTTTCATCCCATCAAATTTTCCACAAATTTTCCACTAAATTACAACTGCAAAAAAAATCTGCTTGTAAGTAATGCTAATTTGAAAGAGAAACATCCATCCATCCATTATCTACCGCTTAATCCGAATTCGGATCGCGGGGGGTGCTGGAGCCTATCCCAGCTGTCTTCCGGCTGTTCCGGCTTCCGGCTTCCGACCGTGCTAACCACTACACCACTGTGCCGCCTGAAAGAGAAACATTATTTTAGTATTACATTACATAGCTTTTTTGTGCTAAACGAGTAATATAATTCTATTCTGTTTGAAACACTAATTACATTATCAAAACTCACATAAACCAAATGCTTGCTAACTTTTTATATAATAATTTTGCTGAAATTACTGCATGCAAAATGATGCAGTGTTAGCATATTTGTGTTACTGATTAACACAAGACACAGCCAGCAGTGGGACTTTTTGAACAACACTGAAATAAACAGCGGGATGCAGACTGGATAGATGAGCCCATTAAGAACAGTTACATTTTGACTTAAACAATTTTCCCCCCTTCCCAAAATCCTTTGTTAATTCCACTTTTAAAAATGCTTTCATGTTTATTTTTCAGCAGTCAGATCATATTGATTATCAAGAAAAGACTTTAGCTATTCTCAATTACACAGCCCTAATGTAACAGCTCCAGTAAAACAGTAGATGTGTAACTATGGAACACTCAATATGTTGAATGCTAATAACATTAGCAAGTGAGAATGACTATTCTCTCCAGCTAAATATATTTGGAGTTTGCAATTGCATACGTATAACCTAGCTACTGGTCTTGTTGGCATGCATGCACACAAAAGGGAAATAATGTATAAACACAACGTGCACAATGTCCGCAACATATCCAGTGGTCATCAAGCACTGTCTCTTTTCTTCAGCTCACACAAAAGCTTGTGACATGTTCATTAACCAGCAGGGATCCCATTACTGCACTCAACAGCCTCCCTGTCACAATGCTCGCACATAATTAGCTACACATGCAGTCTCAGGAATGCTAATTGTTGCTCTCCTCCTCTCATTCACTCATTTCTTTCTGTACAGTTCCTCACATCCTCCTCCTTTCCCTTATTTGTTCACTCTGCAGGTGGCATAGTGTTCTACTTTTAGACTGTCAAAGTTGTTCAGAAAAGCTTTCAAATTACAGTTTAAATTTCCCTGCTGTGAGTCCATTAACTTTATAATGGAGACAGAGGAAGAGAGACAGAGTGTGAAACAAAAAGAAAAGGAAAGGTATAGGTGGTAGTCTGGGGGGCTTAGACATTAGTCACTTTAGAATCCAGATGTGTCATTCACATGTCCAGGAACAACTCTCCTGTCCCCCTCTCACAGCATCATTCATTGCTGGATGCTCATTTATGGGAACAGGTCAACAGAAAGTTGAGGCTCACGGTGGTCAGTGGGAGAGCTCACTGTAAATGCAGACAGTTTCTAAGTCTTGTGACTGTCTGCATTCTTTTCCCCTTTATCATAAAATAGTTTTCATGAACATATATTGCAGAGCGATTTTTAAAAATATATACATGCCCATTGGTCTCTCTCACTGATCTTTCTTGTGTTGCTCTGAAGTGACAGATGGCAGACAAAATACAATTGTTGTGTATAAAATTGATCATCAATTTGATCAGATTGGGTATATTACATAATTATCTTTGTGTATGCCCAGACAGTATTTGCTTGCAGTAGAATGAGAAAGAAATTATCCCAAAACCTTTTGGAAACCTTTTGCTCTGATCAACTTGCTCATTGAACTGCATTGTATTGTGGCACTGGTGCACACTGGTGTTGAATCATAGTAAGGCGTAGATTTTTTTGGCAACTGTAAATAGTTTTCCCATAATGACATACCAGTTCTACTCACACAGAAACCAAAACATTTTGCCCAATTTCTTCACCACTAACATACAACAAACCATTGTGTCACTGGAGTCTGCTGTTGTCCGATTTCCCTTTTTTTCCCCTCTCTTCACCTACAAAATGTGAGAGATTTGCAGTGTCTCAGGACTTTTAGTGCCAGGCAAACTTGGACTGGTTTTAAAAGACTGTTTATTAAAATGAAAGGCAGGAGTTAGAGGGGAAACTGAACAGTAGCCAGTGCAGGTGAGTACTGGATGTCCGTGGGTACAGGTAAGTACTGTAAGACCTGGATACAAAACACATAGGGATAGGAGGAGACTGTAGTAAGCATCCTGTTAATGAGTGTAAGTATTAACTTACTGCAACATTCAAAAACACGCAGGAAAATAATGAGAACTAAAGTCAAGGTGGACAAGCAGGAAGTGCAGGAAGTGTGCAGGGGATGATGGGAACTGGTTGTTGTGTAAACAGAAAGCAGGAAGTGCTGATGAATTGCGATCCAGAGCAACCTCCACATGGCCAGAATTACTATGGAGTTAACTCATGTTAACACACATGAGGCGTGACCATCTCCCATAGAGGTGTGACAAGAAAGATCCAGGTACCCTATAAAGACAGGTTAAGGTTCATGTGCAGTGTCACAGCCAAGAAGAGTTTTACAGCACAGGTTACCAGGTCCAAAACAAACAAACAACCATATAAATACAATGACAGACCCAGGTCATAGTGATAATCAGAGTAATAACAAACTCACAGAATCAAAGAAGAGTCCAAGGTTGTTAACAAGAGGACAGAGAGACACAGGTTACAGATGTGAAATCCAGAATTAAAAACTCAGTCCAATCCAGAGCCCGGTCTGAATGTTAACCAGAATAATCAACAATCGCCACACACATTGAGAGGGTCAGAAGCAACAGGCTGCATCAGGTTCTAAGAGGGGAAAAAAAGCTGGCAAGCTGCTCACTAAGACAGGCGAGCAGACAATCTGGCAGAGTGCTGCGACTGGCAGACCTGCTTATAAAGAGACTGAGACAGGTGTTACTGATTTGTCTGATTAGATGAGTGGAGCAGAGCAGAGAGGGAGAGATGACAGGAAATGACCGTATAAGGTATAAACCAGGGCGCCAGGCTGGAAACCGTGACGAAATTGCAAAGTATTATCCTGCAGACAGCGGCTTTGTCTCAGAGAGGGTCAAAATTGATTAATTTGCCCTAGAACTGTGGTTTCACTGAATTATCATACTATCAGAATCATATGCATGCACTAAAGTCTCTATCTAGTAGTTTTAGGAAAAGGCTGACAGCTAATTCATAGGTGGTTAGCCGACAGTATGGCTCAATGCTTAAAACTGGTTGCATGTGATGCTCTGGCTCTAAAGCGGATGTTTCCAAATGTAGTCACTCATCATATTTCATTCATGATTGCAGACAACTTGGTTTTAGAAGGTGGACAAAGGCGAGATGCAGACTGTATGTTTCTATGGCAACCACTTTACCCATAAGCCAACACCTGATCACAGAAGATTATGGACGTTTCTGTCCATTCCATTGTGTCACGTCTGTCATGTGTAGGCTGATATCAGTCAGTTAATCAGTCACTTCCTAACATAGGTACTGAATCACGAAGCATCCAACAATACGACATCTTTTTGTTCCACTAAATTCTAGACACTAAATTCTTAATGGCATTTTGCGATTTCATATGTTCCACTGTGGCTCAATGATAATGAATTGAGTATTTGTGTATGTGTATATTTATCACAGTGTTAAAATGAGTGTTGCCCTGTACAATGATTTTTATTGAATCACGCTGAAGCACTGAGGTTTTAACACAAGGCTTGACACCATTTTGACACTTTATAACTGATTAAGCAAATGAGACGTGTTAATGTGGTAATGAATGAGCTTCATTCTGGTACTAGTAGGCAGATCGTCTTTTCACCTGACAGAATCAGGTTAGTTGTTTCCCACTGTTGCCAGATTTTATGCTAAACTAAGGTAGCAGCCTTCTACCTGCCTCAAACTTCTTTAGACAGATATGAGATGGGTATAATGAGCATATTGTCCATATAATTAATGTGTGAGTTAGTTTTTTTTTGCTGTGGTAAAAGTAGCAAGCTAAAAAAAAACAGCATAGATATACTATCATAAAGGTTGCATCACTTAAGTCAAGCAGATAAAGATCAGTATTACCATTAAATTGGAATCAATTTTCTGGCCACCTTACAAATAGGCCAGTTTTCTCTCTCACTCACAACAAATTGGTCCTGCAATTTTGGGTTTCAGCTCTGCCCCTCCCTGATCTCTCTTTCTCTCTCATATATCCTTCTTACACATCTGTATAAGAAGGATGAGAATGATGATATATGTAGGTTACTGTATCCCTTATGAGTAGCACCATTCACAGGCATCGTAGTCAATAACTGTCAGGAAGCTGTTTCATTGACTACACATTCTCATATCAAATCTGTGTTGTTCGTCACATACACTTGCCTCAGACATCCACAGCTGTATATGAGACAACAGTGTCACCCATGGGCCGACGAGAGATCTACACCCTCCCTGCTCAAGTGCAGCCAAGTTCTTAGACACATTGCAGGTAAACAAGTATTGTTATGTTATTGTGTAATACTCAGCACTCTTGCACCTGAACATATCATTTGTGAGACACACAGGACATGTGTTCTCCATGCAGAATCTTTAATGCAGCCAACCAAATGCCAAATAAATAGACCCCCTGGAGTTAAAAAAGAACAAGAAAGGAAGGAGATTGTGAATAATTCATTTTGTCTGTTGCACTTCTCATTGCTGTAATTACACAGTCATTGTTCTTTGGCAGGAAGGAAACGTAAAATTACAATTTAGGCAGTGAAATTGTCATTTGTAGCACTAATTGACACTAATAAAATGATTTTTCCTTCTTTCCCTGTGGATCATATGCTAATCAAAATGAGAAGTATTAAAGATGACACTAACGGGCATGATAAGCAGCTAATGAAAGAAGGAAGGCAAGTGGGACAGTAATAGACATACTCCAGCTAATAAGTTCCTGTTCATTAGAGCATGCAAACTGAAACCCTCCTCCTGTCTTGTCTGTTTCTCCTGACTGACAGCTTTGACAGCCTTTCCTGTCAAAGGGAGACTTTTGACCTCATCCACAAATAAAGCACTAATATTTCACAGTACCACTTATAAGCTTCTTTATAAATGGATCAGCAGCGAGCTATTATTGGAGGGTGACATAAACCTCTACTTGAGTCTATGTAAAAATAGATGACACTGTCTATAATGCCAGCATTTTGATGACATTTTCTCGTGTCTGGGTGGATGTCTTCACTGCCTCACACGACGCTGGTAGGCTGACTCACACAGACTCGAGCTCATATGACAGACTTTGATCTCTCCCACTCTGTCTCTCCATTTTGCTATTCCCCCGGTGGACTTCTGCATATGTAGACCCACATCCACCCTGAAAAAGCAGAACGAAGATCCATGAAATGAGATGCCAAAACTAGGCTCTCCTTATGACATGGCGAAAAAAGGGGTGATAGATGAAGAAGAAAAACAAAGACAGAAGAAGAAGAAGTTAAGAAGCAGACCAAACTTTTGGCCATAATGAGAAATGTTTGACTTTAGTTCACTGATGGGTGTATTAATCTTACTGCAATAAAATTTGGCCAGGCATTTACAGTTGGATTGTACCAAATGCAGCATAGGTCTCAAATTACACCCTGGAGGCACTTTAGCCTTTAGAAAGAGGAGAGGAAACTGCTGCAAAAAATCCAAAAAAATACTAGCTGTGTTACAGGCTGCAGGGAGAGCTAGACACAACTTATCCTTCACCTGTGTATGCAGGTGGGATGGTGTCAGGAAGATCAGAAGTGGTGGGTTTTACCATAAGAACTGTAGCAATTTGGCATGCATAGGGAGATGAGAGGAACTCTCCGAGCTAATCATGCTAACACTGAATTCCCTCATTACCTCTGAGGCTGAGCTGTGGGCAGGAGTCCAAGTCAGAAACAAACACATGCACGCACACACATGCACAGACAAAGAATGAGATCTCCCAGAGGGAGCTCAGTGTAAAATTGGGAGATTACAGAAGCCACAGTGTTGATCATATGGATCTATGGAATCTCATTCCATTGGGACTACAGGTCTAATGATTTTCTTTTTTAAATTAATACAGTAAGTAAAGGTTCAGACTTGGAACTGGTTTTGAATAATTACATGGCTTGATAGACTGACGTTATATAAGACAAATTAATGGAGTGTGTTTGTTCAGAATCACCTCCTGTTTCACTCTGCATGACTCTGCTGAAGACGCTCTGAGACAAACCTGACATACTTTCCTCACAGACTTCTACTTGCTTCAGCCCATTATATAGTTCAACCCTGCTCAAAGTCTCTTTATTATCAACATGATACTGTTAGCACCTATGGTCCCAAGAGGTATTGTAGTAGTACAATGCTACAGATCCGATTTAGATCTCAGATCAAAGATGCTACGTTTGCCCAAATCCTAATTGGCATCAGGCAGAAATAGAATAAAAAAAATAGAACTCCTCCTCATTGTTGTCAGCGCAAGGCAACAGCAAATATAAAGAGTGGCAAAGTCTACTAGCAGAGCTTTTTTGACACACTCTGCAGAAATGTAATTGATTAAGGTGTCTCTTTTGATTTGGAAATATGTGCTCTGCATTTGACTTATGTCAACTGTAAAAAACAACTAAACAGGACAAACATGTTTTCAGGAATTTGGAAAAAAGCTATCGCTTTCACATTCAACGTCTTTCTTGCAATGCATTTGAAGGGAACATTTTATCCTTTTGGACAACATCATTTGCACTGACCTGACTCAGTGTAATTTACACTTTATCACATTTTGTTAATGCCACAAAGGGTAATATAACACACCTGACAGTTCAGCATGAATGCTGGCAAAGGCATAAACAAAACATAACAAAGTCGCTTTGGATTCTCCACTCGTTTCACTTCAGAGTTTTGCCGAGCGCATGCTGCACCACATCTAATTGTCACCTGTCAGTCATTACTCAGATGCTTGTGGATCGCTGCATGTTGGCCACTGTTTTGAAGATGTCATCAGAGTTTCGTGTGATTGTGATGTTGTGAGGTCATTCGTAGCTCTAGGCCAAAATCGGGTCGTCAACAGTAGTGATCGTCACTCGAACAGATGCAGAAGTGTGAATTTCATTTGCAAATTCACGGTTCAAAGAGGCCACTGTGTTAGAAGACATGATAGAAAATAAGAGACATTTGTATCATGTGCAACAATAGTGAAGCCATGTTTTCAGTCTTTTTGCGCACACTGCTACTTTTTCTTTCTGCCAAGTAGTTCCAGCAACTTTCAGAAGGAACTAATATTCTTAGGTCCTCTCACCTAAACTGTCAGCACCTCGTTCATCATGATAAAAAAAGAAAAACAAATGTTGTTGTACGCAAGAGAACAGGGGGAATTTACTTTAAAGGTTAAAAACTATTTTTAACAAGAATGTGAACATTGACTTTAAGTAGTTTAATGTTCCCTCTGTGTGGTTTTTGGGACGTTTGTATCTGTGTATCTGTATATGTTTCCTCAAGTGTGTATTCCTCTACTTGAGTGAGTGTGTGTTTGTGTGGTTGAGAGAGTGAAAGAGTAGGTTAAAAGGAACAGTGCCAATAGGGAATAAAAGTAATGTCAGGTGTGTGTGTGTGGATGTGTTTTATGTCTGCGTGTGTGTGTGTGTTGGTGAGTGGGTGTGCATTATGCAAATACTTAGCTGGTATGAGCCTAGACAGGTAACCAATTGGAACGGAATAAGGAAGTTGGAGGATAAAAACACCATTGTGGTGGGGCAGTACCTAGTGTGTCTGCATACTTTCATTTATTAATTCAAAGATTCACCTCACTGTAAACACAAGTCCTGTGGAATCTGCAGAAACTCTATTAAACTCTATTCAGCTGTACTGAAAGGGGATCTATCTACAGCACGTGAAACCTCTACCAGGCCTGATCGGACCCAGTTCTACTGCTCTGGTAGGCTCAAATAGACTGACTGCAATATTATCAAACTAAAGGTCTTCCAATAGGCGTCCTGTGTTTTGATGGCATTTCATTAATAAATACTTATTGTGAATAGTTTTATGATGATTGCATTAACCTTTTAACCTAAAGGTAATAGTGGAAATGTAGATATTCTGGAAAACTTTGGAAAGAATAGCCAATGAATGTATAGCTTAAAATCTTAAAAAAATTAATGATTAAATTGTTTTTTTTTTCACCAGTTGAGTTTAGACCTTAAACTATAGTGCATGTGTTTTTGTTTTTGTACCAGTGTACAAAAAAAATTGAGTGATGCCATACATAACAGGGTAATAATACATTTATCTGCACAGTCATAATGATAATGGATTAAAAATAATGAATGTAAGTGGCCTATTCATCCATAGTTAACTATTATATTATTAAAGTAATTATTCTATTTAAAATTATTTAAAAATATGTCCTATGTACTTGAGATTTTTCAGCACACTGCACCTTCTCGCTGTTTCAGCTGTTGGTATCACAGAAAGTTTGTATTTTATACTTTGATGCTGTGGCATCAACCTCAGTTTCAATTATAGGTTAGTTTTAAAAGCGATATTTGGGTACATTAAGAAAGCAAAGAGTAAAGAAGAACTAGTATTGAGCCTATAGAACCTAGTCAATGCTATCAGTAGGACACTACAACAGAAATGAAACCAACAGTCTCCCGAAAAGTTGACTCTTCAGATAAGTGCTGCTTATCTCTTCCCGTCATGGCAAAGGCACGTTCGGTTGAGTGATTTTTCACTGTGACTCACCTACCGGGATACTGATCAATAAGTGTTTCTGTCTTTGTCTCTTTTCTTGTAACATTGCCACATGACTTGGTAAGATACCTGCTTGGCACGAGGAGACAGCGGTGAGCCTTGACACAAAGCACAAGGTGTTTGAGCTGACTTGGTAAATTGTCAAGTGAGGGTCTGATCTACATTATTTTGATGACATGTTTTTTATTCAGGTATCTTGCCTTTAAGTTCTTATGAGTCAATTTGCCAGGTCTACAAAGAGTTTACATGTTTGAATGTCACGTACGAGTCAGGCTGGCAGGAAAGTATTTACATTACTGCTGAAATGTGTGACAAGGCTTGGCGTAATTTGTTTTATAACCAATCATAAAAGTGTGACCGATTTCTTCTAGAGAACAATATGGGTCATTGCGTACAGAATTAGGTTCATTGTGTAGACATTTGAAACAGATGTCATTTGTCACATTGACCTTTGACAGTTTGATTAGGATATGGGATGATTTACAACACCAACTAACACCATCATAACCATCACCCTGTTTCATGTTTTATATGGTTTAATTAGCATCCAGTTAAAACACATATTGAAAGCAAATTAAGTTTTCCTTTCAAAATTAAAATGTTGTTTAAATGTTGAAAAATCTGGCATTTTACATTTACTCAAGGCCCCAAATATAATGCAATTTCATGTAATTTAACAGATTTTGGCAGTGAGCGGCATTAGATACAACTCAGCTACTGTATATGTGCAACACCTCATGGTGGGCAAAACAGTGGAGCTGCTGAAGTTCTGACAAACTTTATTTACATAGGATGCAAATATATGTGTAGCTGAGTCTGAAACATGCCTTTATTTACCTTTATATGTATTTACCAGTGCAGCATATGAAGCATGAGAGCGTGCGCACCCTATGCTAAACACTAAATCAACTCATAAAGAGATCAGCACCTGTAGTTATGTTAGACCATCAAGAAATAAATAGATAATAACATCAGTAACTCATCAGCAAAAATGAAAGTTTCTGTTACTTCATGCATATTAAGCACTTACTAAACTACACTACAACCATCCCAAAGCAATTATGACTATAGAACTCTAAATTGATTCAATGCGCATTACACACTGTGTGTAAGTAAAGATACTTCCAGTAAAATTAGGAAATGAATGAGGTTACATTCATCTTTAACTTTTATATGTTCAGTAGTTAGTTTACACAACCTGTAAACTGTGCTAACACAGAATCCCTTACTACTTTTTGGTACTTTTATGCACAGCTAAATAAATATGTTGATCTTAATAGTTCAGCTCATGTAGTTAGTTATTAAGATTCAAGTTTATATCCTTAAGATTTCAGGCCTAGTTGATTTGACACCATTGACTGCCACTATAGAAGGATATTCTGTTTGTATAAGCTGTAATTTAATATAAAACTCTGGTAAGTATAGAGAAAGCGAACAGTAAAAAGTGAGGCTGCTATAGTGACTCACATGCATGCACCGCTGAACTGCAAATCTTTGCATAGGCTATTATAATATAAAAATGTTCCACTACTTGGAACCGAAGTTACTAAATAACATCTGAAACATTTAGATACACTTAATGGCCAAAAGAAGCCAGACACATATAGTATGAAAAACTGGGTTTGATTTCAGGAATGTATTATTGATGATAACTTATGTATTATAAGTCGGTTAAGTAACCATTACTATATTACATTCATAGTTGTCTTATTGTTACATATTCAATCCATCCTTGCAGTAAACTTCTAATCTCCTGCCGCAGCCTCTGGGCCATGGTGAATCAGAGTGTAGCAGCTTCAATATGAGTGCAACTTCAACCACCACCTTGGACAGCCAGCTGACCCCTACCTGGAGCTCTACTAACACTTACTCTGATGGTGAGACTTATGACCCATACTAAACACTCCTAATGAATCCCACTGTACACCTTCCTAGCATTCTATATGAACTCTTCACTGACATGAATCAGCTAATTAAATTGTCTGAGTAAAAAATGCCTCAAGAAAAATATGCTAATTTGTTCTGCTGAAGGATTCTGATTGCTCTCTATTTAACAATCCAATTCCCTCAATGGTTAGAAAACTGCCGTGCAAAATGAAAATCATTCAACAGTTAGCAACTGATGTATTGCTCACCTGGTGAGCCCAGAGCTCTGAAAATCAAGGCGTGATTTAAGGATTTCCGACAGAGAAGCAGCTCAGCAGCTCTTTCAGTAAACTGCTCTGCATATTAATTATTGACAAATGCCTTCAGTAGATGAATTCATGTTTTCCTCAATGGATGCATATTTACACTAGAACAAAATTAAGTCACTGATTTAGACAAATGTAGTTTTCAGAGTGTTTACACACACTGTTAATCACTGATGTTTATCCCCAGTACCGATGGTGATGTCTGGTTACACAAGTCGTCTGTGGCCTCACGACTGCCAGCCTCAGTTCTGGAGCAAGTACCAGGTGTGGGAGTGGCTGCAGCAAGTCATGGACATGCACCAGATTGATGCCTCCAGCATTCCCTTTCAAACCTTTGACATGGATGGCCATCAGCTCTGCAGCATGAGCTACCAAGACTTCATCCGTTCTGCTGGCAGTGTGGGACCCATTCTCTTCCACAGCATCACAGAGCTCAAGTGGAGTGGTGCGCCTGAAAGTCTAAGAGGTGGGCCGTAGGGGAAAAAAAGGAAGATGATTAGGGCCACTAAAAGACCAGCTGGGTGATTCGACTTGTGTCTGGAACAGAATCCTGATAAAGTGTTGTTGAGGAGTTATCACAGAGTCAGTCAGGGGTCACACTGCATGGTGCTATAGAGGAGAGAAGGACTGCTTAAAGCGAGTGAGATGATGGATATGTTGTTTGCGCTTGTCAGAGTGGGTCTCCTAACAAAGCACAAAGGAGGTTTGAAGCTGAGAAACCTGCTGAGAACTGGCTCATCTGCTATTTTTTAATTAGAGTTTGAGGGTTATTAAACAGGAGTTCACAGACTTCATGTGGGCTTTTAGCTATAACAATCAATTGCAGAATGTGGCTTAGTTAAAATGAAAAAAATGATGTTACATCTTATGTAATTTAACATCTGACGTAAATGGCATTTAACTTCAAAACAACAACAATAATAGGAGATTATACACAACAGGTTACAGACAAATCAAGGTCAGGCACACTAGAGCACAGTGCTGCTATTGTTGTTGTTGGCAGTAACAAACCAGCTCACTATCTTTGGGGCAGGACATAACATTTCTACATCAAATATCAGTGTCGCGCCAGCTGAGATACCTGAGCACAGTTTCATCACAAACACGAGGCCATTGTCTGGTAATGAACTATGAGAATTGTGAAAGCTATCAAAATTTAGATTTGATTTCCCATGTTGGTTCTTATTAATTATTTACACTATGTGTACATTTTCAATAAGAACAATGTATACTACTTCACCTGTTTTTATACTAATAAGCAACATAAGAGATTTTTTCAATTTAATCACTTTTTTTGTTATTAATCACCGTAAAGCAATGAAATCCTAAAACTAACTGTACGAAATCTCCAACTGCCACACTGTATCATTCAATTTAGTTTCTTAAAAAGGCTTTTGACATAACATCTATCTGACATAACATCTTTTTGACATCGCAACTCACCAAGTGTTTCACTGAATAATCAATCTTCATATTTAATTTCACGTTTTGTGCTAGTTATTCACGTCCTTTTTTTCCAATCTATACAGGCCAGTACCATGTGGAAATAGGACAAATGGACATCAAACCAGAGAGTAAGACGCGAACAAATTACAAACAACTGAATTCTAATCAAGATTCAACATCCTGCTGCATTTTGCATCCACTTACCATTTTTCTTTTGCAGTAGATTTCTCCTGTCCATTTCCAGATGTCAACTATCCACCTGGAGGTAATGTAAATACAATCATATGCTGCAAAACTGCCACATTTGAAATAAATCATGTAAAAAATTAACTCTTTTTGTATATAACTCAGAAATCTATGATCCCACAATTCACCTGGTACCTGCTGTATCTCCCACCCCTTCGAGTCCTGGTAAGGAATTCATCTTACTGTAAACAAATGGCTTTATCTAAACTCACAATCACAAAAGTGGCAAAAGTGCCAGACGTGTATATTGCGTGCAGCTTCCAAAGAACCAGATACAATAATTTGTAGTATTCAACAGCAATTTCTTTCCTCTTTCTCAGACATAAAAAGGTCGTACAGTCGTCCTCATCAGGTCAAAAAACACAGTAAGTAAGAAAAGCATTTGCATTTTATTCTCTTTTGTTTTTTTGGAGCATATACTGCTTGTTTAAATCCCACCACTCAACCTATTTTTCCCCTACAGGTCCAAGGGGAACCCACCTCTGGGAGTTCATCAGGGACATTCTACTGAACCCAGAGCGAAACCCGGGGCTAATCAAGTGGGAGGATCGGACAGAGGGGGTTTTCCGCTTTCTGAAGTCAGAGGCAGTGGCACAGTTATGGGGCAAGAAAAAGAATAACAGCAGCATGACCTATGAGAAACTAAGTCGAGCAATGAGGTACACCAACATAAACGTGTGATTGCATATCATCAACACAAACTCCATGTGCTTTCAGTACAGCCAACACCATACTCTGACACAGCCATTTTCTTTAGTTTGGCAATAAATTATAAAATCTGTGATAAGAAAGAAATTTCACACGTCATTGTTCTGAATCCAATTTACTTAAGCAGCTTATAATGCAAGTGCTACTCAAAAGAATATACTGTAACAACTAGAAAATTTACTTTGAAACAACTTCAGATTCTTATAGGTGACTTATTAAGAGTTACACATCTACAACCAACGACCTCAGTCCAATAAAACACATATTTACCATTCCCCATCACTGATTACCTAGAATGGACTCATTACTGAGCTGCTACATGCTTCACTTTTTCCAAATTGAATTGAAATGGTCTCTCTCCTGAGAAAATTTCATGACTGCTGCAAAAGTCACAGTTTTACATTCAAATGAGCTAATCTAATGAGCTTAACTTCATTGTAGTGCAAACCATTGGGAACAACAAAATGTGCCCACAGGTATTGTCACTGTGACCACAAAGCTGATTTTCTATTTACTGTGGTGCAGCAGAAGGATTTGGAGCTTGATGGCATCACCAAACAGATTGGTGCTTTCTGTTATGAATAACAAAAGCAAAGGAACAGCATTAAAACTAACTTTGTTTCAAACTATTGTTTCATGTATATGAAATTGATTAAACCAAAAAACTAAATGTGCACCTTCCACAGGCCTTCTGAGTGTATTAAATGTTGTTTAATTGTCTTTACAAATTTAAAACCTGTTTTTACAGAACCCATCATTTACACAGAGAAACAGAGGTTTGATTTATCATCCATCTGATGGAAAGTGAACTTCTGAAAATCACAGTGAGAATCAAAGAATCATGAATTTGCTAAGCAGTTCATTTATCTTCTGTTACAGATATTACTACAAAAGGGAAATCCTAGAGCGAGTAGATGGACGCAGACTGGTTTACAAGTTTGGAAGGAATGCGAGAGGATGGAGAGAGTCAGAGAAGTGACAATTTCATTACAGTAATTTATGGTTTTCTTTAATGTTTTGTGCAAATGTGATGTTTTATTACAGTTATTGCTTTGAGTTGTTTTGATATGTTTGAACTGTTTATACGTGTATAAATGTAAGTTTGTTTTCTATAAATTAATCATTTTTTTGACACTGCACTGAGATGTGCCTCATTAAAAACATGTGCCTAATATACCAACATGCAACAATAGTCAGACCTCATGAGCATATGTTTTTACATAAAACTTCATTGAAGAAAATGATATCAAAGCCTGGCAAAAAAAACTAACATCAAACATTGTGAATGCTGTGGTTTTTATATATTTTTTCATGTCATATACTATCTGTCATATTCCCAAAGGATCACACATTGCTATAAATTTCAAAACACGTGGAGAAAGCATATGTGTTTTGACACTGATACTGTGAAGTATCCACTGGGAAGGATGAGGATGGGAATAACATGCCATAAGGACAATGCAGCAGTGAAGTACAGGGATTCAGAAATAAGTGATAGGCTACAAATATTTACAGCAAAATGATGCCATGGTTTTTTATTTAGTTCATTTCATAGTTTTCCATTCATGTAAATGTTTGTTAATACAAATAAAGTTTGTGATTGTTTTTATTTTTTGATGAGCATTTTTCACAGTTGCATGTGTACACATGGAATGTCAGTGTGCAAATGAAAACCAAAACTATTTCTGAGATTGTTTTTATGAAATCTAGGAATATTACTCTGGATAACTGGTCAGTTATATAAATCATCATTTTGCTTCAGTGTGCCACTCCAAAACTGCAGCTCGTCAGACGTAATCAATACTAATTGTCAACAAAGGGATTTCTAGCTGCGTGTCTTGTTACCGCTGAATGCGCTGCGGGTTTGACTTTGAGAAGCCATGCTCTTAGAGATAGTGCTGGTCGCCTCTGTTTTATCACGACAGTTAGATTTGGCACACAGTTAATTGTTCACCAATGCATGCCATAGCTGCCACGCCAGTTCCTGCAGGCAGTAGACAAATGGCTGGTTCTCAATTGCCAGCCAGATAAAAGCAGTGTCACTAAAAGGCCTCTTTCTTTAGCCTGTGTTCACAAGCAAATCTGTGTCTAATCTTCTCCCTGGTTTATCTGGCTGTTGTAACCATTCTTTACATAGGGTGACATTGATTGACACCGCATTCTGGTTTCAAAATGTTCCCACTACATTTGTGCATCCCTTTCAGTTTTTTCATTGTGCTCTCGCTCACATTGGTGTCACTAAACAAAAATGTCATGATTCGAGCTGAGCAAAATTGTATTACGTCATTACTGAGAACTATCAATCAATCTAGTATCAGACCTGATGGAATTTTTAAAAGAGCATTTCTTCCTGGTAGCAGGAAACCATCTCTGATTAGAGGCATTGTTTTCCACTGATGACTGGATTAAATAAGGAAAACTGCATACAGAGACACTATAGCCAGTGACTGCTTCTGATTGGATTGAGATAATAGCAACTGATTGCCTTATTGTTCCATATATTACATAAAACAAACAAGTGCTGCAATTCAAATTCATTCCATAGTTTGCTATTATATTCCTCACATGCAATCACATTTAGTAGTTTATCTATAGAAGCACTTGCAAATATCCATATGCACCTTTAATTCAAAATATATATAAACAAATTAAACATAGCTCTGTTAATAGTTCACTAATTTAAAAGTTATAATCAAGTTGCATATGTTTTGAAGTGCTTCAATTCTGACAGAAGATTGTGTTAAAGTGTGAAGCAAATACAAGTTGTAATTGTTTAACCGTCACCTCAAATCCTTCATTGTATTTAATTATCATCATCTCAATAAGATTCAGTAATGCACATGAACATGATAATGCAGACAGATCAACTGGGAAATTAATAATAGTGCGATGGTGCTGTGAGATGTAATATGGGGACTTGTTTCATGTGACTGATTGAAGATAAGGGTACAGTTAGGCAAATTGCCTAGACTTACCTGACCTTTGTAGCAAGGAGGCATAAGTCTTGATTTTCCTAACAGACCAGTGCGCAGTGAATGCAAACCCCAGCTTTTACATACTCTCAGCATGTGACAGCCACCGACATTTGATACAAATCACTAAACTTTAACAGGAGTTTTTTTGTCTCATTCTGCGAGGCCTAAATGGTTCTGTGTAATCAACTGTAAGTAAGAAAGGATACTGTACCTAAGAAATTTGGGAAAACACCGTTAAACCAGTGTAACAAGTATTTACAGCACATGATAGAAGGATACTGGCAGCACTAGTAACACGTAGGCAAACATGCTCCCAGACCGGTTGTAATAGATCTGGGAAGGAAGAAAAACACACATATGCATCTGAAAAGAGATATTTAAACCCTGTCTCGTTTCCGTGCTGAGCGGTTTTGTTGCAATGAGAGTAATGCAGACAAACGTCTAGGAAGATGATAGCAAAATGTATGTGCTGATAAAATTACCTTAGTGACCTCCTTCACTGTGTGTTAAACTAGGCTACACAGATGAAACAATGGCAGCTTTGTTTTGCCAAAAACAATAAGCAATATCAGTCCACAAGTTCCCTTATCTCCTAATGTCAGAAATTATTTTCAGATTTGAATAAGCTACGCAAGGGCTATTTTATTATTTAAAAGGTGGAACATTAATTCAATCAGATACGTGCTGCAGGAAGAACAGAGAAGAGATGAAGGATAGCCTAAGCATGGGCATAAAGACAGCGAGCTGGGATTTTGTGTCCGTGTCCCATGCCTTCTCAGTGGGGCTATTGTGCTCTCTCAGCAGACACAGAGCCCCAGCTTATCTGACCCCCCCTTATCATTTTCTCTTCACACTCAAATGGACCTGTGAGTCATTCAGTCCAAACTGTGAGTTGGACAGATTATAACTGCATCACTGATGCAGCTCGACTTTTTTGAGGCTGTACTGTGTCGCATTTCACTGACCAGTTGGAAACAACCAAAGAAAAGTAACATGTATACATATATACAGTTGCAAATAAAAGTGTGCATACAGTACAGTACAGCACAGTACAGTTTTACTGAGGCAGATTTTTTTTTTTTTTCGTGCACAGGGTTCAGTTTATTTGGGATTTTCTGAAATCAACACAACTAAACATATAGGATATAAACTACACGTTCACCCACTCAAAATATTAATTCAGTGGTGCTGACAGTGCATTTTAATTTGCTATGCCCAAGGCCTCTTAACCTCCGGTTTGTGATCATAACAGACTGGTAGCTTCTACGTGCCAATATAAAAAAGGGCTTGTTTGACTAAACTCATTGAGGTCCAAGGACCTCAGAGCCAAGATCATAAGTTCAAACTGTGTGCATAAGTGCACATAAATTTAGTATTATGCTATTGTGAGGTGTAGTCACTTTCTATTTTCTGGAAGAAGACCCAGACTGTCTGAGAGCATATTGGCTCAGATGGTCAGGAATCACCCAGGAACTGTCATCATTAAGGTTTGCTATAACACTACTCTCACTGTCAACATGTTTTACATTGCCATGCCTGCTTGTCAAGAAAGAAAAGAAAGAAGTGATCAAAAATTGACACCTTCAAGCTTGACTAAAGTTTGTAGCTGACCACATGAACGTTGTGCTGTATGTGATAAAAAAATAGCTTCAAATGGGTGATAGTTACACTAGCAGATTGTATATCAATCTACAAACTCTTAATAGTGTTAATCCAAGTGTCTGTAATGAGTGAACTTTAAACACCTATTTGGTGTTCCTGTTGTGTTGTATTGTGTTGTGTTGTTGTGTTGTGGTTCAAATTCTTAGTTAATTTAACACTTTAGTGGTTCCCACTTAAACACTGGCTGAGTGTTAATTTTAACTCTAGCGGTGTCAAATTTGCATTTTCACATACGTAGTGAGCATTTAAACTTTCTTTTGCAAGTGTATAAGTGTCGCTATAAATAATAACTATGGGCTGGTGGTAAATCAACAATGAACAATGAAATAATTCATTCTGCATTTGCATGAAACAAACACCAAACCATGAACTTGCAAAAACTATTTATTATTGTGTCATTTCTGACCAGTCTATTCAGTATTTTTGATGAGACCAGAACATGAGGAAGTATTCATGATAATGCAAAGATGTTTTGTCATTCAAACCAGTTTTGAAGCAATTTCCTGCTAAGATTTTCAGACTTTTCTTTAATGTTTGCTTCCCTGTGCAATTTTTTCCAGTAACTCATCTAATCATTTTCTTGTTTGCACAAAACACACTCTCATATAGACTTTGTTCTCAAATATGCATTTTACAAATATAGAATATATATATATTTTTTAACAAACCTATATCATCTTAACAGAAAATTAGAAACGTGCCATTTATTCAGAATAAAAAATAGGTTACGATCACATTACAATGATTTCACTAATACAATAGCATCACATTTAGGTTATGGGTAATTTTATTTAAGTTTTTGTTTTTTTATTGCATGTTTTGGTGTGTAGTCTAATAAGATAAGATAAGATAAGATAAGATAGGACTTTATTGATTCCACAGCGGGGAAATGTGTGTGTTACCACAGCTCAGGACATAAAGCACAGAAAAGGAGTACAACAAGAAAATAAAAACAAGAGTAGAAAAAATTAAAGAATAATACAATTAAAATAAAATAAAATAGAATATACAATAAACACACAATATATACACTGGTAGTGTAATGTGATAGTTAATGATTAAATATTATGATTATACTATGATTTTATTGTTATGTGTATGGCAAAAACTATTAGCCTACTTTCTAAATTCAATATTTTTGAAGGTTATGCAATTCTTAAATCACTGAATACTACATATTGATAAGCGCCTTTCGCATTCTCCCCATCAGATGGCAGTAGTTCGCTGTGCACTGGGAATTTAGACTATTCCTACGCAACAGAACAAGTATAGAAGCCCTCGAAGGACCTAAAATAGTTTCTTCTTTTTAGCCTGCTCGTTTATTCTTTACTAAAGGAATATTAGATTATCTATGCAAAATAAATAGTTCAGAATTCACTGAGTATTTTCAAATGTTATTTAGAGTTCATATTTCTCAGGAGATTACTTATATTTTATATATGCTGTCATCCTTCCCCTGCCAGTTGTTTTATTTCTGTCAGGCACTTGTATGGAGACGTTTCACCATCGGAGAACGACAAAATGGCGGCCTCCTTGCGAATGGGTCGTCAAGGAATTTTATTTGGCTTGAGATTATCTAATTTTAATAAATGTTTATGGGCCACCCAACCATGGCAGGAGCATGTCAGATACTTCTTTCAGTCGCAATGGTTCCTCGGTGAGTGTGGACAGTTTAATTAAAAAATGTTTTGTCCTTGTCAGCCGCTTACATTTACAAGTTAATCATGTTCTGTTTTTTTTTTAGCTGTCATTACCATTAATCGAGTAACATTTGTTTTAATTAGTTTTTCACACCATGTTAACTAATATAAGTGTTGTTGGATTGCAGCTTGGATAGTGAGAGTTTTATTTGGGAATAGATGACGGGGAAACTGGGCTCATACATATTAGGAAAAGTTATATAAGATTACACACCGAACAATGTTAGGTGCGGTCAAGTCAGTGCCCGTAATAGTGTAAAACCACAGCGTTACGAACTTAGACCAACAGTTCCCAAACACTGATCCTAAAAGCACACAGTCCTGCTTGTTTTCTAACTATCCGTGCAATACTCGCTGTTGATTTACCTGGATCAGGTATGTTTAATCAGAAGCTAGGAGATACCATCTCAGATCAGTGTTAAATGGAGAGAGACGAGGTGAATTGGTATCTTCCAGCTTCAGCCCGTCTGAATAGATAGATAGATACTAATATGATTCTAATATTAAAGTAATTCTGATGTAGCATCAGCCATTACACTGCCAACACTAAGACATACACATGCATAAGATAGTACAGAGTAATACAGAAAAATACACAAGATAATACAGAATAATATTATACACAATAAACAGAAACATATGGCACTTTCAACTTGCTCACAGCAGTCGAATCTGCTGCATTTATGTGTGCTGCCATTTTTCAGAAAACCATCAGGGCAGTGTCCCTTTAGGTCCAGGGTTGGGAACCCCGGACTTAGATAAATGTTATTTAATTTAAAACATTTTCAGGAAAGAAAAAAGTTAAAGTGCTTTTTCCTTTATAACAGGACAAAACAGAGTAATGCTACCAACATGCACTGTAATAAAGATATATGCTGTTGGTGGGATTCAAGGCGAGTCATTCAGTCATGCTGTATTAAGTAACGTGTGTGGATGATGTAGATGAATGGCATCACAAATTTTCAGCATGTGAACTTGTTCATCCAGAAATATTTAAATCACTGTATGAGTAATTTTGTGTTTCTTGTTTTAAAGGATCAGTCGTGAACAAATGTTAGCACTTAATCCAGCATTCATCACAGTAATAGGCACACTGTGGCTCATTGTGATAGATTTTCTTTTAAATCGGGCATAAATAATAGCAGGGACATACTATTACCTACTATATCCAGCGATTACTAAAATACTTTTCTTTGTGGCAGAGATTATTGCTTGTCATAGCAGGAAAAACTAGTGTTGCAAATCACATTGACAGTGGCTGCATTCCAAACTGTTCCAGTAAGCAAACACGGACAGTGTGTAGCAACAGTCTCCTGCATTTGCCACACACAATGGAAAGCTGCCATCATTAATGTTATTAACTGCACCCATGCTTTTCATTTTAAGCCAGTCAGGAATGTCTGCTCAAAAATTGTGGTCAGATTATTGAAAACAATTTTGATTACTGAAATGTTTAAGAGGAATGATTTAGATGTGTACCAGCGTAAAAAACAACCAACTTTATACGCATAAGCAAAAATCAACAGACAAGTACAGTAGCTTACCAAGTAGTGCTGTAATAAATTTTCACATAATTGAACTACTAAATTATTGTAATATAATGTATGTATTCAAATGTCCAACAGGTGGCAGCATCACACAACAAGCCTGTGATCACTGAGTTGGGTTTATTGAGACCAAAACCAGATTTTCCTTGATATTATGGATTATTAATCATTTGCTGACTAAAACAGAAAGACCTAAAGGATACATCAAAGTAGCATTTGGTTTTATTTTAACTCCAATTTTTTTATTCAGTTTCTTTGGTGAATATTTAATGTTCCTCTGCAAGCAACATCATACATATATAAAGACCATAACACCTCATATCCGTTGTAGCTATATGACTTTCTCTTTCATGCATCTTAGTAGTAGTATCTCAGCAATTCACTCAATGGAATATATGGTACAAAACAAATGGGTATTTTGAGTTGTGCCATGTCTGAGCAACAAGACATAATGTATCATCTCTTCATCTCTAGAACTATTAAAGTAAAGCAGCGTTTTCTCTGCAGCATGGATTTGTGCTTTTCTCTGGCAGCCTGGAGAGCCAGTGTCAAACAATGCTTGTGAGTCAGCTGAACTCTGGCCTCCTGAGTGGCTGCAGCTGGTGACAGTGGGGGTCTCCAATGGTAGCTGAATGGCCTGCAAGATTGTGAGCGCCTCTGCAGCCTCTGGTGCCATGTCAGCTGGGATCACAATTACATAAGTGACCTGCCGGCAATCTTCTGTCATAATAGCATTGCCACTTCCTGCGGCCTGCTGCTGAGCTGAGCATGCTGAGCCCCATGAGGCCTTGTTGCAGCCAAACACTGATATTTTCAAGTGTTCGACTTGATATTATGAGACATATACATAACCAAGTCAAAGAAAGACCTAACTAAAGGAAGGTGAATGTGATACCTGCTGAACTATTTTTCCTTCTTTACTTTAAGCTCAGTGACCTCTGACATTGCCTCCACCTTAAGGTAAATTGTATGTTATTTTCTTTCTGTCCTGTAGGTGTCAGCCCACTCAAAGTGCAAATGCCCGCTCTCTCTCCGACCATGGAGGAGGGAAACATAGTCAAATGGCTGAAAAAGGAAGGTAAAATAAACATATGACACAAAACTTTATTCCCCAGCTCTCATTACCCCACTCTTTGTCACTCTTTCTAGCTTATCTGCTATGGCTACTCTGTGTTATAATGTGTTATACAAAACAAGATACCTCCCTCTATTTGCACATGTAATAATTGCCTTCCTCCAGTGATTACCTACCAGGCTCTTTGTATGTAATTTTCAGAGTAACACCCTCTAGATCTGCCCTCAGCATTTATTTTTCTCTTAATGCTAGACCAGAGGTAGCACTTATCATTTACTTGATGACATCATTTTGCTGTGTAGATGTCTGAGCAGTGAAACATCTGAGGGCCTCTGGTGGCTAACTGGTTTAAGGAAACACAGCAGTCACTATTCATCACTGCTTAGCAACTGTGCTCTGTCAGGTGCCTTAGCCACACTCTCATTTATCAGGAGGCCGCACACTGAATTCTGATTGGCTGCTCCGCTGTGTTGCCATGTGCTTGTGGACTTGGGGTGATATGTGTTTGTGAGTAAGAAACAGGAAAATGGGAAACTCAGTTTTTCAGTGACTACCTATTCTGTGCATGTTTTAACATAAAATAAATCCGTCACTCTGGAAAGACAGAAACTACCCTTCTACATTTGCACTAACACATTAAAACAATATCAACACCTTGATTTAGTAGGTTTATATATGTAAGTGATATATGGTAAAGAAGTTCTGGCCTGCACTGATCTGTAGCTTGAATATCCTTTGTTGTTTTGTCATTCTGATAGAGCAAAGGCTAAAAGGCTTTGGGGCACTTGTTTAATCTTTAATATTACACATTAGCTCTAACCCCTGGGGTCATTTGCCATTGAAGTCTCATACAAATCCAATCTTGACTCCAGTGCCTGCTCTCAGGAGCTTTTGCCATCAATACCTAGTTTTCTCATTCAACCCTCCCATCTCCCACCCCCATCTTCTCATCCCTTTACGAACCAGCTTTCTTTTGTCTTTTCTTCCTCCCTTTTTTTGTAGTTCACAAACTCATGTCTCTTCCATTTTCATGTAATTTTAAGTTCTACACGATACTATTTTTCCTTTGCAGTTGTGCTTGATTGTCTTGTGTTTCACTGGGTGATGCTCCCCTTATAGCTTTTATCTGCCAGACGATAGCAACATGACTGGATGTCAGGTCTGAATAACCCTTGACCTTTATCTCATATACCTTACCTTGTTTTCACACCTTATTACATGGTCATGTGCCTCAACGAGAATTTGATCATACTGCACCTAGTTGTGACTATTGTCAATAAACAGAATGACCCTAAGTGCCAGAGGCTAGAAATGAACATGTGCTCGGGGCTTTGACTTTAGTATTAGGATTCTAACAAGCATCTCCTGCACAATTTCACTTTACAACTGACAGATGAGGTGTCCCTCTACTCTTGTTTATGTCTACACTCTTTCATTGCTAAGGGCTTGCTAAAATATTCCAGCTCCCTCATGTGGTCTCGCTTTCTATCAGGCCTACTGTGTTTTATTGTATTAATTCCCATGAAACACTGATTAGGGTCTTCATTTGAGGCCCAAGCCTGAGATATTTTCTCCACATAACCTTCTTGCCTGTTCCCATGTTTTGCGCTCGTGGGCAGGGAGCGTTGAATGTGCAGCCGATGATTTTGATCTATGCATTTCCAAACACAGCTGACATAAATAATTTGTTCTTTAAACTTGATCACAATGAAATGATTGTCATGCCAAATAAGTGTTAATTTCATTTTAAAAGCTCTCTGGTGTGTTTCTTTACTTTCGCAGGTGAGGCAGTGGCAGCAGGTGATGCTCTATGTGAGATTGAGACTGACAAGGCTGTTGTTACCATGGAATCTAATGATGACGGTATCTTGGCAAAGATCTTGGTGAGTAAAATCACACATAAGCCTCTTTATTAGGATTTTGCTGTTGCACATGCATACATACATTTTGTGTGTGGCTTTGGTGCATTACCTATATAAGCGGAGTGCTAAAGTGTAATAACTATAAGTGTGTCAACAACAGGATATGAAACATTACTTTTTGACGATGCTGTTCTTTAGATTTCAGTTCTTGCTAAGTCAGCAATTTGCAGTAGTCATCATCATGTTTTTGAATTAAGTTCATAGTCACATTAATTGTAGTATGTTTAGTATTTGTGTATGTGGGTTTTTCAGGGTTTGTTCTCATCCTAATTGGCTGCACTTCTTAAAGTGGCTTTCTCTATACAGTGACAGCAAAGCTTTGATGAGGTGTCTTCAGTGACAAATATTTCTTCTTCCATCCACCACTCGACTGTTTGTTGTTGAATTTTTAATAAGCTGCCAAAGACAGAGCGATCAATTGTCTTTCATCAGCACCACATGTTCATCTTCCTGAACAAAAAGATGAAGTTGTTATCTTTTGCCTTATGGCTGATATATGAGATATCCAAATTTAGTTAGTGAAGTGGGAGGAAATGGAGGTCATTATGCAAGATGTAAGTTCACATTCCTAGCTTACGTTCCATTTTTAAAAAATGAGCACTGACTGTGTTTATTACTTGCTCTGTGTCGGTTTAACTAATAGTACTACACATTCCTTAGCCATTTTTAATGTGTGCATATTCTGGTGAAGCCTGCATGGAGGAGGGTTTAAATAAATTGACAGCCAGTCACATCAGAAAATGTGCATCACAGTTTATCCAGTGATCTCATGTATAATGATTGTATCTATGATGTGTACAGTATCAAGGGGCTAAATAAATTAATGAATTAATAATCTGAGGGATTATGTCAAAATAAAACCTTCAATCTCATTTCCTGCCTATTCACTTCCCTTTCCACATTCTCTCACTCCATCCTTGTTTTAAGTGCTGTGGGGATGAGGTAGTTTCCATAGCAACCACCCAGGAATTGGGGGTAGGGGCTTTAGGTGAAGCTGGCAGAAAAAGATGGTTTGCATTAGATGAGCCCCCTATCTCTTTCTCTCCTTCTCTTTGTGTATAGTTTATAAGAAAGGCAGCAGCTAGTGGAAATATTTCAGAGATCTGTGAACTCATCTGACATGGCATGTGGCATGTGCTTTGTCTGGCCAAAATACATTAGCCCTTAGTGGTGTAATTGTGGCTGTCATGACTACCTGCCTGTGGCCAAATGCCTCTGCAAGCTGTAGTGGATGTGGAACTTCCTGTGCTCCACAGGGTTTATTTATGGGGGTCAATTACTGCTATGGCCCTCTACCAATTCTTAACCATGATTGCTGGGGGTGAGAGGATAGATTCTGGTCATAGTGAGATGTAGAAGTTGGGGGTAGCAGCAGCACCACCACCACCATTACACACATATTACTGTATCAAATCATTCTTTTACTACCCTGACCTGAGAGCTTCAATCTGAAAATCTGCCATAGGTGCAATCATTCTGAGTCTGTCCCTCACGCTTTTGCAGAAATAATAGATGCGCATAGCTTTTCTATGTTCAGATGTATGTATGTAAAAATAAACCTTAGTGGATGTGAAATAGACAATATTGATCTAATGATGGGCTGATGGTAGATCACAGCGTACAGCAGTTGAATGATTTGGTAACTGACATAATGATTTATTTGGAAGGATTACTAGAGAGATATATGAACAGATGAGTTGATGGAGATGTCTAACACATTCTACTGTGCTAACATGTCAGTTTCCCATTCATCATTACATGTCCCCTCCTCTCTCTATCTCGACACACTCATCTAAAAGATCAATTTAAACCACAGCAGCTGTGACCTCTAAACCAGTTGTTGGTATAAGTCAGGTATAAAAGTCAGATTCTTATCTTGCAGCATTGATATGTCAACATATGTAACATGCCTATGTCTTTTTTTCTGTTTCAGAACTGTTTTCTGTTTCTGACCATATAAATTTCAAAATGAGAGTACAGAGCTAATAGAAACAGTATTTTATTGGCATCAAAACAGAGTAAAGCCAAATACAAAATATATGATAGAAAAAGGGGAAATGATCTGTGATTCCTTGGCAGTATGAACCCAGAATGTTGCCGTTATGGGTGGAAAGCTAAACAAACAGATGAACAGAAAGAATGAGTTGACACATGATTTGAGGCTTGAATTGAACTGTTGTTAAGAAGAAGGATGTGTCTTCAATCCTCTTTGTGCAAGATCTGTCATGCTCTATTGATCCAAGACAAACAATATCTCACTTCCTAAAACTCTCTCATTTTTTTCCCAATTATTGCCTTTTTTCTGTCTTTCTAAATTAATCTGCCATTTACAAGTAAACCTACTTACTTACATGTACTACACAACCATCCACTGCACACTGTGTTAAAAACTGGAAACACTCATTTATGGAATGTAAATAAAAAGCTTTTCAGTTGAACCAACCAATCTTTCTGGAGTTAAATGAGTGTTTATAACTGTCGAGGCTAAGCTAATTGTAACTGAACTGTTTAGATTCTCAGGGGGCTTGAAAAAGTGTATGATAACAGGCAATAAGTAGGTTAAGCCTCATAAATGGCCTAGTCTGACTTTGTAATACCATTAGCTTTATTGATGGGCTCTGGAGAGGTCCCTTAAGAGCATGTTACACTATTTACAGTGCGAATGTTACCACAGAAAAGGCTAAAGACTCGATCAGAAACTGTCTTCATGTCTTTTTTCGTGGTTGATAACTGTGAGGACATGAAGATCAAAGATCACACATAATCCAATTACATTACTCAGAAATGGTTACTCGTTCGGGTAGAACATTTCAACCTTATATGAAATTAATTTAATAATTCAGGGAGGAATGGATGGCATTTGCCTTTAAAATTCAGGACACAAGACGAAGTGCAGCGCCTGTTTCTCTCACCTACAGTCAGTATACTGTGTATGTGTTAATCTATAACCTTGCTGCAGGACAATTAGGTCTACACTGAATTAAAGTAGCACCGAATAAGCATAGAAATACACAGCTTTTTACCAGTGTGCACGTGTCCATATATTCAGCTGTTAATTCCAAAAAGGCTGTTTTTGACTTTTGCTCCTGCTAGAATGGAGTGGGGGTGGAGTATGATGGTAACTTTGATAATTATAGATAGTTTGTGCTAGTTTATTTTGAGATTATAGTTTTTTTTTGTTTAGTTGTTTTTCATTTGCAGGTTATCCTCTGCTGGTTATGAGACAACTAAGCAGCACTGTAAAAATTGAATTGTATGTCTTTTTGCCATTTTGACGTGTCTTCCTTTGCTCCTGCTTCTTTCTTTGTATCGACTTGCACGTTTTAGGTGACAGCTCATGAAGTGGACACCTCTTGAAAAGGGATAAAGTGCAGCTCCCTAAACCTGTATATAGTGCCTGGCCTTTCATTTAGACTAATCAATATTAAGGAACAACATCTTGTACTCCCTCCAGGGGAGAGTAGCCAAAGGCTTGCAGTGGATTTGGATTACTCCATAGGCTAATAAATCAATGGTTGCAGCTTTGAACAACATCAAAACACATCCATTGCACCTTTTCCTACACAGTTGGGATTTTTTTTATGCTTTCAAGTTAAATAGACTGAAAATACAGTAATAGAAATGGACGAACCTGAGAAAGCAATGACATTTTTCAAGCTGGTTCCTCTAATGATGTCTGTCAAAAGTCTATGTTCAGTGTCCACTGGTTAGCTCATTACCTACTGTTACTTTACCTTAGTATAAATGAACTTGTTTTGCTAACCCCCCCCTGACTGTAAGTGGATTATTTACTATCCTTACAGATGGAGGAGGGCAGTCGCAACGTGCGTCTAGGCACTCCTATTGCACTCATGGTGGAGGAAGGGCAGGACTGGAAGCAAGTTGAGATCCCCCCTCCAGATATGCAAGACACACATTCAGCTGCTGCCCCTGCTGTGCCCTCTGCTGTGCCCTTTGCTGTGCCCTCTGCTGTGCCCTCTTCTCCACTTCCACCAAAACCAGTCACATCAGGACTGTGAGTGTCAGCATCCTTCATTTTAACTACTCAGTTACACCTGTCAAGTGTATAGATTAATCAGTTGACAGTACTCTAGTTCTTCCCACCCTCCTCATTACCTCATGTGGCCGTAATTGACAGGCACATCATCTAGGAAATTGTTTTTTCTAAAATTAAAATGTAGCTGTGTCAAGAGACTTCAGATGTGTTTGCTGCATTAGCTGTAAAATAAGCTTGAATTTGTTCAAGTTAAGCACAATGGCACATTGAGCAATAGCACTACTGGTTCAGTGTTAGCATTAATATCAGGTAGTGAAGTATCAAGGAGTGAAGTAAATATTTTGCCATTTTTATTTCAGGCCTAACAACATCTACCACCATCTAACATGCTGAATAAGATGTGAACAGAGAAATATCTTCTGTTCACATTTCAGAATGCGTGATATACTATCTGCCTCTATTTACACTTGAAATACTCCTGTGGAAAGCAAAGGAGTTGCCACAGAACAAACATGGCCTATTTGTTATGCAAACATTGTACACAGGGCCCATCCACACATTCAGATTTGCAGTTTGTCACTACCTTTGTTCAGTCAAGGCTAGAAAAGGAATAATTAATTTAGAATAGAGATTTTTTTAAATAATTATTTGTCAGCTTTAGTGTTAGGTCCATAAAATGTAACTTGTATTGTTGGTCTTACTTTCACTTTTTTTGTCCAGGTTACGTCTGAGTCCAGCAGCAAGGCACATCCTGGACACCCATGGAGTAGACCCAAAATTGGCCACACCCACTGGTCCAAGAGGACTCATCACCAAAGAGTGAGTATAGATAAATGGTTTAGCTAGAACACACAGAAAACATAGGATACAGTTTTCTTACTTGCATAACAAACGTGTACGTGAAATATCCAAGATCCAGTCAGAAACTGTAAAACAAATAAACCACACCTGAGCAAGTGTCATCATTTTGCTCATTTCTTTCCTTTGCACACATCAACATCTGCCTGAATAACTGATTACTTTTACATGCACTTAAGTAACCAGATTTCTCAGACTAACCAAGTTTCTCAGGTAATCGGGGAACAACTTTATGTGCACCTAAGTGACCTGGTTACTGTAAATCTGTGTATAACTTCTACTCTTCCTCTGACTTCTTTTGGAAGACTGTGCAATGGCACTGAATTTAATTTGTTTATTTGAGTTTTTTTTTGTTTGCTCTGTGTGTGGGAGCAGACTAACAGCAGTGAAAGTGGGAAGGCACACTGAGGAAAAAACAGGCAGACAGACACAACGGAGCTCTTTTTTACAGCGCAGATTGTCTAAAAAAATGTTTAAATGCAGTGGAAGTGGAGTTTCAGTTTTAGTCTGACTTTGGGTAGGTTTCCCCAAAAAACAAGGAGGCACATGCTCAGAGTGTTGATCTTTCTTTCAACCAGCCAGCCCACTCTACTCCTAATCTCGTTTCTCTGACAAACATGGTTATTTAAGTGTGTGTAAACTGACACATTTGATTGGACCATCTTGTGCCACATGTCAGAAGAAGTGAGGTTAAAAGCCATAGTGTAAGCTGTGTGAATAAAAATGAGAATATGGAAGATACTAGTTAAATAAAAATGTGTGACTAAGAGGTAGTTAGCATTTAAGGTGATTTAATCCTGTTATCTATTGAATTTGCACCACAGAAAAGCTGTTAACACACACAGATGCACACACAGTTCAGTTGGGTATCTGCTGTCAGTAGGGACCTGATTGAATGCTCTTGTTACCCACCTAACACCCAGCTGGAGAATCTCATTAAAGGACTTCTGTTGCCATAGCAACCCAGTCTCCAGAATCTACTGGTGACCATAGAAACACACCATATGATTTCACAGATGTGTGTCTTAGACTGTAAAAAAGAAATAAATATAAACCTCCATAAACCAAAGACCGCAAAGTATGGTAACAAATAAGCTTGTTTAAAGCTGAAATTATTATAATGATTTGATTAAAGATGCTCATTTAATTGGTACCAATACATAAATGAGTTTACATTTGAGATGGCAATCCTATGCCCCCTTTTTTTCCAATTGGGAATAAAGCATTTTTCTCAGAGGTCTAGTGCCAGGTTTTTTAGCCTTGGTACAAAATTACAAATCATAACTCATGACATAAATGGCACCACTGTTAAGAGACGTTCTTGTGGTATAAAGCTGTAATTAATTGTCTTGCTTAATAAACACAAGAAAAGCTTGCCCTGTGCTATATGAGAGTCAGCATAGTTTCGAAGAATAAATTGTTTAATTAGTAATCTAGATTTAGTTACATGCTAACAATTTAGTTGGACATCGTTACTCAGTTACCTCTCTTTGAACCATGTACTTGACACAAGAATAGTTGTTTGAATAGCTTGCCAATTCATGTTCTGACATCTAAGCTGGTTAATTAGCTCCGAAAGTCTTCAGAAAGAAAGGCTGATGCTGAAAGAAGGATTCTGCAGCAGACGAAAGACTCTTCAAGCAAGGAAGTTTAAATTAAATCATTGTGTTTTTTACAAGGTGGTCCTTCTTGAATGGGCTATTTCTGTGTTTGCTGCACATGCTACAAAAAAAGAACTGCAGAAAGCTTCACTTTGAATGCACTACCTGTTTCTCTTTTTTTCTTTTTTTGTTTGAAAAATTATGCTATTCAGGGTTTTGAATGCATGACCTGAGGACCAATTAATTTAAACTCTTAAATAATTCTCCTGTGAGACAACTGTTTAAGTACAGTAAATAATCTGTAATTTGGTGTGATGTTTGTAAGTATGGTGGGCTAAAAATAACAAACTTGAGTGATTCATTGGTGCTAAATGAGACATTGTCATCCTCGCCATCATCACAAGGTCAGTTTGTTAATTTAGATAGATTTGCACTTTATGTTTTTGATGATTGTTGATGTTTTTAATTTGATGCAGAACACTACCTAAACCAAGGTAACTAGGCTACAGTATAGACGTGTTAGGACTGAGTAATCGTCAAGGGGACAGAATAGACATATTTCCTTTCCATTGTCCTTGGCATGAGATAAAGTCTATTCCACAAGAAGGTTTAAAACCAGATTGGTGTGTTTCTATTACTTTATAGTCAGTCAGTTGTTGTTCTTATCGTGTTGTTACTCTATACGTTATCTGTGTTTCCTTCTCTTCCTCAAGAGTAAAATTGTTATTTAGACAAACAATTTCCTTTTCATTGTTTTTGTCTTGCATATGAGGTGTACTCTTTACTTATTGTGTATGTTTGTTGCTTCTCTAAGTGGCATTAATGAAGTCAGCATTCTCAACAAAAGTGACCAGTCAGACTAAAGCATAGTCCCTTCCACACTGGACCCAATGTCAGCCACAATGGCAATTCACATATCCAGAATTTTAATTTAAGCCTGGACATACATTGTATTTTAAAATGTGGATAAAAGGGTAAAATGCACACAGAGACCCTTTTTCTAATCTTAGCTTGTCCTAGGTGGCAGTAGAAGAGAAAGTTTATTAATACGTGTCTGTGTACATTTGGTGCTCATTTCATGTGGGTGCCGATGTGCATGTTTGCACTGCCTAGATCCGTTTTTAATATTCCAGTCACTGCCTCCCAGTTTTCTGGGACTCCTTTGGCTTGGTTGTTAGTAAGGGTGCAATCGGTCAGTGTGAAAAGCGTGTACCCGCCAACTACACAAAAGGTATCTATGGTGTTTTCATTAAGTGGCCAACACAGGCGCTGTTGACTTCCTTTCATTTCATAAAAGAAGCATTTTGTGAATTTATATGTGAGTTATTCCTATATATTCTCATTGAAGAATACGTAGGCTTTACTTTTTTCATTTCATGTACTTGTGTTTGATCTACTGTGTTCAATTGCTTCGTCTTTTCCTGTTCTTATGTGCGATGTGTAATTATTAAACACTGTCTGGTCTCATGTTAGCTGGGGGATTTCCAAGTTTCCTCAGTCCCTTCACAAACAAATAGAGAGGGAGGAGCCAGTGCGCTAGATGATATTTAAATGATGCAGCTCTGAGAAGGACAAGAAAGAAAAAAAAAAAAATAGCTGTGGGGCCCAGACTGTTGAAGTCTACATGGTGAGGTCAGAGGCAGCTGGTCCAGACAAAAGACACGTGTGGAGTGGTGGATCCCAGTGCACTGAACTGGAAATCACAGAGCTTGAAGCAGGCACACCTGATACCTGCCCCTCCCATCTCCTAAATGAATGGGTGAAAACAAATCCAGGGCAGATCTCTCAGTACTGTCCATAATAATTCTCTCTGTCTTTACTATCTTTGCCGGTCACTGCAATTAAGTATGTCCTTAACCAAATCACGTCATCATTTATCCTGCAAGCTGTGTAAGCCTGCGGAGACATGAAACATTATATAAGTCGTCTGTGTTGTTTAATATCAGTGCCTTAGGAAAATGATGAAAAGTAGGGATGTCCATGGCTCACCTTACCAGTGAGAAAGATAACAAAGCCAGTGTTTTGAATAAGCATGTCTCTTGCTGCAACTGACACTTGATCCTGCTTAGGCTGTTTGTTTGTGACTAGCACATTGTTCTCATGATGAAATTACCTTTTAAAGATGAAAGTTTAATGTTACCTTTCTGGTTGCAGGTCTGACACAGATAGAAACCAGACAAAACTGGAAAAGTGCTACTTAAAAGCTTTCCAAGTGGTATCATTGTATATTATTAGTGTTGCTAGATGCACTGTAACTTCATGTATAGTGGTGAAACCGAAATAGAAAAATGTTAGGACTTTCCACGTGAAAAGAAATAATTAGGTTTATTTTCCCTGTAGTCGGGTTAGAGCTACTATTAGGACAAATACCAAAAATGAGAACCTGATGAAAGCTTCTCTCCATTGGCTCCCTGTAAAATCTAGAACAGAGTTTAAAATCCTGCTCCTCACTTATAAAGCCCTAAATG
>JAUYWH010000024.1:8751509-8764763 GCA_034779795.1 Ctenopoma multispine | reverse complement strand
TTACACTGTAAAGTGCCCTGAGATGATTTATGTTGTAAATTGGCGCTATATAAATAAAGTTGAATTGAATTGAATTGATGAAAGGTTTCTCCTGTTTACTTGTGTGTGTATATATATATATATATATATATATATATATGTTATATCAGAAATGTATAAAATACATCAATCTAAATGTAATAAAATAGTAAAATTATTGTACAAAATAAATAATTATTTTTATTTTTACTATAACAGAGATGCATTAAATCTCTTGAAGATGTCTCCTGCTGCTAAAGCAATTCCCGTCATGGCTGCCCCGAGTCCTGTCCTCACCCCAGCCGCATCCCATCCACCCCTTAGCAGCAGACCCAACTTACCTCCTCTCTCTGTACCAGGAAAACCAGGAGCATCAGTGAGTACTGTCTCTCTTCCAGTGTGTGTCTTTCTCATGACAAACACTAAGCTAAGCTAACTAACTAAACACTAACATTTTTTTTTATCTTAGTTTCTGGAATAAAAGTCTGTTTTTTGTGTTTTAGTCATTCATGAATACGTATGCTCTAAGATATGACTTATTGATGTGAACACCTGTAAGATGCTTTTTTTTTTTTTTGTGAAATCACATTGTGCACCATTTTTTTGAGTGATTAATTTGTCTGACCGTCACTCTTTCTCTTGTTTTCCATTGTGCCCTTTGTCTCTCAAAATGTCCTTTTCTCCTTAATAAATTATTTACCACCTTCTTCCAACCATTTGACCTCCTCAGGGCACTTTCACAGAAATCCCAGCCTCAAATGTTCGACGTGTTATTGCTCAAAGACTAACGCAATCGAAGACCACCATCCCCCATGCATATGCCTCTATTGACTGTGACATGGCTGCTGTCATGCAGCTCCGCAAAGACTTGGAAAAAGGTAAAAACACAAGAAATGTATGCATTACTGCCATTCTTTACATGCATGTTAGTGCCATGTTCATCAGTGATAGTAAAATTTAGAGGGAAGAAAATGTGGATGTCGGCGTTATCACATTATCACTTATGTGAAAAAATCCCATATTTTCTCTACTGAACCGAACTTCACTGAATGTGTTTTGATCATTTTACCCTGCTTGTGTTGCAAAACTGCTTTTCTTCACACCATGGCTCTACAGTGCAGCATTTAGCGGAGTAGGAGAGTAAATTAGAACATGTAAATGTAAGATATGATTTAGGAACACTAGCAAATAACTTTGAGTTCAGACACTGAACCTAGCAAAATGCACTATTTAACTAAACTCCGGTGCTAATCTTAATGCTGCCGGCACTGGGTACTTTCAGCAGAACATTAAATCTGTGACAAACTTGTTGGTTAAACTTTTCTCTGTATGGCAGGTACTGCCAAGCAGGTATTGCACCTCTACCTCACAATTTAATTAAGTACCTCTTTTCAGATGTCAAAATGTAGCCCTGGGAACTTGTAGCCAAGGCATCTGGAGGACAGTGGAAACAAAAGTAGGAGTCCAAATTCAGATATAGGCAGTTAGTTCCCACTGTGAAAAAGGCCTGGAGATGGGTGTAATTGAGGCATAACTGGCTGAATCACATCTAGAGGGTTGAAATATGCATTATGGCATCATAGAAACATCGCTATCTGATTTTTATATATATTTTTTTGCACTTTCATCACACATCACAACACAAGGCTGGACCCTATCTCAATAAGACACCCATCGTTAGTTATACATATTGATCTAATCTACAATGTTTTACATTTTATTAACTGAACAGCAGATAGCTTGAAATGACTCACTTACATTCAGAAAGCAAAAAGTAAGTTCATGACACTGAAGCTGTTAACTGTGATATTTCATTCATTTTATACAGTCATTCCTTTTTGTTTACAGGCAGCGAGGTATTGTACCAGGCTGATCATTTCTTTCTGGTTCAAAGCATTTCAAATGGAGTGTTATGCCCTGTGTGATAAGTGGCACTATTCAAGATAATGGAAAAGATGAAAAGACTCTGGAAAGAGGGATACATATGAGAGAAATGTTTGTTGGTGATCTGTCCATCACTGTAGTAACATTAAATGATGTGATGTACTGTATAGATGGAGTGACCTGGGAGAGTTTGAATACTAAAAGAAATACTAGTATGATCATGTCCCCATGTTTTGGTAAACTGCGCTTTAATTTTTCCTACTTCTTAACCTCCCCTAGCTGTTTTTGAGCAAATCATAACTTCCAGAGCAACAAACAAAGCTGGGGCTAGTTAGGGAGTTTTCACCATTAGATATTTTTACTTAACAGCTGCTTATCATGCATTCCTAAAATGTAGCCTAAGCTTACTTTGGGCTATCTTCATTATGTCCTCCGTGTTATTATAGCAGAAATGCTTTGCCAGTTTCCTATTTTTAAACATTCAGTTCAACACATTATCACGCACTTGGTTTTATTTAGCTTAACTTTGCCTAGCTGTCAAACAAACAGTAAATCTCTTTGCGTCCTGTCTCTGTGATGGGGGGTGGGGGTGGGGGATGGGGGGGGGGGCGGATGGGACGGCCATTCCAGACCTATTAGCGAGGTTGTGTGTAGTTGAGGGATTCTCTCTCCGGTTGTTTTTGTGGACTCTCATTGTTCAGGAGCAGCGCGATTTCACGGTTAGCTCGTTAATCATCCTGCTCGCAGCATTCATAACTGTCTGTCTGTGCTAGTACACTAGTAAACGTTGGCAGTGATGCCAAGACCCAACCTATTGCCAACCCATTTGCCCTGCTGGTGTCACACACAGTGAGAGACTGAGTCATATAGTGAAGGACAGATTCTGATCGCTGGAGTACCTGAGTGTGCACTATAACTCATTCGCAGAAAGTATTTGAAATTTAGGCTGATATTGTCGTACTAATATTTTCCATTTATATATTGCACCTCAACAGGCTGTGACACTAACTGCAAAACTTGAACCACCACTTATTGACTTGAATGTCCAGCCATTTCATAGCATCAGCACTGATAGTAAGCACTTCACCGGTGGTGTTGCTTGTCATTAGTATGTGAATCAGACTCACTTGCTGTGTCTTCTTTGTCTTTTCAGAACATATCAAAGTGTCTGTTAATGATTTCATTGTCAAGGCTGCTGCTGTTACACTTAAAGTAAGTTTTTTTTACTGTAATTCCTTCCTTAAACCTGTATAATTTAATCCAAGCTTTTTGTTTATCACTGATGATGATGTATATTCTACTGTTTTAACTTACTGTGTGCTCTTAAGTATCTGATCTTTTTATTTTTCATTACACAACAAAGCCTATTGACACAGACGTACTACAGGTTATTTAGTAAATGCTCTTTTGTCGTTAATAATAACTTATTCATGTACTGAAGAAACTGGTAGTACTAGGTAGTACTTACTAATATGGACTCCAAGGAGTCCCAGTTTGTTGTGTTTTATGACAGTTCACTGAAATACTACAATGTAAAATAAATAAAAAAAGCCTGGTGATTAAAATAGATAAATATACATTTCCTGAATAATGTGTGTGTGAAACAGTACAAAAGTACCAAAAAGCCATATCATAAGGTCTGTTTGTTTAGACGGTATGTTTTACTGTTACGGTGTCCCACATGGCCAGAACGCCACTGTTGGGAAGTGAAAGTATGTGATTGAGTTGTGTAACGGTATAAGATGAGAAATTGGCAAAAACAACTTTACTGTCTCCTGAGTTCACTTAAGTACATCAGGAATTGGCATCTCGTTTCAAGTCGCCAAACTTGTGTTCATTGGCATATGGTCTGCTGTAGTTTTTTTTGGCAGATACTTTTTTCTTCTGTTTACACTCAGCATGGATGTTTTGCTAGGGCGTTATAGCTTTGTATAGACAATCTGTGTGTCAGCAGCATCATTATCACATAATCTATTTTTACATTTGCTGACCTGATAGCAAGTGCATACGTTCATTCTCCACCATATTGCTAACATAATGCTTATTTTAACTGTCATTATAATTGATTCCTCTGAATGCTACAGCTCATGTTGAAGAAATCTATTTTGAGTATTGTCTAGCTATTGTTCTCTTTGCAGGAAATGCCAGAAGTTAATGTGACCTGGTCTGGTGATGGACCCTGTGTACTCGATTCGGTCCACATTTCAATCGCAGTGGCAACAGATAAAGGCCTCATTACTCCCATCATAAAGGATGCTGCTAACAAAGGAGTGCAGGAGATCTCGGCTAAGTCTAAGGTACAAATCGCTCGGTAATGTCTAATTATAGGCAAGAAAACATAATAATAATCAATTCTATAATAGTATGTTAGTGTAGTAAATGTGAGTGTTGTCTCCTAAAGCCATGTTGTAAGATAATGTTCTCATGGTTTCTCTGCTGTATGATTATAGCATCATACTGTGGTGTTCAGTGTGTCACTTGGTGATGACGTGGCCATGAAGACATGCTGTTGATTTAACCGTGGGAATAGATAAGGGAGTTGAGACTTGACTGCATCCCAGCTCTATGGGAAAACAAACTTTGTGGACATCTGTAGAGTCTTGTTCATCCAAGTCCTTTGGCAAGAACTTTACCAAATAGTCATTTTTCCTGTTACCCTTCAGGTCATGTAGAAGTAAAAAAACTTGTTTCAGACCTGTAGATCACTAATTAGGCTTGAGATAGTTTGATTTTTGGATTGTTAGTTTGCAGGTCTCATCTGTCACTGGGCACAGATGGAGTGCAAAGCAACAATGGTTAGCTCTTTCTCCTGCACACAGTCAGCAGCTGGGCACAGACATTTTTCATAAAAGCACAAATATGCTCTAAAAATGGAGTTTGGACAGACACAGTCATTTTGAGTATCACTATCTGTCATTAAAGAGTCACAAAGATCTAATAGATAAGATTCTCAAAATTCAGTTCACTTCAATTCAGTTTATTTGTATAGCGCCAAACTTGTGACTGTGGATGAAGTAGAATTAGTATATTAGTATTTGAGTGACGGTACCAATTTCAGCTCGGCAGAGTTAGGAGTGAATGTGCTAGTTTTGGAGAATACACACAGTATGTGAGTAATAGTGAGCGTTGAGGGAGGAAGTGAATGGGTGTGTGATTTATGTTTTAGATGTTATGACTCAAATTCCAGTATATATCACTGTGCTGAAATGGTGAAAATTTGTGCAATCAGATTGTTCAACAGATTGCAACAGCCTGTGCTGCCTGTGTCGTTTGTTTGTGTAGGCAGACATCTTCGCACACTCATGCTATACTGCGAGTGTTAATAGAATTAACTGTGAATATGATGCTTCAGTGGATATAGAAACACAGTCTCAACAGGTTATAGCCTAGATTAGTAGATTTAGTCAAGTACTCTATTTTTAAATTATTAAAATTAAAACATTTATTAAATTAAAACATTTCAAATGTATTTCCGTAAAAAAAATTCTTTGTATATCATAAACAACAATAATATGTTCAACACATGCTATCATATATACTGTAATAACAGAACATGCAAACATTTATGGCACATTATGAAAACATGAAACAATACTAACAACATAGGGATATAGTGTGTATCAAAGACATCATAGTTTGTCTGCTTTTCCACCTTCTTTTATTTCTTATCTTCACTCTATTAAATATGTATTGCACTTTCAACCTGAGGGCAATAGTTTTGGAAAAGATAACTTTAATGAGACATCAAGAGTCCAGAGTAACCTATTTGTTCCTTTCAGCAAAAGCCGATAGAATTAAAACTTTAGAACATGGCCTGTGATATGAGTTTGTATGTTTGAGGTCGGGTCAGGTCCTGGTTGGTCCTGATCTGACAGTTGTGTTTTCTCCAAAGTTGTCACTGTCATGCGGGTTGGTACAAAAGTACTGAGTGCATTTGTTGATGTCAGCATCCTGTAATGTATCCTGTGCAGTCAACCTGCTTTGATCTTTCTATCTCTAAACCTAAACTTTGACGTTTGAGTGAAGCATTGTGACACATTTATTCCATAGGCACTGGCTCAGAAGGCTCGAGATGGGAAACTCCTACCCGAGGAGTACCAGGGAGGCTCATTCAGGTAAATTTAAGTCATGCATTTCATCTTCCATAAAGAATCACCCATATGGAAACGCATGAGATTCTAAAACGTAATATAATTTTTCAGGTTTTAATACAACTTAGTTACTTCTTTTTTTTTATGCGATAAAAGAACAGAGGTTCTTTTATCTCTTCCAACATTGAATTCTGTCTCGCAGAAAGATAAGATAACATAATAAATTTCTTCTATTATAACTAAATCTGGTTTCACAAAGAGTCAAGCTATTTTGAATATTCTACATTTCATGTTGCCTCAAGGAAATGTCGTTTTGGGTGACAAGGATCATCAGTTATTGTTCCATCAATTGCAGAAAAGTGGAAGGCTTTTCAACTCATTAGAATTAATGATGTCATTTAGGCATAAATTGGGTTTCTGTGTCAGGAGGAGCAATGAATTCCTATAGTGATGCAGCCCTCTTTGTCCTCCTGAGAATGTATGTATTCGTTTTTCCATCGCCCTGAGCTAGAATTCTCATTAAGGTAAATGGCAAACTACCCGTGGGTCAGTCTTACTCACCATACATAACATTGAGATTTTGTGGCAGGTCCTGCTTTATTCATCTTTATAGATCAGTTTCCTTTTAGGATAACCACTGCCAGTTATATTTATGTAGTTAATTCACCCTCTCATTTTTACTTATTCACTGTAGAAGAGTGTACTTTTTACTTTTTGCATGAAGGAGCTGGTTTTAAAACCACTATGTCTATAGTTTTGATGCTTTTCTCCCCTGCTGAGCTTATCTAACGTAAAACATGTCTTGTCTCTCCTCTTTTCCCGTCCCTTCCTCTCTCTTGACTCTTTCTTTTTGTGGCAGTATATCTAACCTAGGGATGTTCGGTATAAGTGGCTTCAGTGCAGTCATCAACCCTCCTCAAGCCTGTATTCTTGCCATCGGGACTTCGAGGACTGAACTGCGTTTGTGCGAGGATAACCAGACCCTGCGCACCCAGCAGCTAATGACAGTTACGCTGTCCAGTGACGGACGCCTGGTTGATGATGAATTAGCCTCACGGTTTCTTGATAAATTCCGCAGCAACCTAGAACAACCCCAACGCATGGCTCTAGCCTGAAAAGTGAAAGGAAAACAGCAGTTCTAAAGTGATTCAAAAGTCAAGGCAGGAAGCACCTGCATGACAACGCCTGTCCCATGCTTACACAAGCAGAAAGCTCTTATAAGTCGATTCCTGTTTGTGTTCGGATTAAGGCTTACAAAGTAGTCTTGTACATAGTGTAAACTTCCGTCTGTGGCTTGTGAGAAATAATCACCAGGCTTTTGTGATGGAGGACTCAAGCAGTGGTGCCAAATATTATCAAGACAGAAGTGGTAATGCAGCCTTCATCCCACATGGATGTAACCTTGCACTGTGTGGTTGTTCTAGTTCAAGCTCTGTTTTTCAGTCCCAGGGCAGCTGCTGTGTGTCACTGTTAATACAAATGCAATAGTCCATAAGACTCTAAAAGTTCCTATGTACATTTGATATTTATTACTGAACATCAGTGACAGAGCAGTGTTTTGGTAAGGGTAAAGTCACATACCAACTGTTCATGTTAATATGTTGTCACCTATTTAAAAAAAGATACTGTGACATCCCTTAAATGTATCTTTCAAGTCCATGTGTTACTAATTTTGTGTTTGTTTGGTGTCTTTAGATGCCAATAAAATATGCTGTTCATCCTTAAGATGTCTGTGTGCCTTAGTATACCAAAACACCCCCCACCCCCCTTTATGATGTGGACTACTAGGTAAACATGTGTATGTGTGTCTTTCTACTTAATTACAAGCAAAAGAGATTAGATAATATTGTTTTTGTGGTCAGCTTCTCCTGGCAGATGTTTATCTCAGCTGTTTACATGAGTAGAACTGCTCTTTACATATGTATCTACAAGGTTTGAGCAAAGCTTATCATAGACCTATTCAAGCAGAATCTGATATTGTTCCTTTGAACGATTACAAAACAGGTAACTGAAGTGTTTACAGCTGTGATCATGGAGTTTTGTCTTCACCTTCCATTTTACCATTCACACAGTGTCTCCTTAAAGCAAAACAAAATGAGAATATGCTATTTGACAAAGACACTACTCATAAGGCACAGCTGATGAATGAATGGATTTTATTTCTGTGCTGCATTAACTGATTTACAAGTCCTGCAGTTCAATGTTGAATGAATATAAATGACGTAAGCTGAGTGAATAGCACCAGAACGAGAAGTGCAGAAACTGCATTAAGACTTGATGTGATTATGACCTGAGCTATAGTGAAAATCACTGCCTGATACTAACTCTAATAACTGTTTTTTTATTATTCCTCTTTTACTGCAGCTCTTCATACACATAAACCACTTTACGGTGACGTTTAGTTCTGTGGTTGCTGTTGCTGAGACATGCAGGATGGGGGGCTGGTACAGGCAGGTGGCAGAGCCACCTTCTACAGTGGGCACTGTTCTGCTGGCCATTTGCAGACACACATATACCTTCCACAGTGTTTCCACGATGACGGAAGGTAGATTTAAATAAAAAGTGATCAGAGGATAAAAACACTTTAATGCTCTCTAACATTTAAAACAACAACAAAAACAATTTTGAGAGTTGGTTACTGTTAGCTCACCAGCTGCTGGGAAGAGATACAGTACTCTTATTGATCAACTTGAGATCAAATCGAATACAAAAATTGAGCTCAAGGAGAAATCAGTTTGTATACTGTTGATGTATGAGTACATTGATACAAAAGCAAAAAACTCCAGATTAAATGGAAACAGTTAACATTGCTTAGAGCAGTCTAAACTCACATGTACATGTTTGTAGTCTCATGTTCATGAGGTCATCATGGTTCCTAGCCTAATAAGATATTTAGGGACAAAGCCTCCTTGTCCTATTGGTATGTAGCATCCTTCAGGCCTAATATTTATGATAAAGTACACTGTGCTTACTGTTGTTACAATTCCTACTTTTGTTGTTTTGTGGCCTTGTTTGGCAGAGTAGTGTATATCAAGAGGGTAAAATCATTCACCTTCATCATCATCTTTTATTATACCTTCCTGCTATGCTATCAGCTTGACAACTGCTGGAGCTGTTAGGCAAGGCAGTTGAACAATGCCCGTTCAAATATCGGCTTTGAAAATGCAGAGAAACAGATTCTGACATTTCTTTGGCTTTCTTGTCACAGCCTTGACATTTACTCCTGTGACTGCTGGCTGCCAGTCTCTGCCCAGCAATCTTGTTATGTGTAACAGCTGGATAAGAAAGCCACCAGACAGCAGGAATCAGGTTTGCTCCCGCTGAGGTTTTGATGAACCTACGCATGGGGTCGTGAAGATGGTGCGAGTGCGCAGACAGGCGTGTAGGTCAGACTCATGGACAAACAGCATGGTGCGGTGGTGGAGTGAAGCAGTTGCTATGGAGACCAAAGTGGGCAAGTGTGAACTTGCGTGTTGTGCTGATATTTGATGTCCTTCAGACATGTTGTCTTATTATTGTGTTGGGCCACATAGCAGAAGTAGTTTGAAGGATTGAATTCAGTGTGATAGGGTCTTGGCTACACATCGAAGGAGGCACTGGAAGGTACGGAGCCCCTAGGAGTCATATAGTAGAAAAAAATGTTAAGGCGACATGTTGTATTTTATTTATGTTTAAAATAATACAGGAATACATTACATTGGAACTATAGTACTTTACAGTTGCTGTATGAGCTTGTTAATGCTGGTGTACGGATCATCATCTTTTTTCTTTTTTAACAATGTCAGCTATATATTTCTTTCTACCAGATCACCTACACATTGTTTTAAACTGTGTCATCTAACATGATCACCGCCAGTGTTTCCTTAATCCTCCATCCAGCCCCTTTCAGTCCTGCTGGGCTGGTGTTAAAGCTTTTAAATTAAATCAAATGAATCTTTGTCCTCAGAAGGAAGGTAGCATTTTAGCGGACACAACTGGGGAGAAATGATGTATCATTCCAATAATAAACCATTTTAGGCAGAAGTCCTATTCTCTCTCTCTAACACATACAGTAATACATATTTTCATGTGTGAAAAGACTTTGTGAATCATCAACAGGGTTAAGGGGGATGCTTGCTCACTGAACAATGGTTTGTTCAGCCATTGTGGACAGAATTTTATCTAGTTTCCTTTTCCTTTAGTAACGCCACTTCTCTATTCAGTTGTATTTTACAGGAAGTGGGCTGCAGACTTTGTTTTACGAAGCCTACTGTAAAAGTACCACCTTACACTTCCACTTCTTCCTTCTGAGTTGCATGTGCTTCACTAAGATCTTAATACTGAAATTAGTCATCCTGAAACTGACGGACATCTCCAAACTTCTCACCTGTGTGATAACTGAAGCTAATCTCAACCACGCTTACTGAGAGCACAACCCAGATGACAAAGGACATTCCAGTTGGCTATACAGTACTCTGTGACCCTCACTGTCCAAACATGCCCGCTCTGCTGTCCTAGCACTCAAACACAAGCTAGGCCCTTGCTCTGTTTTTGTTGCACAAAGCCTGGCCTTTTGAAACAGTCCAGTCATGCTCCCATGACGCCAGGACAGCTCATTCAGACACACAGGCATTGCAGGGTGGGGCAGTGCTCATCTGTGGGGGCAAATATACACAACAAGGACGCACACCTGATAACCTCCCTCACCGCCTCAGACACCTCAAACGCCGGCACTAGCACAGAACGACTTCTGATTACCTTGAGTAGTTTCACTTAGTGTGACGTAAGAGAAGGAAACTGGTGAAGACAAACATTCATCTGATGAATCTCACAAGTTTAAATGTTCTTCCTTCTGTAGATCAGATTAAAATGTGTGAAAACGTCTAAAGTAAGTAGAGTCTAAAGTAGCTGTTTACTAGAGAAATTCTGCGCACACTATTTATCTTTACTCTTAGATCACATCTGTGTATATTCACAGCTTGTCTAAAGTGTGAATGGCGGATTTCATCTTGCTTCTCTGTACGTATATGGGCATCTTATAATCTGTTCTACTCACATTCCAGTGACTGCACTGGGAAAAAGGCACGTTGCTTAACAGGAATGCAGAGAGGAGTTGCCATTAGTCAGACCTTACCACAAGGATTCCCGACCACAAGGACGTCTGATGAGAGTGTATATGTGTGTCCTCACTGGGTAACCATCATGGAAATTTCTTTTTTTTCTTTTTTTTTTATTGTTGGATGCGTATTAGCTGACTCAACAGTCTGATGTTTAATTTAGCGTTCAGTCATGCCCAGTATACAGCTGCCGATGTTTTTCTTTTTTGTGGTGCAGTAGCGTCACATGGCAAACACAGCCAGATAATAGACCTGGAGTCTCGGTTAACCGTTTATTTTTATAACCAACATTCAGGCAGGTTTTGTTCAAATAAACTTCATCCCTTTTTATCAATGCCACTTCAGCCTTAAAAGAGAAAAATAGCCCACTTAGTTAACATATGAGTTCAACTAGGGTGAGCAACTTTATTTTGGATATATTGACGTAGAGTTATATCCATTATGTTGTGTTGAATGGTCCTTCAGTCCTTCCTACATGGGATAGTGTGTATGTTCAAATGTATGAAAAGAGATTAATCAATCATAGAAAACATTACACATTGACTTGAGCTATTGATTATAGAAGTGGATCATCTTTGCAGTTTATGTCAGTGTTTCCCAATGGAGGGAAACTAGGGCACATGTTCTTCTGAGATGGAAGCGAACTCAGACTGGATAAGCATTTGTCTTTAAAGTCACTGTCTGTTCTTTTTTTTTTTCTTTTCTTTGTTCCGTAAACTCTGTTTTCCATTATCTCAACTGTCTGGATTTCACTGTCACTGTTGCAGTGCTTTATATTCACCTGGCTCTTATTAGATTGAACTATTTTATTACATTATAAAAAAAACACATATCAATCACAGCTGACAAGGTAAGACAAACTTTATTTATGCAGCACATCTCATGCACAGTGCAAAAGTTCAATGTGGTTGACATGAAAAAAAACAACACAAACTAAAAACTACTCTGCTGTTTTTTCTGGTCGTTTGCTTTCCTACATGATTGTCACATGCTTGTTTCTACACTGTTGTTGCCTCTGAATAACTATAAACAAATATCACCCTGGCAACAGCTAAAACAGGAAGATGTTTGCATCTGCGTGGTAGGAAGTGTTAATAAGTGGGATGGTTATCTTATGACCTTTATGTTTGAGGTTATAGAAACGGGTGTGTGACTTTGTAATTTTAATTAATTACATCTGTAATAAAGTTCTCCAGACCAAATCTTACCAGTCTCCTGTTAATTCTCAGTCTTTGGACCATGAGTCGTGGGTGAACCTCAAAAGAGAGGCGGTCTGAAAATCACTTGACCTATTCTCTACCCCAAACCAGAAACCAGCAAAGGCTAAGGGGAAGTTGCGGGACTTTTGTCTGTATTTCTTCAGCGTTTAAATTTGGTATACAGATTCTCTGTTGCCCAGATGACGCGTCCTAATGACGTCCTAAGGCCATTATCACATCTGTTCGTCTAATACTTTGGTTTTTAACTACACAACTGCAAAATAATTGTTTAGTCCAGCGAATTATCTTTATCTATTTAATTCATCTTTATTTGTATAGTGCCAAATTATAACAAAAGTCATCTCAAGGCATTTTAGCACATAGCATTAGCATGCTAAAAGTGAGCTAAGATGGTGAACATAGTAAACATTATACCTGCTTAAGATCAGCATGTTAGTATTATCAGTTTGAGCATATTAGCAGGCTGACGTTAGTATTTAGTTCATGAAACCTTTAACTAATATGACTCTGTCATTTTATCTATGTTCTTTTTATTTTTTTCATGCCAGAATCTAAAAATGCCCATAAAAGTAGTCACTAATATGGTATTTTGAGCAACGCTGAAAATAACACTCAATATCTGAGCTCTGACAGATAAGCTGTGTAACGCTGCCACGCTGCTGAATAAACGCCAACAGCAGCTCAGTGGGAGTGAGTAGGGTCATACCTCTTGAAAAAATTGATCGAGGAACAACTTTTGACAGTTTGATGATGATGAGGACAGCTAGCCAGAAGGTTTGCTTTGATAACTGTCTGCACAATGAGTATAGGGTAGTTAAACTATTGAGCCCCAACTTGTAATAAACTGGTCTAAGCCCAAACATCCTTGTTTGGGGGGGGGGGGGGGGGGGGGGGGGGGGGGGGGGGGGGGGGGGGGGGGGGGGGGGGGGGGGGGGGGGGGGGGGG
>JAUYWH010000024.1:8694572-8751409 GCA_034779795.1 Ctenopoma multispine | reverse complement strand
TGTGTGCCCCCCCCCCCCCCCCCCCCCCCCGATATACAAATGAATGAGAGTTTGGTAACAGCAGTTTATTTGAGCACTCTTCCCCTGACTACCCAATTCCTGACCACACCGAGTCATCGTACCTTTTTTGTTGTTTGGTTGGTGAGGAAGTCACACAATGACAAAGAAGTAGTTTTTGTAGCAGCGGTTTTTGTCAGATATTGTGCTATAACATGCAAACAAGTTATATCTTTGTTGGGGACCCTCCTTTGAAGTTACTCCATCTGGTATCTGGTGAAACAACTGAAGCCTGTAGTCAGAATGGTGACAAATGTCTCATATAATTTAATATAGAACTAGCTCAAAATCAGAGGGCTTCTTAGGTAGAAGTGCAACTGAAACTGATTTCATGACCATAATTCCTGTGAATGGAGGTTAAAATGGCTTAAGTACCTTTGTACTGGTGCTTGTTTCTGCATATTACATGTGCTGTATCTCTACCAGTGAATTAATGTTTATTGTCCCGCTTGAAGAAGAGGTGTGTGTGTGTGTGAAATGGATGTGACTTCTTTCAGTTGGTGGCACAGGTTCATGCTGCGAGAAAGACAGCGCAAGGGAGCACAGACGAGAAAATCAGATGAATTGAAAATGGAGTGAGAACTGAACAAAAGACCAGATGGGCTCTGAGAAACTGCTCAGAAACATGAAAAGAGAAGGGGGGGGGGGGGTATTGGGAGACAGGGAAGAAGGGAAATTGAGAAGGAGACAGACAAGGATAAGCGGCAAGGCAGAAGGAGAGATCACCTTTTTCTTATCTATCTATATAGAGGCAGAAAGAGAGAGGCAGTGTGAGGTGGGGCAAGTGTGGGAGAGGCTGAAGGGTGTGTGCTCACATGAACCACTCTTCCCCCTCCTGCATGTGTGCCACTAGCCTCCGTGTCTCTAAGGCAGAGAATAGAAAAGTTAGAGCAAAGTCTGAGTCAGCTCCAGCAGCTACCAGACACTCGCATCAACTCCGTGTACACTACCAGGTTTCTTTTCTCTCACTTCTTTATTGCTCTCTCACTCATTCAGTCTCTTTCCCTTTCTCTCTCTCACACACACACACACACTCACCCGTGGCAGAGGAAAGACAAGACCACAGAAGAACTATTACACACCTTTACTCCCAGCTGTTCACCTAACCATCGCCAGACGCTCAGGATGTGGATTCTTCTCTTGGGGGTCACCTTTGGATTACTGGCCTCTCCCAGTTTGCAACTACTCAAAGGTGAGAGGACTGAGCCTGCGCCCAGCGGGTGATTCTTTGTTTGAGGATTTTTTTCTTTATCTTATTGAGCCTAAAATGTGCCTGGCTGACTGTCTGGCAACCCTCCTTTGCTGACAGATTTTAGAACCTAAAGAAATCTAAGTGAGCATTCATGTACAGAAAGAAGCTGTGCTCTGCTGCTGCTGCTGCTGCTTGTAGAATGGATGAGTGGATCCCGGCAAGAGAGCGTGTGCTACAGCAGCACAGACAGGCTTACTGTCTGGCAGTCTGAGACTCCTGACAGACACAAAGGAGACAGGCGCTCTTGCTCACTCTCTGTCTCGTATGCATTCACAGACTGAAAAGTCAGCCTTTTTTTCAGGGCTTCAGATGATCAGTCTAGCTTTCAGAAGCCGTCCAGCTTTTCTCTTAGAATAAGTAATAATGCAATAGAGAGTTTTCTCTTTTTTTTTCCTGTGTAGCCACAGCTGGAGTCTGTGCTGCCATGCTTAATGTTTTAGTCTCTGACACAAAGGATGTTCAGCAGTCGTTGTAGCTTTTCCTTCCTGAGTGTTTTCTTCTTTTCTCTTTGTCTCTTACCAACATGTGCTATCTGTGTTACATTTTGATTGGATTTGTTGCTCGGAGCAATATATATCTCAGGAGGTTGAAGTTGAATTTGAATCAAACAGGTCTAGGGTATGTCTGGCTTGTTCCCTATGGATGTGGTGGGGTTGTTCATAAAGACTCCCTCTGGCAACAATTAGCATCAAGCTGTAAATTTGACCAGCAGTTTAAGGCAAATAAGGGACTACCTAGACAGTGTGTGTGTGCTGTATGTGGGAAGAGGTAGGGGGGTGTTTTTCTCCTTTGTGTGTGTGTTTTCTTTATATTTATGTTTTTTCAGATATATACCCATAAATTAGCTTTTGCATGTATGTTATGCATCTGTCTCCATGTTTGAGATTTGACAGTAACTGGTGTCTTGAAGTGGTGACTGCTATCCTGATCCAGACATTGTCTTCCTGTGACTGTGTTTCACATGAATTACATCATTAAGAGTATGACTTCTGACCAGGACAGATTTCCATATAATTCAAGACGAATCATGCCCGCCAGTATGAAAATGAATGGTTTTAATGAAAACTGTGTGGACAGAACATTAATTGGAAAACATTTGGTAACTAAAATCTTTAATTTGTACAGTAGTAACTAAGGCAAGTTTATTCCACTTGTAATGTCATAAATTTGAATTCATATGGACTGCACCATAACTGTACCTCTGCAAGGATTGTGAAACAAGACCAATTTGGAATACTTATATGTATCACTGCCTTTTAATGATTCAGTTGATAATTCAGACTTTCAAGGCTTATCATAATTTTGCAAGTATGTCTGTCTGTCTCTGTTTCAATATAAGGAACATTAACATTAACATTAAATAGCATTAATCTGTTGATCATAATGAAGAGATGCAGAGCTGCCAACACATTCAAATTTCTAAGTAATCTATCTTATAAGTATACTTACTTTTGTATCCCCTGAGTTTTATAGCAAGTGTAGACTGTGCACTTATGACAGCATGACCATAAGTCTGAATGCATTTTCTTCTCTGCCTCACACACACACACAGACTCAAATGCATGAACTTGACTGTCAACTTGACTGCTGGACTTCCTGTAAGTGTAGCCTCCTTGGCGTAACGACCCCTCCTGCAGCAAGCGACCGTGTCATGTTTCAAGGTGAGAGGTGGGCAGGGACCCTGTGGACTGACACTGGGCCTTCACAAAGAGGACTTGTGCCCATACAGGCTCTGAGCACCATCTCCTGTCATCTGTGACTCTCACACCTCGATCACTGTGCTGCACTCTCCTTTACAATTCAACCAAACAAAACAACCCTGAATATGTTTTTTTAAACTTTTCTCATTTTCTCTTTTTTTACTCTTTTCTTTTTGCTTTTGATCCTGATGGAGCTGGTCTTAAATGGTGTAGAGGCCCATGCTTAATTGTTTTTACTTTTTAAAATATTCTTGTGTGTTTCAAGCTCCCTATCTACACCTCTATTCTGTCTGTTTCTACCACTCATGTAGCTACACTAGTGTGTCACAAGATCTCTGTAATGTACAAATGCATGCTAAGCTATGCTTCTCTTATTTGATTCTGGTGGAGAATGGCTTTGTGGCTCAGTAAAACCTAAGCAGATCAGCCGCAACATTAAGGGCCCCTGCCCTGCTGACTTTTGTCAACCACATCATCAACACCACTGATTGAACTAGAGCCAACAAAAACAGGCAGTGAAAGCACATATGCAGTACAAGTAATGTGATTAGTAATTGTGAGCCATTTCCATTAAATTCTTCAAAACTTTATCTTTAAATCTCAATGTTTGAAAACAACACTGAGTTCATGTTTGCTTATCCGGGATCACACACAGTATTTACATACAGTCATCTTAATTTGAAGAGAGAGCTTTAAAGCTGACATTTATTAAAAGGCAAAGTGAAAAAGTGCATCTTCTTGTTTTGTTTAAAACACCTGTTTATTTGTTTGAATAATGGGTGGTGGTGTAGGAAGACAGAAAGAGAGAAAAGAGATGGCACCTTAGAGACAACAGAAGCCGTGAGAGTCCTTTCTGTGACTTTTAGGTAATGCTGTGTGTGTGTGTGGGCAGGTGTGCACAAACATATTTGCACCGTATCTCATGTTTCACCTGTCCCACTGGCCCGGTGGACCTTTGTTGTGACCAGTGGAGGAGATGTCATGTCTGCTGACAGAGCAACTCCACTCAAATGTGATAATAATGTAGGCCACTGGAGCATTGTGGGAGTGATGGTAACATGGCCTCTCTTCAAACCAGTTGATGTGCTATCACTAAAAGTACACAGCAATGGAAAATATTTAGCATATGATATGTTAATACAGATTATTTTTCAGAAAACCGGTGAGTTCATTTTCAGTAATGTGAGTCTGGAAATGAGAAGAGGAAATAGAGACATGCAGATAAAGAAATATAAAAACAAGCCAGTTTATAATCTCAACATCAAGGAACTGATTATACTGATTCAGTTGCTGTTGTCTGTGCTGCTTCATGACTCTACAAAAAATATGAGTTAAGAAGTGTAAGGCCAGGACTCAGCTGTATTTGTGTGCATGAGCAGGGGAGCGAATTTGAACTTTATTGCTGGCATAGAAAAGACAAACAAAGAGTAATGAGAGAAAACAAGAGAAAAGGAGAGGGAAGGGGAATGCAAAAGTAAAGTGGGGAGAGAAGGTCAGGCTTCTCTATTACTTCTAGAGCAGCTGGAGTTTTTGGCAAGTCGCTGTATTAAACCTCCATTTCTCTCAGGTTCTTGCAGTTGCAGTCTCCTTGGTTTCAACTTCATTAGGTGACAATGGAGCCTTTGGAAGAGTCATCGAGTTGGCATATCAGGCTTCTGGACTGTGTAAAGACAACCACCACTGTTCCCTCTGCATACTAATGATTACTCCTCAGATTCATGTCAGCCCTCTTTTCAGCTCTTTGATAGTAAGCTGTACTCCCTTTGATTGCTATGGGCAGGTCTGCATGGCCGGGCCTGTTGTCTTGTTTTTCCACCCTTTACTTTTAGGGACACTGTGCCATGTGGCAGCATGTGTTGAGACTTTTCCAGTGTGCGTTTATGTGTGTGTGTGTGTGTGTGTGTGTCTATGAGTGAGGGAGGGAGAGAAGAGAACAACTGAAACTTCCTTCAAGCCCAACTGCCAGTAGCAGCAGAGAGCTCACCTTCCTGCTGCTATTAGTCTCTGTTTACTCATAACAGTCAGTGGAAAAGTGGGGGGATTTTTTAATCATAGTCTCGTAGAGGTCAGCTCTCTCAGATAAACATTGCCACAAAATGACTTAATGTTTGGGGCATATTTATCTTACTTATGGGATACTTGTCTAGTATCTTCAGTTGGGATGTGAGTGTCTGTGCTGGGGTACTGCAGCATACGAGACTTTCCATTTAGGTTTATGTTGGTTTACTGTCATGTCAGTATTTCATTTTCATTGTTTGCATGCTATAAGAAATCGGTCAGCTTGGTGCTTAACAGTATACTTGCTTATTTCCTGAGGCTAACCGAACAATATGTCTGTTATTGCCACATACAGCATGTGACTACTATGTGAGCACAAACGTGGAGCAAAAACTGTACACCACTGTGGTGACTGTAGGAGAAGAGAATCTAAAGACAGATTTTTTCTTAATTTCATAACTTTCTCTGTGCCCCATTCACATCAACTTCAAACATAAATACAGGCCAGATGCCACTATTTGTCTTGTCACAGGAACTACAGTCATGATGGCACAGTTCTTAACTGCACACACTAACATAGCAACAAAGTCATCAATCCAATACAACCTAACTGTAAAAACATTTACGTTGCATTCGCAGCACAGATGTCACAGTCCAAGAGACCATTGTACATAGGTCAGTACAATGTCATATAATACAGCAACTACACAAACAACTGCAGATATTACCTTAGAGCTGATTGAGTTACCATCAAATGTGGTATTTATTGCAGGTAAATTATATTATATTATATTATAGAGTCATTTATTATTGTGAAGGTGCATGTTTCAGATGTTTTAACTAAGTGTAGAAAAGTAGTGTCCTACAGGTTGCCATACACCCCTCTGACACCCGCCTGGTGTTGTCCATTATTTAAAGCATATAGTATACATTTTAAATGAATTCTGTGATACACCTTTAGTCTTACTTGAAACATCTAGATTTCAATGAAATTACTTCCAATTTATTTTAACCATGAGGAGCATGCTATCAAACAAACTCCATTATTTTCAGACCATTTGATGACACATGGGTTAAGTGCAGTTTAAAATGTTGGGGAAAAAAAGCTACATTTTCAACATATTTTTTACAAATCCTAAGTATCTGGTGGCTTTGGTACATGTAGTGTATGAAGACATCCAGTTACAGCATTAACTGGTACAGCATGGTAGATACTCAAAAGCTGTATACTAGGTGAGACTGCTTCTCTGCAGGAAGCTCTGCAATGAAACAGATGCCATGCTGCATGTCTTTCAATGCCTTCCTGTGCTGGTGTGATGTTGTTGCTGAGTGAGTTTTTTTCACAGTGTATACACCCATCACCATAGCAGCAAATTTAAACAAGCACCAAACAGAAGCAAAAATAGGTTCCTTCTTTGCATGAACTGTCAATAATGGTTCATTTGACATCTGTGGCATTTGTGGTGGTAAAGAACCTTCCACCCATTGTGTTTAACCAATATGTAACCCACGGGCAATGTGGGTTTTGCTACAGAAAATGCTGCATGACTGTTTTTAACACAAAACTATTTCTCAACCTATCAGCTTCCTGATCAGATTTTCAGATGTTGATGAATTTTATGGCTTTTGCCTTAAGACCTTATAATGGAAATATGTTTAAATTAAAATGACTTTCAGTAAATATCCATAGAAATTCTCTCTTTTTGTCTATGTGGGAAATGGAAGACATAATGCACAGATCACTGTGGAGATAAAGTCACAGTGAAAGCTGTGTGTTCCTACTAATATCAGAATACCTTTACCTCCATCTCTTTTCTCATTTTCCACGCAAATCTCAACAGCTCCTGTCAGGAAAATCCACTAGTGTTTCTAATCAAAATATAATTTTGTTGTCCATCTGCTACTTTGTTGTTGTGTGTAGCGTGCTGTACATATTTAAGTCATGTAATATGTGCACAAACTGCCTGCTCACCTGCTCATTTGTTCCATCTAGTTTGCAGCTCGCCTTTCATTTCAACGAGACACATTTCTACTTTACTCAGGCAAAGTACATACTGTGCAAAAGTTTTATATTATTTTAATATTTTATTTGCATGGAAGACAGAAGCACCCACATATTCTTTGGGCAACGTCTTTTCTGTTTCAGCCACAAAATGCCACTGTCCCTGCATTGTATTTAGGATACACCTGCATGTGTGCACTGTCTGTCCCTCCTTGTGTGTAAGTGTGATACACTTGTTTTTGTTTAGACAGAAAAGACAGAAATGAAACCTTAGTTGGTTCTAAGGGACAAACACTGTATATGCTGTCTGTCTCATGATAACAGAACAAAGCAGTCATCTCATGATTCATACTTCACACTCCTTTACTCTGCATACTAGCTTTGTCAAATTAGGAATCTTGTAAAACACTGTATCTACTGTAAACTTTTTCTTTCTCCCTCCCTACAGTGAATTCTCGCAGCTGCAGCTATGCCGGGGTATTTCTGGTTGAGGGGGAAAATCGGCACAGCCTGAACTTTGAAAAGGGGAAACAGGTGTGTGAGCAGCTAGAGAGCACATTGGCAAGTCCAGAGCAAGTCAAGGCGGCCTATGATATAAACATGGAAACCTGCAGGTGAAACCATAAGCCTTTTTTTTGTATTTTGGTCCATTTTACCTTGTAAAATGTTATAGAAAAAGCTTTTACTCAGTCAGAACCACCATCTGCTCCTTTACTTTATGTTTACTGGAAAACTGATTACATTCTGTATCAACAAATGTCTCCAAATTGTAATTTGTGTTTGATTAATAACATTGTTGTGTCCATTCAGGAACGGCTGGATTAACAATGGGAGCTTTGCCATCCTCAGACACACACACCATGAAAACTGTGCAAAGAACATGACTGGATTCATTATTTCTTTACATGCAAAGCCTGAGGATGAATATGATGCCTTCTGCTATGATGCCAAAGGTGAGTACATTCTCAGGAAATAGTCAGCTACACTTTATGTCTGCATTTCAAAGCTGATACTCAAGTGTCAATTTGTCGGTCTGTATATAATGGACATGTTGTTATTTGCCTTTCCATTCTGATAACATATATTTTCTTTCTCCACATATGCCAGCTGGGCCAGATGAAGACTGTAGTAAAAGATTGAATGAAGACTTAAATGCACCAGGTGAGTACATTTTATTTTTGTTTATATATATATATGTATGTATATATATACAGTACATATACATACATATATGTGTCTAAAGTAATGTAAATCATAAAAAGTTATACAATTATAATTAAAAGTGGTGTAATATGTTTCTATTTATACGCCTGCTGAAATCTGGCGTTGATAGACTATATTAATTTATCTACTGTGATATTGATTAGAAACAAACTTGCACCTCGGTTTAGTTTTTATAGTAAACACCTACATCCTCCCAACTCCTAGCTCTGCATTGCTCAACTTGAGTATAGAAGTTGGGCAATGCAGTTTTTTTTCGCTGGTGTAATCCACAGTTACAGGAGGTGCTTGCTTGAGTTTATTACTGAGGTTAAATCGGTTCAACCAGTTATTAAAACACTGTTGCCATTACGTTTTCCACCATCAAATTGTATGTTTAAAAAAGACATGAAAGATCATGATCATGATCATGTTTGTTTTTTTATCAGCTTAGAAATATCGTGGATAAGATCACAACCAGGAAATTGAAAACACTGCTATTTTACCAGCAACAGCAAGAAATTAGCATAGCATAATGTTTCTCTTTAATTGAACTTTTAAGACATTGTTCTATAACTCAAGTCCAGCTATGTAATACATAGTGACCATATACTTTGGCATTGCATTAGGTGTGTTTCTGTGGTTGGCATGTTAGGATTGAATTAAATTTGAAATGTGGTGATGATATCTAGATAGAGGCTGCCACTTTGCTAAGAATTTGGTAATGTTTCATACAAATTAAAGACAAAAATAGGGGAATGTAACCGTTCTCTCTCCTCTGATCTCTGGTGTGGTAGTACCAGAGACCACTCTAACACCAAAACCTAAAGAGGATTCTGAAGACGACCACGTGGAACCTGTAGGGGAAGATGCTCATCAGGACAATGCCACAGACGATGGGGTAGTTGAAACAGATACTCATACATTGGCTCCTACTGTGGAAGATCCCTTCTTAGGAGGGACCACGAAAAACACTCTAGGCCCTACTTTCACTACTGGGGGTTTTGATTCAGCTGGTTCTGGGATGCAGCCAACCGACACAACAGTCTCTCCAACAGCCCCTGATGAAGAGCAAGATGGAATAAAACCTATCCCAGAAAATGACCAACATCCTGGTGACAAAGAAATTACTGGAGACAGTGCCTCAACTGAGCGTAAGGAAAACACACAAAAATCTACCAAGACACTGTTGCTTTAGATCAGAACACACAACACAACTATGGTTGAACCTCATTAAAGTATTCAGGATCTGTGGGAAATAACCACACCTGACAATATACTTGTGAAGTATCATTGAGTATTAATTCTACTCTATTTATATTTGGATTGCATTATGTTGTAAAGTACCTGTTATTGGTCTATCCCCTATATATCCAAAAATGTATGTAATCATAGAAAATGGTGACATTTTCATTCAATATTTCATTTGTAATGTGAGGAAAGATGCTTAAAGAACATGACTAACATCACATGCAACAGGTTTTTTTTTAAGTTTACTGAAGTAACTTTCAGAATTCACGATGCCCCCTTGTGTTAGTTTGAGTCCTTGTGTGGACATGCTAAAAAACATGACTTCTACCTTTACAGTCAGGGTCAAACACAAGAAATATCAAAAAGTACAGACAAATCCCAGCCATAAATTAAATTATTATTATTATGTACATATGTAGTTTGCAGTAACACACATTTATGATTTAATATTTAAGGTTAAAAACATCCTGTCTTGTATATTCACACTTGTATATTTTACCTATAATGCTTCAAACATGCATATGTACACATATAACATTTTTAATCTGTATCTACTTTTGTCTTTTGTTTTATTCATATACAGCTCCACAAAAATCTGATGGCAATAAACAGGTCATTGCCTCTGGGTCTGACAAACAACAAAGCAGCGGGTCATCAGGTGAGCAGCCATGTTATTTCTAACACAATGAAGTCCGTAGTCTATTGATTACTCAGTTTAAATATTGTAGACTCATAGGATGATTTCTCCCTCTAGACTGGTTGGTGATCACTTTAGCGATTTTAGCAGTTGCTGCTATTCTTGTTCTATGTGCAGTTGTTGCCAAAAGAAAAAGGTATGACTTTTATTGTTCCTTTTGCATTATCTTTCATTAATAGTGCTGTCATTCCCTCTGTTTCCAGAGAGGGCTGGAGAAGAATCAATCATAAATAAATGTGTCTCAATGTGATTTTGCAGCTTGTTCGGCAAACGGCAGACCCTGATGATCACCTCTAAAGAAAGTGGTGAGGGTAACGGGGCAGCAGCAGTAGCATCCAGCTCTCAGGCCCAGGAGAGAGAGCAGGAGATGGTGACCCTCATGAACAAGGAGAAGATCCAGGAGAATGGGAACACAGAGGAGTTTACGGTCATCACATTAGAGGAGTCACCAGACAAAGAACAACAGGCATAAGAGACTAGTGTAGAGGCAGGGAGGATAGAGTGAGGAGATTAGTCGGGGTTGGGGCTCCACACAGAGGGGTTATAAACTACTTTGGTGGCCAGCAGTGAATGAGTTTGTGTTATTAGAAAGATTGTCTAACTGAGGTACAATGTATTGTACTGTCTCTGAAGCTGTTGCCCCACAGTGGTAACACAGTTTTCAGACCAATCGTTGCAGCACTTAGTTGTAGTGTCAGGTGAGTCAGGACTGAGAGTCATGCATGATTGGGTTACATACATTGGTGCATGAATGTGCGTGTGTGTTAGTTTTTTGTGCTTGTGAGGTTGTATGCTGTGTCGATGATGGGGCTGGAGAGGCATGGGTGTTAAAGTGAAGGAGGGTGGTCAGGGTTTAATTTGTAAAGAACATAGGCTACTGATTAAATAATATTCTCTTTTTATATATAATTGGGGAATCAGAAACTCTAGGCCCTTTTAGCCTGAACAGAAAATAATGATAAATGATAAAAACAATGAAAATTTTTTAAACAAGCAACCCTTGGTGTTTTCTATGTATTTTATTTGTTTGCTTATCGTAACTGTGTGTATATTTCAGACCAGGGTTTGAAAACTGGGGATGTCAGCAGCTTAATTTATGCAGCTTTGATTCCATTTTTTGGTTTCTGTATATAAAGTATACGGTTTGGAAATTCCTTAGCAATATAGTTGCTAGTGCTTTCATGTTTGTCAGTAGAAAGGGGTTTTTATAGACCTTCAAAATAAAGGAATGTGTCATTTTTGAGAGTTATTTAATTAGTTTACTTCTGAGGTAAACTACTGTGAATAGATATTATATGAATCGATCTGATGTATGGGATCCAAAATTGCATTTTGTACACCATTGAAGTATGTTATATGGTATGTGTTAGGTTGGGAATATGATTCCGTTTCTAATATTACCATAAGGAAAAGTAGAAAGATAATGATGCAGACAAACTATGTACAATGTACACAATGTGTACATGGAATGAGCAAAATAATTGGATTGAATCCATAGCAAAATTTGAAATGCAAGATTTAAGCTTAATCACAATAGGCAAGTAGAAGTGGCTCAGCTGTAGATGCTGGGCTAAAAAACATATACGATAATGGGGGCCCCTGTGCTGTGAAGGCAGAGCTATGTAACCAAGAAAGCTGTCTGCATGTTTTCACCTTGGGGTGTCATGAATAAAACTTGCCCAGACCTCAGTGTGCCAGCCACTCTGTACATTCACGCATGTACACACAATGCTGCAGTTTTTTCTACTTCTTCCTTTTGGTAAAATATACCTTACAGTGTGTCATATTCATTATTCCATTATAACCAGTGTGAGAGCTAATTTTCTTCAGTTTGCCAGTGTAAAGGTGAACAATTGCAAAGAAACCCTTTTCTTGTTTCTGACATGTTCCAATTTTTCTGCTCTTGCTCTTATGATTAATATTGAAGAGATGTAGCAAATGTACTAGTGTAGGAAGGTTCTATGACAAATTAACACAAAAATGTGTAAAGTCATGAACAAAATAAATGTATATAGAAAGAGGGATCCTGAAACGTGGTGGTCACTCACTGGTTATGTGTGAAGACAAAATGAAGCGAATAAATGCCATGACAGTGGGATGTGAGTAATTGCATTGCTTCACATAAGAGGAAGTAAGGTTTCCATGGTGCTGGCGTTGTGATGCAAGAACATGCTAACTCAAGAAAAAACTGAGACAAAGATGGCCATTTTAAAAGAAAGATGACATCTTTACTTACAGTGCTGAACTGTAGTTCAATAGTGAAGCTGTCCTCATTACAGATTAGGATTCTACCTGGTTCTTACATCCAAATTATTTTAAATATGTGATGTGAGGAGCAGAGCAATAGTTGTATTCCTACTGTCTCAGCAGCTAAACCATTGTTACAAAGCTGTATTAAAAACGATTTATATTTAGATCAGATTTTTGAAGAACTTACACCATCTGTCATACACACTATTGTTAATTTGTGTTCATAGTTTGTTGCTCTTTTGTGCATGAGGTTATTAAAACATGTTATTTATGTGATGCAGTGGAGACTAATGGGTATACACTGACCAGCTATAACATTAAAAAGCACTCTGTAGTGAGAGTGGCCATGCTGACCCATGTGCACCAACAGGTGCTTTTCAGGTTGTGGTGATATAGCACGTCAGCTAGTAGAAAGCACAACCGAGTAAAGTAAAGTTGTTATTTTTAGCTTTAATATTGCAAATCAAGATTTGGCAAAATTATTCATATTTAGACTCATATATCAGTAAACTAGCCTGTCCATTACTAGTGAAATCATTTGTGTAAGTAATTGTTCATGTTTTCGTATCAGAGTTATGTGGCGTTCCATAAGAAATCATATGGTCAAAAATCAAAAACAGACAATATTTAGTTATGAATCAACATTTATTAGTTATATTTGTATATGTACACCAAAGGTACAACACTTACTGATATGTAGAAACAGATTTTCTTATGCATACCATAGACCAAGGAAAGAATTCATGTATTTTTTTTCTCTTTTATCTCTTACACTTTGCCTTTACATCAAAATGACAACTGCTTAAGAAAGAGGGAAGGCCTAGAAAAGTAAGATGAGGAAAGCACGTTGTAGGCAGGAATGAGACAGGTTATCAGCTGTTTTAGGAGTTTCTTCAAAAAGACATTTCAGTAGAAAAGAACAGGCTCTGTGTTGAAATACTTCATCAGTTTCCATGTAATCAGTACCATTTACACAGCAAGTTCCAGCTATTTGTGCGTGCATATAGTTTCTGTGTAGACAGCAAAGAAGGCAAGTGGGGTAAAGGCAGTTTACCAAGTGGGATTTCAGTTATCCTCCATGGTTTTGAAGGTATGACAGAATTAGGTGAAATGAGTGATCATGTGACATGTAGACAAGCTAGCACAGAATCTAAATATCTAGAGAGTTCTAGATGTTTTGCATCTTTAAATGCGCCAGGTAAACAGAGATGCCTGAGACTAAAGCCTAAAGCCAGTTTTCTTGATTGAAAAGACAAAACGGTTCAGATAAGTCACCTGAGGAATGTTGCTTTATCCTAAAACAGGCATTTGAATACATCTGATGTTTTTTTTTTCTTTCATTCTTGTCAACTATTAGACTGTGTTTGATTTCTCACTCTATCTTACATACAGGGCAAATCTGACATTTTCCTTTGTTTGTCTCTCTTTTCAGCAACCTTTATCCCATTAATTCCCAGCAAAACAACTCAGGTTGGGCCCCCTTTGTCAAATCCATAACTTTCCCTTTCTCTCTCACTCTTGCTTTCTTTCTTTTTCTTGTTCATGCAATGTTCAGGATCACTTTAATTTCTGGAAGTTTGCATTGCTATTGGACAGAACAATTATATATTTCTTTATGTACAATGAAAATGAATGCACACTGCTTATATCTTCATGGAACAAACATTCAAAAGGCTTACATTAGATACAAAAAAAAAAGATATTTATATATTGGTGTGTGACAGGTAAGTAAAACAACTAGTTAACAGCTATTAGAGAATAAAAAAACAAGCAATCTAATACACAATTTCATCTCTATACATTTTGTCTAATCTAATTTTACTCAGGACATAGATGATATTTATTTCTCCTAGAGGATTACATTAAAAATGTCACAGCAATGAAAACTCCTAAATTCCTACATACCATTTCAATGACCCCTCAGAAGAAAACAAAAGGAACAAAACAAACAAGCAAAAAAACAAAACAAAAAAACAAACAAACATGTTACCTACAATATATACACAAAGTGCAAGGAGGCACTTCAAAATATCATGCTTTCAAAATAGTGGTGCAAAAAATAATTGTCATTTTATTTTATTCATGCTTCTAAAACTGCGAGTTTGAACATAATAGTGGTCCAACACTCAATCCCCATCGGTGACACTATGGTCTGCATTGTGAGATTTTTTTTTTCCTGAAGATCACAAGGTCAAAAGATCAGGCTAGAAGGGCCTGGCCTGGGTGTCAGTGCTGTGTCAGAACTCTGCAGCTCCACTGATTACAATTCTAAATGAAGTGACCTTCAAGATTTAAAAGTGTTTGCATTTGAAAAAAAACACGTGCGCATGTGTGTGTGCCTGTGTGAGTGTGTAAATATGCTTGTTTCTGTGTGTATAGTGTATTCCAGTATGTGTAGTTTGGACAGCAGAACACCAAGTGTGTACTAAGTTGTTTTAATGCACACTTCTGTTAGCCAAGCTTAAAAAAAGCAACATGAAAGATGTCTTCTTAGAGTGTGTTTCAGGAACTAAAGGATAGAGTGCCGCACTAAGTGTTTTGTTAAGTTCCCTAGTGTTACTTTAGTCAACATATGTTGTTGGCATTCTTTTGAAGAGAACATCTTCAAGGCAAGGTTGTCATTAAAAACAAATGAACAGAAACATGACAGGAGAGAAGGACATACTTAATACTGATAAAGAAGCAAATCCATACCCACATCACAGGACTCTCACCTCTCACTCACACAGGCTAAAAAAGATTAACAGCCAGTAGTCCAGCTTTGTGTGTATGTTTGCAGATCCTTTTTTTAAAGCCATTTGGTTCTATGAGAGGAATATATTTTTATTACCTGATAGTTGGTAGGCAACATTATAGCATAATGCATGTCATGATCTGTGTCCATTGTTCTTTTCTGAGGTGTCTTAAATGTCTCATCACCAATATGGACACAGCTGCAGCATCTAGGGTTTGTGGAAACAGTCTTGTGCTCTGGTGGTTACAATGTATATATATATTGTTTACCTTTTTTATATTCAGATAAACATGAAGCAGGCTAGCCTCTCCATAGAGTGTTATATAAATTATCTCTGCTGTGCTGCACCTCTTCTTCCCCCATTTCTCTTTTTCTGGTAGTTTAGCTTGTGCACTCTGTCAGAGTTCAACAATAACTTTGTCTGTGCTTTCACATAGTATAGAGTTTGAAGCTCATTTAACCACAGCAATGTAGTCGGAAATATATAAGTGATTACTTTATGTGCTACCCTTCCTGTCACATTATCATACCATAAGATTATTGTAGACCTTTGCAGTGAATTGTCACTATTATCAGTACACTAAGTTGTGCTGTTGAGAGGCCATAGCTCTAGTTGTGAGCAAGTAAACATTAAGAATTATAATTTATTCCCTGTACACTAAAAATACACGCCTGAGTATCTGTTGCTCTGCCTTATTGTGTTTTAAAATGATTTTTTAAAAACTTCAGTGTCAGCATGCAATCATAATGTGCATGCCTTTGATTATTTCACTGACTGATAATTCTCACTGGCATTTTGGCTTTATTTGTGCTTTGTCCATTTATTTGTGCACTTTATAATTTTGTGCTACAATTTAATATTAAATTATTTATTAGAGTTTTTTTTCTCATAATAATTATCTTGATGCTAATTAAATTTTAGTTTTGGTGACATCACAGTCATTTTTTTGGGGAAAAGTACTGTATAAAGTTTCAGGCAGTGATTTTCTTAGATCTAAGTTCTGAGGTTTCATCAGAAACAAACACTGTGCCAGCTACTTAAATAAATGTAGTGTCTTGGCGGCAGTTCAAAAGGTCTCTGTGAGTTGATTGATTTGCTGCCTGTTTGGACCCTATAACTGACTTGGTTCATCACTACAACTCTCTCTCCATCTTGCTTCCTCACACAGTCACACGGGTTTTACATCATAACAGGTGACACAAATAAAAAAAAGTCCCTTTTCTTTACTTTAGATGAAAAAATGAAAACAATACAGGGATAAAAATGGGCTCCACGGTGTTGGCTATTATTGTGCTTTATGATTCAATGGTGACTGTGTTCGTAGGTTATGAGGATCAGTGTTGTTTCCCTGTCAGATATTGTTCTCCCCACCGCCTACCCTTTCATCAGTTTGCTTTACCGCAGGGATAGTGGGTAATAACGGGCAAATGCAAATGTCAGATGCTTTTCATAGACTCTTACAATTACAAAGTGAAGTTTTTTAGATGAGCGACTTAGCTGAAAAGGCAAAGCAGAAGCTTTCTGCAGACATGTGCTATGGCACTGACAGGGATCTAAATCAAGGAAGCTCAGTACAAACATTACATTGTGTCATGATTAGTCACACTTCTCTTCTGGCAGTAGAATAATGAATCACCTGCATGAAAATTGGAAGATAATCTGTGTGCATCCCAGTGCATTCCATATTATACATCTACTTCTCCTCTCATCTTATAATGTAGAACCAGACAGTATTGCTAGGAATAGCTTATCTAATGTTTTTTTCTTTTCCTTCCCTCCCCGAGCCTTGAAGTATGTTGTGCAAGTATCTGCTACTGTATACAGGACATGTGCTCTAACAGGTACAGTATAACTCTGTTATCACTTCAAGGTTAAGTGAATTAGTATTATATATCAGTCAGGTAGACAGTTACAAAAACTTTTAAAGGGACTAATAAAAACAGAAAACTAAACTACATAAAAAACAATTAGTAGTTCTGTTTGCGTGACTTTTTTCATTCACTCATTTTCACCAGGTACGAAAGCTTGTGGAGCCCAGGAGCAGGGGATCTCTGTGCTGCCATTATTCATGTTTCCATGGTTCCTCCTCAACAAGCGTGCACTCCGCAGCAGAGCCGTTAGTGGCTGAGGTTACCTGCAAGCAGTTAGCAATGAAGATCTAAATAGTGGATCCAAGGCATACATAACAACACAAAAACAGAAAAACATCTGAAAAAAAACATTGCATCATAGAACTTATCTTTATAATTTGATCTCACTGCTACATCCAGTTTTTAAAACATATATCTTAAGGTAAATGTTTTTGGCAATGCAGAACTTTAAATAAAGCCAGAATACCATTTCACAACATTAATTTTTATCATTTTGGGTGCTCTACCAGTGTTACTTTGGCAATTAAAACACAGCCTTTTAGGAATCATAGGTCTTTTGCAATATGCAAAAATTATAAAGGAATACTGGAACTCCTGGATGAGCACAGATGATCATGCTTATGGAAGTCCTAAGGGCAGAGGATCTTTAACTGACCTGGAAACAGACCACACATTTATAATGACCAGGAAATTATAACAAATGAATAAATTACAAATGCATAATTGACATTAAAATGAAACAAAGTACAAAAACTACAGAATGAATGCTTTGCTATGTTTCAGCCATTTTGCAAGTACCCGACAACCCGTTTCCAAAGTGGTTTCCTTCTTTGGAAATGGTTAAGAATTGTAAGTCACTCTATTTACAGGCAAACAGAAAAGGAAACAGAAACAAATTAGTCATGGTAGTGGAAATAGCTTTTGTGTAACAGTTAAATGTAAATGTCATTTAATAAATGGAAACTTGCAAAGGAAGATTTAACTTTTCACTATCAACAGATTGCTGGTGTGACAGGTTGTCTTGACAGTGTTGCTAGGCAACCTTTCATCCTTTAATAAATGACAAGGCTCATCAGCAGACCTTTTCTGCCAGGGCGTGTGTGTGTGTGTGTGTGTGTAAGGGAACAAGAGCTGGGCCAATATGTCATACTAAAAGCTTTCAATACAATGAAAGACGAGATTCAAAGTGCATTATGTATCACATTATGATTACACTCAACTGCAGCTTTCAGTGTCACAACACAGTTCTCACAATGGGCAGAAATAAATGCTCTCAAAATGCAAAAATCCTGAATGGGAATGTGAAAGTATGTAAATACTGTTTATATATGTTGAAGGAATATATGTACTGCTGATGAGCTGTTATATAGTATAGTTATATAGTATAGTTTTGCAGTTAAAATCCTATAGCAAAGTCTGACTCTGCTGTAGGTCCTTTAATAGAAAACTGCTAAACAATTAAATTCATCTAAATTGAACAAAATGCAGATGATCCATACTGGATATTAGGCCATAAAAAAGGGGAAGAAGAGCTTACATTATTACAAAAAAGAGGAAAGCAGTAAATGTCTTTCAAAGATGGATGTAGTGTGAATTTTTCATGGATGGAAGGGCTGTTAAATAATTCCTCAAGGTCATAATGAGGATTATCCGGTGCTGCTAAGAACCGATCCCCAGCAGATTACAGTCACCAGGTTAACTATAGAGCAAGTTCCTCATTTGCATGAACTGAACTTGAATCATTTTTGAACATGTTCAGTTTTAAAAATCCTTTTAGTACTTTTTTTTTTTTTTTTTTTGTTAACATTTTTAGTTGTTCATTCAACACAAAAGCTGCTATTCCAGAAGTATGAATCACATACATACGTACACGTCTGTTCTCTTGCTTTACTTCTATGTGAAATAACAGTGGATGTATTTACTTTATTATGTATAAAGATGAGATGAATAAAACAGAGTCAGGCAAAGGTGCAGGGTGAGCATGCAACAAAGCGGGTTATATACAGGTCTCTATGTCTGTAAGCATTAATTGTACCTTGCATTCATCTACTACGACAGAATTGTTAGCAGTGGTGGTAGCGGTTGTGGTATTGGTATCGGTTAAAACGCACTGGTTGGAATTGTTTTCGTGGTGGTTCTTCATGTCGTCGTAATAAGACTGGGTCTTTGTCATCATTTCAATGTCGTCTGATTTAGCCGCGTGTGCATCCAGTTCTTCAAGCTCTGCCTTGGACATGTGGTACACAATTCCTGCACCATAGGAGTCACCCACCACATTCACTGAGGTCCTGAATCGATCCCTGATAAGAGGGAAATCAAAAGAAAAAGATTGGCATAGATTAATAGATGAGGAAAGTACAATAGGGACTTTGCCCAAAATGCAACACTGAGGCAAACAGAATAATCATTGTGTAACAGCAATGTATATTTTAGTCTTGTAAAACTCACAGCAGCCAGTCGACAGCAACCAGCAAACTGATGTCCTGGGTTGGCAGGCCTACAGCTGTCAGGATCAACAGCATGGTCACCAGACCGGCACTAGGAATACTGGCTGCTCCAATGCTGGCCAGGGTGGCTGTCAGACTGAATGAACAATAAAGCAGCACTTGATCATATTCTCCAAACCCACTACACCTTATCACATACTCCATAACCTCACCACAACTCGTCAGACACCAGTGAACACTGAATTGCTTCACCACCCAGCTACTGATGAAAACGTTTATTCTTCACGGTGCTTGTGTAAAGAGCAGCAGCTGGAGAGCACCGGAGTGGGTCCTCCATCATACACGAAGAGTGGTTTAAATGTGGGCGATGGGATGTTTAATTTGAGGGTTCATGGACTAATATGCTATAAAAATGTCAGGCTGAAGGTCATCCAACCTCAAATCACTCTCTTAACAGAAGAGCATTTCTGGAAGTTAGTTGAAGACACTAGAGTAGCAGAAAGTGGTTTATGAGACATGACACTGGCACACGTTGCTTCCTCCTGGTGGTTAATTTGCTCCACTGTAAATTTATTCTCTGAGTTCTCTGTTCACTTATATTCACTGCAACAGCTTACAATTATGACTCAAAATAACTTAATTTAAAACCCCAGTCCTACTTATTTGTCGCAATCAAATGTGTGCAATGTAAATTTTTTGCCACATGGTTTCAACATAGATCAAACACATCATTTTTCACATTGCAAATGTCATGAGTTGAGTGTCTCCTGACCTGACAGTGACAATCTGACCCGGGTCAAGGTGGATACCATTCATTTGGGCAATGAAGATGGCTGCAACAGCCTCATACAGGGCAGTTCCATCCATGTTGATGGTGGCACCAACTGGGAGCACAAACCGAGTTACTCTTTTGTCAATGCCCAAGTTCTCCTCCAGACAGCGGAAGGTGACTGGCAGTGTACCAGCACTGGAAGGAAAGCAGAAGAAGGCAGGGTAGACTTTGTATTATTTAAACAAATATTAACAAACCTCCACCCATTCATCTGATTTGGTGCTGACCTGGAAGCTGTTCCCAGAGCAGTGATCCAGGCCTGGAAAATGCCCAGGAAGAATTTGAAGGGGTTTTTCCTGACAATAACAAAGTAGATGCTAGGCAGGAAGATTGCTCCGTGGATGATGAGGCCAATAATCACAGTAATCATGTACATTCCCAGCTGCCTGGCCACCACCTCCAGGTCCTTGATGGAGATGATCTTACCACAGATCAGGCAAGCGATACCAAATGGAGAGTACCTATTAAGAAAAAAGCTTCTGTTATTACTTACTTAATAAGTTACCTTTAAATACAAATCATGAAGTATATATCAGGAAACTCTATTTCTATAAATTATTTAACTTTTGTAATTGGAGAAATTATTGTTGTGAACATTTTGTTGAGTTTCACAATGACTCAATGAGATTCTTAAGTGATACCAACCACATGATCATGATGACAAGTTTCATCACAATCTCATTGAGGATGTTGAAGAATTCAATCATGAGTCTGGCCTTCTCTCCCATCTTTCCCATGCAGATGCCAAATGCAATGAAGAAACCAATCACGCCTGTGACAGAAAATGATAGATGCCTCAAACTTTGTGGTCTGTGACCTGTGTGGTCAGCTGAGATGACTAGCATGATGGAAATAAAACTCGGAGATGAGATTTTACATTTACAGTTAAAAACATTAGGTTTGCCCAGATTTTTTATTTTTTTTTTTGCATTCTGTAAATGTAAAAAAAGAAAAGAAAATATTGCCTCAATTTTGGCCAATACTGTGGCTCCAGTGTTGGCAATGTTAGTTGGTCTATGAGACCAGTGAGAATGAATATTTGACTTGCATGTACAACGTTTGGTGAGTCCTTTTATCTAAATAACAAATAGATCAACTAAAAACATCACCTGCACTTTGTCTTTAGTATTTTAGTATGCACATGGTAGCAGGCTAAAACACTGAACTAAGATGATCATCATGTTCACTTTTATACCTGTAGCATCAGTATGTTGTCATTTTGACCATATGTTATGATTTTTTTTTTTCAAATGCAGAAAATACATACCCAGAACATTCATGCCACTTTTATACTGCAGGGACTTTTTAATGATGTACTGAGGCTCCTTGGTAATGTTAGCCACAAGACCCTCCATGGTTGTAGCATTGACATCTTCCTCAACAATCACCTCCACCTTCTTTGTGACTGTCTGGATCTGATGTTACAAAGGAAAGGATGTTGATGATGACCTGGACAACTGATACTGGACTAGTTATGACATTTTTAGGGGTGTCCAATCTTAGTTCTCAATGGCCACTGGCCTGCTTCTTTTCCACCTATCCCTGACCTACCTACTACTGCTAATTAGCTTGATCAGGTGTGGGCAGGCAATCAGAATCTGTAAATGCAGGGCTGGTTGCAAAACAAGCAGGACAGTGGCCATCGAGGACCAGGATTAAACACCTAGTCAGCTGACAATGACTGAGACTGAAAATATGCTTCCTCAAAAACATGCTTCCTTTTTCTGTTAATAAATCACTTTTGTTCTTAGACTAACCCTTACCAGACATTTAGGCATTTAGTTCTTTGATATTCCATTTTAGGCAATGCCAGATATTTTCTATTTCATTTTATTTGAGATATTTCAGAGAGCGTTTCTGAGCATCTAGTGCCTTCACAGAAAATCAAACTATAACGTTAAGTTGTGTTCATCATCTTACCTGTTGGAAACAAGCCTGCACCAGGTTCTCTGGGAACAGGTTTCTGATCAGATCAAAGAAGGCATCCAAGCTGGACACATCATCATTCTTCTCGCCCTCGCCCAGATTCTCTTTCAGTTTGGGGTTGCCAGGGTGGATGATTAACACCAGGATGACTCCAAGGACAGCAGCGATAATAGTGGTGGACATGTAGTAGACCATAGCTCTGGTGCCCAGGCGACCGCTAGATTTGGCATCTAAACCAGAAAGACCTGCAGCCAAAACAAGCAAGATTGTGTTTACTTGGTAATGGCTTTTTTGAATGGAAACGATTGCTCAGTACTGTGAGGCATGAAGGCTGGATGCAAAAACCATTAGGTGATTAATGGTGTTTGATAATCCACATCATTGGCATGATCAGTTAAGCAAAATATGGTCAATTGTGATATCAAGATTACATAAATATTATACAAAATATTCTGTTTTATTGTGACACTGCACACAGCAGAAAATTGAGTGTGGAAATTTCATAGTTTTAACTCCCAAATGGTCATTTTTAACACTTTCAATATGTAAATAAAATAAAATGTTGTTTGGTGTTAGAGTTATTTGATAGAGTTGATCACACCAGTGTTAGTTCAACTCCTTGGAGATTTAATTAGACTCCGCCCCCACACATTTCAGTTCATCCATCATATGTGTCAGCACCATGAGCTACAGTGCATGACCAAGTGTCATACAGTGGAAGTCAAATTACATCAAACTTGCTAAACTTCATAACAAATGTTTTGATTTCTACAGCAATGTGCTTTGCTGAATGTTGGAATTTAACAGAACAACACAATTTAAACAACTTTACTGCCTCTGCAGTAAATAGTACATATTGCATAAAACAACTCAAAAGAGTTAAATGATGTTATATTATTAAATCCTTTATAGTGTTAATATAACTATATTTAGGGTTCAGCTACTGAAAGAGTTGGTCCAACTCTGACATAGTGTTAAGTATTCAACACTTTTTGGTGTAGGCACTTTCAAGTTTAAAAAAATAACTCCATAGGTGTTGAATTAACAATGCACGTTGTTCTACGTACCTGTGATTAAACTGGAAATGATCAGTGGCAGGATCAACATCTTCAGCATCCTCATCAGGATGTCTCCAGGAAAAGCAATCACCATGACAATATCTGGGTGGATCGGGGAAGCAACACGAAGCAACATCCCTGCTACAGCTCCCAAGATCACACCTGAAGTGTAAGGAAGAGTGTGAGTGAGTTAAACTGCGTGAGTGTATAGTAACGAAGTAGTATAGATTCTGGAATGAAGTTAGATTATAGACATAAATAAGTCACATCAGAACAAAACACAATTAAGTAAAAGTTGTGTCTTAGTGAGTATTCTGTGCTACAGAAAAAAAAATGCCTTAGACATAATTTTTACTTAATAACACCTTAATAACCAATCCCTGTCTTATCACTTCACTTATTTAGATTGATAAATGAGGCCATCAGCTACATGTTTAGAGAAGACAGTGGGTTGAGAAAATAAGACATAAACCTGCCAAGATAGAGTAAAGCTCATGAAGGATTAAGATCAGATCTCTTTGAAGTGGTGGGAAGGATGCAGCATGCCATATTCCCTTGTGATGCCTGTGTAATATCTGCAAACCCAAAATGTTTCTGAGGATTTTTTTTCCAGTTTATGACAGGAAAAGTGAAAATGCTATCATTCAATAGAGGAGGAAAAGAGAGGCAGTCACTAATCTAAGGCTTATCTTGTGCCTCAAATATGTTTCTGGTAACAAGGCTTACTCTGTCTTTGAGTCATTCTCCACAAGCCTGAAGCCTGAAAATAGGGCTATTTTAAAGTTCAGTTTCTCTCAAACAAAACCCTTTGTTGTCCCTTGATTCAAGTCTCTTTCAGCTATAATTTTGTTTTTGCCACATAATGTTTATTCTTCAAAATAAAGATGACCTCTGTGCGCTCTAACCCCCTGCAGCCCTGCCTACCAGTCCCAGTGTAGCTGGCCTGTGTGTCTGTCCGTCCCATGCCAGACAAAACTCCAGGACCCCCCAATGGCTGCACTTCCTCTGATACCAGACCACTGCCAAAGATCATACAGCCCAAGATGTTGTTTAATAACACACACTAGAATCAAAAGCCCTCCAGCTTTCTTAAAAAACTTTGTAAGCTTTCCTCTGTGCTTCAGTCTATCCTTCAGTCTAGCAGCATCCTGTGGGTTCTGCACACACAACGCATTTGGATGGCACTTGATTTCCTGTGCCTTCTCTTTGGCTCATCTGCAAGTTCTCATTCTGGCTCTTATCTGCCAAGTGACAGATGATCAATGATCATGCTGGCTCACTTGCTTTGCAAGCATCCTCCAAGTAGGGTGAGATGGACACATTACACATGCTCACACACCAACGTGGATGTAAGCAGTATACAGAAAGACAGCCACAAACATGACAAAATGAAATATTCGTTTATATGCATTTATGATTTATAACAGGCCTTTGATTATAAAATCATAAGACTGGAATGAACCACATAGCTGTCAGACACAAAAAAGTATAAATAGTATGCATTGGTTAAACACCAATCTGATTTAAGGCCTATAACCAGGAATTACTTTCGTGCCCTTTCCTTTTTTCATTAAATCAGCCCCTGCGGCATAGTGAGCCACAGCAATAATTACAATATTTTTTTATGCACCAACAAAGGCTGTTTGGGTGTCCAGTGCTGCAGAGAGCTTTTGATAGCAACAGGTGGCACAGAAGGTCAGGACACCCAGTCATCTTACTGTCTGCTCCACCGAGCAAGCACAGATGGCATCTCCTCCTCATTTTATGAGCAAGCTGTATCACTGAGTCCTGAGTTAACAGTACACTGAGCTCAGTGGTGGTTGGTGCCCATCTTATGTTTGCAAGGAAATTAGAAAGAAAGAAAGAAAAAAAAAAGGCTAGTTGACTTACCAAGGACGGTGAGTGTGAGCAGAAGGTTCTTGAACATCTTGGAGCACAGTTTGGCACATCTGGACTGAGGCCTGGCCTCAATGGGCTCCAGATGACTCTCATGCATCCTCACCTCCACTTGTTTAGGCATACTGTTGGCACTGTGACAGAGAGGAGTTTTTTTTTTATTAATTGCAAAACCAGGAATATGAACTACTTCAAAAACACATTCTTTCACAACAGCATTAATCAGTATATAGTATGTAGCCACATCATTATGCTCCACAACAAAGCCATAATACAGAAATCACACATTTCAGGTTGTCTCAGAAAATCTTCATATAGTATGTAACACTGCATAATGAAAAATGTTAGGCATTCAAGTGCACTGCCAAGCTGTCACTCAAACAGTGTTCCTGGTTACTATAGCATCCAGCAGATGGAAGCTGACTGCAAGCTGCTGCTTGTAAAATCCTTTGGGATAATACTTCAAACACATAGCATCTCAACTCATTTTAAGTGATTCTATGTAGCTCTAAATACAACATTTTGTTACATGTTTATGTAAATTGTAAGTGACTATTGTCCAGTAGCTGCAAACAACTGTTTTTAATAAAATAATATTAATAAAATAAATGTACTATCCTATCATCAGCAAACATTAGTGTTCTAGCATGTTATGTTTGCTAGTGCAAATTAATTCATTATCAGTCATTAGAAACCCTCTTCAATGATAACACAGCTGATGGCATGAATGTTTTTTATCAGCATTCAATACATGGTATTTCCCGTGTGTGTCCAAACTTTTGACTGGTAGTGTATTTATAAAGACACGTTCACATTATGTAATTTCATTTGAAAAACTGTCAGGATAAGAGTTAGTACATGCACAATGAAATTATGTAGCAGCATACTAGAATAAATGTTCATTTGTACACAGAGTGAAGCAGTATAGGATTTTAAAAAGAAAACAGACAACACACTCTAATTCACAATAATGTACTATGTAATATGCATGTTTTTGATTAATTATAATGTAATGTGTTTCACACCATAGACAAATACTGACAAAAATCCATAGGTGAGGGTCTTTGTATATTAGGGACATCAGTAAAAACAATAAAACAATGGAGGGAAAAAATACAAATACAATACAGTTATACAGGCTGTTATTATTGAGTGAGCCACACAAAACATCATATACAAATGTGGAAAGAGGGAGTGCAGTCACACAGATTAATTAATTGAATGAAAAGTGTTTTCCCACTGCAGCTAACACAAAGCAGTTTCTTGCATCTTTATTGAGGTGTGAATAATTTTGTTAGTAAGAAAAGAGCCAGCTGTGCCTGTCACATGCCAGTAAGGCAGGTGTTCAGTAACTCCTGTCAGAGAAAGGGATGGTAAATGAAAAAGAAGGTGCTATAGCTTTATGTTTATCGTCTCACAAATTCAGTTTATACACTTTCTAGCTTGGTTTGTCAGGTTTTTTGTCTATGATGAAATAGAAATGTCTCCATGGTTCTGTTCATCTTCAGTAAGCCCATGAAAATGTCTCCTGTGATGGTTTCCAAAGAGAAGAAAAGAAGAAATAATGTGACTGTGACCTTTCACCTCACTCCTGGGGTTAATGGCCTAAAATTCACCAACAGAAGCCACAATAGTGAAGTCATTTTTTTGTCCTCACACCCACCCCACATAGTTCACTATGAAGTCAAACTGCTTCACAAATATTAATCATGTTGTCAAGTGTTTTGTGTTTTTTTTCCCAAAGCTTGATCAAAGGAAGAAGAGGGAGCTCAAAGCAATAGGCTGCATTTAGAGAACTTACTCTTTATGACGTTATTGTTGTTGTGTAAGTAGTCTCTAATAATTCCACATGAGTGCACACACACACACACACACACACACACCACACACACTCACATGCACACACACTTTCACACACCACCCCCAGCTTTGTATACTGCTGTGTTGTAAGTTTGGAATATAGGAATACCACCTGGTCAGCTTCCAGGCACACAGATGGACCATTTCTATCTCCAGTAGCCACCATTACGCTCTGCCTTCATTTCTCAGATAAAAGTTGGATTAATTAGTAAAATCCCCAGACATAAAATACTGAAAAAATAGCATCACTGTGTAGCCCACTCCATAAGAGTGACATGTACTGTTAATTGAATTCTGCCCCTTTTCTCTCCCTCACATTATTTTTAGCACTAAGAGAGGGAAAGCAGACATTAGATATCATGAAGGATGGATATTATTCTGTCGTGATCCTCTCATTAACACTTCCCTTATCAACACAGAGACAGAGGAGATAGTAGGTTGTGCGAACAAGTATATGAAAATATGAAAAAACAAATGTATAGTAGCATAATCAGCTACAGAATAGACATTTCACAAAGTCCACTAAAAAAATGTGCTTTTTCTGGTAAAAAAATTTACTGGAGAGAAAATTCTCTTGACTAAATTTTAGTTTTTAATTAACACGACCTTGGTTTCAATTCTCTCTGCTCTAAAGAATCATTATGCAATATTTAAAAACAGCCTTCAACTTTTCAGCATCCAGTGACTTGGCAATAGATCTGAGTTGCTTCTTTTAGAAATTAAAGTGTTTCTATTATGTTAACAGGTAAGTTTCAAGTTTCAACAAGCAAGTCTCCAGATTTGGCAAAAAAACATAATGATTCAGAATGTATGAAATTGAAATGTATGACAAGACACACACAGAGACACACGTGTATACACGGTTTCTTCTTCTCATTCACTAATGAGATAATCTTATAAACCGGTTAATCTTGCCAGGGGGTTTAGTCAGATTAATATTAACACTTGGCTGTAAAACCATAAAGAATGAATGAAGGCTTAAATAAAATTACACCTCATCTTAATCAGACGTTAAATTCTCTAAATCATAATTCTCTCATCATAAGTCAAAGAAGTTCCTATAGATTTCCTGCTCATGCAAAAATCAACTGCACAAGTCTTTGTAAAATAATTAAGTGAATAAAGCAAATGAAGAGAAATAAGAAAACAGAGTAAAAGTAGATCACCTAGAACTATAAATGGGATGCATTGCAAAATACTTACTTCATTTCTGGTGGAGTTGAGGTGCTATGTACATTGACAACAATCAACTCTCCAGCCTTTGGTATTTTGAATCAGCACAAGAAATCTTTAACAAAAGAGCTCCATCCAGAAATGTAGTCAGATGTCAGCAAACAAGGTCCCAGGTACAGCCGGCGGCAGAAATCACCACAGCTTTGCTGACAGCTAGCAGCTCTCAGCTGTCCACCAACTTGTCCAAAGCATCCAGAGAGAAGCGAGTCAACACAGCCACAGCAACCTGAATTGCCCCACACCAATGTCTGCAAACCCCCCTCAGCCCCCACCCCCCGACTCTACAACCACCACCCAGAACCAATTACATACCAAGAACACCCAAACACCAAACACACACACAACCAACAAAATTATAAAAAGTATATAAGTAAAAAGGGAGGAGTCAGCATCAGAGCTTAAGGGTAAAATCCCTCAGGAACCCTCTATTCCCTGGACTCCTGTAATCCCCCCAGGGGTCATACTCCCAGACTCATCCAGTTACATGGGATAGCGAGGGAAAGGTTAGGCTGCTGTAGATGAGCATGATGATGCATGCTAATGGCACAGTGTGGACAGTGTTGCTTTGTAAATAGCCATTTGCTGAGAAGGGAATCAGCGGCAAAGGAGTGACAGATGAAAGATTTAACGTCTATAATGTTACCATTTTGGGGCTTTGATGTCACAGCAGATGAGAGGTTAATGTTCACTGATCTTTGAAGTTACACTGCAGCATATTATATCACGCTTGAGCTACAGCAGCACAAGTGAAAACAGCATTTTATGAGGTGTTACATAAAACTGATCTTCTAAGTATTAGGATACATTTATATTAAATCTATAATAGAACTTCAGTATATAATGTTTATAAATCCTATGTTTATAATAATGGAAAGACAGAGACAGAATTACAAAAATATATATTTTGATATGGCAAAGCAAGGTCCACATTTGCAAGTCACAGCCACTCCAACATATACAGTAGATTTACATAAACCCGCTATTCAATAAAACTCCAAAGCACAAACGACCAACATAATTCATGTGAGGATGGGGTCACACTGATTTTCTTCTGGTCTCCCAGCAGCATGGGACGTCAAATTGTATTGAGCAGTATCACATTATTCTAATTAGGCAAATGTGTTGGAAAGCTATTTCCTCTTCAAACAAATGACCAACTGCACAACAAAGCCAGAGGAATGCCGTCCCTGTCTGCAAAGGTTGTGTCGTGAGAAATCACTCATCCTAAATCCCTTGACATGTCATACTAACATACAAAAGATTCTCTCAGGGAAAGGGGAGGATTTTTGTGATGAGCGCGAGGGACCAGGAGAGAGAAGAAGGGGTTACAGGGAGGTGTAAGAGGGACACTAGGGGAGAAGGGGGTAGTGGGGTCACACCAGTACCTCTCAGCCAAAAGAGGGGCCTGTGAGGGGAAGTCTGAGGCAGCCATCCCTGCTCTTGGCTGGTACCATGTGAAGCTCTCTGCTTCCTCTCTCTTCCTTCTGAGGGTCTTTGTTTCACACGCAAACAGTGGCAGTGGCCCCAACTCGCTTGGCCAAATGCTGCATCCAAACTGGCAGGGGCGAGAAAAGAAGGGAGGGGGTTCGAACGGGAGGGGGTATAAGGGTATAGTTACAGGGGGAGGGCAGTGGGCATGTCCAGAATGCCAATCTTTTCAGGCCACTGATGTCATGCCTGTGCCCACCGTGGGAGAGCAGCGGAGGGACCAAGGCTCTCCTTTTTCTTTCCCCCTCCACAGTCTCTTTTTCCAGGATGAATGAATCTTTCACAAGCGGCAGCCCATTGTGTCCCATAATCGACGGCGATTATCCTGATTTTATGCTGCCTTCCCAGTGCGAGGAGGTTCCCTGAGCGCTGGCATTGAAGGGCCACTGCGATGCAGCAAGGACCACGAGGGGTTGTCCTAGCAACACTCTGTGGCTTAGAGAGAAGGGGATGAAGGGGAAAGAGGAAGCTCACAGACACACATAGAGACACGCACAGCACACTAACACATAGCCTGCACACACACCATATAAGATGGGGAACAGCTCGAAAGGATAGCAAACAAATGGACAGCCTATACCGTTTCCTCACAAAGAAAAGAAAATGTCACTTTATTAACAAAAATTAAGCCATTTAGGTATTTTTTTAAACTTAACAGGGCATTTTTTCATAGTGTTTCTTTGATATCTGTGCTTTATAATTAATTAACTACTGCCACATGCACTGCCATTCAGTGCCCCTCTATGCGGCACAACTTGTGCTTACATAATAATCAAAATGTTTGCATTAGAGATCGGTTCTGTGGTTATACTTGTTTCATTCATGTTCGTGGGATCCATGCAATTGCACCGAGGGAGATGTAAATGAGAATACCAGTTTCCCACCGGGTTTTCAAGGGGCCCAATGCCTGTTCTCATGACTGAAGCATCACAATATACTGTGAGGTAAAGACAACTGGAGCTGGGCCAAGCTCCGGATATATCTGGCCCCTCTGGGCCTCACAGCCACTTGCCATGCAGTGGGAAGAAATAGGCTCACACATACTGGCTACCTAGGAGCTATGAAAAAGCCCTCCCCCCAAATGAAGCTGTCAGCAAACACTTCAGGTTGTGCCGTGCATAGGAAGTGGAGATAAATTCCTACATCTGAAGAAAGGGAAGTATTGTCTCTCTATGCCTCTCAATTATGGATCCCTGGATGGGTGAATGGGTGAATGGATTCAGTGATAGAAAGTGACGAAGAAATTTGTTGACTAACATGCAAATCTGGGATATGCCATCAGCTGTGGAATTTACTGTTCTTCAGTACATCAACAAAACACAGAAAGTGCTGTAAGACAGCCACTTGCTAACAAACAATACCTCCTATGAAAAGAGGAGCCATGTGAAAAAAAAACAAATCTATCTGTCTACTATCGTCTTATTACAAGTTTCTCCTACAACTGTCCAAATAACATATATCCACCATGTTTTTCAATCAGCTATTTTTAAAAAAAATTTAAATTTGGTCTTTATCGTCATCCTGTTTATGTGGGTGTTCACTGTCACGTGTATATCCACGTACAATATATCTGCTGGTTCTAAATCTTCTCATCCAAAACACGTTTGGCCAAACGTTGGTTCCATTCAACTATTAGAGTATCTGTGAGGAGATCAAACCCTTTATCTTATTTATTTACATGTGTTAATTTACGAGATTGATCATTATCAAAGACATAGGTGTGCAGAGTCACCGAGTGGTCCACTTCAAAGCCGTCTTGAACTGCCTCCAAGTCAGAATACAAGCTGATAAAAGACTGGCCCAGAGCCAGAGGATTTGTTAATGAGGCAGACTATTTGCTGATTTTCACCCAAGCCAATTCCACGCTGCTGCTTACTATTTTTGGACTCAATTAAATAGCTAATCGATTAAATAACAGGAGATGTATCTGTAACACCAAACATGTCCATCTCCAAACTGATGGAGTTAATATACATCAAGATACATCAAGTGAGAATCTTTGTGAAGCCTTCTGATTAAGTATTACATATTGTTAACCTTTTTAATAAAGCTCCAAAGACTAATTAGATAGCATTACAGACATTCAGGACCACGGTCAGTGACACAGCCTTAGTCTTCTGCGAAGGTCAACCTATCTGAGGACTAAAGTCCTGACAGACATCTTGTATCATAACTGATCCTGAGGTTAGCATGAAATCCCAGCAGTAAAGCTACTAATAGCAGGTAACACTATTCAAACAATATGCTTTCAGAGATTTATACACATACAGTTATTAAACTCTGGGAGCAAATCTTCCCACCAATGATCAACAATCTGGTTTCCAGTTACTGCCCATACTGTGCAGCAATTTATAACATGCTTCACAGATTGTATGTAACAGCTGCAAGACTGTCCCTCTTGTTTTCCTGATTTCATTTTTACCTACTCTAGATTAAAATCAGGGTGCATCAGCATCCTGGCAATGCATGACTGAATCATACGTGCCTATCGCTCGGCATCCTCTAAGATTTCCCTTTGTTTGGTACAACTCTTTGTGTCCGTAATGAGGCAGTCATTAGAGAGAGCTTCTGGGACTCCTGAGGCCAGTGTTGTAGTGTGCCTAGGTCTCTCAGATGTTACCAATCCCACTGTAATTATGTGCTAACAGCCCATTATGCTGTGGAGTGGTTGTCATAGGACTGAATTGGGTTACTCCCATTCATCTGGATAATATCTGCAGAGAGACTTAGTTTGATGGCATCTAATCCCACCACAACCCACTTCACTTTGCTCGGGCTACAGTTGGGCACTTGAATATCATCACATACTTGTCCCCACATCTTTTATTCTCCACCTTTAGATCTCCTCTTTTCTCTCTCGCTCTCTCTTTGATCCAAGCTGCACTTGGGTATTTAAATTCATTTAAATACCTTTTATAATTTTCAGTCTTTCTTTCTATATCTCTAATGTGCAATGTTATGTTTTATTGGTGCCCCTCAAAGCTGCAACCAGTTATTTTACTATAGCCTGACCAGGATCCCCAGCCCCCATCTTTTGCCTAAAGTTACATAGATGAAAGGTCAGTTGAGAAAAGAAGATCATATAGAAACACACAGTGTAAGATTTTCCCACTGTACAGTTTCTCCCCCTAATCTCTTCTGTAATAGAAGGGGTTGCACACCTCCTGCTTATCTGTCTTCTCTATCCTCCTATAGCTGCTCCTGTGTTCATACCAGCTGTATATGAAGCAATGCAACAATATTCTCATTAGCAAAGGCACATCTGTTTAATAGAACTAGCTATAGAGCAGCACACAGCTTTTAATGGCTTCGGTCCGATCCCCACAGGAGCTCATTAAATCAGCCAGTAAGGCAGGACCACCCCACCCCCTGCTACAACCACCACTATGGTAAATCTGCTATATTTCTCGGAGGGGGTTGACAGAGATAGAGAGAGAGAGAGAGGCGTGTAGTTGACAGAGGAGAAGGGTAGGAGGGGTGAAACTGCAAGAATGCAATGACGAAGGAAGAAAAAAGGGGGAGGGCGGAACAGAAAAGGTGTGGCTGATAAAGGTAAGGTTAGAGACAAAGGAAAGGGATGAAGTCAGATGAGGAAAAAAGTGAAGGTGGAAAAAAGTGTGAAAAAGGTCATAGGTCAAATTAAAATAATCAATAGAAATAGGGAAGGAGTTATATGCAGCGTATGAATAGCATCTATGTTATCAGGTTGTCTGTGAATACATGAAGAGCTGACATCTGTGTTGGGCAGCTGGCCCTGTGAAATAGGATTACTGCACAAATCACGTTTCATACATCGCTACACTCACCTGCCACACTCAAATTTAAATATATGTAGAGGATAGATGCACTTAATCTGACTTTGTAACTCTCTTGGTCCTGTTTGTGTGAATACAGCACAGACACATGCCTAACCACACAAAATATTGCACTGTTGTCTGTGGTCATAAATCTTTATTGGTCCAGTCCCGTGGTATTTGAGGCAGTGTGAGGGCGTTACAGTCTCACTCAGGATTTGCCAATAAGGGGGCTAAGGAGGATGGATGCTCTTGCACTAATTAAACACTGGAGTCTGTAGGGACTGAGCACAGCCTGCGGCAGTAGCCATGCCCCACTCTCCTCACACCACCCCACAGTGTTGACAACAAGGGCATTCCTATACACACACAAACACACAAGACTCATACATCAGTCGCCTAAGCACACACACATACATATGTATTCCTAGTCTTCATATATGTGCAATCAAAAGTTTAAATACCATTCTAACTAATTTACTATTGCATAGGTATTGCATCTTATGATGCAGTCTGAGAGTACTCTCAGCAAAACCAAAACAAACCAAACCCTAAACTAATTTCATATAGCATACATCGCATAAAAGCACTGTTGTGCTTTATGGATATACACCATATGGTATCTGTTAGGATGGATGTCATGCTCCTCTTTGCTTATTTCTTTAAACAGAAGCTGATATACATCGAGTCTGTAGACACTTTAGATTTCTTTAAGGTATAATCATTAGATATTTGAAAACATATGTCTAGTACAAATACTTTTATGCTTTGTGTTTTTTTCTATGTTTCTGCACTGTGGAAATGCTACCCGACCAAGTCTGAGCAGAATACAGTGGGGAACCATACCGGGAAAGCAGGGAAGTGTATCAGAGCTGTCAGTCTCCACTCTCTCTGGCTCATTGCACTCAAATGTGTTATGTAGCTTATGTATCTTTCGTCCTCATAACACACTCTGTGTGTCTCCACATTATTTTTCATAGGTTTTTCTTTTTCTTTTTCTCTCACACACACACATATATACTGTTGATAACATTGTTATCAACACATATCTCGCCACCTCATCTGTCTGATCCACATGTCTGATGGGCAACACATTTTTGTAATATCTGGAACTGTGTTGGTTTTGTTTCTGAGTAAACAGCAAACATTTTAATCAACAAATTCTGTGATGCATGAAGTGAATATGTCATAATAAGTGTGCAGTAATAAAGACTAAAAAGTTTTTTCTTACCTTTGTAAAATAAAAAACATAACTCACTGCCCATAAGGAGGCAATTGGAGTGAGTGATAACAGCATATGTCTGACTTGAGGCAGCTAGCCTGCTTTCCTTTCAGGACCACTTCACTGACACTTTTCTTGCAGAACCACATTTGTGTGAAAATACTGTAAAAATAAACACTTCTTATTACTGCTTATGACAGTTGTTACACATGAAAAGCCACAGTTGGACCCTTGCTAGTCCTCAAATAATTGACTTGCTTTCCACATCATGATTTGATGCATACTTTGTCCAACTATGTAAATATTTCTTTAGTCACAGGGATCACTGAAATGTCATTAAGAGGAATATTCTTATGTTTTTTCCAACACGTAATAATGACAGTATGCCAATAGTCACTGTCAATCATTTTTTCAACACAGTTCCACTGTCTGATCCCAGTCAAAGCCAAATCCCCAGCACACACAAACATCTTAGCCTGCTCAGTGGTTGGTAAACCCCCTAGCCCTCTCCAGTTGAGATTTAAAACATACAGCACAAATCCCAGAAATCCTGGTTTTCTGTAATCCTCATACTATACGAAAAACCAGGATTTCCAGTGATGTCAGGATGCATTTGAACAAACAGGGTTTTGAGTGTGTATTAGTAAAACGTAAACTATGAATATATCGATTAAAGTAAATCTAAGAGAATATGACTACTGTTCTAGAATATTGATGATTGTTTCTCTTTTTCTGATGAAGAACAATTCATAGTCTTTTTTTAGTTTTCTTAGTGCAAATAAACTAATAGAGATACACTACTAATAGTTCATGTATATTGTGTACAGTGAATGTATGGATAGATGTCTAGATAGATAGATTCAGCTCCTAATTAACCAGTGCATAATATGGTGAGCCAAGACCATCTAACAAAACCCTCTCTGTGTTCATCAGCCATTGAGGCAAGCCGCACTTGGAACACACCACCCCTACTAGAATAATGGGCCACTTTACAGGCCTCCAAGTTAGTTCACAGAATGTAGAGCTGGGAAACCGCTAGCACGGGGTTCATGGGGAGGAGGGGCAATTTAATTGTTTCCTCCATTTTTGTTTTTATAACTCCCCCTGCTCTCTCACTCCTCTTTTAGTTTTGAAAAGGGGACTGACAAACAGGCAATGAAGGGGATTGTTGTGTGTTCCGCTGGACAAGTGAGTGAGGTAAACAAAACAAGACTGTAGGGTCCCTCAGCTGGGCTGATAGCTGGGATAGGCTAAGCAGTGGGGAGCAGCACACACGCAGAGGGAGGATTGGTTGGGGATCAGTAGAGTAGGAGGGGTGATGGGGACTGGCAGTTTTGGGGGAGACCATGGTAGAAGGGGTGAGGGTAAAGGGTCCTGAGTGAAATGGGAGGGAGTGACAGGAAAAAAAGGGCTTATTCCGGAAGAAGTGGGAGGTGGACATGGGTGCTGAGGTTACTACTCCAAGTGGGGGCATTGTATTTGGTGCTGAAGTTCTCATGCATGGCCCATTCTGGCTCCCCAAGATGTCTGAAAGTGATGGAGCCCTGCGCGATTAAAGTGGACAAGTGGCAGCTCTGGTCTGCACTCCCACAGCTCAGGCTATTTACATACTCAAGAGGAACATTAATGCTGACCGATCCCCCAGAGCTGAACAAAGACGCACACAAACCTGCCTCAGAGTCCCATTACGCACTTAATTGAGGATTTGTGGAATAGTAAAAAAGGGCCAAAGGAAGAGGAAAGTGGGTGAGATGAGTAGGGGTCAGGGAAGTGGACAATAATGCTTTTTTTTCCAATTTTAACTTTTTGCATTACTTTTATTTTTTCTGTTTCCAGTCAGTTCAGATTTCAGCTGCAGACACTCCTACCACTGAAATGTAAAATGATATATAACTTGATCTCTGTCACCGTATGGAAAGTCATCAACACATCCTTTGGGTTTATTTGATGTTCTTCCTCTTTATTCCTTCCTTCACTGACCCTCTCATTAGCCCTTATTATGAAACTGTCATAAAAGCCTTACTCTAGAAAAGAAGAATAGAGCAACTCCTGCATGATATAATTAATTTTTCAGACGTCTCACCAGAACTGAGACAAAAACTCTTATTAGCATATTTGAAGTATATTTTGAATGCTCTTTTGATGCTTTGAGGTCACATAGTAGAATATTAAAAATGCATCCACTGCCTTTTTGAATATCCAAGTCATTTTGTACTGACATATTATTGTCTGCATGTTAAGGCATTAAGTTCACAGAGCACATGGCATAAACCAAAGGTGGCTCCAGCTGATCACCAGTATGAATCTGTCACTGTGAATCTTGTGACAATTGTTCAGATGAAGTCTTCTATTTGTTTTGAACGAATCACTTAATGTGCTTTGATTATGAAGCTTTTGTCACCACACAATGGGCTGATTGTTATCAGTGGCATGGTCTTTGGTGCCAAAAGAAAAAAATTAGGAACCTGCTCCCCATCCTCCTCTCATTCAACCCCCTTCTTCCCTTTACCAATCGCTTTCAGAGCAATTTCGTGACTCTCCCTGCTGACCTGAATTCTTATGTAGCAGGTGCCAATGAGATGTGGGTGGTTTGGGGTTTTGACAGTGAGTCAGTCTTTACTGTACCAGTAAAGACTGACTCATTCCCTTCTGGGGCTCCCAAAGTGAGTATTTAAATGTTTACATCTGTATGATTTATGAGCATATAGACAATCTGACTAAGAGAGTTAAATTATAACTACCCCCCCCCCCCCCCTAAAAAAAAAATGCAAATCCCAAAAAAAACTTTTAAGATTTGTTCAGATTTAACAAAACAAAAGAAAATAACTTATTATTTCAGGATGTGCTGCCTAACCTTCCTATCTTGGCTCTTAAGTCTGGTGGAAGCTGTGCACCTGATAAGCTATTACTACAACTGACCACGACTTTTGGCCTGTATCTAGCAGATGACCAAACAAATTAATTCCCACATGATCTTTTGTACTACAGAGTCATTTGTTGTTGTTGTTTTTAGTTTTAAAGGGTTTAAGATTGGTGTGCTGTGCTGTTGGGTCTGACTTGTAAGACTAACTACCTCACATTTGTTGTTGTATCTGTGTCACATGACAGCTGTCAAATGACTGCCTTAACTGTGCTGTAAGAACATGATAGAAAGTCAAATTACCACAGCGCAGATGATAATACTTAGACCACCATACAGGTTATATTAAACTGCAAGTGGTATAAAAAAATGTCCACACATGGCTTAAACATTAATTATTACTAAAAAACACCTCCTTAGAAATGAATCATTGAATGAAATAATAAACACACGATTCCACTTTTGGAAGTCATGTATCTTTCCTTGCACTGATTGGAAAGGCAGCTTAATCATCGCTGCTGTCTCATAGCGAAACTGAAGAAATGGCTTGACCAAGGCCAGTGGAGATCTGTCGTTTTGCCGCCCAGCAGCAGGCTCGCTAGTGAATGTCCCTGTTTCTGTTCCTGTGCAGTCATACAGAAGTGAAGGGAGCCAGGCTCTTTGTTTGGTCAACCCATGGGAAAGGCCTCACTGTTCAGCTCTCTGAGAACCGTACACAAATTCTATAGGCACAACTACAACAGCAAAGAAGAGGGGACCATGGATCCCTCATATTGGGAAGATGCACACCAGAAATACAGTAGTGTGAAGGAGATGAACCATAATTAAAAGCCAAGTCAGCAAAAAGCAGATAAAGAGATGCAGAGAAAATCAAGCAAAGTAAATCAGTAAGTGAAATCGGATGATATTGGGGTGATTAGGAAGGACGGACATGAGAGAAACAGCTAAGGGAAAAAAAAGAGGAGTATTGAGAAAGTGAGAAAAAAAGAGACAGAGATAGATGAGCATGAGGGTGGTACAGAGTGAAAAGAAGGGTTGGATGGCACTTGGCAGCTTCAGCGTGTTCCCAGGAGGATTACTCAAGCACTAGATGCCACAGACTGCCAGAAAGACCACAGAGAAGCTCCATGAATGGAGAAACACAACCACAACTGTGTGTGCGCATGTTTAAAACAAGTGCACGCATCTACAAGCTGTATTCTGGTGTCTATTAGACTTGTTTCTTCACCTCCCCAGATCTACTGTCTTGTCCTCTTTTTTTTGTTATACTCCTCCACTTTTCCCAGCTTGTTCCTCACCTCCTCCTTCTCACCCTTGCTCTCTGTCTTTATTGGTCTTTCTCTCGCACTCTTTCTGCAGCTTCTCCAAGCAGCAGCAAGAGGATAGATATGACTTGGCCAGTGACAGACAAGGTAACATATGCTGCATCTTCAGCTTGTACAATTGCCTCCTTATGGGCAGAGCTCACAGATAAAATATCCCATAGGAGACACTACCCCTCCCCTCTGCCTTGGTCACTAACTCCATTCTTTACCCATTTATCTCTTTTTAACTACAGAGGGAGATCTATATTTTACTGTCTGTCTGTCCTCCGTGTCGTTTTCTTTTTCCATTACTCCCACTCTATCTAACACTTCTGGCAGTGTAAAGTCTCGGTTTTATCTGGCAGAAAAATAAGTGTTTCCACATTCCTGGGTTTTATTGTTTCTCTCAGGTGCCAAACTGCACTGAAGAACATTATGGAGCATTGTTCAAAATATTAAGCACTGAAGAAAATAGGCCAGCGTTACATGCAGCCTGCTTGCTTTGTGCCATATGAGGCATTATTGAAAAATACATCCTTGCATTCATGGTTAGTGTGTAAGCATTCAGTAGTGATGGCTCCTTTGCCATAAGAACTCCATGCAGTCACAATCCTTAAACACCAAAAAGACCACTATTACCAATCCATAAAACTGATAAAATTTTATTTCTACAGTCAATAAAGTAGATGTTAATAAGCAGAGGTCTATATACTACACACACTGTAATATTTTTACCCAGCTACAAGTACTAAATTACAACTTACAAAAAAAGTGTATTATAAATTATATTGATTTTGATGCTGTTAATAACATAAATGTAGAATGGAAATACTCTAGCTAAGTACAAGTACCACAGCATTTTACTTAAGTACAGTACTTGAGTTATTGTACTTAGTTACTTACCACCTCTGGTAATTAGTCAGTATGTTGGTGATTTTTTTGACCAGTTGGCTGTTACTTCTTTTTCCTTTCCAATCTACCCTTGGCTTGCATATCTACACAACTACCCTCCCCCTTTGTGTGCATGTGCACACCTCACACTAGAATGAACAGCCCATATTAAACACAAAGGCACACTCACAAACACACATCCATGTAAACATCATACTCTGCCCTGAGTACACTGAGCGACGTCTATCCTAATTAAAGTAATGTCTTCACAGATGGTTAATATAACAGATTCGGAGAAATAGGATTGTAACTCGTTTCACGTCCACGAAGAGAAAGGCAATGCTGCAGGGTCCTGTCTGGGTGTGTGAGAGCTTCTGTACGTTGTCTGTTTATGTATGTGCATGCATGATTATTGAGACGGAATTATGTTCAGAAAGGTTAGTATTTCCATAATAAAGCAAAACAAGACCCAGACAAAACCAATGTTTTCTAATTTTGTTCTTTCTTTGTATTCTTAGGATTATCGCATCACATAATAAATTTAGGTTTTTTTTTTTTTATACAGACATTTAGAGAAAGAAAACATAGAAACATAATGATTTACATTTCACTATTTCCTAATAAATGCAGGTAAAAAAATAATTAATAAGCATTCCAGATAAAAGAAGCTACATAAATCCCCAGTAATCCCCAACATTAATGATGTACTGTAAACAAACGTGAAATATGTGCATAATGTGCTTCAACAGACTCCTGCTGATGTAGTTGTGGACTCTCATGTATGCAAAATGGATCTTATTGCTGGATTTTGCAGCATATAAACCATGAGAAACACATATCATATACTTGATTAGTAAAAAAAAAAAGAAGAAGAAAAAATCCACACCCCCATAGATTCAGGACATGTGTTTATATATTAAATGACTCATCCTGCCATTAAGCATGTGTGAGCATGCCTTGAATGTCTGTTGTGTTCATTCATGTAAGGCAGCAAATGCCACAGTACAGTAGTTTAGAGAGCAGCCTCTGGTGAAAAAGACAAAATGCATTAGTTGTGTTTACAGATGCTACACAGAAGGCCAAGGCCTCTTTATGTCCCACCCCCTGCACACATATTGCACATGGTAAAGCCAGTTCCCCTCATCAGGACCATGATGGACCAAAATTTTTTTAAAAATCCATTAAAATGTAATATATACATGTATCTGTACTCAGGGGCAGCACCACCTCCTCTCCAGGTTGCATTTATCAACATGCTGGTGACAGAGGCATCCACAAACACAGCCTGCACACGTTTTTTAAGTGACAAGCCAAGAGTAATGCTGAGGGCGATCAACTAAGGGAGCCAAGAGAATTGGTTTCCATGGCGACATTGATGTTGCTGTTGAAAGACTGTGTGACTGTATGTGTGTGTGTGTGTGCGTGTGTGTGTGCGTGATGCTGCAACGATTGGCTCAAGGGCTGGGTGGCGATAGTAAGGCAATGAGCATTTTGTTTTTTGTTTTTCCTTTCCAGGAGCATTTCCAGTTAGATTATGACCTGGGAAATCCATAGATTACTGCCCTACATGACCACTGTGCAAATGCAAGATGTTATTATTAATATTTTCGAGGAGAGAAATCACTGAGAGTGCAACTCACAGTCTTAGAATATAAAAGTCAGGTAGCCTGTTATGACAATCTTCCAGAGTAAGTACCATTTATTAAAGCAAAGCCACTTTGAGAAGTCAAACTGCAACCTGATTCATTTCTCATCAAAACCAATGAATACAGAAGAACAAAAGTAACGCACAGCGCGTTTTTTTTTTTTTGTTGACTGTCTGCGCTCCAGGACTTTTCACTGCACGTTGTCCCTTTTACTTAGCTGCACGTCTTAATATATGTATATAGTATAGGCGATGAGCATTGCGCAAAAAAAAACAACAACACAAAGTTGTGTTCATATAAAGTGGCATATATCAAATACATTGAACTTTTTCCACTTGTGAATGCGTTACCCATAAACATGCAGCCAGACGAACCTGCACTAAACTATTTGATTAGAGCAAAAAAAAAAAAAAGAAATTGTGCCACTGTAGGATTTAATCAAGCTTTTCTACAAGTCACGATCAGTACAAACCATTCACCATCCCAACGTCTCCACTACGTTTCTTTACTCCTGACAGACTAGAAAAAAAATCATAATAAAACAGCATTTTACCTTAGCTGACAACCACGATGAGAAAGTTTTAGGTCTTGTCTCCTCGCTTGGTCTTTATCGCATCCGCTTCAGAGAGGGTCAGAGCGCACAGCGGTCCGGGACAGGAGCGCTTCACAGACCAAACGGAGGGATTTTCTGTCAGTAAAATCCGAGGAGCTCCGCAGCTCAGCGATCCCACTGAATGAGCTCTGCCTCACCTCACTCTTCGGCGCTTTGCTCCCCCACCCACCCGCCCGTTTCCTCCCTCTTTGTCTCTTCTGCATGGGAATGCCAGCTCCCGTTGGCTAAAGATGCCGCCTATACAGTACCCATGCCCTCTCTGTCACTGACACACACACTCTTTCTCACACACACGCTGACTTACAAAGCACCGTCTGAGTTTATGTAAAATATGTTCAAATTGAACAAGCCTCATTTCTCTTATGAAATTCCCTTAAACCCAAATCACATCGCGACTATAGAGAGTATCCTAATTAATTCATGCATTATCATGCACAAGGTGTTCTGCTGGCTCTGCCACATTGCGTCTGATATTTTCATGACCTTTATTTTGTTCCAGTTCATAGAGATTAAAACTCACTAAAGCCAGATTTTCATTGCCATGACTAATATCATCTCGTCGGAGAATAGCAGGTCTCTTTTTTTATTACTGTAATTCAACAGAAAACCATCTTAGATACATAACTTTAGCTTTATTTTAAAATATTGTATTTGTTTTTATGGAACCCAGCAAAACTGAATAAAATTACAGATCAGTGTAAGTCACTAAATCACAGCCATGCAAGAGAGGGGCTTGGGGACAGTTATGAATCACGTCAGGTCTGTATTTTAACCTTTTTTTTTTTTAGAGTGACTTGCATTATTTATTGCTCAATTATTGCTTTAATTAATGTCGACTAATGCAGGTTCTCAATTTATAAACATCGTGTTCGAGAGACGAATTTTAACATTGTTCTCACTTTGCACACGAGCAAGCTGACTTCTGTTGGTGCTGTGAAAAATGAGTAGTTGAGGATACAGGTAGAATAATTTTTCTTTTTTTTATGGGACATTTTCGACCCCCTTTTTGAGAGCAATGCCTTGAATGTCTTCAACCCTCTGATGCTCAACAAATTCTACACTTTTTATTACACAAGACAAAAATGAGCCACAAATGCAAAATTTAATCCACTGCTGAATGTTTTTTTGTTATTCTTCTGAAACCAATTGTGTCATTACCTAGGATTTTAATAAATTATAATTGATTTGCTATTCTTTTATTATTGGTCTTATTATTCTTCTGTCTGATTGTGTAGAGGTTTTCCGCTGGAGGTTTCTTCTGTTAATCTGAGCTTTTCCTCTCCACTGTTGTCCAGTGCTTGCTCAAGGGGGACTGTTGGGTTTCTTTCTGTATAATGCTGCAAGGCGTTGAACCTTATATGTGAAGTGCATTGAGATGATTCCGTTGTGATTTGACACTATATTCACTACCAGTCAAATGTCTGTTCAAACTTTTGACTGGTAGTGTACATTAAATTGAATTGAATTGAATTGAGTGTTCTCTGATTTATAGTATTATTTAAAAATCACACAATTACAAATAAACATGGACAAGTAGTCAGGGTGGGTGGAGAGATCATTAGAACATTTAGCTTTATATGGGAGGTGGTCAGGAGTTAGACTAGTCGTCCACCAATGAAATGGTTAGACATGGCTTTTCTAGCTTCTCCTGGCTCCACATGTGTCATTGGCCAAGACACTGAACTCCAAATTTCTTCCATTGGGGCAAACCAAAGCCTTGCATAGTACCTCTCCTGTCATCGGTGTGTGAATGGATGGAGGAAAAGCAACATTGTAAACGGCTTTGTGTATTGATAAGGTAGAAAAGTGCTATATACTGTAAGTGCATATTTGTTTTCTCCCTTATTCCACCCAGAACAGTTCTAATTCACCAAGATCAAAACCCCATCGATAAACTACCTGTTAGGAAACAGCTCTTCTGGGTGGAAATCTTTACCAGGTGATGACGTAGTAATACTCAAGGTAGTCCACCTAAGATACAATGCAAACACTGCTAATTGGACTTTTATAAGAGTACTTAAATCTCAGCTGTTATTGCAATTATGTTTGTGTTGTGTCCTGTGTAACTTACTGCATACTGAGTAGTAAATGAGAGCATAGGGAGTAATAAGAGCAAATATAGAGAAATGCTCCTAGAAATAGAAACTGAGCCAGATACTGACCATGCAACGTGAGTGGTGAATGGAACTCCACTGATATTCTACTGGTGCACTATTGACTAAATCCATACAAGTTTCCATTTAAGACTAGGGTGAGTCTTTGTGTATGTATTTTTAAAACTGCACTGGCATCTGTGTGGCAGGTTTTGTGTGAGCAGTCCTAATTAGTCCTTACTGGTTGTAGATGCAGCCGTGCTACCATCAGCAACTAGAAACATATGCTATAATTGCAAGTACTGTATAAAAGGACTTGGTAGAATACAGTGTGGTTTTCAGCAATGAGTGTATTTGTTTCTGTAGCCATATCCCATTTAGATACCGGAATCAGATTCTTGGAGTTATCCACACCTAACTCTCAAGCGTTGTGAGAAATTACACTGACAAGGAAATAGCAGGCAAGAAAGGAATACCTTGCAGGGGGCTGGTGATGGAGCAGGACTGTTGGCAGAAGCAAAATGAGACAGGGTGATGTAGAAGGTGGTCTGTAAGGGAGGAATTCCCTAGAGGGACAGACTTAATCAGGAAAAGATGGTGATATAGTACTTCTTATGCTGTCTGCTTGAAATAGCATGCAGGTGTCATTTCATTCCTTTATCATTTTTATTAGACAGATATATTTGATTTATTATGACTAAGTAGACATGTTCCTAGTGAATACTCTGATTGGTTTGGGTCAGATGTTCACAGACAGTTGACATTGTCGCTTTTTTGATTTTATCTAAGGTCTTTTTACACTTACACTGTTGTTCCCCATGATTGTCACATGTGGAGTCTTACACCACTCAATTTAGCCTCTCAAGTAGATCTCACAATTTTGAAAGCTCAGTAGTGCTTGGCAGACTTTACTTGAAGACTCTAAACCATGAAAGCTCAGCCATGTAAGTCAAAATCTACAAGGGTGTCCTTGGTGGTCAATATTGATTTACCAGTATTGATCCTTTTACATCTCAATTCCCTCCCTTATTAACAAGATGTTTTGCTCTATGTAGTGGGATACTTGTAGATATGTTTATAAAAGTGTGTAACCTGTGGCAATCGTTGAATGAAGATTTGGGTGTGATACCAGTTTGAATTGATCAATTGATATCATCAATATCACCAAAAACACAGAGATGTTTCTATTTTAGCTCATATTATTTTAACCATAAATTTCTCTCTAGTAGGATATGTGCACTAATCAAGTAACCAAGTCCATGTATCCTTCTTGAAGAGAGATATTTTTGTTATAAGACCGTTAGGCACTTTTAAAGTGAACATAAGCTTGCTAGCTCATTAAACCTGTCTTTCGAGACAAGAAACCGCTCAAGTGAAACTAAGGACAAATGTAGAGATTAAAGCAAAACAGAAAATGTACAAAAAGGAACAAGGAAGGAGAAGACTGAAGATCGCGTGTTCTGAAAGATAGCTCCTGATATTTGTTGCAATAATTATTAATTATTGCAACAAATATGTACTATATTTAATAGAATTAATTTTTTATATGAATTAACATCACATCACCCACCAGTGTGAAAATGTGTTTCACTAGAGATAAAAAATAACAAAACAATTAGATAAGCATGGCATTCTTATATATTTGTTCACACTTATGTAATTAGTTAGCAAATTGTTAGTGAATTATAGCATAACAAAACTGATTTATGACTTTCCCCACTGCCCTGGGTAACTGTTTTAATTAAAATGTCCATATACTTTCAATAAATAGCCAACCATCCCCTTGGTTTACTTGTCTATGACGTGCCCTGTGCAGTATGATATATATGTAAATGTTGGATTCTCCTCTGTATGCAAAGCAAAAGGGAAACCAGCCGGGTATTTAATCTTTATCCATCTGCTATCAAAGTTTCTCAGCAATGTCTCTGGTTAAGAAACACCAATAGATGAGTTGGAAATTATAGTCTTTGTTTTGACTTCAAGAAGCTGAACTCTCTAAGTTCAATGGTGCGATTCTCTTGAGATGTATTTGCCCTAGTTTTATTGAGTAGCGAGGTACTTCATCTTAACCACAGCACATGGTCAGCTGAGCCTGAGAAAGAATAGGCCAAGAAATGGCTCAAACCAGATGGTCTCCACTGTATTAAAAGTACATATATTAACAATGATTAACTGTGCCAATACAAACATAATGCGAGTGCATCACATGCTGTAACAGATTAAAGCTTCAGCAACAGTTTTTATTTGATAAAACCAGAATATACATCTTCAAGTAATGCAGAGAACCAGAGGTGTCATGAGGATGCTTAATGGTAATGCATTTGGAAAATCTTTAGAAATACCCTGAAGTGGTTGACTTGGGGGAGCTGGTTAATGCAAGTATTGAACTGTGTATTAAATGCTTTATAATTGAAACCCTGGCTTCCGTGCTGGTGAACATGTCAACAAGAACAGCTAAACCACCTGCTCGCACAAGCACATAACACGTATCCTACTGCCTATTAATTTCCTCTCTATCCTGTTATATGTGGTTCCATATTTATCTCTTCTCACACACTTTTTCTCAGTTCAGTAGCAGCAGCCAGATTTCATGCGGGCTTTCTGCAGCTGCTTTAGGAGTCAAACAATCACAGCTATAATAAATCATATTGCCACTTCTGGCTGTGCAATTTAGTCCCAGGTCTGCATATGGATGAAACCACAGTTGGGGCTTCACATCAGTACAGTAAAATAGCTTTTTGTGTTTTAACAGAAGAGTGTTATATTTAATCAGGGCAGTGTAGCAGTTTATAAATTACTCTCTTATTATCTCATATATGGTAATAACTGAATAATACATGCTCTGTTCCTACTGTAGCTATTAGATGGCTGAAGGGGCTGGATTAGGAATGGTTATAGGTTATTAAAACTATGGTGAGTATAAAACTATGGTTAAGCAAAACATTACAGGGCAGTAAACACATTATTGGCAAAAGAATAATGGAATTGACGCTCAAAAATGTTAACCAAAGCTAGAAATACATTAGCCTGTTTTTCTTGTTCACAGACCTCCATTAAACAAAAATAAATGCCACCACATTTAAAATAATTCATATTTTAAATCTTCAGCAGGAATGGGGAAAAATATAGAATGAATTCAAACTGAAATGTAAATGTTTCCGGGCATCATATTAGCAGTGCCACATTGTAACGTGTGACCAGAATACTAATAGAGGAGCTGCGTGTGGGTCCTTGGTGCCAAAATATTTTAGTTCAAAAGACTTTTCTCCTCACGCTAAGAACAAAACACAGAGAGCCTATCAACCTAACTGGGAAACTGGACTGAAACCTAAACATTTTGTGTAAGTCTGGTGTTAAGTATTTTGCCCCTCCGCCCATCCAGCGATAACTAAGGAGTTCTCATGGTGGCACTTTCACATCATTATCCAGGTATTTTGCTCAGGGTTACATCTCTGTTCCCAAGCCAGTCAGCTTTTGGTTAAGTGTTGCCCATGTTTCTATTGATGATGCCCTGTGAGCTAACAAGGGCCTGTGAACGGACAGTCTCCCAGCCCAAGTGGACAAGACTTTCCTCTGGGAAACATGAGACTATACTAAGCTGTTGTTCAACTTCAGTAAATGGGTGAACAAAAGACAGAAAGTCTTTGACAGATGATGTTCCTTAGGAATGCAGAAAAGGCACTAGCAGTTTACAATTATGATCTTATATTATTTTTTGGAATAATAATAATAGTGGGAAAAACTACAGTACTAACAAATAGCAAGAACAAAAGTAACACACACTAAAGATCTCATTAGAATACTTATATTTTATTAACTCAGCTTCTTTCTTTATTAAACCATCCTTACATAAACTGCATTAATACTTTCCACCCTTGCAATCCCAATACTGGGATCGACAGAATCTGTTATAATTGCACAAATAGTGACCATTTTTTAAAAAGGCCATACAGCGTGTTCCATAATAACATTCTATTATTATCACCATCACTTTTGTAATGTATGTATTTTGGGTGCGTGTTTTCAGGAAGAATAAAAAAATGTATATAAAAAAATAAAATAAAGGGCTTAAGAGGTTAAAATCAAACTTGGCCAAAATCGTTATCAAGCTTTTTATGAATGTGAGCACATTGAAAAATGTGTATCCACAATTTTTGGGTGTGGGTAAATCAGGTGGGTTCTACATATTGAAAACACAGTGAGCTTTTGTCCTTATCTGCAGAAGTGGGCAGCAGACAACGCAACACAGTGAATCGTTACACAAAAAATATACTGTGCTACTGGATTACTAGTGACACCCCCTTGACTGGAAAAAAATAGCCCCAGAAGCTTTTCTCTTGCTCATACTCCCTAAGGAAAATTACAGTTTTATTAGTCACTGTGTTTCTCTCATTTCCTTACAAAATTGTGACACAAATAGAAATAGGTTTGATTTTTGAAAATAATTCCTCCATCTAATCTCTTCCACAGCTGAGAAGCATCTCAAAAATCAGCTCTTTCCTGTAATGCTTTCATATCATGGCATTCAGGGTACTGAACACCTCCTGAAATGTAGTGAGAGTTAACCAAAAAAAGAATCACAGTATAATATTATTCAATAACTACTGTGTATAACATATATATTTGTTTCATATAACAAATGCATCCATCCATCAATCAATCCATCCATTCTCATAACCACTTTTCCTCTTAAGGGTCGAGTGCTGGAGCCTATCCCAGATGTCACTGGGCAAGATGCAGGGTACACCCTGGACTGATCGAAACATTCACACCTATGGGTAATTTAGAGTCAACGCCATCATGTAATGTGAAAAGGCTCATCTTCAGTGAAAGGCACAAAGAGGAACATCACCCAGCTCCACAGGTGTACAGTTTATTGCAACTATTTCTTTTTTTATAGTTCACAAATCCAGTCTTATGACATTTATTTTCAGTAAAAACAAACCCTAGAGGACAGTGAATGTTTGCTTTACATTTGTCAGAGGTACGCTACAGAATTAATACAAATTTTGTTCCTTGCCTATTGGATGTGTCAGTAGGCAGCTGTTTGTTGCTAATGTGTTAGTTGTAACTTCTTTTTTTAGTGATAACGTGTCAATGTCCGTGTTGTGTATTATAAATCTAATTTAAACCTCTCTAGATGGGTCCTACATTCACTTTTTTGTGGTGCATTAACAACCACCTCAAATGCATAAGCAGAGGTCCTTTGACACTTCCAGACTCCCTGGTCAAAATCAGGCTTTTATAGTCACGCCAGACACTAGGTAACATAATTAAATTAATTTATCTGTATTAAAAAAGCTTCTAACTTTATTATTAGTTTTGCAGTAAGCAAACTAGGAACAAATCAACAGACTGTTCCACCTGAACACAGATTAATAATGCATATTTTATTGCCAATTTTCAGAAGTCAATATATGCTGCAGCTCCTTCATCTCCGTAAACTAACTTCTGAATAATGGAGGAGGGTCAAAATAGAAGTAATTGATTTAATTTGAGCACAGAGGAGGGAATTGACCTATGAATAATGTGCTCTGCTTGTGGTTGTGAAATTGGTGCTACACCAACCTAGACTCATTTGCTTCACAGCACAGGCCCGCTCAGTGCTTCACAAAGCAAATATAAGTGAGTGTTTCTTTTCACGTCGTCTCAGTATAATGATTTAATTCTGTGCTTAGTCTGTAAAATAAATGTGTACATGGTTACACATTGGTTTTACACTAGGATCAATAATCACACTCTGACACCAATTTTCTTTAATTATAAATGTCATGATTTTTCTGTGTTCCAGTACAATATGTACATCTCTTCAGTCATATGAATAGATCAAATAATTCAGTACATTACAACATATATACATACCATTGAGCACAAGACTAACCATCATCTGCTTGAGGCTTGATATGGTTTTCTGGTCAGTTCAAGTCTTTGACCTCAGGCTGAGGGACCTGAGTGCTGAAGCACCCCTTCAGTTAGAGCACTGTGTTGTCCAGTGTTGCTTCTGCATTTATTAAGAAAATGCCCTTGTGCATGACACCAAGCAGTGAGGGGTCGAGCAAATATAAGGGGAGAGGACAGTAAGATATGGCATTTAAATATTTTTGAAGCATAGAGGGGGACAACATGAGTCACACAGTAGGAGTTTTATTTCATATTGCTCTCTATCCAGTCTTTGAAGTTGGCTACATGTGTATAGACTGTGTAGAGGTCAGGATCACACTCCCCTTGGTCATATCCAAAGCTCACCAGTCCCATGAGCGTCCACAGCTCTTTGCTGTTACCTTGTACCTGTGTATAGCTGAAAGAAGGATTATGGTTACTGCTGGCTTGGTTCTCAGAGATAGGAGGGAGGACAAGGATTCCCCCAGTGTCAGAGGGACAAATGTTAGAGGGTTCATAGTCAGGCTTCTGGCTGGCACAGAGCATATTTTCTGTGACGCTGACTGGAACGCCATTACGAGCATACTGCTGTTCACATGGGACAACATCAGCAAGGTGAACAAGTCCAACCCTCGCCTTCTCATCAGGGCCCAAACTTGAATCGGGCAGTGGTGACCAGCCTGTCACAAGCCCACGTCCAGAGGTCCCCTCTTCTCCCTGACTTTCTGACAGGCAGAGGGGCAGGACCTTCTCCCCAATCCTTGCTTTGTCCAGCAACTTGAGAACAGCCATGTCAGAGTCGAGAATATAGGGGTCATAGTTAGGATGAACTACAATGGAGGCCACCTAAAAGAGAAAGACCAAATTACTGTAGAAGTTGGGTTGAAATAAATGTTATAAATAAGAGAAAGAAATGGGGGAAAGCTAACTATTGAATCAAGAAAGATATAATTTGAGTTAACTTGCTGCTCACCTTGAATTTCATACAAAAATGTGGATGGATATGGATGCAATAAACTGTGTTAATCACAAAAGAAAAAAAGTGAGTGAGAGCCCCTGTGGCTTACCCTCAAGTGTTGGAGATTTTTTGTTTCCCTGTGGTCATCACGATAGTGCTTCCCCACCACCACTTTGATCTTGGCTGCATCTAAAGGATACACCTTTCCCAGCTCTGTTACACAGTGAGCTGCAACCACCACACTCCTTTGGTTCACCAGAGCCCCACTGCACACCAGCTGCCAGTTAGAAGCCTGGCTGTGGTCTTCAGTTTCTTTTCCGTTCTTCAGGGTCCCTGCCTGGCTGTCTGCCTTGGTCACTTTGGTCTCTGCACCATTGGTAGACTGGCGGTAGATGGCTGCCAGCCAAGGCCAGTGAGCCTCTGCTGGCCTCCCTAGGTTAAAGGTTGGATGCTTCCCACACACTGCCAAAGAGGGGGTGACAGGATGAGAGAAAGACTGTGATCAACGAGAAGTCAGGAAGACAGGAAAAATGTTACCTATCCTGAGACTGTGTCAACATGTAGTGTTGTGTGACTGTCACTGAACTTGCTTTTCCTTCTGAGGGCTTTTACTTCAAACATGAGCTTGTTTGCCAAAATGCAAAGTGGCAGCATAGATTGAGCAACACATGAAACACTTAGAAGCCACATTGTAAAAATGTGAAAGTCCTAACTCATAAAAAGAAAATCTCTATGTGGTCATTAGACAAATTGATTTCTGTTCCACATAACCTGTATAACATGTTCATCTTCAACCAAGACTTGACAGACCTGGCTGCTTTTTCTGTTTTGCCCCACAATACTGTGGTCAGCTAGAAACAGCTATGGTAAATCTACCTCCAGTGTTTGTTGACATTGTTATGTATGTGTGCAGGGGCACCTTTATTAACGTTTGCCACACGCCTAACACCTTTCCTGATTGGTATTGAAGCAGTCTGTCCATGAAGAGAAGTCACTTTTGTGATTGCTACAGAAAGTGATTAAAGTGGCTGGTCTAGAGTGCTTGTCCCTCCTTACTCTGCACAGAGAAGAATCCACTTATGAAAGGTTTTAATAAAAATGTGAAACGTGTCTTTTGATGTACACTTATCTGGGACAAATATTCAGTAATTATGACTAGAGAAACATTTGATACAGAACAAATAGCGATGCTTTATGCGAATGGATCTATGCTGCAACACAACTTTCCCATCTCCTGAATATGCTGAATGAAAATTGAATACACTACAAATTGGATACACTTGTCCTGCTGTTTTAGGGTTAGTCTGACATCCTGTCTATTTGGCTGATCTTGATGTCCCACATTGTCAAGTTACCGAAACCTTGCCACGCATGAATGGCTGTTGGGTACACAACAGCTATTCAACAAATGAATCAACAATTCATTTATAGGTCATTTGTTGGGTCACAGATACATAACAATTTTATCATTGTCTGTGAGAATGTGCAATCAGCTTTTCCACAGAACCTGTTAAAACAGTCTTCTCCAAACTCTGTCAAAGGAGGTCATTACATATAAAGTGAGATGAGATATGGCTGTTGTACATTGTGCATTTAACTTCAGACTGTATGCGAATTTAAATGTGTTTTGTTTTAAACTCTTAAACTCCTTAAACTTTTAAACTGATTGGATGTCAGCTATTGGCATTTTTACTTAGTATAATAGGGAGCTTTCACTGAGCATTAATGAGAGGACTTCAGCTAATAGAGGGGTAGAGAGCTGACAGGGTATTGCTCAGTGTTAGCAATAATAGACAGTGGTTATATTTTTAGAAAGTGCTGCTGCTACAGTGTGCTCATAGTAGACTTTAATTTTGTTTCTATGTCACTGTTGATATGTGGGTGTAAATCAGTGTACTAAAATGTGTGTCATTGTGCTTGTTCTGTGTAAGTGTTGCATTTTGTCCTGGTGAACCTTCAACTAAAGGTCCTCTACTGCCCTCACCTGGTGAACAAGACACATGACGCCCGCTCCACTTCCCAGTCTTCAGGCAGGTGCGGCGAGCACTGCCCGAGTGGTGGTAGAATGGAGAAGCACACTCATACTCTATATGTGTGTAAAGGTGGTGGAAGCCTTGGAGCAACTGGGGAAGCACTGGGGGACCTTTGGTGGGGCCTTCAGACTGAAGCTGTCGACCCAGCATAGAGGAGTACAGCTTGTGCACAGGTGTTTTCCTGAGAGGAAAACATACGAGTATGTACCCTTTAGACTGAATCACGCTTTTGTATGTTTGTAGCATTATTACATATCATAGACTAAAATGCATTTTGCATTGTAAACATACCTGGGTGGTGCAAGAGGGGGCATAACTCTTTGTTTAACAAGCTCGGACACTTTGGGCTCCCGACACGCTGCAAATAAACACATACTGTATATGAACACACACATAATACACACAAAAACCCACTGTGCACTTGAATGGAGCCACCACTACTGGAACAGTAACTAAACTGTCAGGCAAATTGACACAAGAGCCATGTCTCTTTTTGTAGGATTGTCTTGTGTCACAAACTTTATCAGCTATAAGAAGATTAACATTCACATTTTAAAAATGGTTAAAGGAAGAGTTTGACATTTTAGGAAATGCATATGTTTATTGCCAATATTTAAATGAGGACATTGACAGCAGTCTGTGTGTGTCTGTCAACAGCATAAATAGTGAAAAAAGTGGGAGACTAGTTTGGCTCTGTTTGAAGGTAACTTAATCCAGCAGCACTTTCACGTTGTATTTTGTTAGAAAAAAAACAAACAATTGTCCTTTAAAGCTTTAGCTTTGGTGTAAGTGGATTTTGATATCTTCAGACAAAGTCAGACCAGATCTGATTAAATACTTTATTGAACAAAATGACAACGAGAGCAGCGCTTTTATTCTGACCAAATGTTTCATCACCTTCTCAGATTTATTTCCTACATTCAAATGTAATATCAAAGATTCGGCCAGCAGATGTCGCCATTTTTTGACTGTGCTAAATGCTTCAAATCTGTGAACCCTTTTCAACACAGTTGCTTCATATTGATTCAGTGGATCAGCGAGCTTCATCCGCCACTAACATATACTAATAAACATGGGTACTTGTTCAAGAAATCATGTTTAAGAAATCTGTAACTCCTTGATCTACCCGGACAGTCAAGTCCATGGGTAGCTACACTGCTTAAAGACTAAAAGCCAATGAGAACTAATAAACAATTACAGCTAAATTTAATGAGAACCCTAAAATCCTTTCTAGACATTATGTCTGAAAGTTCGATGTCCTGACATAAAAGTGAGACTTACACCCTTTAGGTACTATTCCTTATTAGAAGGTGATATCTTTTTATCAGTGCAGTAACTCTTGCACAAAATTCCATATGTGTATCTTCCACAAGTCTGTAGAGAGCAAACTGACACACTATCAGTAACTAAAGAATAAACTGATGACAGTACCTCTGACACAGAGGGGTTGTTTGCCACTCCAGGTTCCATCCGGTTGGCAGACACGTTGGACATCACCACTGAGACCATAAGAGTGGTTACAGAAAAACTCTGCTGTCTCAGGTTCTAATCCTTGCACCACCCGGTGGTAGCCATGGTAGATGCGAGGGAGAGGAGGGCAGCTTTTGTCTGCAGGGGAAAAGCAAGTAAACACTAAGTGATGTGAAGGCCACAGAGAAGGTGGGATACTATGCATTTTGATGTATTTTTCTTAATGAATCTTACCAGTAAAGCTTTGGTTGTCTTCTTTCTTCTTTTCATTATCTTTCTCCGGTTTCACACTTTCCTCACCTCCTGCTCTGTACAGTGTAGTGTTAAATATAGTGGGCATGATTTTGGTCCCAGGCTCCAGGGAACCTATAGTATTATTTTCCTTCCTTTTGTCATTTGTATCATATGCAAGTGTGTTGTTCTTTGTCATTTCCCACTCCACTGTGTTTTCACTCTCAGATATGATTGTTCTCAGCTTGGTATCATTAGGGCCCACTTTGTCTGGATCTCTTTGTCCGTTCACCTGCTCCTCTTTTCTTTCCTTCTCCTCTTGTCCTTTGTCTTTTTTTGGAACTGTTTCCATATCTGTCTGTCCTTTGTCAAAGTCTGGGCTGCCTTTTCTTTCAGGAGGCTTTACTACCTCAGGTTCTTTCTTTTCAACCGTGTTCAAACTGTTATCTGGGTCTTTTCTATCCACTTTATCTTCACTGCCACCAGTGGGTTTCTCTGATCCAGTATTTCTGTCCTCTAGGTCCTCTTCATTCCTGTCTTTAGGCACAGTTTTCTTGGGAATGGTACTGGTATATTTATCTTCTCTGTAGACTGTTGTTGTATTCTCATGCCCAATGTTTATGTCTTTTCCTCCAAAACTTTCTTTCACATCAGTTATGTTCTCTTGACCTTTCCCTTTAGTTTTGTTGATATCTTTGTCACTGTATATTTCTGATTCCTTACCCTTCTCTGTCTCTTTTGCCTTGTCTTTACTTTTTTCTGCTTCAGTGAGAGTGTTATTCACTGTGGATAAAGACCACAAGAAAAAAACATTACACAATTGCCAGTTTGTAGCTGATTACAAATCTTTTTTTCATCAAAGTGAGGATGTCTCGCTTGAGGGCACTAAGTCATTTTTTTGGATCCAGTAAAGATCAGTATCTGTAGAAAAACAAAAACAACTGTTTATTTTTTATCTAAAACCCATTATTCCAGACACTTTGACTGACCTTCGGTACAAACAGGAGGAGTGCCACTCCAAGTGTTGTTGGGCAGACAAGTTCTCTGTGAGCTCCCACTGAGTTCATATGGCTGGTTGCACAGGTACTGTAATGCAATCAGGACGTCATTAGGTCCATAAACCAAGAAGTGATCCCCATGTGTTGGCTTGGGTGGTAGATCACAGACTCTTTCCACTGGCACTGGACACAGGAAAGGAAAGAAAGCTGCAAATCAGGCTTTTTCCACAATCCACACTGTACATAGGGCATCCAAGCAAATGACAGACATGACTTTCCCCAGATGCCTGTATGGCAAAAAACACTATTCACATCATCGACTTACCACATTCTGGGGCAGGCGCACTCCAGGTGCCATCACTCAGGCAGATGGCAGTACGGGATCCCCGCAGCTCAAACCCAAGGTCACAATGGAAAGTGATACGTGCACCCGAGTGGTGAAACAACCCCTCTGTTGATCCGTGAATAGGCACCGGAGGCCTGTGGCATCCCAACACTGAATGGAATTAGACAGGCACAATTTATTTGAAACAAATGTTGTCTTACTTTCTTTTTACTTCATTGAACATCAAATCAAGTATGATAAAAAATTAAATAAGTGTGCACAGAGAATGGAAGAGACGTCTTTAATATTAGCTTATTGCACCTCTCTCCTGCAGACAACAGGAGAGACCACACAAGCTTTTTGTATGCATTTGGAGAGTTAATTGCCCTTACAGGTCACACAGTTAGCCCCGTGAACCAAAGCCACAGCTCTCAGGCTCGCTGTTGTTAATTTGAAAATACCCGTCTTTAAAAGAAAAGCTTGCTGCCTTAGAGGCTCATTGATGAATAATTTCACTCATGTTAGTGTGAACAATTCGCAGCAACTTTAACACATGGCTTGTAATGAGGAAGAAATAGATGCAATAAAAAAGAGCTTTAGTTTAACTGTTTCCAGAGTTGTAAAAGTGGATTTCATGAAATGGACTGTGGCTGTGGAATAGTGTGTGTGTTATATAACAACCTGCTGCATTTTGTTATAGATAGATAGATAGATAGATAGATAGATAGATAGATAGATAGATAGATAGATAGATAGATAGATAGAT
>JAUYWH010000024.1:8637276-8694472 GCA_034779795.1 Ctenopoma multispine | reverse complement strand
TAGATAGATAGATAGATAGATAGATAGATAGATAGATAGATAGATAGATAGATAGATAGATAGATAGAAACTTTATTCATCTCCACAGGGAAAGAGAAAGTGAAGAGCCCTGCACCACCCATAGTTCAGTTAATTAAAACTCAAACCCTTCAGTTATCATGTTATTGTAGCAATTTCTGTGAGATGAGCCCTCATGAAATCATATGCGTTATTGACTTTAAACTGGGACAATTCCATGAAATGCACTGTCTGAGGTTTTTTTAGCTCCAAACTAAGGAACCCTCCCTATAATCTGAGTGTTTTTGGCATATGGCATTTCCAACATTCAGTCCCTTAGGGGATGAAGAATGCTGTTCACCAACCAAAAGTGGAAAAGTCAACTGCAGCTGACCTCCTTTAAATATGTCTTTAAAAAATAAGTTGACGCAACCTGAGGTGTTGCTGCCATTGTTGTGTCCTGCTAAATTATCCACCTTTCCTATCATATTGTGCAAATAGACATAGTCGGATGAGTCTGATGAGTTATTAGGGTGGAATGACACCTATAAGAAAATCCTGATTTCTTTCACAAATGCCTGCAAAATTATGATGAGAGCTGCTCCCAAAAATAATTAATACATACAACAATAAATCAAAAAGTGTCATAGAGGGAAAAGAAAAGGGAGAGAGTTTATTCCCTATCCCTATCTGTGAAAACGTGTCAGATTCTCTTATTCAGAACGAGTTTTAGCTCAGGCTTAAAAAATATGACAGGCTGATTATTGGAGGCATAAAATACAGCTAATATCAGGTTCATACTTAAAATTCCCCATTTGACTCTGAGGCAGAACTGTAGACTACATTTCTTCTAAAAAATGTGAACCATTAGCGTCATTCCAGCTCTCTTCCATTAAAATTAACAGCTGAGGAGTCCTCATGGGAATACAGATGAATGCACACTGTGTGGAACTCTTGCCTTTTACGAGTGTCTCCTCCAATGGAAAAGCTGGCTCATGTTGTAGAAGTCACCATTAGTTTTAAAGACTCAAATTTAACCCTGAAAATGACACTCCAAGAAAAAAAAGTGAATGGGGCTCAGGAAATCTGTTTTGCTGCTGGATCCTAAGAGAAGGTGGGTTTAGACACACATAAATAAATGACTTTGTAGGGGAAAGTGACCCCAGCCCCCCACCTGATGAAGAGGACCCACAAATTTAAGTTGCTAAACAATGGTTATCATCAGAAACTGAAATGGTTTCACAGATAGACACAATTTTTTTCACCACATTCCTGACTCTCAAAGTATTTTATTTGAGATTTTTCCTTAATTAATATCGTTCTCCAAGGTCTTAGTTCATGTGTTAATTGAATCCATGCTTCATTTCATGGAATCACAATTATTAGCTGGCCTTTCAAAATTTTAGCCAACCTCTCGAATCTTATTTTATATTTCTTTATAACAACAGACTGATCGTGTACAGAGGAGCTTGTTGGCCTAAACCCAGTCCAAACCAGACTTCTCCCTTGTGAAGGTGAATCACTGCCTGCCTTGGGGTAGCAACAACAGAAAAAAAATCCTCTTAGGAAGAATATGTTTGTTGTAACTAGGTGTGTTTGATTTCAGACAAAAGTGGCAAAATAATTATAGGATTTCATATTGGTCAATATAGTAAGAATTGAGATTGAAATGGAAAACTGGAGTCATTCCTACAGCATGTCACGCAGACTGGTTTATCCTCCCTGTAACTGCATCCTTTTGTGTTGTTTATTTTTTGATGGAAAATTGAGACTTCAGTTAAATTAGAGACTCACCATTTTCACACCTCTTGCCAGTGTAGCCTGCCAGACAGGCGCAGTGATAAGTGTAAGAACTGTCCAGAATACAAGTCCCATCATGCAGGCAAGGAGAGGAGCTGCAAGCTGCAAACATACAGGTGGATGATATTCGAGTACAAAAATAAATACCACATTCATTCCCAATATAATTTTATAGAATAGAATGTACGCCAAAAGAAAAAGTTTTGCACACCATGCTGCATCAAGCGATTTATATGCAAAAACCAATGCCATTTAATTTTCACTTTCCATTTCTAAATGTGTGCGGGCACTACTACACAAAAAGCCTCTGTGTACTTTTATTAGATCTGGCTGTACCGCTGGTAAATTAGGTTTATGCGTGTATGCTTTTGAGCTTAAGCCCTTGAGAATGAGGACATATCTGGAAAGTGTGGACATTTTAATCAGTCCTCACTTTCTCGGTGGTCTGTTAACATGCTTTTCATGAATCTGAACTGACTGCCTTGGAAACATCCAATTTTTTGTGACACCAAAGACCCCCTTTGTTCATTCAGTGGGCAATTCATGCAATTCATGGCCTATAAATTAAAGTCGCACTAATTAGGTTTAAAGTTAACAATTCTGTTAAGATAAGAGGTTAGGATAATAAGTTTGGAATTGTCACCAAGCATTTTCACACTATTATTGTTTTAATTATTATAGTCAAATTTTATTTGCAGTAAAGCTAGTATTTTTTTTTTTCTAATTGCTTTAGTTGTTTGACCTACCTGAGTTCTCCTGGAAAGTGGCAAAGAAACCGTCAAAATTCTTGTAGCCGTCAGACACAAAGAGTATGTGCAAACTGTTGCCAGAGCTCTGAACTGGGGCAGGTCTGCTGTTCCCACAAAATCGGCCGATGACACCCGAGTTGATGCTGTCACCATCTCGGACCTCCACGTAGTCATAATGACAAGAATGGTGAAACTCCAGACTCATCATCATGAACCTGTTAGTATGAAGTTGAATATTTAAAGACAGGACAAAATGCCACAAAGCAAAACTATCCAGCAATAAAAAATCTGTTTGCTTTTGCTTATTTTCAACTGTGCCTACTTTTTTGGATGTAACAGTGATGTGAGGCACAATAATTGTAGGTTTTTGATTTGGTTGTGTTTTTCTGGATTATGGGAACACCTGTGTTCCTTGGCAGTTCCACTCCAGCTGGCATCATGGTGCTGACATTAATGAAAACTACCGTGATCTGCCCACTATTGCATGACTCACTGCGCTTGAGACACTTTACCAGAAACCACAGCCGTTAAAGCTTTGGTATTTCAGTTTTTGTTATTTCCATGCAACAAGCATTAGTCGGAGGAAACCTATTTGAAGCGGAAAGATTTAAGGAGAAGTGTAAGCTGAGATCACGGCTGAGACATGTATAGGCAGGTAAACACGCTAAAGCACAATCAATACTGACACTTAGCATCAACATCAACGAAACAACACATTAAGAAACCAAAATCAGATGTCCATATTTGGCTTTGTCTTGTTTGTAATAGCAAATGTATTGTTAATACTCATTATGTGCCTATTAAACATCTAAAATCTCAATATTTACATTTATGTAAATAGAAGTTAGTAATGTTAATAAACAGCATCAGTCGTTCCAGTCTAAATAGGCCTGTTGTTAGTTTAAATCTGCAGCTGTTAGATGTCTGTAAAATATATCCATAAATCCTGAATAAACAGGTTGATTGCACAATACTGCTACTAAAACAAGTAATAATTACTGGTATGGAATTTCAAGGTATTGGTGAACCATCCACTAAACATCATTAGTGTCTATTAGTGTAGTCAGGATGTCCAGGTGGAGTAGCACTAGGGTCTTATCATTTTAAGTGCTAACTAATAGCTCTTTCAGTTCATGAGTTGTTTAGTTGCAGTCAGTCTGCCAGCTGGATTGGGAAAAATGCTAAGAAGTCTCCTTTACCTTTTCCTGTGATTTCAGACGTAATCGTCTAGGCCTAACATTTGAAAAGTCATAAAGGAGTCGATGAACTTTATACACAACACTAGTTTTCACCCAAATCTTTCATCACAGGCCCTTCAGGTGAGGAAAGTCTTGGGCTTAGGCTAATGAGTTATACAGCAACGCTTAATGTAACAGTTCAGCAGCAGTTAATTCAATAATTTGGTAAATAGGTTGTCTGTGATGTGATTGTATTGCTGCCATAGTTAAAGACAGAGAAATACAGCAAACCATTACAGTATGCATTGCACGCTCAGCCCAAATCTAAGTGTATGGAGCCTTTGTTCTGTTAAGACCCTGCAAAACTGAAGCGCCTGTAAAATGCTATGCGAGTAATGGAGAAAACGACAGAAATAGAAAGTTATCGCAGCACTGAAAAGCAATAACTTTCCTGAAAAAAGGAGTTGTTGTGGTTTCCAAGCTCTGCTGGAGACACATTCATCTTGCAGAAATATCTGAACTGAGTGGAAAATTGACTTAAGCAGGTTTGCCATTAATAACAGTTACAGATGGACAATGGAGATCCCAGAAACTGAACCTCTAAAGCCAGATGAAACTGTGGCAACGTGATGACTGGTCCACCACTTTGGTATCTCCACAGCTACTGGATAGAGTTCCAACCATTTCTGTATAGATGTTCATGGTACCAAATTTTAATTTATCTAGTATTTCAGTTAATTGATGAAATACCTAAAGAAATACTAGTTTAATGCAGACAATGCAAACTAAGGATACTGAGCACAGCAAATGTTCAAATGCTCATGGTCACACTGAAGAGCTATATCTTACAGAATACCTAACAGTAAACCTGTAACCTAAATGATATTACCTCCAAAGTCGGGACATATGATGGAAATCAGCATCATTAAAGAACCATAAAAGCAGACTGAGTTTACCTGAGTTCTACAGTAAAGGGATGTTCCACTTGTATGGTCCACTCACACCGAGCATTGTTTGGGTAACTTTCCAGCACCAAGTGGCCCTGTTGTTTTCGGATCACTCCCCCACACTCTGAAACACACATGAATTCCATTGTGGAAAGTTGTGTAGAAACTGGGGTGTTTTAAATGTCAGACATTGTTAACTACAGCTTAATTATTATTTTGACGGTGCTTTGGTTATCATTTAAACCAAAAGTTAATTACATTTCAGTTTCTATTGTCACTGCAGACATCCTATGTTGTGCTCAACAACAAAAAGCACAAAAACAATAAGCACTGGGCAAAACAGCCAACAAGCAGCCTTTCCAAGTTTATGTTTTTAATTAAATGTATGCTCGTTGTGCCACTTGGCAGAATGTTTGCATATTGAGTAAGCTATAGTCGGTGTCCAAATGGTACATATTAAATTGTTTTATGGGATTTCTGAATGCTGACTCCCCCTTGTCATTCAGCTCCTAAAGGAAAACCTCCTGGGCACATGGCAGTCTTCCAACTTGGCACAGAAGATAAATCAGCAGGGAAAGAAAGGATATATAGTATGTAGTAGAGTGCGCTAATTAAGATACTGAAAACACTTACTCATGCAATCTCCACCAGACCAGCCAGGCCGACACTCAGCACAGTATTTACCACTAGTGAAGAAGTCGTCCCTGGGGCCCCATGTGCCATTGTTACAGCGCCTACAGTTCTCAAATATACTGCAGCCTGAAAGAAAGAGAACCAGAAACCAAGGAGTCAGTCAGGCTAACATACCAGAACACAAAGGATACAAAGCCCTGCAATGTTTCCTTTAAATCAATTCTGCTAAATTCATTATGCTCATCTCTCACTAAGACAAAGTGCACTAACATACCGCTGCTTCCTCAAATAGAAATGTGAAGAAAACCCCCTCAAATGGTTTCCTGTTAGGATGGATTTTTACTTAAGACTGCTGCTGCTCTGTCCATAGGGAGGTGACCTGAGTACACGTATGAATTTTAACAGCAGTGGGCTGGGGATGTACACATACGGATTTATGATCATATGCAGAGGTTGCACAGATATCCATTCATTTAATTCAGAACAACTGCTTTTGTGATAAAAAAGGAAACATGAGTAAAAATGTGAGGAAAACACAACGTTGTTCTATAAATGAATGGCATGCATAAACATTTTTGCCTGAGCACTGTATACATTGTGTGTGTTTGTGCATCTAACACATAAAATGATGTGCTCATCTCTGAATATAAACACCCATATTTACAACAATTCCATTCACAAGTCAAAGCTCCAAGTGTGATAATTCTTGTACTTTGCCAGTTCAAGATTATTCTGCCAGTAAGTCAAGTGAGGAAGCCAATGTGAAGTTGGCCTAGACACAAATTAGATCAGACACAAGCAAAGAAGTTATTTTAAGTCTTGCTGAAACACTGTTTGTCATGCTACAGTGCAAACAGCTGGTGAGTTCACAGACATCATTTGGTCTTGCACAAACTATATGGCAGGTGTTCAAGATGCTAAGCTGAACGAACAGATGCAAACTGTATAAAGACAATGCTCAAATCTGACAACCTTTTATTTTCTCAGCAGAAAGGAATTTTGTGAGGAGTATTTTGATGTATATCCAAAGATTGTACCTGGATGGATGATGCAGGGGTCGCACTCGTTGATGGCATTGCGACAGCAGGGCACAGCGTAGCCCACTGAAGTCCCCTGGAGTGGGCATTTACAGCGGATCACGTCATACTCACAGCAGCCTCTACACATAACGTTCCACTCAGGGCCCGGGCAGTGATTGTACAAATACCTGTAATCTAAGAGGATATGGCAGACTCAGCAATGAAGTAACAAGCAGGTAAAATTTGTATAGAATCTAACCATCATTTCATATGTGTACAAATACAGGGAAGAAGATGGATCAAACCTGGATAAAATATGTCAGATTTTTTGGCCTTATGGGAAAATGGGAGCAGACACGGGTTATGGTCAGCAGAAGCATGAGCAGCCGTGGAAGGATTCTGGTGAGTTCAGTGTTTATCCAAGCTGTTGCTCTTCACTGTGCTCTCTGGTTATTTCCACTGCCATATGGTTACACGCTCCTTTTTAGAAGAACGCAACTCTCAGTAGTTTACCTCCTCTGTGTGTTCTCATACTAGATTACATCACTCAACATGCCACAGTGGTAAAATCACTGTCAAGGAAAACAAAATCAACTCATTAATCAGAAAGCTCTTTACGAACCCAAGTGTAAACATTGACTTTCTTTTTTTCTGTAAAGTTTGTACCCAATAAATGCAAAGTCTAATTGGATAGGAAACCAGCGAATCGTGGAGGTTTAAGTCTGAATGGTTATGATTATGTAACATTGGATCTAAAAGGCTGAAACAGACAAGTGGAAATTCTCTTGTGACAGATATGGACAGAGAACTAACAGAAGCTGCACTTTAAACTTGGCACCATCTTGGTACAGCAGTTTGTATGTACCCTCCTTCCAGCCCTGCAAGCATAATAACATCTCCATCCTCAACACTAAAATGACAACATTTATTCAATCTCCCCTGGAAAGCAAAGCAAAACACTCTTCTGTACTGGTTTTATATGTAAAGCCATCGTTTTATGCCATGGGTATTAGTTCTTGCTGCAAGTTTTGTGAAACTGGGAATCTACACACACACAAATGCAACAAGAACAAGCCATTAATCTCTTTGCGGTTGTTTGCAGGCAGCGAGTTAAAGAGGAGAAGCGCAGATGTTTTGGAATGCTGTGATTCTTCCCTGTTGCCCTTGCACATTAATGATATCATAAATTGTTTCTCAGTCCAGCTACGATCTGGTCTTCTCCTCTGAAAATTCTCCTAGAAGACACAGTGCTGTATAACACACACACACACACACACTGACATCAATCAAATAGAACGTGGAGTGTGCAATGACGGTAGGTCAACTTCAATGCAGGTTTCTTAAGGACAGTTTGTGGTTCATAAAGCTGCTGTAATCATTTGGCTGTTGGTCATTTGTTGTTTTGATAACAGAAACTCAGCTGGATTTGTGTGTGAACTTTTTTCTGTGACAACACGGGGTCAGTCTGCACTATCTGTGCCTTGGTGTGTGATTTAATGTCACCCACATATACTATGCTTTACAATAGTCCCTTACCCAGTGCTCACAGAGCCACTACTAACACATTGTTACAGTTAATATTTAATTTACACCCTCTCAGCTTTGTTTTTCAATCAAAGCTGCATTGCCTCTGTCTGCTGCCCTGAGAGAAAAAAGGGAACCTCATAGTTTCGGGTTGAGATTGTTTTGTGGATTTGTTTTGACCATGTGTGAGAACCACAAAAATCTAAGGCATGAGCATGGCCTGCTTGTTTAGAGAGATGTCTGTTGAGACAAGATACAAGACAGCGCGAAAGAACGGGATTATGCACTGTACTAATAAGTATTATGGCAATAACAATTCATCCACAGCAAGTAAAAACAATGTCCTACTTTGTGCTCACTTATGTTTTTGTAAAATCAATTTAAAAGCCATATGAAAAAGTGTGGTCTGTTTTTATAAGAGAGCAGACCACTTATTTCACACTGGACTCCTGTAACATTGTCCGACAGTAAAAAAAAAGATGCAGCAGAACCAGATGTTTCTTCTTCTCTATGCCATGCATTCTTCTTTGTTGTCAAAACAACATTATGCAACCTGCCAACTGACATTGAAATTTGGATGTGTTGTGCTAATACTGACTAATGTAGAAGTGGGCTAGAGGTCTGCTAGGTTCACTTCTTTCTAACTATCCTTCACAAGTAGTTTTGAGCCCCAGGCAGCACTAACTCGTCAAGTAGCATCACTTTGGAAAAGGCAGTTTATCAGACTTTCTGTAGAACAACAAAAAGGTTTAATACAACCTTTATTCACATGTGCAGTAATATCTACCAGCCCCTGTAATAAGACAGAAAATGAATGTGAAAATCAGTAGAGTTCTCCTTAAATCCACCACCACCAACTCTCCCACACGCCAAAAAAAAAACAAAAAAACAAAAAAAAACAGAAGAAACTGCTAATTGATTCATTACAGCTGTCTGACTTTGTCTGTTTTCACTCACATACATTTAAATTAAGTTATTCAATACTCTTCATTAACCCTGCTACTACAGGAAGAAAACAGTGTTACATTAAACATGAAAGGGTCCGACCACTCTACGAGGTGGCCTGGTAATGTCATTACGTGGATCGCTGCTGTGCTGCGTGTGTCTCTTTCTTATTAAAACTGAGAAATAACATCCGGTATTTCTAACTGCCTTCAGTACGCTATAACAAGAAGGCACTGATCTAGCACAAGGGTTGAAAATGTGTCTTTGGTCTCACCTCAGACAGCCTGTGACATACACATGCCTTTATGATAGGATATGTTTCCAGATTTCCACAAGCTGTTTTCTCAGCGCTCCTTATTGAGGCAAACAAACAGCAGTGTTTTCAGTGTTTACAAACCGTGAACAGATTCAGTGCTGACCTCCAGCTCCCTTGATAAGACTGTTATGTTTCTCTCTGGAGTGTGACTCAGAGGTTTCTCCTCCAGTTCAGTGATTTAAATTGAAGATGATTTAACATGCATTCATAACATGCAACTAATAACCGAGCCCCGACGCTTTTAATTAATTCATTTCGGCGATTAGCTTTCGGCCTTGTAAAAACATGCAAGCGCAGGTACAGTGGAATCTTATTTGAATGTGCAAAATATTTGACAACATTATCATTATGCTGTGTTCCCCAGACCTGTAATTTAAATGAATACTGTGCTATGTGCCCCCCGGCTAATGTGTGAAGTGTTGACAACTGTCACAGAGGTACAGCACTATGAGATCATGCGATAAAATCTGCTCTTCTGCACTATTTCCACTTAACCAGTCTGATATTTGTGTTTTGGTATGTGTGATGTCTAGATATTTCTCCATTGCAACATATCTCATACACGGAGTGTGTGTGTGTGTGTGTGTGTGTGTGTGTGAGAGAGAGAGAGAGAGAGAGAGACAGAAAGAGACAGAGAGAGTAAGAGAAACGTCTGGTGCTGAGACTTAGAAACAAAATATAACAGCAGATTGCAAATGTTTTATTTTCCCTCAGTTTTGGAGTATGTAGATTTGTGTGTGTGTGTGTGTGTGTGTGTGTGGCTTGTGTTATGTAAGTGCTATCTGCCTTTTCCATTCCAGATGTTAACATTCATGTAAAGAAGCCATAGAAATGAAAACAGCAGTCATAACAGATACACCATCACCTGCCGGATGCCTACAGCATAGGTCTCTGTACAGTCAGAAGCTGTAAAGGGACATATTGTTATCCAGCAGGTCTCAGGCGCACACCTGGCATGTAACTCCAGAAACTGACATCATTATTACAGGGAACAGAGAAGTGGTCGCAGAAATTTCTCTGACCTTATTGCCCTGACGTCTGCAAAATCTATCAAATATAAAATTTCCACATCGCTGTTCAGTTTTGCATTATATAATGACAATATACTGCACAGCTCTCTCTCAACTGTTCCATAAGCACAGAAAAACAGGGACTGTTGATAAATGGATACGTTGTGTTTAAAATGTGCTGCAGCTGCTGAATTTGACCTTGCAGGTGACTCATGAGCCTGCATCAGCTGTAAAACTGTACCATCCCTTTCTGGAAGCAACTTCCTCTGAACTCAGCTTAAAATAAACCCTGTGGTCAGCATCTGTTTTTTCACAATTTTTTTATCAAGTTTAAACCCAGTTCTCATTTAAAACCAATAGCTGCCTGCACAGTCTCAGATGACCTATATAATTAAGCTCTATTGTGCATCTGGACACACTGCTACATGTGACATTTCAACAGTATTGTCTACTTAATGCTCACTTACTAGTCATTATCAGCTAGAATACTGTCTTGTCTTCCCCCTGTTTTCAGGCTACAGCTTTGTATCTTTGTATATACTGACATTTAACTCTCACCCTCAGCAAGAAACTGATTAGTTAAATTGTCCAAATAACTGTTGTTGCTAACCAAATACCAAGAAGTATATATTTTTCTCACTTACCCCTAGTGTCATCCGAAGCATTTCATTTTTATTTGACCATGCAGCTTTGCACAATCCTTTCCATAGTATCATTAGGTCATGGCTTGCTCCCTGCCATAATTGTGTGAGAACTCATGTCAGAAAAGATTCACTGTGAAGAAGATGACAAATTACAGAAGATCTAATACTGAATAAATAGTTTCCTCTTGACAAAAGAGGTGCTCATTTCACTCTAATCTATTATGGAATAATATGTTTTACAGCAGCTGTCGGTGCACACGTATGTGTGAGTGTTTAATTCCTTTTTGCCTACTGGCCGCAGCAGCTGTCTGGTGTTTCGAGGTTGGAGTGATTTAGCTGTCATGGAACAGGGAAATTCCCACAAGAGCTAAGTGAATGCAGGCCAGTACCAAGCGCTGATCCCAGTGGTCATCCTACAGATACTGTATGTTTTAAATAAACCTCCCTTCACTATACCCTATCACCCTATTTATCCACTTGGATAAAATATGCACATTAAAATGTAGGTCAAACAGGAATCTGAGATGGGCTCTTTTGTTTTAAGTATTTAGACCTCAAACTTCAAATGAACTCTGGAACCTGATAAGACATGCAGTTTTTTCCAAATGCTCAACCAGAAGCCATGTTTGTCATAGTCTAGCTATGTTCTGTGCCAAACGTTCACTTTCTAATATCACTTGAGCTATAGGCTTGGACTCTGTTTCCTACTGGTCACTACACAGAAGCAGTGCCAACTTCCCTGTGGACTTCTGTTAAACACACCATGAAGAGATGATGTGTCAGAAGAACAGGGCATCTTATTCAGGAGGGGAATCCTGAACAGGAAGCCTTACATAGATCAAAACGCTTCAGTGGGGACAGTAAAATACACACAAATGGACACACGCACTTACAAACATGACCAGACAATTCTGGGAATTCAATATTAGCATGTAAACATCTGCTCGGCTTTTAAAAAACAGTAAAGTATGTTAGGTTGCTCAATAGAAAACATTTATCAACAGCTGATTAAACATGATTACGAAACACGCCGTGCTGAGAGTGACTCAGCTGACAACAACATTAGCAGATAAATCTCCCAGAGGTAACTCTGGAGCTAAACACAGCTGTTGTGTGCCCAACCTTTTGCCACATTCACCATCATTACAAATTGAAGGTATTGTTTCACTCTGTGGTAACCATGCGAAGAGGAATCAAACAGGGGGCAGAGGTTTGGTCAGGAGTCTTGGAGACAATGTGGTATAAACATTACCACTGTCAGCGTGTTTGACTCAAACATGACTCACGTCTGCAGTTTAAGTGGTCACCCAGAGTAAACAGGCAGAGTCGATCCCGATCTCTAAGAGAACTCACCCACAACACTCTTGCACAAAAAGGGAATCAGCGCCAACATTCAACAACCCTATTAGGACTCAAACTGCCTCACTTTACCTCAAGGAATGTGTGGCAACATCCAGCTATTGCTGTTTTATTCAAGGGCAGAAAAAAATGATTAGTTTTACTTTACACAAAATACGAGAAATGAGTGTGAGGATCACACAGCCACTTTTTAATGGGACAGTAAACAAACCCACATAGAACAATCCCTCACTCTGTTTAAGGGTTGTAAAGACAAAGATTTCCCAAACTTGTCAGTGTTGTTTTTCTTTGCTGCCTCTGTTTTCTTACATCACTGACTCACTCAGCAGAGTGCTGTTGTGCTTTTAAAGGATATGAGAGAAGAGGGGGATGGAGAAAGTGCTGATGCTGGATTTCTTTGGAACAAAGAACATAGTGCCAAACACAGAGATAGGATGAGGAGGACAAAGGAGAGCAGTAAAGGTAAAGTCTTTGCCAGTCTCTTACCGTAGGGCCAGGCTGTCCCTTGTGGTAACGAGATGAAGATGAAGAGGGATGTGAAGAGTAGCCAGGCCTCCTTCCCAGAGATAAACATGCCGGTCTGGGGGATTGTGTGGATGCCCCCGTGGGTTTGCCCCAGTTGTAGTCCACGTCCCGCAGACAGCATGCTGCAGTCTGGAACTCTGTTTACTTTCTGAACTCAGCTGACATCACCTTCTCTCTGCCCTTCAGTCCTTCCCTCCCCCTTCCTCCATTTCTCCTTTTCTGTCTCTCTTTCTCTCTCACTTTCTTCCTCTCGCAGATTTTCTCTCTCTCTCTCTCTCTCACTTCTCTTTGGCTTCAGGTTACAGCCCATCCTCGCAAGGAGTTCCACTCGCAGTGGTCTCCCGAAAACTCCCCTTGCGCCGCACAGAGGACGACGTCACTGCTCATGAATGAGTGCAGGCTGAAGTGTTTTATGTTTAACTCATTAGTTAAGACACACACACAATTAGGGGGCAACACATAGCCACCAGTTTGTGTTCTACACTATAGGCCCGCCACACTTTCAGGGTCAATGAAGTGATGACAGAATTTAAATCTGCTTCACTACTTATGTGCTCATGTCAAAAACATTTAGAGATCAGAATGAATGTAAGTTAAGTTCACACCTAGTTAAGCTTGGAAACAGCAGCTATGTGGAGTCTCAGAAAAACAGCTACGGCCAGGATACTGTTAATTTTGGTCACCTGGGAGATGTACCTAATTAATATATGTATACATTATACATATCCCACTGTACACAAGCAAATAGTATCAATGTTACAGTCGAGTAGGTTAAGTTAAGTAAGAGAACTATGAGTTTCCTAAAACTCCTAATATGTAATAAATTTTATCCTGCTAATGTTGGAGAAATGCATTGCTCTGGGTGTTTTTGTTAACAATGGTTGGTATTTCGTATGATCTCCTGGGTGTGTTTTATTTCAGCTGGATGCAGCCCTGGAATTAATTCACTTGTTGTTCTTTGCCCACTGGGACTCCGAGCTGCATGCAAGAGCTAACAGGGAATACAGATCAAACAACTCAAAGAATGTGAATCAAATATCCCTGGTAGTTTCCTAAAACAGCAGGATTTACACCGTGGAGGGAGCACATGACCATTGCTTCACTCTGTGTTTGTGTTTGGGTGGGAAAAACAGACTGAAACCAAGAATGTTTATGAGGAAAAAAAGAGAAATGAAGTCAGCTGGATGCTGATAGGGTGAGCAGCAAAAAAAGAAAAATCAAGGAAGAGAGGGAGAAAAGGAAATATTGTCTGCCTTGCTGCGCCTTCTATGCACCTTTCACCACCTCGCTACTGTTTGTCCAGGTGCGTATGAGTTTATTATGTGAAACCAATGCTTTCGAGTTCTTGTGGACACTGGTTTAGCATTTTTAGAAAGTTGTTGTTGTGGTTCACACTGTGCCTGAAGAACATATACAACCACAACATTTCTAAAAAGTTAGGAAGTTGTGTAAAATCTATATAAACACAGATTGCAATGATTTTCAAAACTCATAAACCCATATTTTATGTACAACAGAACATAGAACACATATCAAATGTTTAAAGTGAGAAAATGTACTATTTTAAGAAAGTAAATAGGGTAATTCTGAAATGTATTCACACTGATTAACGCCGTTTCAAGCATACAACCTGCCCAGTGTGTGGTCTGCTGCTTGTTGTTGTTCATCTGTTGCTTGTTGTTCTCACCCCAACCGGTCAAGGTAGATGTCCGCCCACAGACAGCCTGGTTCTGCTGGAGGTTTCTTCCATTAAAGGGAGTTTTTCTCTTTCTACTGTCAGTGGTGGCTCTTGCTTGAACCACATTAAAGTAAAGATTACTAAAGCACCCTCTCAAGGGCATCTATAGATAGGATGCTAGAAATGCAGTGAACATATCTGAGCATATGCACACACATGTGTTGGTTGTTGGTTTTTCAATATTATTGATGTTTTCAATAAAGTCTTAAATCTTACAGTGTAAAGTGCCTTGAGATGAAGATTGTGATTTTATGCTATATAAATAAATTGAATTAAATTAAACATCAAGACAAGGCATTCACAGGGATATATTATAATATTAATATAATCTAGTACTACTTCCACACTGTACCTTTTGCAAACCGGCATTAAATCACCTTCAGTTTTTCTGGACATGCCCCAGAACTGGGTATGCATGGCGGTTCATCATAAAATTATAGAAATGTTTTCTCACGACCCGAAGATCATGCTCATCATGCGCTGCTTTATAGAAACGTCTTATTTGGCACCACAGCAACTGTGGTTGGTCAAAGAGAATGTGCCCACTGCCCACAGTGCACAGCAAAATCTCATTAAAAAATCTCAAGCACATGAAGGAAGTTGTGCAGCAGGGGCGAAACAAATTACCTAGGAGTCATTACACTTAATGACAGACAGGAATACATCCACTGTTGACTACACATTTGTTACAAATGGTTTTTCAGGGGCTATTTGTAAAAGTAAGTAAAGCCCGACAATATCTGATCAGTTCATTATTAATTGCTTTAACTTGTTTTGTTGTGGATGAGGTCCCCGGGTTTTCACAGGGTCAAACAAAATGAATGTGTCAGGTGTCAGGAATTATGTTGTTTAAATATGAACAAAACTAATCATAGCATCACATTCATCATATATCTATGGTTACACAGTGGACACAAAGTAAACAAAAACCTTTTTTTTCTAACACCTAATGGTTTGGCCTAATAGATGGAAACTGGGTCATTTGCCTCACAGGTAAGATAGATGCCTGTGGCAGGTTTTATGCACAGCCGGCGACAACTGTTGCCAGGAGTAAAGTGCCATGACGAGGTTTAGTAACTTAATAGTGCAGGACAGTGTCGAACTGGAAGCCAACCACACTCTCTTTTATGTGCTGCACTCTAAAGAGAATGCTCCACTCAAAAAACTGCTTGTTTTTATGAACTCTTTTAAGATTAACTTCTCCCTGCAGTCACTGTATTTATGATAACTGCCTGTCCCTAAAGAGAGGCAACGCCATGTCTGTCCCTTTGCCTCACCAGTTATTTTCCACATGTAGTTAAAGAGGAGGAGAAGAGAAAAGAGAAGTAAAATAGACATTTTGACAGTGACAAGTCGAGGGCAGATCTGTCTTAACATTATGAAAGAAGACTATAGTTCATATTCATGTCCTTTAGGTTATATGCCTGTACTCAGTTTACACATGAAGCTCATACTTGCTTATAATCATCACTTTGACAATTTACATATGCCTGTAGATATTTCATGCTATATTACGTGACACAGAGTGCCTCAAGACATACATTTCACATTATTCCAAATTCCTCAGTTATCTAATCCAAGGTTTCTAATGTAATTCTGGCTCACATGTACCCACTCTTGCTTTTAAGTCACGCTCCAAATTATCCTTGCCTGGCTTTGATTTACCTCGATTTAGAACTCAAGTCTAAAACATTTACAAGTAACTTAGTAAAGGCTCTAAATCGTCAAGCTATACAGTTATGGCTGTCCTGCGTGGAAATGACAAAAACTTGAATTTCACATCTTATTACACCCTGTTAATCCCATCTGCAGGAGCCTGTAACCGGAGGGAACCACATTAAAGTTAAGATTACTAAAGCACCCTCTCAAGGGCATCTATAGATAGGATGCTAGAATTGCAGTGAACATATCTGAGCATATGCACACACATGTGTGATCTGATGAGCACCACACCAATATGTCCGCCATGTAGCATCCAGTCTTCCATATATACCTCCAACAATATCCTGTACAATCGAGTACAATACAAGTCAGTTGGAATGTCATGTAGTCATAGTTTGATTTAAACCTTCAAAAAAACCTGCAAATGAGAACTTTGAAATGTGAACTTTTTCTCTAACTCAGAATATAGTTGATCCTTAGCAAAACATTTAACAGGAAACAACTTACAGTATTTTAATTGGAAACAACTTCATTCAAATTACAGCATATGCTAAATATCTGCAGGCCTCCAGTTTCCATTCAAATCCAAGAAGAGCCAAATGGACAGTCAGCCAGTATTTGTAACCTTTTAAATCCTTTGATTTTAATTATTTAATGAAGATTTAAAAGCCTGAACCCAAAGGACTTTGCTCATTATATTGATAATTAAAACAAATGCTCTCCCTTTTAATAAACTGGTGACTCATTATGCTTCAGCATTACTTTCAGTACTGTGAGTGGGATTTGTCTCAGAATAGTCTCACGCCATCATCCAAACAGCTGTCAGCTCATACATGTACATAAGAAAACCGTAGGCTCCAGTTAAGAGGTCTAAAACTTGGTGGTATGAAAATAACTGCGCAACTCTGAAAGTTAAATTGTTGAAAGGGAAAGAACTAACAGAGCTGGTCAAAGTTTCTCGAGTTATTGCCGACCAAGTTCCCCGCTTGGAAGCTTGGTCAGAACCCTGCTGCTAGTATAAAATGTCCCTCTCATAAGGAAAACCTCAGAAGAACATGGAAGGAGACAGAGAGGCAAGAAATGATATGCAGGCAAAATGGGATGACAGGGAGTCATGAGGGCTCTGACATGACATTGTGTCCCACAGATCTGCTTTTGTTTTTGTTTATTAGACAGTTGCATGTCTTCCCTTCATCCGTAATTACTATAAAATGACCTTTGTCATGTCATTGCGACTAAAGAATAGCCATGCGGGCAATGATCCGTTCCACACAGTGAATTTGTTTTGTTGCGCCATGGAAACTAGCTTTCTGTTTTGAACATCTTTTTTTATCCCCTTCCTGTCACAGTACTTTGCAGGGTAACAAGGCAGTTCCATTGTGGCGCAAATAATTTGGTCAGATAGATATAGACAAGATGGGACAAAGAAAAAAGTGAAAGAGAGTGAAGAGAGTCAAAAGTTAGGCTGAGTGAGGTCGGTGTGACAAACCAAAATTGGAACCACTGAACTACTTCAAGGTGGAAAACTGCCACCCAAAGCCCATTAACAGAATCCAACCATTATACAGCACATCACCTCCATGATCCAATTCTCCTCTCCAACTTTGCTGTTTTGAGAGCAATTCCTGTTCTCTGATCTCTGTGTTTTGTTACTCGTTTCTAAGGTTATAGCGTTCGAGGAGTCTCCAGACAGGAGCCGGTGATCTCAATGTGTTCTCAGTGACATAAGTGGCATTTTGTGTGTGGAACACTTGACAGGAGGAATTCGCAGTTTTATAGAACAGAGCCCTGTAATGAGACTCTGTGAAAAACAAACAAGAGAGAGAGATCATGCTCATTGTACTGAATGTCAGAATGTAGGGTGTGGATGCTCCACCCTCGTGATACTTCATCTGTTGTGCGTATTTATAGTGATATTAATTTTGGATTTAGTTTTATGGGTGTGTTTGTTGCTCCGCAGCCATCATAATAACACTGGGTGTAGGGTGATATCCTTTTCTATCATGCCAAAATATCGTACCTGACCTTGCAGAATGCCTCAGCGGAATTGAACAGGGCACAGGAAAAAAATACGTCAATACTGAGAGTGGCTTTAAAATCTCAAATGATCTCAGCATGAGTCGTTAGAACTCAAACAAACTCTGTGGTTTTGAGAAAGTCATGTTACTATTTGATTTTACAATGTGCAGCTCAGTGTGCTGTCCAAGGGATCATACTCAGAATAGCACATTATTTCACAAGGAATCCAAAGATGATGACCTAGATCTTAAAGTCATATAAGTAACATACCAAAATGAAAATTTTAGACACATTAAACTTCAAACTGTCAAACAGGCACAGGACAGCCTGCAGGGGAAAAAAAGATTAACTGGCAGCGTGATAGTCAAAAAATGCACTATACACCAAAAAGAGCATAGAAGTCAGAACTGATTTCAGGCTACACCAGGACAATCTGCAAATTCACATTACATAGCACCTCACAGAGACAACCAACACCACTGAACTGGTGGAGAGGCCACAGCAGCAGCTCTACTTTCTAAGGACATGAAAGAAAACCAACCTGTCTAAGCAGCTGCTTGTGTCTCTCTACCACTGCTCCATAGAAACCATGTTGCATCACAGTGTGGTACGCTAACTGTTGAGCAGCTGACAGGACAGCTCTCCAGAGAGTCATAAACTTTACCCACGGCATAATCAGTCACCTCCCTGCCCTTCTTCAGATCATGCTGCCTCCACACAGTCAGCAGCATTTTGAAAGACACAACCCACCCTGACCTGCATCTCTTCACCCTGACCTTGCCTTCTGGAAGACCTGATTTAAAAACCTGCACTTCATAACGAAAACACAGCTTATACTCCAGAGCCATATAACTGCAAAACAGTGCTCCAATCATCCTGAGAGCCCCATCCCTCACAAACCCAAATCTCTTCCATGACCCTTCCGACATTCACTGACAAATTGCTGACTATGTGCAGTAACTGTGGCCAAAATAACTCTCTGCATAATGTTTACATGTTTACACTGTTTTATTATATGACCCAATGTGCAATAATTACTTTACTAAGTCATGCACATTCCTCCAACCTGTTTTTAAACAACCACACAATGACTGTTGAACAATGCACGTATACAGATGATACTGAATAATAATAATAATTAATATAATTATTATTATTCCTAGTTTTCTGACAGTGTAAACACTGCAAATGTGTAAGCTGTGTAAAAGTAGAATTCATGGCAGAATGGTTTCACAGGATTCCAAGTTTAACTAATAAAACAGTTGGTGAATAGTTTAAAAAAGTATAAAAATCTGACCACAGAGAACAGAAACAGCAGCCGTCTTAAAACAGCCCAAATACTGTGAGCTTTAGACCCAAGTTCTTCAAAACAAAGTCAATGAGTGCACAGCAGCCTCTTGTGGCAAAGCATGGAAGTACAAACAGGGCAATGCACGCAGGGTTGCACAGTGTTTTCACGGCGGTGTCTGTAAAAAGGAGGTTTAAGGGATATCACAATCTTTTGGATGAATTAGAAGAATGTGCCTGTGTACAAGTTTGGTATGTGCACTGTAAAAAAAAAACAAAGAAACAAACATAAGTGTGAAGATTTAAGAATGAAAGCATTTTACACAGCAAATTGTTTCATTTGTGTTAGTGAATTACAGCTAACAACTATAAGATATGTCATTTTCAACAGCACCATAATTAGATATAACATTCAGGAATTATCTACATAAAAGAATTAGAAAAACCATATGTGTGTGTGTGAGAAAGAGACCGACAGGCAAAGAGTAAAAGGGAACAATCAAGAAAGAAATGTGAGAAAATTAAGCTAAACAAGGACCGAGAGTGTCAAAGCTCTTTTAAATTGTTAAAGATTTCTGAAAAATTTAAGCACTCTCCCACTATCAAAATTATTGGCCCGGGACGTGTAATTTTCGCTGGCATTTCACTACTCCAAGATAAAGTTAATTTCAAGAACCCTTTGATCTTCACAGAATCGTGGCTCTCCTTCCAAACTTTTCAGAGTAAAAGCCATCATGCTGAAAGCCTAAATTAGTAGAATGTTAAAGAGAGGATCACTTATCTAGGATCAATCCTCAAGTAGCATAACCATAAAATAAATAAAAAAATTGGATCTAGGATCAAAATATGTTATTCCAAGATGACTTAAAACATTTGCCAGAAATAGCACCAAGATCTCAAGTAACTGATAAATCCTCCTGATAGCTGAGGATGTGTTTCTGTCTCTAATACTTTTTCCCTTACAGAACTGTTACATCATGCATTGCTCATACTGGCGTCTAACCACCTACAACACAGGAAGCTGAAGATAGAACACAGAATGTGCTGTGGCATCGACTGTGTGTGATTGTGGAGACATTTGCCTTCAGATGTAGGTGTAAATGTATATCATCACCGTAACATCAACGAGTCCAGTATGTCTGGGAGACTGTGAAAAAGAACCTCAGCTGCCTTAAACTTAGAAACTGAAGCAAAAACTTGGATGTGAAATTACCGGAGGAATATTCAAAGAAATGATTAGTAAACAATACTTTTTTTAAAATGGACATTTAAACAGAAGCTGTTGCATAATTCACAAGTAAGCGCAGATTGGCAAAAACGTCCAGTGGAACAATATGTCAAGGCTGGACATCAATAGCCAAGCTGTGAAATACTGTTAATCAGAAAGCAAGGGAACAAGAATAAAAACAGTATGTGTCCTTACATTGCATCACTGAGTTTTGGTGGAAACTTGTTCAAGAACTTGTTCAAAAACATATGTTTAAAGTCAGTAGGAGTGTGTATTGGAAGAAACATGCTGTTGTTTGTGCTCTGTTGTTAGACCTGCCTCCCTCTAGAGGGAGTCAGCACCTACAAACCCATGAAAAGCCTTGAGACATGAGATGAATTTTGAAGCCTTTGAAGACTTAGAAACAGGCCTGATGTGGATGAGATTAGATCTTTTCTTCAGGAGCTAAATCCCAAAAACCTATAGAAAAGAAAAGAAAAACTGTGCTGCAGCACATCACTCTCTAGGATTTCACATGAAGTGTATGCTGTCATTCCTACTTCCATCTGTTAGAGAACATATTGATTTGCAATTGCAAGCAGTAAAGTGGAATCAAGATGTCCACAGCGAAAATTTCACTGAGAGAGGAATGTAAGTAGTGGGTACTGAAGTGGAACAGAGCACCATAACTAATCACTCTGATTCCATTTTATTATTTATATTCCCATGGCTGGGTGAGGGCTGGCTGTTTGATCAATTCTCCACTCCTTTCTTTTATCAGCAATGAGCCACTGCCACTACCCACTACCTTAAATTATTCAATTAGGCCTGCTTTGTTGCTAATAGCGGTGATCATTCTTGCTTAAACGACATAATGTATGCGCTGACAGCCAACAGTGATACAAACCTGTCCCAAGGGACACAAATCTATCAGCGGTGAGCGACACATTAGATCAGAGATTCCAGGCACCAGTGAAGCGCAGACAAGTAAAAAAACATCAAGGCCTAAGGAAAAGGCTCACTCCAAAAGGCCACAATCGTACGTTACGAGGCTATCCCTCTATAGTAAACCTCAGCTGAAATAAATCCAGTAACAAATGGTCAGAGTGTTGGACCTCCTCTCCTCCTCTCTTTATATGACAAAATCTTCTATGTTAACCTAGTTGTACTGATTTTAGGCACAGGGAGACAATCATCCATCCATTATCCTACGCGTTTGTCCTCTAAAGGGTCACAGGACTGTTGGAGCCTAACACTCCTACCACTCCGTGGTACACCCTGGACAGGTCACCAGTCTATCACAGGGCAGAAAGACAATCAAGATGTTGTTTTTTTTATACATAACAGTTCACAGAAATGAACAAAGATTAAAAGGCAAGAGTTAAAGGATTAGTCCAGATTTAGACACGCTGTGCCACAAAACACGAAAGCTTTTGCAAAACAAGACAATTCTTTGATTCAAGTCTAACTATTTATTAAAAAACATTGAGCTAACTCTGTCTACATTGCATTGCATTTGGAGTGAGAGACTGAGAAAGCTGAGTTATCTATTCTTCTGTAGCCTCTTTTCCACATGGCTCATTTGTTTACCCTTCCCCCACCAGGGTCCCGTCTACACCGGCAACCTCGTGGGTAGTAAAAGGTCAGGATGCCAGAGGGGTCATTCTTGTGTCCAGGAATCTGGCCTTTTCCTTCCCTTATTCCTTCAACACCATCATTACTGCTGCTGATAAGCTATTACAAGGCACTGAAGTAGAGAGGTAGAAATCTTAGGGTGCAATTAACAGAGACATTTTCAGATGCTGTCAGGTATTTAACGTAACATTTATGGTAAAGTGTCAGAGTAATCAACTGTTTTACTTATAACCAACGTATTATATATAGATAATACTGTACTGATTATAAGATATCTCAGTATCAATGGATGTGTGAAAGCTGGCTGAGCTGTCAAACTGTGAGCTGCTTTGTGCTGCCATATTGCATTTATTTTTTCAAACGTCCAGCATATAGATCTATGCAGCATTTAAGGCTCCCAAGTGCTAGAACTAAAAAAAAAAGGAAAAAGCTACAGCTTCTTGTCAACTAGCATGTGGTTACAGTATGCTCCATATGGCAAATAAATGGTAATATGACTCAACACAAGGGCTGTTATTCTTACATTACCTTTATAGAGCAAAATGTCCCCAAGTCAATTTACTCTTGTAGTTAATGATGTTGAAGAAAAAAAAATCTCAAAGTTAGCAGTTAATACTATAATGATTTTTGGGTTTATTTTGAAAATGAATGAACAAACAGCTTGAATGCGTTATCTGGAGTTTTTTAACAAGTAAAGCATGTTGATATGTACATCTTTCACACAGCTCTACTCCCTGTGTAAGATAGGACCATGTGCCGAAAAGTGTTTTTCATTAGTGGTTGCTTAAACTGGTTTGAAATGTGGAGCAGGCAGGGAGGAGTTGAGAAAGAAGATCCGTGTAAACCGCAGCACTCCTCCCTCGCACATACAGAAGATTCATTCCCATGTGATGCAACGAGAGCAAGCACTTCACAGGGTTTGCCCATTAAACATGAAGCTGCGAAATGTTTCGATGAAATGTTAGGAAGACATTCAACCCCCCTCTCTAATCTTAACTGACCGTGTGACCTCTACAAAAGCTGAGTCGGAACCATATCACATGGTGCATTTCATTTATTAAAAAAAAAATACAACAAGGTTTTGAATGTCATGACTTTCCTAATAATGATCAGATGTTCTTAAGCTCTCCCTTTAGCCAATTTAAATGTGAGCTTTTAAAAAGCACTGAGCACACTTGAGTCAATAAGCCAGTTAGCAGTAGTGAAAGTAAAAAGAATTCAATTCTTGACTTATTTAATAGGGGATTTGGTGTGGCAGGTCAGGGGTGTAATCCAAGAGATTGGACACTGATTCTTTAATCAAGTGGCTCGACAGTACATCTTCTTCCTCCCGTCCCGATTTTGCTCTTGTGAAAACGTTTTGCTTGTGTAGCACTGAATTTCAATGGCTCACTCTGCTTGTTCAGAGCCCCCTCTTTAACTGTTGCTGCATGGAAATCAGATGGAGATGAAGCATACAGTACGGGAATAAACCAATCTTCCTGCTTTTTCTCCATGGCAAAGAGAGGAGTGCAGCACATATATAATAACCCAATTATTAGTGAATAGCAATCAACCAGTCACTGCTAAGTCCTTGAGACTGCGTATCAGCAAACTGGCAAAGGCAGGCTTCTGGAACTGCAGTGGATGGTGGAAAAAAAGGCAGACATATGGTGGCTGTGTGCCATGCTTAGGTCCCAGTGGTGCAGCAGATCTCTCGTTGGAGCAAAGGCTTCAGTTTAATTCTGCATAGGCTGCTTGTTTCTTCTCGCTGCCACTGAGACCCTGTTCTCTATCTACATAAAGCCAGGGGGGGAGACTGCTGTGGTTTTTGGAAATAGTATCATGCAAGGAAACACAGAAATGTGTAACCTCTCACATTCAACACCAACAACATTAGCCGGCTACGGAGAAGCCTGACTAAAAAGTCAATTTTGTGCAATTCGTAGACTATTGTAAAAAAAACTGTGCTGAGAAATTGCTGACAAGATTGTGCCTCTGTCACCAATAATTAAAAGAAATGTCTTATAGTATCTGTCTCTGAAGTACTTATTGTAATTGCACATAATCAGCTAGTCAAATTCTAGTATTATGTGTAGAGCGAAGCACTTGCTGGGTTTCTTGAGCAGATGGCAACATCCCAGTTCCCGGATTCAAGGCCAGTATGCAGTGTCCATACATTCTCAGTGGTAGAACACTAAATCAAACCACCATACCTTCTTCCTAATATGTACCCCACTAACATGCAGCACGAGCACACGGGTGTCCCAAGAAGAAGAACCTGAAGAAGGTATTTACATCATATATACAGTGTAAGTCAGAAGATGAATCCATCCCAATGGATCTCCCCCGCCCAGTCCCTGAATCCCTGAGCATGAGTAATTGTCAGGCCCTGTGAAATAATCATAGCTTTCAACACTAATGGAAGCCCTGCACATTCATTATTCAGTCCAGGAAACAGAGTGTTGCAAAGTGTCAAGGGACCTATGAGTTATTGCTCACTGTGAACTAAGCTTAGGCTAGGAGGGAAGTGGCAGAACCCCAGTGGACTTTCTCCTTCTCTGTCTTCATCCCTTTATGTTTCTTTTGCCTCCCTTTGTCCGTTTGCACAGGCAGACGGGCACCACACAGAGAACCCGAGATTGCATCACAGCTGCGGTGTGGTCAGACGGCCGGTGATGGGTGTACTGTGTCGCTGCAGACAGAATGACAGACGGTCTGGGTGCTCTTATGTCACTGCAGCGTTTGACCACAGACAGCCATGACTGCTTCCCCGGTGTTACGGCTCTCCTGGGACTGCTGTGCGATTTATTGGGAAAGTAAAGGGAGGAATTCAGCGAGAGTAGGGGGGCTCAGAGGTTGACTGACCTGCAGATAACACATGGCAAGAAACAGATAGGTTTGATATGTGAACATGCCCGCACTTGTGCTCAGGGAAAGCGACACCAAAAGCTATGCTGCTGCAAACTGATCCAGTCAATACAGTTATTCCACACTCCTAAAAGGCAACACACATCAGACAGAATTCCAGCAATGCACTTAAGCCTTCTTCATTTCTCATGTCTAGACCTTGGAAGTTCTAAGTCTCGCTGTTACTCGGCTTTAAAGTGAAAATGAAGGGAAACAGCCAGACAAGAGAGAAGAAAGGTTTTAACTACACAACTACAAGCAGAAAGATAACATGCCGTAATGATATAAAGAAAATGTTCATCGGAAAATAAAAGACTTTAATGCATCCTTTCTATATCCTTCTATACTTGAATGTATTTAGCATGCTGGTACAGCACCGTTAACTATTTGCATTTCTGGGACACAGACACAGTGTGCAATTTGCAAGGGCTAATTTGTTTTAAACAGCTCTTAACAGCAGATGGAAAAACCCACCTCCACAAGGACTCACTCTTTTATCAGCCATGTTAGGAAAACATGCTCAGCCATGCACCGCTACACAAACCATTTCTTGAGATTCTAGGACTACCGCACAACCCAGGGATTTTTCGTTCCCCTAGCACTGCCACTGCTGTCAATCTGCATTGCAGAATCAAACACAGCCTGGGAATTGAACAAATTATTCTGCTGATGGCAAAAAAACAATTGTCCAACTTGGCAATATAACCATATCAGAATGATTTAATCTGCCTGTCAATGAGAAGTTGTCTCCTGTCTATTACTGCATGTTATTAGGTATTAAACTATAAACTAATCTCTCCAATCTGTAAAATTATATGAATATTAGCATGGACATAACAATCATTTTAAGCACATGTAACTGAACCTGAACTTTACCTGAGTTAATTGGGCATAATTGGACATTCTAGTCTGTGGCAATGCAGAATGCTGACATGTTGCTGCAAAAATGACCCAGATAATTTAATTAGGAAACTAAAGTTCACGATACAGAGTAAGAAAACATGAGTTGAATGGTAAAGAGTCTGAGGGGATGCTAATGAGGAATAATTTAAGAAGGGATGTGTATATAAAGGAGACCGTTAGCATGCGTGTTACATTTGGTTTAACAAAAGCCTTGGATGTGGATGAAATAAGTAGAAGTTGACTCCGCTGTGCCCCAGGTGTTTGGGTGGAAAATGATCAAATACTTAGCAGCAGACATTAGAATAACTGTGTTCTTTATGAATAAAAAACAGGGGCGTTAACTATTTAACACTAAAACAAGGCATCTGCATGAAGTATTTAATGACTGAATAAAAATGTCCATTTGAATTTGTCTAAAATAATATAATGATATATAATAAATAAAAACAATGACAACTACTCAGAATACTTAACATTTCACATATAATGTATTACTGGACATGAATTATATACAAGACATGTGCACAAAAAGATCTTAAATCCATTCTGTAGCTGCACATATCCCCAATTCATGATCTCCTTCTTGATTCGGGAGCTTTTTGCCTTCAATTTGTGTTTTTAACAGAAAGATACGGTATGATGAACTGAATAGATGTCAGATGACTGAGTTGACCAGTCAGGAACATTCCTTTGTATCTGGGTATAAATGGCTGCCTTGTTCTAAAATTGGAAGTGTAAAAAGGTTAATGTCTAATTTGGATGTGAACACTCCCAAACTGCTTCACAGCTGAAAGTCAGCACTTTCATTTCAAATCCTGTGAGCCGGAGTACAGCGCCAAAACAATTAACAAATGTACTGATGCTCACTATGTGCTGATACAATATTCATTTAATCCATAATGATCTCATAGTGGCCATAAATTAGAAATAAACTTTGTATAAAAACAACAAAGATCACACCCCAGTCTAACCCTGCCTGCATTTGCCTCATTGCCTCGGGTATTGCTTTTGGTACACAGCCACAAAACTGAATTTCTTTAAAACTGCAGCAGTATTTTTGCCCTACGTGTCAATTATAAGACTGGATGCGTTTGCCAGCAATAGTGCTCTTAAAATTTACACTCACACACAAAACGCAGCGCGGTGCACTTGCTCCGCTCCTCTCTGAACCCTCCTTCCCACGATCCGCCCACCATCTCGGGACTGGAGTCACGTGTCTCAACGCCTAGTGTCTCTCTGCCAGCCGACACCACCACAAATCAAAGTCACCCAGCGAACGGAGGAGAGAGAAGGGAGGATGATAAGCGGAGAGGTGTACGCGGACATAAAGCCCTTACGGCGCCAGTGGGCTACAATGGAGAACATTCAATAGAGGACCACTACTGTGATGATCCGAAATGCTCTGTCTGTTTCCCGCAGAGGGTGGGCATGACAAGGCATCCGGACAGGACGGGAGATGAGATTCACACTGTTTCGGAGGCACTCTCCCTCCTGTGATCTCAAACGGTGCGCCTGTAAATGCGTGGGACTTGGGGAGTGTACGGGACATAGGAGCGCCAAAACGGTCACTGCAGCTCAAGTGAAGTAAATAGATTCATTCTCTGTCTTTAAAATTGCTGGAGCACTGTGCGTCTCTAAAGGGAAGCGTGGTCTTCACCATGAGGGCTGTTACAGCAAACTTGTTCGCTCTGGTCTTCCTTTGCGCCTTCGCGAGTGTTTTCTACATGTGGAGCGCACTGGAACACCGCCTGGAGAGGCATAAACGGAGGTTCCCAGTACCGGGCGGAGGGTCCTTTCACCAAGGTCTCCCAGTGGACCTCTCCGCCAAAACTTTCCGGGCATTGCTTGCTGTCCCAGCGGCACAAAGACCGCACTTAGGGAGCAAACTGGAGGCTCTCAATCTCTCCGACCAAACTGTCTCTGTAGGAAGTCTAGATTACCATGTGAATGGGGATAACAAGAGGTCAACGCGGCGGGAGGGCCCGGTCAAGTTAGGCTCCCCGGTGGAGGATGGGATATTTTGGAGTGAATGGCTAGAAGACCTCTTCCCTGTGGGCTTTACGGAGGAATATGCTCGGGCTTGGCGAGAGAGAGCCAGGACATATCGGATAGTGAAGCTGGAGCCTGGATGCGGCAGGATATCCAATCAGCTCGCCACTTTTGCTGATGGAACCAAAGCGTGTGTGCGTTACGGAATAAACGCGGATCAGGTACAAGGAGAAACTTTAACTTATTACCTTGCCAGTTTACTAGGCATCGCAAACCTGCCACCTCTAATATTATCCCAGGTAAACAGTGACAGTGAACAATGGGCGGCTGTGCGCACAAGAATAGGTGGTTTACAGTGGAGTGACCGAGCCGTGGTTTCTCTCACTGAGTGGGTCTCCAATCTAACCGGGGTGATCACACCTGCGCCGCTCAGACAGGAGAGCAGCGGGCTGCATCCTGTCCTTGAGGACCTCTGGAACAAGACAACAGCGGAGCTGCTGGAGTTAATGCAGTGGACCGACCTGATCATATTTGACTACCTGACCGCAAACTTCGATAGACTCGTCAGCAATCTGTTCAGCCTACAGTGGGACTCGCGCGTAATGGAGAGGGACACCAACAACCTCCTCAAAACACCTCATGGTGACCTTGTATTCATTGACAACGAGGCCGGACTCGTGCACGGGTTTCGGGTCTTAAACATGTGGGAGAAATATCACAACACAGTGCTAAGCTCCGTGTGTGTGTTCAGAAAAAGGACCACGCAGCGTGTGGCGGAGCTGCACAGGCGCAGAGACTCCAGGAAAAGGTTGCTGGAGCTCTACAGAGACAGCGAGCCTTTGTCTCTGGAATTAGGATTTCTCTCAGACGAGCACGCCGGTGTTCTCCAGGACAGAATAGACAGATTATACAAACACATTTTGCGTTGCAAAAGCAAATATAGCCAGCTGTGAACGTTCAGCTTGCACAGGTGATGGATTTGTTGTCTGCACAGTATAATGAGCTCTGCAAACGCGATTGACACACCTGTGCTAAACTGATGCGCATTACACAAAACTGTCTTGAATATCCAGCTGAACTACCTCTTGTGAATAGATTGTGTTGCCTACTTTATAAATAAGTAAATTTGACACATGTTTATAAGCTCTTTGAGATTTTCACTATCCCTCACTCCACTGATGCTTACCTGAATAGGAATCACTGTAAAGAGTAGGCTATATTTGTGATTAGGGTATAACGCAGCCCTTCATATGTGTGTCTGGATTCCTGCCTTGTGTTCAGTAATCCTGATGATAAACTCCAAAGCCTTAACATAAGTTGACTCTTGAATACTATATTCGGTTGACATCTCGCTCGCTTTTTTTATAGAACATTTTTTTGCACAGTGAGTTGTCATTGTAGCACCTGCGGTCTTGTAATTGTGTTTGGATTGCATATTCGGCCTTAAAGTCACAGGTGTATCATATCCATTGTATATGTTGTAAGTAAGTTAGCAAATGCTTCACTAATTTAATGTGCATTGTAACATTCCAAAACCTCGTCCTTTTTGATAAATACACTGAAATTGAATTGAACTGTTGTCAGACTGTATGTTTTGTATGACGTTTGCAATTAACTGCCTTATTAGAGTGGATCAAATATTTACCTACACTCGTGTTTTTTATAGGTCCCTCTACTTGCTTGTTATAGCGCTCTCATTGTGGTGTAGAAATAACTTGTACTGGCACACTGTTTCCCAGGAGTCATTCTGTCAGCCACAGGCACGCAATAACAGGAATCTCTAATCCTCTTTATAAAATCAGCCAGAATGATGAACTGAATTAGACAACTGACATCATTTGACATCCTTTAATAAGGGTTTTACTGTTCCCTAACTATGTCAAAACTTCCTCATTTTCAGAACCAGAGGACAGATGCAGAATATTTGCCATGCAAGTAATATAAACGGTCAATCTTCGGCTGAGGCCAGATGGCTTATTGGTTCAATCTGTTCGGCAGAAAAGTAAGAAAATTCCCTTAGTGGGTGCATGTGCTGCTGAGAGACCAAGCCCACAATTAATGAGAGCTTTGGTCTCAGAGGAGAGCCTTGTTTACAGTTTTTCAGAGGTTGAATTTTTAACAGTGAAAGGTATTCAAGAGAAAAATTACCGGTACATTGCCTGAAGGTCACTTTTATTATTTTGCCTTTTACTTTATGCTTTCACTTAACACCACTACATCAGTCTTTAATGTGAGCCCTTTGGGAGTACCGTTTCCGTATTAGTTCTGCCATAGGCCCAGCTCCGTGTCTGATTTCTGGTTCTAGACTCGCAAGCACATCAGAGGGAGAGTAAATGACCAAACTTTTGAAATCTTAATTCCTTCCAGCCTCTCGCTATCCTGCGCCTCATCTGGTTTCTTTTACAACTTTTTCATATATAGCCAGCTCCGGCGTACACCGCTACTGTATGCACAGCTCCACAGAGTGGGATCAGAGGCTGAGTGCATCTTTTTCAAGTAGCAGTTTGATTTGTACTCGCCGTTCATTTCATGGCTTACAGCACGTGTGTCAGTAATTTGTGCTTCTCCTTGCTAGGTCACTGCATAGCAGCAGCAGAAGTCTAAGCAGGTGTTACTGGAGGCTCTTCCACACTGCCTGCGTGGTGCAGCTCTAATAAGGACTTGGGGATCAATATGTGCACTGACTGTTGTATAGGGGAAAGCAGGTCATGTTAATATGCTGTTTGCTGGGTGTGGGTGTAGCATTAGTATGTGAGAATGTGTGTTACTATGGGGTTGCAAAGACTGCACTTGCAGCTGGGCATGGTGCTCTGAGGATATCTGTTAATGCCGAACAGTGCAAAGAGATTTACGACAGGCTGCAGACACCAGGGATTAAACACAATGCTAAACTGTGGTCTGCATGTCTAAACCAGACTCACAACCCTTCCTCCTGCCATGCACACTTTCCCTCCCCCTGTGTTTCACCCACGTCTCACAGTTCTGCCATGCATCTGTCTTCCCTGTTAACATCACTGTCAGCCTTATTTGTTAGCTAAATGGAAAATGAAAGTTTCATTTTCCTAATTTGTTTTTTTGTGGATTCCTTTTGCAAAAGAAAGCAATATTTTAACAAGGGTCCAAGGCAGCTGTAATCACACTAATGGTGAATATCAAAGAGGTTGTTTAATCACCCTTTTAACTGTTCACATATGTTCCTCCCTCACTCTTCTCGCCTGGCTTGTTTCAGATCACCACACAAACTCCTCTAAGTCCCCCCCGTTTTTTTCACCTAGAAGCAACAAAATCTTCATGCACACAATTCTGTGACATGGCCTGCTAAGTGTGACGCCTGTGGCACCAGGTTAGTTATTCAAGATTCAAAAAAGTTACGCCCTTACATACATGCTAGTGTACTGTGGTTCGTCCCAGATGTAATTGTTTTCTAAGTGAGTAAGCTGAATCATACGATCAAAGTCATACAGCCAGGGGCTCACAGCAGGCCCAAACACAGACCCCAGGTATTCAAGCGGATCTTCTTCTTCTTTGTGCACATTACAAACATTCCAGTGGAGCTGAGGGAGGATCATCTCCATGGACACAAACGCACACAGACACTTCTCAGGCAGGCAAGTATAAGGAGTTCCAGCTGTGTACACAATTCACTGTCTAAGTTGGATTACATCCTATTTCATGATTTTTAACAAATAAAATAGAATCAGGATTATAAGTAGGTTATATTAAAAGAGAGTTATTAATACTAAACATTTAAAGGAAAAGTGCATTTATGGATGACTCTCATGTTTTCCAGGCTAATACAAGGCCAAGACAATAGTTGGGTAGTTAACTGATACTGACAAAAAGTAACAAAGTAAAAATCCACCCAGCAGCAGCCTTTAAAGCTAATTAATTAAGAACATATTACTTGTTTGCTTAAGCAACATAAATGGGTAAATGTGAAAATGACATAAAATGACACTGGTTTAAAAGCTAATAAGCGGGTGCAAAGCTGGATATAAGAAGTATGTAAAAAGACAAAATAACTGCTTACTTACAGCAGAGCAGTTTGCATGATTTAAAGGAGAAACCACTGAGTGCTTTGGATAAAAAAGTACAATTGTGTGTGACTAAGGTGCCTTAGACTGCCCCTTTCCCAGTGGACCAGCCATGTGTCAGGGGACGGACATAACTGGCATTCTTTCATGGCTACACAGTGCAGAGAACTTCCTGTGCAAACCTGAGTGATTTCATTATGAAACATGGCACATATGAGGGAGAGAGTCACTTAGTCACAGCTGAGTGGCTATGGGCCTTGAAGAGTAAACTGGGGGGGCAGGCAACAACTGTAGGTGCTCTGGCATTGATAAAGGCTGCACATCTTTTGCCTGGAGAGCTGGCACAAAGCCTGGCTTTGTCCAGACTAGGGTTGTAAGCATAAGGTCAGTCTTTCTCAAGACAAAGTAGAAGGTAATGAGTAACAGAGGCAGGGGGCTTCACATACCACAGCTAATAAGAGGAGAAACCTCTGTTGTGTAGTGACCTTTGATGTTTTCATCTCAACATGTGTATGTCCAAATTAATCTAAAGATGGACTCTTTCGTTGTCTTTACCAATTATGCAGATGTTAAAATTGCCGGGTTTAGTTTCACCAAAGTTTTGTATTTGCAGGATGAAGTCATATTTAATCACAAGTTGTAGGTTTAACGATTAAGCACCTGGACACAACACAAGGGAAAACCCAGCTTTGGTAATTGCTGCCATATGGATTTATAGCTGTGATGTAGAGTCAATAAAAAAACATTAACAGTGACAGAAAAAAGTTAAAAGGAGAAGTTGAAGCAACGGGTCATTTATGAGTAAAATAATAGATGGCAAGTTAATTTTTTCATTGAACATGAGATATCTCTAAATTCTGGTGACAATTGTCTTCAGGCAATAATTTGCATCTTGGAGCGACAAATAGTTTTTTAAGGGCTCTCTCACAGTAAATCATACATAGTACAACAGACTAATGCATCTGTCCAGCTGTCCACTCTCTAGGGGCTGCCATGCTTGCAGATTAGAAGAGGATTACATCCTACTTGTCTATTTCCCTCACAAAAATCTTGCTTTCATTCCACAAGGTTTTCTCTACGACAACTACCAGTGAGTCAGACCTTTGATTTTTTGCCAACAGAAATGCTTTCTATTGGATTACACATACACATGGCATTAGTGATTAGTGTTTTTTTTATGTAATTTTATATGACTTCATATCATCATTAAATTTCGAGCAATATTATAGAAGTCATTACGTGTACAAACAGACACTCAGATCTACATATAATCCATGAAACAGTTTTTGAAAACAACTGTTTAACCTCAATTTAGATTCCCTCTATTTTCTCTTAATGCGATTTGCTTCATGCCAGTCATAGCATACATAAAAATAAATCCTGATTAATTTCTCCACTTAATTCCATCCCATTTGTTATGCTTCATCCCTCAAGCTCTGTCTCCATGATGTCAGACCACAGCCTACAGAAAGCCATGAGCTTGTAACATTTACATTTTACTGTATTTCGGAGAGTATAAAGAGTATAGGTCTACTGCCATATTTCAGAATGTAAACAACATTTTTTAAAAAGCCCATATATTGTCTATGTTATGCATAAATTCAGGTTCCTTTCATATTTATTTATTTCATATTTATTTATGTATTTATTCTGGGGCAGAATTCCAAAAACGTACTTCTTCTGACCCTTTGTGTGAAACTGCTCCTCCCCTTCCTACTGATTAGCTGACTTATAACCAAAACACACAGTGATTGATCGCTACCTCTTCTTTCAGCAGCTCCCGTGGTTAGTTATGTTACAATTACAAATACCAAATGGCATAATATGGCCCCGTTTAACAGATAAAATGCTCATGTTGTGATTCTATGTACAGCGACCCTCCACATACCAACATCACTTATATTCAGCACCTTGTCCCAATTATAAGTCAACAGTATCAGGAGCTCAATTTTGCACGTTTCTACTATCACAGTCTATAAGTCAGTAATCTTATCTAATATTAGCCAGGCATGACATTACTCCCTTGTAAAAACCTTGTTGCTTTCAGGTGTTCTGGCTTGCTTTTCCTCTGTTGACTTTAACTGAAATGTTGCACAGCTTTTGATTGACATGCTTGATGGATTTCGATATTTCTCGACACCGGTTGAAACAACAGTTCAGCCAGGGGACCAGTGTCAGTACATGCTTTTTCGTTCATTTGCATCTGGGTTCATCTCTATGTAAATCTCCATTAGTATGCTTATGGAAAAGGCTGTTTTTCTAATCTTTTTCTGGAAAGAATAAGTGATCACATTCATGGGGAGATAATCATTTTGCTATTGAATGTGTCTTTCTCCTGGCCACCTGCACCCAGCTGAGACTGTGGCCATAATTAAGATGTTTCTATGCAAATGTTGTGAGGGTGGGTGTTATAAATTAGCCCCAGTGCCAGAAAAAGAGTTGATTGGCCAAAATTAGCTGACTGGACATATGGTTATGCCTGCTTAACATGGGAGAGTAGAGGGAAACGTGTATGCAAAGGCGACACCACTTAGCAGATCTACCTTATATGTCTGACAGACTGTATTATTTAGATTTTAGATAAGTGGTTATAAATTGTTGTCAGGGCAGTGCAGCTTTAGTTTTTAGTTTTTTTTTTTTCTGTGTGCTCTGACTGTGCCATGAGGGGTTTGTCCTCTCCATGCCTGAAGTGCAGAGAGAATCAATACGCTGAAGTGCAAGAGGACGTGTAATACTTGATGACAAAATACTTACAATATGCTGAAACAGCACATTCCTTCCCGCTAGCTGACCACTTGCTCTCTGAATGTTAGTGTTGGCTGGAGGCTGTACCCTGTCAGAGAGTTGCGTATGGCTATTCACAGTAGTCCTTTTGAATTATAACACCAAATGGCCTCACTAGAACTCAGTAATTTGGTCATTTCTATGTAAATTGCACTTTGTGGGACCAAAAGAGCCTGTTATATCGCGCAAATGCTCCAGCTTGCCTTGTTCCATAATGGTACACTGAAACACTGAAATGATTAAAAGTAAATGTGAGAAAATGTCACGACAGTCAATCAGTTAAGTACCATAGATAGGTTGACAGAGTACAGGTAGGGCACTCAGGCATGCGGCGATGAAGACAGGCATAAGAGGCGGGCAGTCGTTTTGGGTTGTGTCCAGGTGCTGGTCTCTTTCTTTAGAGGAGGAAGAGTGGAAGAGCTTACTAGAGACAAACATTAGAGAGCTTATGGCTGACTCTGCGGTATCAGTGTCATTTGGACAAGATTGGGCATGCCTTAGTGAAGGTGAATTGGCATTGGATAATATAGGACGAGAAGAATGGAAGAATGCATAAAAACTGTGACATAATTATGTACATATAACCTAATGAAGCTTATGCAATTTCAAGGCTATACTACTTAAGGGTTTTATAAACTTAGGCTTGGATACAAATCTTGGCAGCACTGCAAGCTAGGCAATTTCAGCTCTCGCAGACATTATTATCCCTTCTGTCCTTGAAAAAAGTATTACTTAATGGCACTGCTACTTTGAATTATCCCACGAAAATCAGTCTGCTGTATATCTGGACTAGCTGTTCTCAGAGAAAAATCTCATTTTCAACAAAAAGGCAGCCTAGGCAGTAGTGTTTTTGATCACTTAAGACACTCTTTTGGGGTATTCAGAAACATGGTATTGTATGTGCCTAGTGGAATGCAGTTGTGTTTTTCTTATCTTTTATAGGAATTTTTTAACTATATGTTATCATGTACACTTTAAAGTCTCCCCAAGACATTCCTTTCCTTTCACACCTGTAACCTGACTCATGTCAAATAACAACTCGGAGACATCCAGGCCTCCCACGCCAGTAGCCACAGCAATTATACTCAGCCGCAGGGTGAGGCAGTTGTGTCTAGCACTTCATGACACCCTTATATTACCTGAACCAAAAAAGGAAACAATACAGGGTGTAGTAGTTCATTTCCTTCCACACTAAGAGGCAAATAACACTACGCCTTACATAACATGTCTCCTTTGGCAACAGACTGTAACTGAAATGCTGAATGTGGAAGAGTTAATTTCAATAAACAAAGGACACTTGACAGACAAGGTAAGTTACAGGAAACTCAGAGAGCCATATCTTTTGGTGAATCAGGAAGGTTGAATTCAGCAAAACAGAAAGTTTGCTGTCCTTGTCTCCATTTTATTGTCTCTCCACTTTTTTTCTCTCTCACCCTTTTCCCTTAATTCCCATAAATCTTTCTCATTCTGTTTTTTCAGATCTATTTGACCGGTGCAAATATTGCCATTGTGAGATCCTGTGCACATGGATTGATTGAGAGTGGGGGCTAAACATCCAGACTATTTATAAAGACATCTTTCACAAAATCAATGCCACTGAAAGGGAAACTAAATCTTTTTAGAAATGCACAATCCTCAGTGATAAAGCACTGCCACAAGGGAAATATGTAGTATTTTTTCTCATTTTGCCTCCTTTCATTTTTTTATTTATTGGACACTAAGGGTTTGAAATATATCACTGAAATCAGCCACTGTATACAGTATAAATCACTTCTAATAGCAACATGTGGCATCCTATCAGAAAATAAAAACGTAGGTGCTGTGGGATGAATTTATTCATTTGTGTGTTGGCTTTCATCTTTCTCTGTCTTTGATTGGCATGTGTAAATAATAGAGAACAATATAGTCATGTTGTCATCTTTACGGGTCCATTCCAGCCTCTTAAACACACAAACAAGCACACAAACAAACTAAAATGATTAGTTGACCTACTGAATTAACATGAAATCCCTGTTCTGATCAGCGATAATCCAGACCTATCAAATGTTGGAACTAAATATTATAAATTTATGTTTAAAGTAATGTTGTGACAAAAAATTTACTTTTTACCCACAGCACCTTCGTTAGTTAGTGAGGTTTTAGGTTACATAAGAACAAAAACAAAACAAAACAACAGCACATCCTAAAAGCATTTTCTGGTATTATCATTAAATAGAATAAATACTTTTTTTATTTATGCTTTTTATGCCTTTAATCTTAATTCTTATACAGGAAACCTCACATTTAAAACACTATCACAGGGATCATAATTCTGAAATGCTTATGGTCGACTAGTCCACAGGTGTAACATTAGCAATAGCTTAACTTGCACCTTTGCTACAACTGATAAAATCTGACACTCAGCCAGCAAAATAAACTAAAAGGTGGCTAAAAATGAGATGACTTTTTTCTTCCTGAAATAAAGTAACTGTTCTTTCAAGAAAAAAAAAAATCTGTTCTGAGAATTATTACTAGGAAATCTTCCACTATTATCGTTAACCAAATATTTTCAGAGGGGGATGTCGGAAAGTTTGACTAAAAGTTAATCAATTACTTGAAAAATACTAAATTATTTAATTTAGAAAATAATAGCTGAATAAATAATAGGTGAAAACTGAAAACGAGCTAAACAAACAAACCTCTGCTCTCACTGAAAAACAAATGGGAGGACAATTTGGTGTGCTAGGACAAGGATAGCCAGATGGATGACTGACTGACTGAGTGAGTGTGCAGGCTTAAAACACGCAAGCTTGCTGTGCAGGAACGACATAGTCAGGCTAGGCTGCGACCCCAGCCACCCAAAAACACTCCTCTCTGTCAGTCCCAAATTCTCCATCTGCTGGAGTTGCTGCTGGACAGACAAGCCTGTGTATGCAGGTTTATGTGCTTTTGTGCACGGCACTGTCAAACGTTTTTCTTTTTCATGCTTTTTCATGATTCAGTGACATATTACCCACACCAAAAATAGTTGACCACCAGAACTAATCCACGAGCCTTGTTGGGTGTCAGCACGACGCCCTGCACAGGCCTACGGATGGCTATATGCTCCATCTTTCCCTCTGTATGCCTGTCCCCTCGTTTTGCCCCTCCCAGGTGTTCCCATAATTCAGCGGGCCTCAAATCCCTTGTGAGCATTCCTAAACTTCAGAGGCACATCGGCAGATGAGAGCCTGGATTTATGACTTGCTGATGGACAGTGGAGGGAGGAGTGGAGGATGGGAAGGTGAGAGGGCCCACTTCAAAGAGGAGGAAGCGTTTGTTGTTTTCCTCTCCTACGCTCACTGGTGCACACATATGCACAGCTCCCTCTCCCCTTCTGTGCTACTGGCAGCTGGTTTACAGGTTTACACACTGTTACACAAACAGTTATCTTAACCTTCGTTACTTTTTGTATGTGACCAAATTTATGTGGCAGTTTGCATCTGCATTGTTAGCCTCTCTTACTCTGACACAGCGACAGACACACAAAGCCATTACAGTCATAATTCAGGCTTTCATTTTTCAAAATATCAAAGGTGACCCTTCAAAGATTGCCTCAAAGCTTTTCTTTATTGCACCTGCGTAAAATATTCCTCTTGCTCTTAAATGGCACCTCCCTCTGCTCTATTAGAATTTGTTTGCGTGACTTTGCATATAACATTATAGGTCACAGACGATTGTGTGAATGTGTGGATGTGTGCGTTGTTCCCAACCTAGTGCTGGTGTTATGTTGCAGGGGCCCGAGGTGTGTGGAGTTGATGGATGTGTGCAGCGGTGTCATTTCTCTGAGCTAGATGTGTAATGAACCCTGCTTTGCTTCTGTAACATTTGGGCTGATTGATTACAAATAAAGGCCATTTAGCATGCAACAGTGCTGTCTCTTAACAATGCAACATAGCTTTACAGAGAAGATTACATTTATAGCCTGAGAAGAGAAATCGTCCTTGTGTCCACAGCGTGCTGCTTGTTAAATTAAAACTGTGCCTTGATCAAGATTTTCTTCCACCCACATGAGACTAACCACCCAAGCTGAGAATATAGTCGCATGGTGATTCATATACAATTTTCATATCTTCACACTGTAGTGCTAGAAATTCATTAGTCACTTTTATAGAAGAGAGTGTATGGAACTATATTTCTTGCTGCAGGTTTATATGTCTAAATTGTCTTTTTCATTTCTCGTCCCTGGACCGTTCTTTTCTGTTTTAACACTCAGTAAAGTTTGTTTCTTGAGTTTACTAACCCTACTCATTGTTTCGATGGAAAGCTGATGTAACTTGTGGCTGTTACTCCCAGTAACCAGGGCAATCCAAAATCTCCCACTGCTTAATCAGACCACTGCTTGTTCACTCTCGCTTTTCTCATGGTCTAGTCAGCCAACTAAAAACTCTTAGGCTAAAAGAAGCAACAACAGCATCTTTATTTGTGTTAATATGCAAGTTTCAGAAGAACATCAAGAAGAATTGAGATCCCCTCACATTTTCCGCACTTTACTGTGTTGTAGAAATAATTGATTTGTAACTAATTATTATATCATTATATCTCATTTGCAAAATATGCACTATAACTTGTGGACATGTTCATTCTGTGAGATTCTTGAGATTTATAACTTGACTGGAGTCCACCTAGGGCAGGCACATAAGTATTTGCTGTATGTAAGATCCCAATATGCATACTACATGTCAGGCCATGAAGTCCAGGGAACTCTCTGTAGACCTCTGAAATAAAATAAAATTAAGAGATTAAAATTAGGTCAAGTGTGTAAAACCACTAATAAAGCTTTGAATGTTCCCAGGGGCACAGTAACCTAAATAACTCTAAGATGTTGGAAATCACCAGGATTCTTCCTACAGTTAACTGTGCAACCAAATGGAGAAAGAAGGAACGGGAGGTGATCAAGAAAGGTCGCTATCATAGAACTTCAAGAGTCCGCGATGGAAGGAAGGGCCAGAAGTTCAGGCATAATTCCTCAAACTCTCCCTTCAGTCAGTTGAAGCTGAAGAAGTCTTTTGGGTTAAATGTCTTCTAGAATCTCAAGCAAGTTAGCTACCTCCAAGGAGCATGTTTGGAAATATCATGACCTGGATGAGTAAGAAAATTTACAGAGAACCTACCAATAGAATTCAGCGCGGACATAACCCCTATAGAACATGTACGGAGAGACCTGCAGGCAGTTCACAGATGCTTTCCATCCAATTTGAGGCAGCTTCTGTCAAAAATAAAGGGATAAAGTGCCCGAATCCAAGTGTGAAAGCTACAACATTTCTATAAACATGTTTCAACTTTTTTGGTTCTCTGTATATTCGGCATATATGTGTACACCATTTTGTCTTTGTAAATGCCTCTCTAACTTTATCACTTCAGCCGTTGCAGTGGAGCTGCAAAAGCCTGACACTAGATGTGTGTGCATGTAGTGCTGGCCCTGAAGTGACACAGTGAGGGTATAAATAGAGCAGGCCCACAGATCACTGTGCCAGACAGAATGTGGCATCTGCTGTGCTGGGAGTGCAAAGTGTTTGAGAGCTTCTAAACTCCTCTCCGTTCCTCTCCCCCTGCACCCCATCTCCCATCTTTCAGTTGTCTCTGTTCTCCTGTCAATTCTCTTCCACGCTTTCTCTTTACCTTTGTCAACTTCATCCTTCCTTCCACTATTCCCTTTTTTTTCCCCCTCTGTCTTTTCTTTTTTCTCTCTTCCTTTCTCTGTGTCTCCCCCCCCCCCCCCCCCCCCCCCCCCACCCCACCACTTCACCCCTTCACATACTGCCACACATCTGCTGCCATGTGTTGAGTGTTGTGGAGCAGTCCCCATTTTCAATTTAGGCTATGAGATCCTATTTCTAAACACACAGAGGGAACCAGAGGGGGTGGACGTGGGGGTGGGTGGTTGTTGAGATAGAAAAGAAGGAAGTAGTAAAAAGGCAGATAGTTGGCCCTGCAGTGGTTAACATCAAAGCCTTGATTTCATATTTGCTATGCTTTACAAATTTCTCCACTGCGATGCTACACATGTTCCACGTAGAAACAATTTAATCCCATGGGATTATGCAGTGTACTTGCGAAGCAATTGCGAACAAGGCAGACCAATCTGTAAGCACAGGAGATAAAAGCAAAGTCATTGTGATTCTCTGCAGGTTATTTCCCATACAGAGAGGATTATCAATCCTACTGATTTCGTGATTCATTTCCCTGCTTCCAGTAAAGTCGTTATTAAGCGAAGGTAACCTCTCTGCCCTATATCACATGATCCAACATACTGTACCACACTCATGCAGTGGCGCATATGCAAACAACAGAACTCATTCATGTTGTACACCTACACTTTCCATATAGAGCAAGTACACTCACCTTACACTATTAAGAATGAGTTCCTTCTAGTGTCACTGTACTTACTGTAGTACTCATCTACCACTTTTTAAAATGTATTTCCCAGAAGCACACCACTTAATCTCATAATCTGCTTTTGCTGTGACTAGTTTTGTATTCCCTCAAAGACAGGGGACAAACAGACGCAAGCGCACATGTGCGCGCGGACACACACACACAGTCCCAGTGTCAGACAAATTAATAAGCAGCTTAACGGTCATTAGATTTCCATTTTTAAAATGATTCACCCATTCTTTCCACTCCCCTCCCTTTTTTCCTTCTCTTCCTATATCCTTGCCCTCAGCTGTCTCCACACTCTGTGACAGGTAGTTCTTCCACGTTTGTTTGCTGACTCCGCGCCATGTCCACCCTCCAGCAGTCCAATAATTGTTTTAAGAGTTGATATTGGACACCGGCAGTGCAAGGCTTGAAGCAAGACAGGGACTGAAAAGGAGCACCTCCCATCAGGAAGATGGGGGACTGTCCAACTGCCAGTCAGAGAACAGCGGCAGGTCATCTTTTCATCCTTTTTTTTTTGTTTGCTCGCAGGCAGTGTTCTCGCCTGTGAAGACGAAATTTAATCTTCATCCTTTCACTCACAGTTTTCTCTCCCCTCCACATTACCCCACCCTTTCTCAGCCTCTGTGCTTCTATACTCGTTCTTTTTTCTCTGTCTTCTTCCCTGTCTTCCTTTCGTATTCTTTCTCGTCCACTCCACCATCACAATAGCAACACACAGACACAAAAAGACTACTACATTTTGTTTGCCATGGTTAGAGCTGTTTGACTGAACGTTGTGTGATTATTTTTCACTCTTAAATCTGTAATTACCCCAGCCATTGAGCCAACTGGAGTCTCACACCGTCATCTTCACCTATTCTGTAACTTTCCACTCTGGCAAGAATTGAAATAAGATTCACAACGCCCTATTTTAACTGACAGGTGCAGTGTTACCTTGAAATCAATGCTAGACTCTAGTCAAAGGACACAAATAGCTTTACTTAAGAGGTCAGCTTCAACGTGAAAACATAATAAGAGGTTTGTCTTTAAAGTGTTTGCTTTAAAGACCAGTTCTCAGGTTTCTTTGAGAAACGTGTCTCCTTTTTCTTTAAAAAAAAGAAATAAAAAGAAGTATGTGGAACCCTTAAATCATCATCAGTACACTCCTGACTTGTCTGGCAGCCAAATAAAAGTATTTCTTGCCTATTGGAACAGGCCAATTTTTAACTATTAGAAGGTGTTGCTTATTTTTTCTCAAATTCTCTGCCTATCTTACTAAATAAGTTCACCTTAGAGCTGTCTCTCTTTTCAGTTCTTTGTAAGCTCAGTTCCAGGCAATCAAGCATGAGCCACACAGGACGGCATCCAGGGAACTGGAAGATTGGAAAGCTTTTAGCATGGTTATTCATCCTGAGAACTTTCCAGGGCCACATCAGTGCCAGGATGCCATACGTCAAGGGGCACAGAGGAGCATTGTGACCAAGCGCCCACGTTTAGGGGCCCGATGAGAGGGACCACAGAGGGAAAACACTGAATGTCATTGTTATGTACTGCCAATGATCTGCACTGTGTCCTCAGCAATGATGTCATGGAAAATGGTGGTCCAGCTGTGGCCAAGCACGCATTACTGATGTAAGAGAACATAAAACTTCTCAGCGTTGTGTGTCTGCTTATTTAAGTATTCGAAACTTAAAGGTGTTGTGTTTTCTGTTCTGCAGATTGTGACTCAGTCATCTCAGTGGCAAGTTTACACTTGTGCCACATCATGAAAAAGGCCAAGACATAATAACCTCCAATTATGTTGACTTTTTTTTTTTTTGGCTTTCTCTGAATGTGAAGAGAGTGAATCAATCTGTATCCAACAGATCTTAACCAGATTAGGACAGAGCTACTGTACAAAAGAGAAGATCTTCTGTTGAACAATTCAAAGCACACATTTTTCTGCAAACTCTCCAGGGGTGTAAAATCACTTCATTTTTCAACTCAACCATATAATATTATTTACGATACAGAAAAAGCAATGTCACTGGCAACCCAGAAGTGCACCCCCTATGGTGTCAAAATTCACATTTCTAAGTCCTGAATAGTCTCCCTGCTTTCATCACATCCGCAGTACACTCAGCACCTGTGCTTTGTGTTATTTCTGTAACAGTTGGTGGAGGCCAAATAATATATCATTATGTGGAGAGAAAATAGCTACAATATCCCTCCACCTGACTCTCGCAGTTTATTTGTGTTACCGCATATTCATATTTGGACTGCTATACTGTATAGTCACACTTGAAACTCCTCAACAACAGTTTCCAAATCTGTTCTCACATCACACTTACAAAATGTCTTATGGCCATAATATTCAGCAGTAGATTAAAGGATAATCACTTTCTAAGATATCAGTCTGTACACAGATCACCTTTCATGTTCATAGATTAAGTTATCCTTCTCATCTTCAGGTAACAGATGCCTCCACTGGCGAGCAGATCAAAGGTATAATTCCAGTGTCTGCCCTCAAAGACACATTTGCACAATTCAGTATATTACATTCAGTGCATTACATAGATAGAAGAATAATAGAATAAATGTTTGCTCTAGCCTCTAGATGGTTATGTACCAGATAACTAATGTAAAACATTCAGAGCTTTAGGGATAGGGTAGAAACTGGGTTGACATTTTACTTTTATCTAGAAACAGCAATGATGGAGTAGTATGCAGCAATTATGTGTTTGTTCATGCACATGATAACATTTCACCTGTATAAAACAAAAATCTATTCATACCACCTGATATTTATTTTATGTGTAATTAATAAATGAAAGGACTACTAATATATGATAGGAATACGATCATAAGTTTAATTGCTTCCACACACTGAACTGTGCCATGAGATTTCAGAGTCATCATATTACCCGAGTTGAATGTTATTACTAAAGTCCCCTGACACACTATTTCTGCAAATCAGAGAAAAAGTGGACCACAATTCCCACAGGAAACTGATGGTTGCACATCACCGCCCTGCGACTAGTGGTGTAAGACAGTTGCCGTGGTCACAGACTGTGTGTAAGAGGCTGATAAGAGCAGCGTTTGGATCAAACATGGGCAGGTGAGGGAATGTGCCAAGGCAGTGATGGTAATTCACTGATTCATCTGCTTTGTTTGTTCAGTCCCACTTCATGTCTGTCTGTCCATCTGACGTTACGCTTCAGTGTCTAAGAAAAGCTGTACAGATAAGAGTTTCACTTCACTGACACTAGGAAGATACTTTTCTCTGACATTTTAATAAAGCTACCTAATACAGCAAGTCCACTTATTTGTCTTCCAGTATCCTCTAACTACACAACAAGCACAACGGATGTATTTGTGATCACAATGAATGCCAGTTCATTTCTAATGTACTGAAAACCAATGAGTCCTAATTTGTTTCTGATACTGCAGATAAATTACTATTCTAGTATTTTGTCCATGAAGCACTACTCTCATGAAATTATTGATTAAAAGACTTATTGACAGAAGGATGCAGCCTCAAAACCTGAACTCAATAGAGTATTGATTCTCTTGGAATGTAGGACAGGTTTATAAAGACATTTTGTAACTCTTAATGCCCTTAAAGAAGACAAAGGATTGTGATTAATGAAGTACCACTACCATTTTTTGTAAAGGGGCATTTTCTTCATAATGTCAGAATGTAGAAACAAACACACATACTGTGGCACTTTGACTGTTCTGTTACACAGAACCACAGCCCCAACTGTAAAAAAAAAAAAGACTGTCACCATCCCAGAGGTGTGCATTTCAACTATACCGGAGGAAGCATGAAACTACAAACACGTCATATTTCCAAATCTAAATTCACCCCATCCATATTGTGGGGAGTGGCATTATTCTCAGTCGCCACCCTCTCTTGCAAATTGTGCATGAAGGAGTGCTCAAAATGTGGTTTCTCCTATTCAATGAGAGAGAGGGGAGGAGAGATCAAGAAGAAGATGTTTGCAACAGAGAAAGAGACATTAGTCTAGATATCCCTTTGAAAGTAGATTGTAATGAAGAGTTGACACTTTGTATAAGGAACTTTTGAACTCAAAAGTGTCAATATCAGTTTTTATATTTCATGAAAAGGTTGTCTAGTAATTTGATATTTTTACTGTAAGTATAAGAACATTTGGCTATCGCTGATGAATATAGTGTGAGGTGTATAATATAAAGAATCACTAATCTATCTGTGGTCCTGTAATTGTCCCAGGAGGCCGAAATGCATTGTGGGATATAATAAATTTTAAAATGATCTTTATTTCATAAATGTCATAATTATCATAATTACTGAACAAAGGATATAACTTGTTTAAAAAGGGGTAACTTAAATCTTTAGTTCTAACATCATCTTATTGTTTACTGACATAATTAGCCTACATACAGTAGGCTACTGTAAAGCATTTCATGTGAATTAATTATTGAAGGAAGGACACAGCTTCAGGGCAGCACTGTGGTGAAGTGGTTAGCACTGTTGCCTCACAGCAAAAAGGACCCTATTCCATGGGTCGGCTGGGTGCCTTTCTGTTTGCATATTGTCTGCATGGTTTTTCTCTGGGTACTCTGGCTTCCTACCACATGCAAAGACATGCACGTTAGGTTAATTGGTGCCCATAGGCAATTGACTGTTGTCAGTCTCTGTATGTCAGACTGCCGACCTGTCCAGGGTGTATCCTTCTTCTCGCCCTATGTCAGCTGGGACAGGCTACAGCATGCCCGCAGCCTGTAAGTGACGAGGTGGTTAGGATAATAAATGGATGGATGCAGCTTCAAATCTGCACAATAAATGTTTTTTTTAGGGTTTAGGTCAAGCCTTGAGGACAAGCAAAGGCATATCAAACATTTAATAACATGAACACCCTGTTAATAGCATATGAGTGAGGGCAGACTAAATAATATATAATGCAATACAATGCAACAGCACCTAAAACAACAGCCTCCAATGCTCATTTTATAGTACAGTATAGAGTATTAAGTGGAGTTTATGGCAAAGACTGTCATAATATTAATGATAATAGTAATACAGCATGCATGGCTTTCCTTTGCACATTGATGGAATAGGATATTATATATTTTGAATGACAAGATTTTTGGACAATGCTAGTCTTTATATTATGTTTATCTCTGACCTTTGTATGTACTCTGCTTGCACACACTGTGCTTTCTTCTTCTTCCCTCACCTGTAAGTCACAGTTCACTGCCTCTGATCAGACTTGACAGCTATCCTTCCCTTGACCTGCCCTAAACACACACACACACACACACAAGCATATACACACACAGAAAAGAAACACTGAGCAAGTGCAGCATCAAGGGCATATTTCACAAAGCAACATCACTAATTTAGCTGCACATGAGTAAAACCCCAGTAAATCTCCCCTTACTTCATTCTGTGTTTCAGATGAGGTTTCCAGGTGTTAAAGGTTTTATTCATCAAAGTTAGTTATTGTGCTTCATGAAACAGGCTTCACAAATCGACAAATAACACTGCAAATTCTATTTTAGGTTATAGTGTATAGCCACGACAGGTTGGAAGAGCTGTGGATAGCGCACGCCTCCAGAGACTGATCCAGAGGGCAAATCTGGGAGGCAGAATAAAATAACAGCAGAGAAAAAGTTAGAGAGGCAAACGCCAACTCAAGACCAACAACTGACCAATGAAACAATGTTAGAACTGAAGCATTAGGTAAGTGTTTTCTGTCTGCTGTGCTTTGCTGCCAAAGCTCCCCCCTCTTCACTCTTGGCTGGCATTTCTGAAAGCTTGATGTTCTTTGTGTTGCCTGTTTCTATGCACAGGCTGCGTTGTAGAAACACAATTTGGGGAAACAAATTTAGCTAGTATTGCTCATCACATCTTGTTTCTCTACAATCCCCGGGTAGAGAAAGAAAGAAAAATTGAAATTCATATCAGTAGCCACATATTGTATTTATATTGAGTGCTTATTCTAATGAATTGCAAGTCAATGAGCCTTTTAATTGTTTTCGGTTTTATGCAAGTGCAAGATGATGCTATCTCTTGCTGTTCCGCAGAGTGTCACCCAATGAGAAGTGCTTTAAAAAGTCAGATGACAATTTAACTTCACATTAAACATACTGTGTGGTTCAATAATATAACTGGATGCGTTCTTGTTGTCGTGTGTGTGGCAAAACACTTTGTGCTCTCAATCCCAACTACAACTCTAATCAGAACGAGACATCTGTTACGATTAAATGCCCTCTGGAAACACAGTTTCAGTTCTAATCGTTACATCAGCATGGCTTAAGAAGGATCATTCCAAAGCAAATTTGATTTTGCCAGTGAAATGTGTTTTCACCGAGTCATCCTTTCTGTTTATAGTCTTATAATAAATCTTCTTCATAAGAGCAATCCACTTCAGAACAGCTCAAAAGACATCATCATCCATATCAAGTTGGTGCTAAAAACATACTTGGAACATAGTTTATGGTTATTTATGGTGTGCCATTCAAACCAGAGTAACAGTCAATACATATTTGCCAAATACTGTGTGAAGCTGAGCTCATTAGCCTCTTTAGAACTCTCTACAGAGAACGGCTCATTTTTCCACATCTCTCTGTCTCTCTCTCTCTCTCTCTCTCTCTCTAGATCTCTAATCCTGCTCCATTGTCTCTCAGTGCTGGTTTATGAAGGGTAAGGACGTGAACAGGAGGGGAAAGCCGACATTATAATTAGAAACTCCCCCATTAACACCAGTGTTAAAATTCACAATGTTTACCTAATCCTGCACCTGAACCCTTCCCTGTATTCAGATGATAAATACAATTTTGTTTGGCCTTGCAGCTCCCACTCACTCACTGTAATTTCTTATATTTAACTATTAATGTGCACTTCTTTCACTAATATTTGAATGGAAAATGGATATATCCCAAGCTGACACAATATTGCTCTTACTGTTGCCTAATCCCCTAGGAAACCACAGTGTGTTTTCACCAGTACCCAAGGCCTCATACACTGTATTACCACTATTGTTTACTTATTTAAATTGATGATTGCTAAGTTTGGAAATTTACAAGCAATTTTATGTTTGGTCACAGGTTAATTTTTATATATCTATTAAAATAGATATATCAATTTTATAAAGATAAAACAGGTTAACAACAACAAGAGGCAAGATAAAGTAAATCCTAGCAGGATTTTTACATTTCCTTTTTATCTGTAAAGACTATTACCTGTTTGCAGTGGCTTAGCTACAGTGGGTAAATAGCCTCAGTATTGGTAGTAATGATGCGTTCACAGATATTTAAGCCTTTCCCAAAGTATGCAATTACTAACTAGCCAGATGCATTAACTCAGCTCATTCTGATTAGTACATCTAATTAAAAGAATCACCTGGGTCAGTAGCTTTTTTAAACCTTTTGTTAAATCCAGTCATGTGCAAAAGTTAATACCCCCACTTTCAGTTTTATGGTGTTTTTTGTTTGTATAAAAACATATTCAAAAACTCTATGGTTGTATAGCGAGTATTAGTACTCAGACAAACAACAACATAACTTTGCCACTGTTTATTTAAATTGTCCTTTTTGGCCACCCCCATTATTCAGTAGCTTGTAGATCCACCTTTATCTGTGCTTACTTTAAGTAATAATTTCCTTTATGACATTATCAGAGTTTTTTCAATTTTTTTCTTTTACAACATTGCTTCAGTTCATTTTTGAGCTTATTCACTTATGCACAGCTCTCTTAGAGTCCCACCAAAGCATTATAATTTGGCTGGGGTCTGGCCTTTGATTAGGCCATTTTAAAACCTAAAGTCTTTTATTTTTCAGTCATCCCTATATAGACTTGGTGCTGCGTTTCAGATCACTGTCCTGTTGCATGACCCAATTTTGACCAGGCTTTAGCTGTAGGTTTTACATTTGCCTCTAGTATCCTCTCATATAGAGTTTCTTTGGAAATTGTTAACAACATTTTTTTTCTCAATTTTTTACTTAATTTTTGTTATAAAATAATGGCATGGTAAAAAAAAAGTCATATTTTGATATATAATTATGTTTTTACACACATAAAGTATAACATTAAAAGGTACTAACATTTGCACATTACTGTACTTTTTTTATATCAATTAAATGTACATAACTTTTATTTTATTATTCAGAATTTTATGATTCTGATATTTCTTCACACAAATAGCTGCACTGGAAATACAGTCATGGCCAATAGCTTTGGCAGTGGCGCTAATTTCAAGCAGACGTCCACCAACCACCTAAAAAAAGACGACTGATGTACTGATGCAGTGATGGAGCACCACTCAGACCTTTAATGCACTGTTCATCATCTGGCTACTACCATCAGTACTTGAAGCTTGAGAGGATGGCAGGAAGAAGGGGATAAACTACCAAAAGACTGATGTGAGAAGTTTGCAGAGAAGAAGCCTCAAAGGAGCTTTAACAAAGTACTGAATTTTAGCTTTAAGTTAAGTCTTAATTTCTTTTTATTTTTCATAAAATTGCAAAACTTTCTAAAATTGTGTTTTCACTTTGTCCTTATTTATTTTAGTAAAGTAAATCTACGACGCAATATATTGTGAATCTACTCAAATTAAATCTAACATTCATTTAGGATCCGTTTCTGTCCAAATGCACAAGCTACGGTTTGAACTGTAGTCACGCAGTTAGCGTTTAACAAGTTAGCTAGCTGAGGTTAAACAAAAAAGCTACAGCGCTGAAATAAGCGACGCAAGCGTGGGCCATAAAGAAAGATTTAATGAAGCTGTACGACTCCTTGCACCTGCGTCTAGCTTGTAGTTTCACGTCTTTGCTGTGCTTGTCAAACGACTTTCTCTCTCCAGCCTCTGCGTGTCTCTGCTGTTCCCAAACACACAGGAGACTACAAGCAGGAAGTAGAAAAAAACAACAACAGAGCAGCTGATAAAAATAAGGAAGTAAACGTTGTCGTACACCAGGTATACTTGCCTTCTTGTGCTATAATGTGAAAATAGATCAGTCGGATTCACGTAAGGCACAACGGTTGTGCTAAGGAAGTTAGCTGCCAAGCTAACATCTCCACTACATGATCTGAAATCCAGACAGAGAAAACTGAGCACTAGAGGTGGACACAGACGAGTAAGTACACACTGCAGTGAGCTGCATACTGGTAAGCCCCACAGGAGGAAGGAGAAAAAATCCCTCTGTGTGTCTCTAAGAGACAGAGGAATAACAACGGGGGGTGGTAAAAGAGGGGGAGGAGGAAGTTTCTCTGCATTACAGCGGTTTTTCTACCGGTTGTTTGTATCAGCAGTGAGAAAGAGCACACAAACAATCCTTAGGAGATGAAGGCTCCGAGGAAATGGAGAAATAGAGGAGGAAAAAGAAGCTTTCTGTATATGTGTGTGTCTGTGTACCAGGCATGCACCATAGTCTGTTTTCACTCTTTTCACAGCTTCTCACCTGCAGAGTAGAATAAAAAGAAAGTAAGAGGGGGAAAAAAAAGACAAAATCATAACATGAAAAGGTCAGGGCCAGAGAGGTGAGAGAAGGAGAGCGCGGGTGTGCGGCCATGCTGAGGGTGCATGTACTCAGCACTTTCTGTTTGTGAGTCAGTAAACAAAGTGAGTGTGTTTGCACACAAAAACAGTTCAATGACTGCAGATGGGGTCTTCCTGTTTATTGTCCTTGTGGAATGATGCAGTTTTTGTGTGGCTTGTGTGATAGTGTTGCACTGGATGTTGTTTCCTGCGGCATCATCTATTGTGGGAACATTATATCAGAGGGGATTACTCCTGAGGATCTTGGATTTTCCCCTACGCAAATATGAGAACTGTTCACAGAAGGTCACAGCTATTAATAATATGTTCTCTATACTGTGTTTGTCTTCTATAAGACTTATGTCCTTTATCCTTATAATTATTATCAGTCACCATGGAACACAGAGGGGAACCCCAGGAAGGAGCCACAGAGGTGAAACAGGAGGAGCTGCCACAAATGGATGGATCGTGTGATGCTTGCGAGCCTGATGAGGCCCAGCCTGCCACACAAGTGTGCCACACCTGCAGCTTTGCTTTCTGTCCAGTCCATGCTGAGAGACATGCCAGCAGCACACATCACCCATTAACGCCTTATGTCCATGAGGGGACACAAGCTAATGGACTTGGCACCAACAAAGACTCCAGAGTTGGAGATGAAGCTGAGAATGAGGCAGAGAGGGCAGCTGTAGCGGGCGTGCATCAGGGAATAGCACCATTTGCAGTGGCAGTGGCAATTGGAGATGAGGGTGATGTTGAAGAGGAAATAGAAGGAGCCCAGAATAATCCGCTGCTGGAGGCTGAGCTGGGTGATGAAGCTGAGGGTGCAGAGGCTGGGCAGGAGGCCGTCGCTGCTGGAGAGGCTGGGAAGAGGAACACTGTGACAGTAGAGAGGCTGCGCTGCAAGGAGCATGGGCAGGAAGGCTCCCTCTACTGTAAACCAGATGAGAAGATAATCTGTGTGGTGTGTGCAGTACAGGGTGAGCACAAAGATCATGAGATCATCACTCTGCACGAGGCTTACGTCTGGCAAAAGGTGAGTCACACACTCAGAACATGAGAAGTTTATACTGTACATCGTAGGCAAGCACTCTGTGGTTTACTGTATATCCTCTACTGTACTTACTCCAATATGGCATGCTCCACATCATCTGCAGCTCTGCAAGGTAATATATTCAGAGCATCACCTATGTGGTTTGCATTTCTAATTCAGTATTAAGCAGTATGCCAATAGCTGTAGGCCCTGTAGTCTTTAAGTCAACTCACCAGGGCTTTGTGTAACATTTTAAACTTAAAACTGTCTCATGACCACCCACATAACATCGTTAATAAGCAAAATTAATTCCAAAGCTGCATCAATAATTTCAATGAAAACCGAAATAGAAATTAAACCTTATAAATAAACCCAAATGTCTTATTTAGCCCTACACTAATTATGGCTTTACCCAACTGTGAGTAAAGGGTCCAGTGAGTCTCTCAGTGCAGCATTACAGTTGGTCCAATAAGCTGGGCTAATGTTGTGCTGGAATAACTCCATCATCACTGTGGGCTCAGTTCTGCAGAGTGTAGTGTTTGTTATGATTATATTACCATTTAATGCCTGTGAGATTCTATCAGCACACTGACTACATTCAAACTGTGTTGTTGCACAAAGATAGTATCAGAAACTAGGACTTAGTTATGCATTAATGTTTTGAACAATCAAAGATTTTGATTTTGAACAGTAAAAAAAAAAAATCTGAACATCTCAGCAAGAGCCTCCTTCGAAAATTGCCAGATAAAGATTCTTTCAGTGTGCTGAGTGTGATTTGTAGAGCCAGAGAGTGTTGTCCTCTGCCCTGTGGCTCTACATCTAAAAAACAAAAGCAGAGCAGCACACTGCACTGGCTTACTCCTACACCACGGCCACATATGGATTGATGAGAGACAAAAGGGGTCACACACGCAGCCACACAGCCCAAGGCCACATTATTTATTTTCAGACCTACTCTAGCTTTTCTCCTGCTTCCTGTGTGAGTAATACGATTTCCCGTTGTTGCGCACTACATTGGGCATGTAGCATGTCAAACCTGCTATGTAAAATTGTAGCCTGTGATTGACTGACCTGTCAGGGATGTACCACTTTGTTTTCCTGTGTGTGTGTGTGTACAACTAAAAGCATCATCCCAACTATACTGTCACATTATCAATAAGGATAGATCAGTATATAACAGTGTAACATTTGTTTTTGTCATTGTGCTCAGTTATTCTTTCTATAGAATCACAAACTTCTAAGTAAAGCATATGTTAATGTAGTTCTCTGTTAAAACTGACAGCTTACTTATAACTAGCTATCTGTGTGTTTTTGTTTTTGTTTGAGCCCTATTGAATGGCTCTCTGTTGTGTTTACTGTTTGTTTGTTCCTCTGCACCACCTGTAGAGCAGGCAGGGCTATGACCTGCTGGGCTGTACGCAGCAAATGGCTGAAAAAATCAAGACGAAGTGGACAAACCCTGAGGTGAGTGCAAACACCTGCGTATAGCGCGGAACACTGAATCGAATCCATACTCAGAGTTATAAATTAAGAGCCATTTTTAAAAACCTCTACTAAAAGATTTTGATTGAGCCCTTCTTATTTAGCAATGAAGTCTTATAATAAAATGAGAATTTGTCTGGAGCGGGAATAGTCGAATTTGACCTCTTTGCAAGCAATGACAGCATGCCCTGTGAATATTGCATTGTTTTTTTTTTATTACTGTGCTACGTGGTGTTATTAAATTTGATGTTAATTTTCTCATTCATTCATTTCAATTGACATGCATCATGCATCTACCAATGCACTGCCCAGATGTCAAATTAACATTTTGTATTTTGTGGCAGCAAATAGCACATAACATACCAGCAGTTGCTTTGCTGTGAACTTGTTCCACCTTGATTTTCTTTTCCAAGTCAATTATTCTAATTTGGTAAGTGGGCAATAATAGTAAGGACAATGTATAATGCACATGTGTAAACAATGAGCAAGAATCTGAGGAACTTTGATAAGGACCAAGTTGTGATGGTTAGACAACTAGGTCAGAGCATCTTCAAATTATCAGGTCAGCCGGTGAACTGGTAATAGGGTCACGGGTGCCCAAGTCTCATTATTGCACACAGTGTGTCACAGCTTGCTGCTTAGACACAGAGCAGTCACTGTCATTGCGCCTATGCTCACACATGTCTCCTGCCAAGTGCCTTCAATGGGCATGTGAGCATCAGAACTGAACCATGAAGCAATACATAAAGGTAATCTGGTCTAATGGTGTTTTCTCATGTGTTTGTAATTCACTTTTAATTAAAGTCATCATTTAATTAATTATATTATGGATTATTTACTATTAACAATCATAAAGTTAAGGACTGTTTTATCTACTTTTTCTGTTCAGCAGTTAAATCCACTCTATGCATTTTTTTCTGATGACAGTTGTGTAGTTATTGGTTGTAACTGGTGGTGTCTTCTGCCGCAGTCCATGGTGGTTATTGTGGGATGGGGAAGTATTTGTTTGTGACATATTGTCACAGTCAGTAACACGAAACAAAGGGTCACAAACTGAAAGAATTCTTATAACCTTATTTTGTTTAACCTTCACCGTGTTGAAGTCTGGAAAGCAGGGTGACGAGTGTATTTCACACACAGTCACCATTCTCCTAAAATCAACTGGAAAAAAAAAACAAAAAACGGCTAACTGAATTTCCATGGTAAGCCAACCTTGAAAACAGTGGCTGTATTTCCATTACAGATGCCATAGTGGGGACATGTTCTGCCACTGATAATAAAACCTGCCCACTGACAGTTATGTGTTGTGCTTTGAGAGATGTAACAGTGAGCGGCTGCAGTTTTCTACAGCTACCTCTTGGTTATGGTCTCAGCTATTTGACAGGGGCTGCACCTGCTCTCTAAACCTCACCCACAGCTCATGTCCTGCCTTACGCCCAGCTTCTATAGTTGTGTCTGATCCCATCAGAGAACAGTGGCTCACTACCTGCAGAGATGTGACCCAAGCACAGTGGCGTAATGTGGTGAGTTAATTTGACTGGCCTGAGAGAGGTAACACTTTTTCTGCCAGCCAGCGCCATGCCAGTTCATGTCGATTATCATACTGAAATATCAGGGCTGCCCCAAGGACTGTTTCACTGTAGAGGTGCAGTAAGCTCAGTGAAAGCCACTCACCTGTTCACTCACAGGGGTGTGTTAGAGACCGTTGTGTGGATTTGTCAGCATGTCCTCTCTGCACTCTCAAATGTCAGCTTTTCTTATTATGCATGACAGGCAACCATCAGAGTGACTGCTCCTGGTGAGGCGAGATATTTGTGTGTGTGGGTGTGTGTGAAAAAGAGAGAGACAAAAAGAGAAAGAGATAGAAGTTAGAGAATGTTAAATTGCATGGTGTTGACATCCTAAAAGATTTTGCGGAGGAATAGTTGTGAACAACTGTCCGTGAGGAGGTGAGGGATAGATGAAAAGATTTAACCCTTTATTGCTGTTTGCTTGATGAATTTTTCCTGTTTAATTATTTACTTTGCTGCAGGTGTGGGGATTTTAATCTCCAAAAGCTCATATCTCCACAGAGGAATGGAATATAGTGCAAAAAACAGTGATAAAGTTGCATACATATTAAAGAGAACCAGAGGCGTAACAAAACATCAGGGGCCCCGACGGTTGTCTGTCACTCAGCCAGTCAGCTAGCATTACCTGTCAGAAAGCTGGAAGTGCTGTGTGAAGCATTGTGTGGCTTCAGTCGATAGACTCACCTCACTCATGTTTTATTTACGCACTTTCTGCCGCACAGGGCGTCATCTAGGGCACATGCTGCCTGTGGAGCCACTCTCTGCAGCTACAGAGAGAGGAGTCCGATATCTGGAAGCAGCATGGCAACATCGTCCCAGTCACTAATGTGTATGTGTGTGCAGTGGCTACATCCATTATCCCTGCCTCATAAAATGTACAAGAGCAGCAGACACATTAAAGCTGTCTTAGGGAGCCAAGGCTGATGAACAGACGGAAGAGGCATGAAAAGACTTGGCTGCTGGTGTTAGGTTTATTCATCCAGCTTTTTCTTGCGTTTCTTTACCTCATACTTTCTCTTCTTCCTTTTTCTAGCACATATCCTATTGCGCTTTAAGGCTGTCATTCCCTTTCTGTCTCTGCTCACAGGATTTTAATTGAATTACTCGGTATCAAGCCACAGAAAGTCGCTTGGCTGACATTGCTTCACTCAAAACCAATATAAAGGTGCTGTATATTGAAACTATTGTGTTATAAAACCAAAGCTCTTTTTTTGTTTTTTTACTCATCTTACCTCCCCACTTCATATTCCTTTATATGACTTCAAAAGCTGGTGTTTCTCAAATTAACTTTCTATGTATTGATGTGTTGTGTTGGAGGCTAAATTGGGTAAATCTAATTTCTGGAAGAGATAAAATAGAGCCCGAGAGAGAGAGTAGTGTTCACTTGGAACATTGCCACTATTGCCAAGGGCAAGGGCAGTTCAAATCCATTTACTCCTAATGTTCTATTAATGCTTTTTAGGTCTTTTTAAAAAGCATTGCACAAAACAGACCTCTGAATAAGTAGCAGGGCCAGCTGTGATCTGATAACAAGAACATTCAAAGACAGTTAACCTTTTGAATTCACCCCTGGAGAAGCAGTTACATATACCACTGTATGAACCAGTAACTTTTAGGTCATGTCATTTCATATAACAATGTTATATCATTGGAAGTTTACTAGAAACCTAAATACCTTTGTCCACAAAAGGTATGTTAAGTATGATGGACCCACTTAAGTGTCTGTGTGGTACAAAAAGTTCAAATTAAAAGCTGATGCTACTTTGATACCTGTTGTCAGTTGTTTTCATCTTACTTTTTGTTGTAGTATATCTTGACGTCTCACCAAAGTAACACAATTATTTATTTTCACTCCCAAGGGCTTTGCTTCCTGTTGAGCAGCTTTTTTCATCAACACTAATGAGTAGCACAACCTCCTTTGTAGCCCGTCAGTACAATGCCTCTAGAAGGCTCCTATTTTTAAGGAAAATGACAGATCCCAGCTTTTCAGTCACAAGAAGCCCAGTTTATTTCTCTTTTGGTATTTCATTCCCTATACATGTATGTTATACATAAAGTAATGAAATCAAGGTTTAATCGCATTTTGTTTGTTGAAATTACCGTTGTGATTGACAGACAAGACGTCAGACAACTTTGCATAAACAAGGTCTAAATCTGCACAGGTCCTTTTAGGTTCATTTGCTTGCATTACCGTTGTGCCTGAATTTCTCAGATAAGAAAGGTATGGTTATAATACAGAGCATGTTAGGAACATGATTGAAAAAGAATTTGGCTGTCATAATCTGCTTGCCTGTCCTACCTTTCCCTGAAAAAGAAATGAGCTTTTCTAATCTGCTTTCCTGATGTCCCACCACTGCCTGTACTCTCTCTCTCTCTCTCTCTCTCTCTCTCTCTCTCTCTCTCTCTCGCTCTCTCTCTCTCTCTCTCTCTCTCTCT
>JAUYWH010000024.1:8622873-8637176 GCA_034779795.1 Ctenopoma multispine | reverse complement strand
TCTCTCTCTCTCTCTCTCTCTCTCTCTCTCTCTCTCTCTCTCTCTCTCTCTCTCTCTCTCTCTCTCTCTCTCAAACCTCGTCCTAACGGCCAACTCTGCCCTTGTAAGCAGTGTGCTGCTGTCTCTCCCGAGGCCTCATTTTGTGGCCTCAGATTGCAGCAATGCAAATGAAGATTAGCATGCATGAATGCTCCTTCCTTGCTAGCAGGACCAATTCTCAGAGAAATCCTGTTGCTGAGTGAAAGGTTCCAAGGCCACAGGGCTCCTGCTCCACAAACACAAAGAGCACTGATCTGGGATCATGGCTTCCATCTGCCACTGAGGCCACAGGGACTCCGCAAGAGGGCAGGAGGCTCTATAGAAGTCATGGAGATGGAGATGGAATGTGTCGGATTGATGACAGATAAGATAATAAAGATGATACGTTTTATTGGGCGAATTCCGTCTCTGTCCTATTCATGACCTATCTTTGCTCTTGTGTAGCATTCCTCTTTATGATATATGCAAACAGCTTTTTTCCTTTTTCTAAAGCACAACAGAAGACAATGGGCAGACACAGCTTTCCTTTTAATTAATAGTTGTCTACAGAGCAACGTGTTTGTGTATGTGACATGTTATTTAAAGTGAAATAAAATTGAGCCTACACCAAGTGCTAATTCACCACATATTCAAAACTAGGCTGTGTAACATTTACAGACATCATGGTGGTCACTAACAGGACCATATTCTTAAATGTAATGTAATTTTAAAACTTCAGCGAAATGATTCATTTTTTTCAGTTAAACAAATGTTTGAAAACATCAGACAGGACGCATGTGAAGATTGTATAGTTTCTTTAAACAATTAAATGCTTTCACTTTAAATCACAGTCACTGAGCTAAAGTCTTACTCTGTATTGACTGAATACAAAAGCTGTGTCTGACACAAACAAATTAAGTAATTACAGTACTATTGTTAATTAATTCAGAAGTGTCAATGTAACAGTGACATGAATGATACATTGCATTTGGCCAGCTAATAATGGATGTAAATGCATAGCAGAGCTTTGCAAAGCTTTTAGAAATAATTGAGAGAAGTTATTTAGATTTAGTGACATCGGACTTGAATATTGAATTTGACGATATTCCATGGGGTGCGTGCCACCTCAGTTAGCCCCAACTCAGAACAAGACGTCAGAAAAAGAGCAACATTAAGTTAAACATTACATTTCAGAAAAATGAAATGAGGTAATGTCTTGTCTTGTCTTGTCTTGTCATGTGTTTGTAAGTATTCACAGCTCATGTTTAAAATGATTAGTCTTCCAGAAGATTTAGTCAGTCAATATTGTTCTTAGTTTGTTAGTATATCAGAAAAATTTAGAAAATGTTACTTGACTATTTCCAGTCTCCTCCATTCACCGATACATTTGACGAGACGTATCTGTAAAGATTAGAACATGTTACTAATCCAACCCTGTTTTAGTCTGTAGATGTGGAATCAGGGCATTGATTCTGGTGAAGCAAAAGAGAAAATGACTTTTTACTTTCCAGTTAGATGTTGACTAAATCTCTCCGTCTGAATCAGAATGAACAACGTGCATGTTTTTTCTCCTCATGCAAAGAAAATAAATTAAAAAATTTTGCTTTTTGTGCTTGGTTTAATAGGCAATTTGGAAATTTGGATTGCCTGTGCACAAATGGCAAATACATGATAAAACTTTGGGTCCCTAAGGGCCATGACTCTGGCAACCTCAGTAAAGACTGATGATTCTTTGCTTCAGTGGAGAGAGGGAGGCTGAGGGGAAACAAGATAAAATAGATGGAAAGGAAGACACTGAAGTTCGGCTCAAGGGAAGTGCAGAGAGTGAGCAGCTGATGTTTATAGATTGAAGCAATTATAACATATTCAGGAACAGAGATCATGACAAGGGACTTTGGGGTGTTTTACCTCATAACAGCATCTGCGTTGGAGGTGGAGCCATCTCAGTGGGAAGGATCGTAGGGAGGCGTCTGTTTATTGAGGCGTTTTAACGTAATGAGTCATAGCTAAAGAGAGCCTCATCAGGGAATGGGAAACAGAATTGAAAAGGTATCTCACTGAGCAGTTCAGTTGGCTTGAAAGCCAAACAGATGGCTGGATGTGGTAGAAGGAGCCACTGAGGTCTCCATCTACAGATGGAATGCATAGAGTTTACCTCCAGGAGATCTGCTTCATGCTATCAATTAACTACTGCATGACAGAGACCAGTGCGCTAATTAAAATAATATTCACGTCAAATTAGAAGACAAACATTTTTGTCTGCCCTGTATTCTGCGGTCATTCTCTGCGCTTCTCTCTATTTATACATGAGATGTTTGTCAGTTTGTTTCACACCTTTTATTCTCATCTGAGTTCTGTTTCCACTTTTTGTAGTTTGTTGTTTATCTCTGTTTTATGTTCATTTCAATAATTTATACCTGTCCTGATGTAATTATCTACTTATAATGGCTCACTTCAAGCTCTTTTTCTCTCTGTCCCCTGTAACCAATCTACCAATGTCTCAGATGTCTACAGAGGAGTTAGAGGCCTATGTGAACAGCCAGTTCGATGAGCTCCGCAGATTGGTGCGTCTGGAAGAGAATAGGACCCTTCACTTGGTAGACCTCAAAGAAGCCTTCCTGACAGCATCGGCTGCTGAGAAAATCGCTGAGATCACTGTCCAAACGGAGCGACTGCAGGAGGAAATGGCCAACATCACACACCAGCTGTGCCTTCTGGAACAAGCGGAGGCGCAGGCAATAGGTCCTGCAGTAGTAGCAGAGGCTCTTCTTGCAGAGCCTGGACCAGCCCACAGAGTACTGGTGAGAAGAATCTTCCCTCCTTCATTGTTATCCTTACTGTGCTTCTTAACAGCTGATATACTGTCGGTACTGTGCACGTCACTCACTGCTTTGTAGTCCAGGTATAAAGATTATCAAGGTGGTCATGTCACAACAAGCTCAGTGTGACTGACATTCACCATGTCATCATTTATTTAGTGTGATATAGTAAGCTTGGAGGTTTTGGCTGCTTACTTAACAGACAGCTTTTTAGACTGTGACATTTTTTTCAGACCAGTTATATTGAATCTGCTTCACTGTGAGGTTTAAGTGTGTTTTAAACTTAGAAACAAGTAACTTAATTAACATAGTTTCAGTTTTTTAACTCATGGCGTCAACATCATATCACACGGTTTGTTGAGAGCACTTTGAAAGAACAACAAGGGTCAATAATTAATTAATCGAAACTTTGAACACAGATGTCCACTGCCAGCATTGTTACTGAGAGCAGCCTTTTTTAAAAGGGATGCTATTGCTCCTGTCAATAAGCAATTACAAACAATTTGCCAGCCAGCACAAAGCTGTTTTGTTGCTTATCATGCTGATCAACTTAACAGTGCTCGCCGTGAATTGATAATTCTTCACCAGTTGCTTCATTAAATCATGAGGGGGTCTAACTTAAACATTTCAAGTGGTATATTCTAAAATGGATCATACATAAAGTTTATCCCGATACAGATTTAATTAATAATTATATACCTTCCACAACCATCATGGTATAGCATACCTACATCTCAGTGGTCTGTGAGCACAGATTCATACTGGTGAGATGCCAACATTACCTTTTCAAAAGGCTATGTTTCCTGGCTTTGTTGGCACAGGCTGCCTGCATATTTTCGCAGTGATATAAATTGCTTTACTTGAACACTTGAAGCAGGGTGGGTGCTTGCTGCCATGTATGTTTGATCCCAACACTTCGACTTAATGGATTGACTTTGTAACGACTATGGCTTCTGTTGTAAACAGTTAATGGATGCGGTGCCACCATACACAGATTTGTTCCAATTGAATGGACTGGCCTCATTTGTCCAGACATACGATATGTTCATGTAGATAATTCAGTTTCCTTTAGTCAGCTGTGTGTCATGATACAAGTGGTTAGATGAGAATAAATGCTGAGCTGCTATGTTTGTCCTTTGGCTACAATATTTGTTACTTATGCACACAACAACTGGAAACGCAGTTTCTTTTAATTTAAATACCAGCCTGTTTTCGTCCTGTTAAAGTTCTTATGCCAAAGCTTTGTTCACTCCAGAGCTTTTGTGCATTTAAAATTTATAATGTTTATATATGCATGCACGTAAACACAACCAGAAGTGCAAGCCCTCACAGCCACTTGAGTTTCTGCAGCACTTCACTCCCTTATCTCTCATTTGAACATGGGAGAGGAGGCTTTTACTGCTTATAGGCCCCAAATTAAAATATCCCAATGGTCCATTTGTCACTTATTATACTACACAACAGTCAAGAAAGGAGGCTTGAGTGTTCCCCGGCGATGCTGTTCTGGACCAGAGGGGCTGCAGTAATGGTGGTAGCTGATGTGCAGATTGCTTTTCTAACTGAGAAATAAATCCGTGGTGTGCTAGGTTTATTAAGGCTCTAACTGAATGCTGATTGTTACCCTGTTGTTCTCATGTGCTAGTTATTTCTGAAGTAATATCAGGCAGTGTTATTTAGAGCTGTATGGTCACTGATGAAGTGGGGGCTTACGCAGCATCGTGTTATCCTGCAACTGTCTGTCTTACTCTCTGTGTGGGTGTACGCACAATTGGAAGTGAATGGGGCTGAGTTAAACATATAGTCTGAGAATTAATGTGGGGTTACCAAAACAGTGACTGATATGAGGAATTGCATCAAATCCACCTACAGCATTTTTTTGTCTGTTAAAAGATTTTTAGATGTGCAGAACCTTGTGGATCCAGAGAATAACTTACTCAAACATGAATTGCACTTGCTCGCTCACTGTCACTGTTAAGCTCTGACTGTGGCAGTGACTACAGACGGCACGTTGAACTACACTCATTCCTTTTCTGCCGTATAGGAAGTGAAGTTGTATGATTAAAGCTTAAGGTGATGTTTTTTGTCAAAGAACACTGTGTTATATACACAGTGTATGAAAAGAAGGAAACATATTTGGAATAGATTCATTTTATATTGATCTTCTAATTGATTTATCTGTTGTCTCAGTACTCAGCAAAAACATCAGATGTGTAGAGTTTATCACTGATAATGTAAAATTGCTGTTGTGAAGTAGTCTTTGGGATATGAAATCCATGAATATAATCTTGGATATCACCTCATTTGACACTATAAAAAACCTTCAGCTCTGCTAAACTGAAAATATATTTGATAAATTTACTGGTTGCTGTTTACCTCTCCTCCTGTAAAGCACAACCTTATCCCATTTGCCAGAGAGCTACATATATAGCCTCTAGCACTTTATGGAAGTAATGCCTCGATTCCTAGTTTTCACGAGTAAACATAGACTAGCAACTTCAGAGTCAAGTCAGGAAAGTGATTTCAGCTTTCAACAAGCCTGTGAAATGAAGCAACTATGATTTAAATACAGTGATTGGCCAATAAATGAAGTCGCACACTAATATTTCTTGGAATGCCTTTTGCATTGATTACACCATGCATTTTCCATGTCATAATTTTAGCTCATGCAATATCACCACAGTTATTTCTGTCCAGAGTTGTATTCATTTTCCACCGCGATCTTGTATTAATGATTAGATGAGACTGCTTTGTAAAATCTTCTCCAGCACATCCCAAACATTCTCAATATGGTTAAGTCTTTTGTGGCCAGTCTAAGTACAAGTGATTCTCCCTGAATCACTTTTTCACAATCTGAGCCTGATGAATGCTGGCATTGTCATCTTGGAACATGCCCCGGTCATCAGGGAGGACAAAATTCATTTATGGAAAAACCTGGTCATTCGGTACATTCAGGTAGTCTGACCTTAATGCGTAGCCAGCTGAAATATATCACTACAACAGTAATAGAAAGCTCTTCCTACAGATGGTGATTTTTTTTTTGGGCCAGTCACTTTATCCTTCACCTGCAAAAAAATCAATCCTTTAAACTGGTCCCCAAAGAACAAAGCACATAATTGAGGTGAATCTTCTTGTATAAGGTCAAACAAACAAATTACCGCTGCTTGTGTTACTAATCTCCCATCTTCCTTAACTGCAGGCACAGGAATAGAAAGGCATAGACACATAATCAAACAAAATAAAGAGGGTCAGTCGAAATGATAAAACATTCAGAAAATTGACCAGTTGAAATATATTTTTGTCTGAGTCTGACTTCATTTGTTATTCATTTGCATCCACATTTTCATTAAAAATATGAGTAGTAATTAATTTGTTTGTTAAAGCATTTTGTTTACTTGAACATTTACTGATGACTATGTAGTAATTAAAAACTAGTAATATATCACTGGGCAGAATTTAAAGCCTGACTGATGCGAGCACAGAAAGGTTTGACCCATTTAGAGTGTAATGCATTCACTTACACATACACATCAGAAAAAAAAGTTATAATCAAGTTGATGCACCTTTTGCTATAGAAAGTGGCACATACCTTTAAACAAACTCCCCTCATTATGAAAGAAATTTAATTTTTTTGCTCCTGCAAACCAGCACTGGTACACGAGTATTTGTATTTGCTAAGTCAGTTGTGTCTACACCACTTATTTTATTGCGCAATTGTGCATGCACGAAGAGTCTCTATAAGACTCCTATAGGTAGTGGCTATGTTGAAAAAAGCAGAGGCGAAGGCTCAACACTGTTTAAGCTGTAGTGGACTTGTAACATGAAAACAAAGCCAAGATGCCTCATTAGCCAGACAGTGGGAATCTGCACCAGTGACCCAACCCTGACTCAGTCGTAACCCAGGTCGTGGTGAACTGATTTGCAACAACTCAGCCTTTTGCCCAGTGGCTTTACCTTTAAATAAGCTGAAGCTCTGTCTTTTTGCAATGCAGTATTTCTGTACATAATATATTTTATTATTCTTGTCTACATTTTGACTGTGAAATCTTAGATTAATTTTGTTTTAATAATTTTTTTAAAGGGAGTTCATTAAGGATATTAATTTGAATCTACAATATGAAACTAAAGATAGCAGTAGCATGAGACTTTTGTGCCAGAAAATCAGTTCACTCTGTTCCACCCAGCCCTCTCTCTTCCTACTATGCTTCTCCATGCTATGCACACGCCTTCAGATAGATGCACAATTTACTTCTAATCAAGCAGAAATTATTGAAATTTTCTTATTGGTTGGGAGATTGAGTGTTGCTCAAAAACCTAACAAATATGTTTGGAGCATATTTCTACATAAAGTACTACAAAAAAAACATACTGCTGTTATACATACTTTGTGGGGGGCGCTAAAAGAACGTTTTAGCTGAAATTCATCTAAATTCAATTCAGGTTTAAGACTTAAAAACAAAATATATAATAATGTGGAAAATATTATTATTATAATATTATTACTCTAATTTAAACATTCAAGAACACTGATTTCTGTGTAGTCGACATTGTCTTTAAATTATGAATGGAACAGCTTCAAGTTGCATGTGTTTATGACACTAGTGGGCATCTATGTATTCTTTGCTTTCAGAGACCAGCTTTTATTTGCACACGTATTGACTGAATTGCTCTAAACCATGTAGATAATATAGGAAATGTTGAAGCTAATATTATTCATCCCTCAAGATAAGATTTTTCTCTGTTAACTGGTAATTACAGTTAGAACTAAGCTTTATAGCCGTCAGCTTCTTCCTTACCGCATATTTCTTTCAATTTTGTGGTGAATGGCTCTAAAGAACTCAAAATTTAATTTGACCAAATGAAAACAAAGCACACAACTGGGACTATAACAGCATAACATTTTCATTGCTGTAATATAATGCAATCAAAAGAAATATGAAAGAAATATGGTTTGCACATCTCAGTCAACAGCTACTTCATGTTACACTGTATATTGTGCTTTTAGCATTTAACATGCATCTTTCATCTAACTCCCTAGGATCACCAGGAATGACCCAGATATTATTAATGATTGGATAGGTTCAATGAGTGTGTCCTCTTTAGGAAAATCGTTGATTTTACAGTAATATAAATGAAGCTGAAATCTATTTTTTAATTGTAGCCTTTACCTACTTAAGAATATTTTGTAAGACTAATACGTGTATGATATTCCATACGGAGTTCTCTTATTGACTCAACAATATTTTATCTAGTAACATTATTAGGTTTTCAGAGAAAAAACTTTTATTTTTTTAAATAAAATCAGCTATATTAAAAAAAGCGAACTCTAGATTTAAAGACCTAAAGCATTTAAAGCAGACTTGAACTTTAGAATTTGTAGAATGTGTCTTCTTCTCTTTAGGTTTCATAAACCTGCTGCCGTTAGCTTTCAGCTCATGATAAGACACTTAACCAACCAGGCAACAGAGCAACAGAAGTGAATTCCAAATGTGTACTTGGTGTAGAAGCACCCTTGCAGCAACCGCTCAAGAGCTTCTTTGGTGAATGTCAGTTTTGCACCCTGACTTCACAAATTGATTTTTGAGTCTGCTGAAGTGTTTGACAAGGTAAACAAAGAAAAATCTCAGTGAGTTTCAATATTTGAAACTACAGGTTTGTCCAGATCGGAAGCTAATTAAATTTAGAGCCAAATTTCAGTCAGTGAGGCAGACAGCCAGTCAGTGCTCCACTCGTCAGCTCTCCTCTCATCTGCTGCGCTGCCAAGGAGCCACTGCCTTCAAGATGTTGTTATTTACACAGTGTCAAAATCCCTTTCTGGCACAGCCATCTTGCAATTGGTTGTCAAGGTCCAGTGTAACAGCACTGCCAACGCTGGGCAGAATATTAAGAGTAACAAAGGAGGCTGTATTTTGCTCAAGGTCCTCATGACTGAAAAACAACCAAGAAGCAGTTTGGCTTTAGTACAGTAGTGCATGACATAAAGTGTGACATTGGTTTGGGTGGAAATTCATAGCTTAAAAGTTGCGGGAAAGCCTTGTGCATTTACATTGTGCAGAAACTGACCAAATTTCAAATGTGATTAAATTATACATTTGGCAAATGAATAAACCTTTTGCTTGAAACGTTTGCTTAAGTGAAACATACTGGCAGACAACAAATCACGTCCATCATTTTGACATTGAAAAATCTTTGAAGCTCCAATTAAAATTAAACGCTTGGTGTTTTGTTCCAGACTGATCCTTTAAAAGCTCATGAATATACATGTCTGTATTCATGAGCTGTGGTGGATGAAAGTGCGAATTAATTGCTCAGATTTAGAGCCAAGTTGAATAAAATGATGCTGTTTAACTTTTAGTTTTTATTATTGTTGTTTACACCTGTGGAAAAGATTAAAATATGTTTTATTCTCTTTCTCTGTCTCCCTCTCATTTTCAGCACGACATTGAGGCCAGGCCACGGTAAGACTGCCAGTATGATTCATGTTCACCTTTTTATAGCAAGATAGTTTAGCTGTGACTAAGGGCTCTTCAGAACCTCTGCACTCAGGTCCTTCTGCCATCAACCGTCATGAGACTGACAAGTACTCATCTTGCATAATAACACATACATATACACACCTCTCTCCAAGTCTATTTTTTCCCTCTTACACTTGACCTTTGATTACTCTTTCAAACAATTAGACATTCATACAGACACAGAATCACCTATGCATATCAGTCCTTGCCTCCCAGCCATCCCGGTCACATGCGAGTCACGTCACTTCCCCAGCAAAGCAATTAGTAGCTCTCATCTTTGTGTGCTTGCTGGAATCAAGGTGACAGTCTGCCTGCTCCATTAAGAGGACTGTGGACAATAGCTGATACCTCTGATAGACTTTACCTCTGTATGTGCGTGTTTCTGTGCATGCACCTGTGTTAAGACGAGTTGTGTAATTATTGGGGTTGAGTGTCGCTCTCGGATACAGCATATTATTTACATTTTTTTCTATCCCACAGCTTGTGGGCAGGTGTGAAGGAGAGTGAGAAATTGAGCTGGACAGATGCAGCAATATTCCTTTTCAACTATTACAGTCTGTTTGTCGGTTTTTGCCTAGACTACATCTTTCACAGTTATGTCTGTCTTTTTCAGACAATCTGAAATGGATAGTCTCATACTTATTGATCTGTTGACATGAAAAACCTCTCTGCCTCTTTCACCTACAGAAGGAGTGCTTCTAGCACCACCTGCTGTCTCTGCATGTCCCCCTTAGATCTCTCCTTTGGCAATCATCTAAAAGCACTCCTCCCCTCTACAGACTCAGACACACATTTATACACACATCTCACAGACACCTTCAGTAAATGCTAGCACTTTTGACCACAGAGAAAATATCCAGCTTTTGTTTGGAATTTTATTTATTTATTTAGAATAAAGTTAAAAAAAGAAAATAGTCAAATATTCCACAAAATATACTTTTGATGAACAGCATGCTTTTTTGCTTGTTCTTCTTAGTGAAACGGATATCAAATTTTTCATTTCACTTTGTGCGACTGATATCATGGCATTGCTTTGGGACATGTAACATATTTCCTCTCTGGAATGTGCTTTTCTTTTGATAACCAAAGAAAGTCATGGCCAGGGCTGTCGAACGGTGCCAACATATATTAGGTTTTTGTTTGGTCAGCCAGTCTTATGACCCTTAAGCACTAGAGCAGATGGCACCAAGCTTGGACTCAAGGGTGAGATGGAGCCAATAGTGCCCTTGGACAAGGTTAACGTCTACATCTCTACACACACACACACACACGCACTGACATAATTACTCCCAACGTTTCTCATATTGCTCTGAATTGCACTAGGTGCAGAATGTACTGTGGCTAGTGGAAAATGACACACCTTTTGAAAAGAAATTACCAGAGAAAGAAAGGTTTGGAGAGGTTATTAGAAAAAAAGGAACAAGAGAGGTGTTTTCTATAACGCTTCATGTGAGAGTTTATTATATTGGTTGAGTGATAGAGATTAAGGTTTGAAGGGGAAGCAAACAATAGAATGAAAAGGAAAAGGAGAACTAACGTGAAATTGGTGGAGGGAGAAAGAAGGAGCAGGAGGAGGGAGATTTTGCAGGAGTGGATGTTTATGGTTATGTGCAATGGGATCCAGACAGCAAATTGATTATGGAGCAGAAACACTAATCCGCTGTCTGAGCCCCATATCGCTGCCGTAGACAGAGCATCCCCACAGGACTACAATCCTGCACCCACACACATCTTTCCTGGACTTCTTCATCAGTACGATCCCTCACCTCTCCTCAAGCCTCTTAACGTACAGTAGATACTTTACGCCTGCCAAGATTTGTCCTCCTCAAAATGTAAATCTTGCCTTACTCCCATCAGCCCAACCATCACATTTCTGGCTCTAATGTGATTCATTGCAAATGTCACTGTCATTCCTACATTCCTCAGCTTTAACCACCTTAAATCCCTGTGCTTACTTTTACTTTTTATACATCTACGTGTCTTAATTTGTGATTGTATGTATGGAACTAATGGGCAAATCAGAATTATATTTATCATCTGGATCTAATCAAGATGTGGCAACCTGTTAATGAACTTTAGCACAAATCTTCTGTGTGTGTTCATTTGTGTGTATGTGTACATCAAATAATGTGCCGCACACCATTCATTTGCTTTCACATTTTATAGTCTGTGCCATCTGTGATCACACTGGGCTATGGTACATCGGGAGTTACCATAGGTGCTGATCAATAGAGATGAGCATGTCTCCTAGTGTCTTTACACACACATACACACACACACGCAAAGGAATGATGGGGAGAGAAGGCTTATTTCTGCAGTACAGCTTTAATTCCAGAAAGCCACTTTTATATTGTCTCTTGAGATATAGTGCTTAAGTGAGAAAGAGATGAAAAGACAGTGAGACAGTCAATGAGAGAAAAAGAGATGCACACTAAAGAATTCTGCTCACTAGACTTAAATTTGGTGTTCAGTTGGGACTTGGGAAGAATTATTTTTAGTAGACATGTTGAAGTGTTTCTCTGTCTTTTGGATTCTACAACTAAAAGTTTTTAGCTTGGGAGTTTTGGACTTTTAACCACCAAGAAGAAGTCAGTGTTTTTTTGTAATCTCTGTCATTATCAGTTATTAAACTGGAGTAAATACATTACATTTATGAGCTACTATACAGCTTATGTCTGCTTGCAAACACCTTCCCATATAATCTTTAATCAAGCAAACAAACAAACATGCAAATGACGTGGCTGATAGTGTAATATGCTACCAGTTGTGCCAGAGATTCCCTTTCCTGACAATTGTAATGTATAAACTATATATAACGTGTTAGGCAATAGAAATCCTTCCTTCAGTAGCATGATGTTAGCTAGACATGATGCGTGTCCATTTGTATTGACAAATTATTGGAAGCACTGACCCAAAACTTTCTTAAAAACAATTCTAGCTTCACTATAACAGTGTTAAAGATACTTACCTTGGGGTGGATACTGTAGTTCTCTGTCAGTGGACCTGCATTCATGAATAATAGTTTTGAATTCTTCACCTCACTAGAAACAGTCAAAAGATCAATCAAAAAAGAAGATCGGTCAAAAACTTGGAGAATCCCTGATGTTTTGGCTTTTTCCCTGTTTGCCTTGGTACAGTTTAAAATCCAGAAACATTACGCACATATTTGTGGAAGCAGAGGTTAAGTTGGGTCTCATCTGAGATGCCGCCTGCTGCAATCTTTGCCTCCCACATGCAGTATGTTTTAATGTTCTGTCATTCGACCATAAAAAAATTTTGCAAAGAAAAGACGTTTCCGTGGAATATATAACTTTATGGAAAACAAATCTGCTTAGCACTTAGTTCCTCTTAGCAGTTCAGTCATTGTCTGCTTTACTGTATTCACACAGGTTTTCAAATAAAAGCACATTTCAAATCATTGAAATTTAGAGCAACCTATTAAAACACTGTAGCTATATAAACTACAGATAGTGATTAGAAGCTCTTGATTCTAAAAATCTATGCATCATCTAATTGTGCAAGAAAACATAATTTTATCCCAAATACTTTAACCTTGTAGCTAAATGGCGATCATGTTTTGTTAATAGCTATTATTAAAATATTTACAGTGCTGTGAAAAATATTTGCCCCCTCTATTTTTTAATTAATTTTTTTCTGTATTTGTCAAACTTAAATGATTCAGATTAGCAAACTAATTTTAATGTTACACAAATAAAATATATTTTTTTAATGAGGATAGCTAAGAAGTGACTGATATTAAAAAAATCCTATCAACAGCTGATCAAAGCTGGACTTAAAGACAGTACAGAAGCTTTAAACATGGCAGCAAAGGAACAAGTTCTAAGTACAAGATAGAGACTTGGATCTACCACATCAGGCCCCATCTACCAGACTCCAGGTCAGATACAGACTAACCAACCGGACATTGTAGTGGTGGACAAACAGAGGAAGAAGGCCAGAGTGATAGATAGTCTCAAGCGATGGCAACATCAGGAAGAAGGAACATGAGAAGCTTGAGAAAGACAAAGAAAATATGTGGAAGGTAAAGGCAACAGTGGTGCTCTTGGCAATCAGAACACTTGGGACTGTGACCCTCAAAACGCCCACAGGAATTGTTTTATATATGTATACAGTACCAGACACACATAGGAATTTCCATGTTTTTCATGAAAAGATACATGTCTTCAGTTGTGTTACCATCAGTGCTCATGGTTTTCTAATGATCAGTTATCCTTTTAAATTAATAACTTTGCATTCGCAAACATGACATGCTATTGGAAGACAGTACTAATATTTGCAGAATTTAGACCTCTGTATGTTTATGTAAATATTCATGTTTTCAGTTACAATAGTCATTTACAATATGAATAATGTCTACACATTCATTTTGATCAATTTAATATTATGAAATCTGCTTTTCTATCAAAAACATGGTCATTTCTATGTGTGTCCAAACTTTTGACTGGTAGTGTATAATAAATCATCATTTAGTCATATGCAATGCAGGTCATACCACGGCAATAAGTTCATGACATACAGGAATCACATAATAACTGAAGTCCAGCCCAAGGATTTTAAGGGGGAAATCTGTGTGAATTGTGTAAATCTTTTGTCATCACTCACTTTGTTCCCAGAGTCTGCCTTTTTGTTTTATTTGCAGATAGAAATAATTAAAACAGAAGAGTGAAGAAATAAGGACTGCAAGTCTGTGAAACCCAAGGGCCTGCTATATAAAAACATGTCACCACTGAAGAGGAAAGAGAAAATGATGAGAGAAAAACAGCTACAGTACAGTGCCTTACGAAAGTATCAAGTATCAGACCAATACAAAGTGGTGTACACGTGAGAAGTGGGACGAAAGTCATACATGATTCAATACTGAGTCAATACTTTGTAAAACCACCTTTTGCTGCAATTACAGCTGCCAGTCTTTTAGGGTATGTCTCTACCAGCT
>JAUYWH010000024.1:8609936-8622595 GCA_034779795.1 Ctenopoma multispine | reverse complement strand
CTTTCACGTGGAATTCCAATAGAATTGATTCATGTTTGTGGTTGTAATGTGACAAAATGTGGAAAAGTTCAAGGGGGACGGATACTTTCGCAAGGCACTGTATATGTATACATATCAAGTGAAGGAAGTAAGTCAGGCAAAGATTACTGATGCAAGGGAAGTTGAAGCTTTAGTAGACAGTAACTCCTCTATCAGAAAATCATAAAGCTCACTTCACTTTAGCCAACAATGCAGTTTGTTTCCCAGCGTCAGTCCAAAATGTTTCAAGATTAGTGAAAACAAAAGAAGACAAAAACTTTAGTTTGTTTAGTGTGAGCTACAGAGGCTAAATGAGCATATAGATCACACAATGTGATCACATTGAAATGGTAAAGCCTGCTGGGGAGCATAGCACTTATAATTACAATTCCCCCTATTCTTTGCATCAGTCTCTCAGTTCACTGCTGTAGTAAGAAGCTCCTGTGTTCTACTTTGTTGACATTATCACACATGTGTGGTCTGGAATCTTAAAACACCTAAAACTTTTTCATTCAAGTCCTAAAGCTATGTAAAGGGAAGACATGAGAACTCTTAATGTTGTGTGTAGCAAAAGTATGTCAACCTGTGTCTTCAGTAACTGGAGTGACCCCCTTTGTAGCAGTAACTTTAACTTGGGAAAAGACTTGGGATTCTTAAATGTGTTATTTATGTACATCAGTATGAAACTTTGCTGGTTTTGTGATACGGTTTCAGACTGGTATGATTATCTGCAGCATCCAGTCACCAACAGGTTTCCAATAAAGAGGTGTGTCTGTCTAGTAAAAAGACAGCAAAAGACCGTCTCCAGGCAATTACTGTAGCTCTTGGTGTTTGATCTCCACATTATTACCCATGTGTTTCTGCCCTCCTATTACCTAGATATATCAATTGCTTTTTGCTACCCTATAATTCTTTTGATCAAATTCACTCATAGTCTACCATCTATCATTTCATTCCCTACTGACAGTTGCGAATAATGTTGCACTCACAACCTTAAGTCACCATGTCTCACTGAGTGAAGGCTGTAGACCACCCCAAACCATGGTGGACATTCACATAAACACAACATCCAAGGAAAAGATGGGCTGACAGGGAAGCGATTGGGGTACTTTGGGGACACAGCTTATCTGTCTGTCTGAGCTTGTTGTCCTTCGCTGGGTCAAATAGATGGGTTGAGTGCGGAGCAGGGAGGTGTTAAGGGAGCATGGCCAGAGGACACGGAACAGAGCCCAGAGATGAAGGCATGGAGGAAGGGAGCTGCATTTTCTCTAATGAAATATTTATACTGCCTGCTACAAAAGGAGCCACCATAGGCCCTGCCTTTGTCCCATTCAGTTTCTGTTTGTGTGTGTTTATGTATGTGTGTCAACATGCCCTTTTTAATAATTTAAAATGTTTCGGCAAGATGTATCTGGTTTTCTGTGCATTTTTTCGCACGGCCCAGCAACTTGTTATGACTGTACTAAAAACTCATTAACACATCCCACCCTGTCTCTCTTTTACCCCTGTCTCTCTGTCTCCTCTCTTTCTATCTCTCTATTTCTCTCTTGTCTTCTGTCTCTCTGTTGGCCGTCACGATTCCACAGGGGTGGATCTGAGGTCCCAAATGAATGCAAAGCAAACACAAACTAAACTGACAAATAGAGAGACATGCATTTAGATGATAAGAAAATATAAGCATGCATTATTCATACCACATCCGCAATGTTTTTCCAGTGTTTTTTTAAGATGTCACTCATTTGTGTTTGTGTGTGGGCACATGCACGTGTATTCCATGAATACTGTCGACACTAGCATGACTTACATCAAACAGCTCAGCTTTCAGAAATGTCGGAAGAGGAATGTGGGTAGCGGTGTTAAAGGGAGAAAATAGGTAGATAAGTGTGTGTGTATGTGTGTGTTTCCGTTTGCTCTGTATTTTGTGATGACTAATGGCAGTTATGTGTTTCTCCTGAAACTTTTCCTGAATACAAATGAGGTAATTTACCTACAAAAACCACCCCTGATTTAGAGTTGGGATTATTATAGCACTGCCTATTTTACTTTGGCATGTGGGAGTCTCTAGATTCCATCTTCACCTTCTAGTGCAATATGATGGTTCAAAGAGCAATATGGGAAATGGAAGCTGTCTAATTGAATATCCTGTTAAAGTAGAGGGTGTGCATCATAAATGTACGCTACCTGTCAAAATGCAAAGAAGACCAGACAGGTAGGAATGTAATTTTGCAGAAGAAGACATGACAGGTATGAAAGTATTTTCAAACAAACACCTTCTTTTGATATTGAAATTTGACATCATGGGAGAAAAGTTTGAGTTCCAGATTTTGAATTTCTACAGGCCTGGGCTATAGTGGCACTGTGTAGTTGTTCATTTCCTGCAGTATAGGCCTTTGGGAGCCGGGGGAGACAGCGTATAGAGGTTAGACGTGGACTTTAAGAGTGCTTCTAGTATTGATCCACTCTGTAGATAGATATAAGAGCTATGCTGAGTGCTGTGGGTGTTGACCCAAAGAGTAGAAAGTCTGTGTTAAGTGTCTGTGATGATTTCAAGGCTATAGTGCAGCAGAATCAGGTTACAGCTGTGTTAATGTGGATGCTCTGAGCCCGTAGTGCCTATCAATAATGGATTAATCCATGTGTATAAAATACATTTCTCTACCAAAAACTTTTCCTTGCCTGTCTGCAGCTGTTATTGTTGCATGTGTGCAAAGGTGTGTTTGTACTTGTACTCATATTGTGCTCCCTGTCTGTGCGCATTCTGAAGTGCTTTCATTCAGAGATCAGTGTCAGCATACTGACTTTATAGCTTGTGAAAGAGAACAATTGTCAGTCATGTTTTGCAGAGAATGAAACCGTGGTAAGAAAGCAGGATTAAACAATTTAACAAGAAGCGCCACAGAACTGTTTAAATATTCACAGTTGTTGAACTTTGCCTTGAAATGTGGGGAAAAAAATTAGGTTTATAACAAAGTAATGGGTTCAGAACCTTTGCAATTCATATTTTACATATCACGCTGGTAACTCTTATCCCAAGGGAATTTGTGCAACTTAAAATAGAAGACATTTGTGTATTAACATCACTTTAAGCAGACTAGTAATAAAGATACACAATGAGCAAAATGGTGCTAAGAAAGAAACTGATAACGGGATGGCATTTGTAGTGGTACATTTTGAAAATGTAATTGAGCACAGGTATGTTGTAACCAGGCTGAGATTAAATGAGCATACGGCGTAGCCTGTAGAGATGCATTTCCACTCCCGCAAGGAAGATGTGGGATGACTGCTGTAGAGGAGAGAGGGAAAAAAATGAAAGTGAAAATGGCGAAACTACAATAAGCGTTTTGGGCAGGTTGTGTAATACAGAAGGGAAAAGAATGAAAAATAAAAGAAAGCATGGAGCGGTAATTTTTCAGACTGCATAAGAACCTAACAATAGGTTAGTCTCTGAAGGTAAACTTCACCATGTGTCTTGGTATGAGAATTTTATCTCATCTAGCGATCCATATTTTGTATATCTGCTTCAGCAAATACTTTCCTGATAACCTTGTGCTATCTAATATGTAGCCCAGTGAGTTACTTACACTGAAGAAACCAAGCACTTTTTTTTTTCCAAATGTCGCATTCCTTTACTGTTTCTGTCACTGTAAATTAAGGCAGAATATGTCATGTTTATGTCATGTCGTAAAATGTGTTGATGTCATATTATCTACTTCATTATTTATGAATACAGTACAACATTTCTATGTGCTGCACCCATTCCTCCCTTCCTGTCTAGTTAATTCTTTTTCTCTGCACCTGCTCATTAAATTATCCACCCAGATTTCTCTGGCTGTCCCATTTAATAATCACATTGTCATAGAAGCCTATGTGCATTGTGTATCCTGTTAAGAGAAAGGCTGCAAGGAATTAGTGTGAGTAGAAAAAAAGAAATAGAAATGTGTTAATTACAGTTTCTCGCTCTGAAAACGGGATCTTCTGGTGGGATTCTGTTTCATGTGTGTTATAGTGTGCTGAGTCGTGCCTATTTATTTACACATGCAGTTATTTTAAAGGAAGAAATTGAGAAGACAAAAAGAAGTGAGACAAATGTGAAATGCAAAATGCAGTGAGAGAGCGAGTCATCAGATGGCAGGAGCTAGATTGCTGCATCGAAGGTGCAGATGTGATATTAAATGTTTTATCTCCATCATATGTCAAAGCACATCTGGTGAGATGCAGCTCCGCTCCAGTGGTGATGAAATGACCTTCTTCTTCCTAGTTTCTTATTAATGAGCAATATTTTACAGTCAGTCAACTGTGATGCCTGTAGGACTTTAGTCAGTCCGACGGTCTAACTTTCATGACAGAATACAGAATTATAAAGCAAAGACTGATTGTCTAGTGTCTTGTTGCAACATGTTTTGTATGTTACCTGTTCCAGTGCTGTTTTTATGTCTTTATTAGATAACGATTCTATTTGAAATGCTTAAATTTTAAAAATCTAAATAAATTGATTTTGACAAGATTCTGCAGTCATGCTTTAAGCTTAACAAGATGCTAATATACTGATGTTTAGCATGGCAGCATTTGCGAACTAGCACGAAAGACTAAATACAGTTGAGACCAGTGGGAATGAAAGCTAGAATTTTAGTTATATTTCAGAAGAGAAAGTCAGGGAATCACCAGCGATATGGCAATTCATTACAAGGGATTCATAAAACTGAATGTTACAGTTCATCGAATTGTTGTTTAGACTGTTTAATCAAAACCACAAATGTTCTTGTGGTGGTGCTAAACAAAGAGGAGTTTATGCTCTGGAGAATAAGAATGTGTGTACATGACAGCTCATCCAATTTTTGGTGTGATATATATAGTCTGGACCGCAGTGGAGGAATAGCCAACTAACCATTAGTCACATTTTTATTAATACTAAAAAAAACAGTAGCACCAGCACGAATGTTGTTGATTGTTGTCATTCTCAATTAAACAGTCTCTACAGTAACTGGCCTTTTTTATGTTGGTAGTTTTGAACTCCTTATCCGCATTGACCATTTAACATGTGGGATCAACAGTAACTATTACCAAATGACGATGTCGTCAACTAAAGTCACCAAGTCGGGAAACTGCCATTCAACAGTTGTTAATTGGTCTGATGGGCACTTTGCATTCTTTACGCAATCTGTGGGTGTTTGTGATTTTAGTTTGCATTTGAGAACAACATTATTTGTCTTGGGGAAAAAAACAATGACAGGAAGTGGACTAGGCAATTAGAACTCCCTCTTCACCTGTCTTGTATCTTGTCAGGAAATTTTACCCATTTACAAACGGGAAAAATAGGTTCTCTGGAAACTCTTTGCATATTCTCTCTCCCGCTTCCCCACTTCATCTCTCTCACACACACTGTTCCGCTCTCTGTTTTCTATCCACAAGGCAGATTGTCATACTAGATCTGTAGAGTTTTCACCTTGCATCCTATCATGCATGCAGTGCTCAGGCACACATAAGTAAAAGTGCTCAAAAGATGTTGCACTGTGTATAGACATTCATTATTCATTCTAAAACCACACATAAACACAAACACACGGTCACACTTGCACAGTTAGGGTAGTGGAAAGATAGAAAGAACAAGGCAACCATCTCTCCACACAGACAGGAAGATGCTTTCACACGCGGATGTCGTCTTCACACTGTCTCACCTACTATGTTCCCTTTAACCACACACAGACCCACACACACACATGAGCGCCACAGTGTGTTAGCCTTTGGGTGGAATTACAGGTCTGATTTCAGCTTGGTGGAGATGTTAGAGGATGATAGTGGCAGGCTCAACCAAGGGGCAATGAATCAGTGCCGTATCAAACCTCTGCCCTTATGTATAAACTGTCAACACAGAAATGGCACACACATACACGCCATTGGAAAACATCTACTTTCCACAGTTGAACACAGCAACCGTGTCACAACATGTGTCTTGACGGCTGAGCGGGACAGCTGTCAGGATACTCGCTCTCTTCCAGTCCACAATCTGTCCCTGTGTTCAGTTATTCTCCCAGTGAGGGGAAGGAGGAATGTGCAAGCGCTGGTATGTTTAATTCAGCAGCCTCACAACAAGCCCTGTCACCATATAGATTTATAGTATTGGCTGAAGAGGAATGAGGAGCTGGTCGGGATTTAACTACCCTAGGATTTCTAATAGGAGATTTAGCATGCACTTTACAAAATCACTTTAATCCAGAATTGTTCTGTGGACAGACGCGTGTCAATGAGAAATTAATTGCTTTTTCTCATCGTCACCCAATTTGCATATATGACTTTACCTTTTGAATCTCACTCAGTGGTCATCTGTAAAAAGCAAAGTAAGTTCCTGATGAAATATCTGATAAGGACAGTCACCTTCAGGAGAAAGCAGGCTTTTTATGACTAATATTTTACAGGATGTGTTAGAACGCATAAAGGTTTATTAGCACTGGAGAGCTGGCAAGCCAGTGTTTGGCTGCGTTGCAATGCTCTGTGCTGCTTCTGCAGCAACAAAACAACAACTTCAATTCAGGCTAATAAAACCCTAACTAGTTTGTTTGTGCAGTACCATATGTAGAGTCTGATGATAATACATTTGTATTATAGCATCACATTTGCATGGTGAACTTTTCTTTAAAGTTGTTGTTTTTAGTTTTTTTTTTTTGGTTGGCAGTGATCAAAACTTCATCTTTTTGTTTGCTGCAAGAGGAAGATCATTATGCTGTCGCACCATGAGTGAAGTCCTTTATTCCACGATGTGTTTAACATTCCGCAGAGTGTATGAGGCATATGAGACTTTTATCAGAGGAGATGAGAGCTATGACAGTCTGGAGCCCAGGTTTTCTGGGCTGTCTGTCTGTGTGTCCTTCACACTGAGGGCTTAGATGACATGGCTTGGATGAACGGGAGGGGGAGTTTTTATGTGACAGAAGGCTTTGCCTAATAGCCAGTCTGTTCTTCGACTGTCTGTTTTTTTTTCTCTTATAGACGCACACTTTTTTTCCCCCTCTTTTTCTGTCTTCCTCCTATTCTCTGACCATATGCGCATCAGATGAGGGTGCCGACAGAGGAGAGGTCTGTATTATTGTTCCAATTGTGGCGTAAACAACTTTTTATTAAAATCTTTTTAGAGTGATTTAGATTCTGGAGCAGTTGGGGCACCTGGGCAGTTCACTGTGATTAAGGTGGCGCCGGCGTTCTGCTGTTAGAGAAGAGAGTTGTTTGAAAGAGACAACAGGGGTCATGTCTGCCAGCCTGCCAAGTGTATGGGCACTCCTGTGACCAGTCAGCCTTCATAATGGCTGTCTGGGCCTAAGACAGAGCCAGCTCAGCAGTCAGATGACAGTCTGTGCAGATCTGGCTAGAAAGAGCTCCCTTCGCTGACTCTGGATTGATGGTGCCTTTAGAGAGGGTGGAGTGAAGGCATTAATGGTGTAGGTTTGATGAGAGACCAAGTAAAACAACATCCACAAAAGAACGGATAGAGTAAGGGGAGAGTGGGGCAGCAGAGTTGCTCACTATTCATTACCTGTAAGCTGATGCTGTGTGCTTTCTGTAGGACAGATAAAAATTTACCTTTTTTCTCTCTTTTCCTCACTCCTGTGGGCTTGGAATTGAAACTTCAAAGGTGTATTAGATACTACAGAAATTTCAATTTATGCCAAAGACAGAGTCTGCATTTAAAGTTTGTGTCTTAAAAAAAATATGCGGGAAAAGTTTTGTTCTTCTTGGTAGATATCTCAAGATCAGAGACCTGCATAATGAAGCAAGATGAACCTGAGTGATCTGTGCATTCTGAATGCCTTGTAATAATTGTCTGACAAAGAAAGTTATCAGATTTAATCAGCAAAGACTTTCTGCTCTATCCATAGACCTTGCGTCCCTGGCATTGCATCAGGATACAGCACAAAAAAAACACAAACCTGCAATACAAATCTGATAAAAGAAGTATTTTTGAGTGTAAATAATTTTAATGTTTTCATACAAGTATGATATAGGAGACTCGAACATTATAACCTTTATAACATAATGGTACCACAGTGAACCATTTATTTGTCTCATGTTTCTATGCAGATCTGGGTTTTAATGCATTTCGAAGTAAAACTATGGCTGGGTATTTGTAAGTATTTCAGATTTAACCTCCAGAAGATCAAATGTCTTGTTAGCAGACTACATCCAGCATGTCTCTCCTCTAACACTCATTTCTTAGTGATACCATTAAGGTGAGTCCATTATCTCCTCCGTGCTCTCCTCTAAGGAATCTTTTTAACGTTGTTCATGGCCATTTTAATTTGTAACCAAGAGTTTAATGGCTTTGGAAAATTGGAAGGCACAGTCCTGTGAGTACACAGGGGTGTGCTATTCAGGGCAATTGTTGATTGTCAGATTGTATCGCTGTGACAAAATGCTTTGAAGGGGGTGTTATGGTGTGCTTGCCCAACACAAATACTCACATATACCTAAAGCAAGTGACAACACAGATGCTTGTGTTCATGTTCAATTCAGTTTAAATTTCACATTCACTCTAATGATCAGTTTCATTTTTGTAGCCCGTGTGGATGTGATTGCTGCAGTACCTCAGTTAATTCCTCAGTTGCTCCCATGGCCAGAGAAATCGTAAAATCACTAAAAGACCCAATGTAAGATTGGATCTTTACAGTGATTTAAAGCTCTTATCTGAATTCCTCTGTATGATTAGTGGCAGGTACCTATGTCGAAGTGACCAAGAAATTAGTTCATAGAGGAACAACGATATTCATTCAATGCCTCATGCCTGCTACAGCACAGACAAACCTGTGTGATTATTCTGATTGGCTGAACATCAGCACACTATTTTATTCCGCATCAGTGACCTTTCCGCCTCACTGTGCACAGTATGTATTCAGGAGAAGGCATAATATATGCAACATGTAGTAAGTTGACTGCACACAGCCCTGTGTTGCAGTGGTACATGCACTGCACTTCCTGACTGCATTCGAAAATAATAGCATGCATGAACATGAGTTTGAATGGGGTTTACTTGAGGCGATACATCTGGTGGATGATGAGATGGATTTATCCTTGCCGCTCCCACTTTGCTCTGATGAATAAGCTGTAGTGAACACAAAAGCCCCATATTAAGCGGCCTCTACCTTGTACCATCATGCATTGCTTCTTGTTGTGCTTTGTCTGTTCCCTCCTTTCTGATTAACTGATTAAGTCAGCATAGAAACATTGTGGGTAAGACCTCAGTCCCACTGAACAGTATAAATGTATACAGCGCTGTGAAAATGATTTGCCCCCTTCATATTTTTTTTTTTTTTGCATATTTGTCATAAATGATGCAGATCATCAAACTAATTATGATATTACACAGAGATAAGCCAAGTAAATATAAAATTCTGTTTTTGACTGAGGATTTCATTTATTAAAAGAGAAAAAAGCTGTCCAAATCTGCATGGCCCTATGTGATAAATTAATTGGTAATTGTCCTCTAAACCTAATAACTGGTTGTGCCATCCTTGTCAGCAACAACTGCAATCAAGTGTTTGCAATAAAGGTCATTGAGGCTTTCACATCATTGTGGAGGAATCTTGCTCTTCTTTGCAGAATTGTTTAAATTCAGCCTCATTGGACGGTTGTGCCAAGTTAAGACGTTGACTGGGCCACTCCCAACACTTTTTTTTTTCTTTTTAAAGCCATACAGAGGTGGACTTGCTGGTGTGCTTCAGGTAATTGTCCTGCTGCATAACTCAACTGTGTTTCAGCTTGAGGTCACAAACCGAAGCAGCCCCACACCATCACACAACCTCCACCATGTCTGACTTTTGGTATTATGTTCTGTTTATGAAATGCACAGCTTCCAACAAGTTCTGCTTTTGTCTAGGTGTTTTTTTGGCTAATGTGAGAAGTAATTTGCATTGGAACCTTCCCATGGATGCCATTTTTGCCCAGTTTCATTCTTTCATGTCATGTTTTTATCTCACATTTCTCATGTTTTATTGCAAAATTAGCAGCGGTCAATCAAACATATAATATAATATAATCAAATAAAGATCCTGTCTGCAAGTAGTTTTAAAAACAAAACAGTGAAGTCAAGCTGTGACTCATCGTCTGTGACTCTGCCATTCATCTACACACCAGCACAGTTGATAGTACCTTTGCCCACATAGCAGCTTCTCACCATGGAATCTTAATAGAGTCCTCACTCCTCGATAACTGCTATTAAACAGAAGGTGTTTTAAAATCCAAATAAAAAACAAAAAGTAATAGAATTAAGTTACTAGCTCAAAATCATTGGGTAAAAAAAATCTGCTCATAAGATGAATAATTAAAGACAAAGAAATGGAAGAAGTGTATTACAGAACTGACTTGAAACATTTGTCTGACCTCTAGCCTGATCTCTTGAGGTGGGTTTTTCTCTCTTCTTTAGTCTTCAGTATACTTTGGCAAAATCAGACAAGCTTCATCTAATGATCACACTCTGTGCAACTCATATGAAGTCAAAAGGTCTGTGATGTAGCATGGGACAGACTCAGTCATGCTTTGAAAGTAATAACTTTGATTCTAAAAAAGTCAGTTCTAAAAATAACAGGTAACTAGAGAAGTACACTTAGCAAATGTAGCTGTATTTTCAATGAGCTGGAATGGTGCTAATTCAATTCATATTTTGTTACTATAGTAAAGCTTCTTATCAGTATTATATTGCAGAGATGAAATAAAGGAGAACCAATGGCATGCAGGCCTATAGTGTGATGCGTTCCACTGAATGGTGACGTTGTATGTGGTTACATTATGAGATAAGGAGCCAGTGCTGATAACGCCCAAAATCTTTATCAACATCGACTTCATGTTGTGTACTTAGGTCAGTGTTCATATATACTGTAAGAGTATATAAGAGTCTGTGTCACTTTGTTTCCCTTCTCAGTTTTACAGTGATATTTATCTTCATTTTGATACACCCATATCTCAAATTCTAGAAAGTATGATTATTGTGGTGCATAGTGTTAGAGAGTTCACAGGGGTACTCTTAATGAAAAGTGTGTGCTATTTGTAAATTACACATTTTAGACAAGGCTGTTAGGTGAATGGAATGATCATAAATCTATAGACAGGAGACAGGAAGTTGGCAGACAGCAAGAAGGCGAAAAGGATGTAAAACTTTCCAGGACAATGGCCAATTAGATCCAGCAGAGCATTAGCACAAGCTATTACTCATAATAGCCTACATCATGGCTTTTTTTTAAACACTGGGTTGCCATCTACAAATTACGTTTTTATTCACTTTCTCTTCTTAATGTTGTTAGCGCTCAACACTTTTTTCTTTTTCCTCCTCTATCTTTCCATTTCACCATCATATTTTGAGAGATGTTTGTAATGCTAAGTCATCCCGCAGAAGAGACATATTTTACTCAATTAAATAATGGCAGAGCGCACTGCTTCACTGGATAGTAAGGGTACAAGTCTGTCCTCGTGGGCTCCATCAGTAACCATTAAGAATCCTCTCTCATTAGACCAAACCTTATAGGCCCCCAGGGCCTGGGAAATGGGCCCTGCCATCTTATGTGATGGAGTATGCTTAGATGGTATCACTGCTGTTTGTAAATGCAAATTGCTATAGTTATTTCCCCCCGCAAATCATTGCCACCAGTGCTGTGTATTCAGCCTCTTTAATTAATCAAGAAGATCCTCACTCCCCTATCAGCGACCCTCAGTTTACTCTTCAGCTCCGCCCCTTTCCCTCTCACCACCTTTTTATACGCTCAGTCACACGTCAAGCCCATTCTGCATATCCAAGCTACTGCAGTATGATGATTCACATGGGAATGTTTCCAAATGATGACTTAGGAGTCCTGCAGCTTCTCTGCCAAGAGCAGGGAATTCAAACTTAATCAAGGAGAGAACGCCTCCCTCCTGTATCCCCCACAGAGCTCCACAAGGTTGAGGCCAAAACCGGAATAGAATGAAAGAGACAAAAGTCAAAGTCTAGGTGCCATTGTGCATGCCTTCTATCTCTGTCTTTTCTTTTCTGTTTATGTCTCACAGGGAGCCTGAGATTTTCTCCCATGAGGGATGGGTTCATTTTAGGGCTATTGAAGAAACTTTTGTTTCACTCAGAGAAGAAGCATTAGTTAGATTAGCTTTGTTCTCCTCTGTCTGTCCTATCTGAACTCTTATCTCTCCCTGAAACACACAAAATGTTCAAATTCCCACATACCAAGGCTGTTGTCTATCCATCAACTAGAAGCACAGCCAGTGAATTTCCCTGCAGTTCCAACAGAAAGCTCTGTGGCAGGTCTCCCAGACCTCCGCTCTCCCCTGTCCACACGCCATGGTCACACAAAGGGGAGGAGGCAATGATCGGTCCTGATCAATAATACATTGACTGTGTTAAAGCTTATGAATAAGTCATGCATGGAAAAAAACCTATTCGTCAGGGAACACAGGCACACAGATAGGAAAGTGATCCTTTACTTCGACCAGGGATGATGAGCAGATGGAAAAAGAGAACAAAGGAAGGCCTCTAACTTGAAGGGAATTTATCACCCGCCGACTGATATTTTGTTGCATGTTCCACTCAGTTTTTTCTCAGTCTCTCTCTCTCTCTCTCTCTCTCTCTCTCTCTCTCTCTCTCTCTCTCTCTCTCTCTCTCTCTCTCTCTCTCT
>JAUYWH010000024.1:8591388-8609836 GCA_034779795.1 Ctenopoma multispine | reverse complement strand
CTCTCTCTCTCTCTCTCTCTCTCTCTCTCTCTCTCTCTCTCTCTCTCTCTCTCTCTCTCTCTCTCTCTCTGTCTCTCAAGTAATGGCCCTTTTCCTGCAGGTGAAATAAATAAGTTATTACCGTGTGTTCTAAGGCTTACCAAGAACCATATAAGTAGTTGATAGTAGAGGCTTCATCTTTTACCATCTGAATATATTTTATTTATTTTCTTTTTTTACAAATACCAGGGTGACTGTTTTAGTTGACTGGAGATGCAAGATGCAATTGCCTTACACAAATAAGTCTGCCAACGTTTTACCCCAAACACCATCTCAGAGAGGAGGGAACTGTGTGATAGTGCTGGGCTTAGTTCAATGCAGACTTTTGTGTGCTGTACTGAAAACAAAGAGTGAACAGCTTGTATGATGCTGTAGACAATTTGAATACTGAATAAGCTTTGTGTGGTGGATTGAAGTGCAAAAGGTAACTCTGCCAAGATTTTAGATGGAAGCAGCACTATTGAATAATTAATGTCTCTGATGTATACTTAAGAGAGACACTGTTACTATACAGCTGTGAACCCTGCATCTCTGTGTGTATACATTCTGCCCAACATCATCATTTCTTTTGGCATTCGGTAATTTGGTACTGGTATTTCATGCCAAGGTGTGCATGTTCCTCTCCTTCTCTTTGTGTGTGTGCGTTTATTCATGGTGCTGCTGCATTATTTAAACAGTTGTTTATGCTGGTATCCTGACCACTAAGCATTTTGGAGTACACATTTAATACTCATTAAGGTGTAAATTTGTGACTGCTCTTTGATGAGATGCCCTGTTGAGATGATCTGATCCAAGAGGAGGTGCAGGAGGAAGGGAGGAAGAAGCAGGTCTTTGTTTCTGCCAACAGAAGCATGTCAGACAGGAATACTCAGGGAGCAGCACTCAGAAAAAAATTGCATATGAACCGATTTCCCAAAGAACGTGCTGCATAGAGCATGAGCAGGAAAACCGAGCCAGCTGAGGTGGAACAATGTTGAGTTTCAGAGAAGCAGAGATGGGTGAAATGTTTGCATAATACCGTCAGAGATCACAAACCGAAAATCAACGGATTAATATGGAATCTACCTAAATGTTACAATGTTATGTCTACATAGATTTTCCTTGTATCAAGGATTTTTTATGAGAAAGTTCAGAATATGTTCAGGATGGAAAGCTCCACTGTTTTCTATTCAAACATTTCATGTTCATAGAATGGCAAATCTTTTATCAGTGAATGATAGAACTTGATCTATAACAAAATGCACTGCACCATTATTTATTGTTAATGCACTAAATGTAAAACAGTAATTGCTACATATGTATTATATAATCAAAAAGACCTGTAATCACTTTTAAATGTTTTAACTTTTAATCTGACATCACCATCAGGGAAAGGTTTTGATTTGTTTAATACTTTAAGACAGTTTGCTGCCTGTAGTATCTTTAAAAGTAAAGACCTTTTGTGCTTAGTGCTAAACAGATAAACAAATGTTAGTGCTCTGTATTTTAAGAACTGGATACCATATTGAATCTCTGAAATTTGCTCAGTAGCTCATAGTCTGACAAAATATGAATTCTCTTGGTTCCAGAGTTATAAATTACCTAGATTAACTTCATATTGCAATGTTTTGGGGCCCATAGGGCCTGCACATTGACAAGCTCCTCCAGTTGCACCTCTCAGTGCGCCACACACATGAATGAGAATAAAATAAAATAACCCTACAGCTCTTTGCACCACATCTAACTATTTAATATCACTTCTTGCTGCTCCTGGAAGCTCAGTAAATAATTCATGTGTAACCATTTGTTTAAGAAGTAATATTATTTAAGTTACCTGTTGCTTTATTCCCTCTCATGAACTACAGCATTTTAACTCTAAATATAATAAGCAGAAAACAAAGCATCTGCACTGTAGTTACTACTGCTGCTGCTTAATTGCTCACATAAAAGCTTTATTTTGGTAGAATTACATCAGTTTTGTATTGTCTGTGATCCAGAAAAGTAGCAGTGAACTTGTCCTTGCCCAGTAGAAGTACGCATCAGTATGACATCAGATGTTTATCTGAATAATCTTCTTTGTTGATTTAAGCTCTGGTAGATTGTAGTAAATTCACAAATACAAATGCAACATTGAAAACATTTGAACGATGAAATTAAATGGCGTAGCTCTGAAGTGGAGTGAATCTCATTGAATTAAACAGCGTTCCCATACAATAAATGTATATTTTAAAAAAATGCTGACATGTAGTCTTTTGGAAATGGAAGTGGTACTGTAGATTTAGGGGGAAATCATAAGATGAAAGATGGGGGGGTGGAGAGGGGGCTGGGGGTGGTGAGAAAAGTTACAGGAGAGAGTTGGTACTCAGATAGGAGCAATACTCTATCACCCTTACAACATTGTCCAATTAGAGCATATGATTAGTGTAGACTGTCTCCGGTGAAATTGAATCTCTTAGCCAGGCTCAGATTGCTACAGGTCCCTGCAATTTAGCTATCGCTTTGTCTCTGTCACCACGGAGCTGCTAATATAAAACCGACAGAATGGATGATTTCTACTTAAAGCATAACTTGATTGAAGCTGATTGCATTTCACAAAGGTTTATTACATTTCTATAATCTGTGCACATGGCGAATGAGGGGTGTGTATTTGTGTGGTTGCATGCAGGTGTTTGTGAAACAGTAAAGAGACGGATGATTGTAACTGATCTGGTGTATCTACTCTTTTTCATCTCTTTTTTCAGGCTACCAGAGCCGAGGGCAGACCCCCTGGACCCACGGGACTTTGACGACAGTGATTCTGGACCGTCCATGGACCATGCCCCCTAATTCCAGCAAACCAGACTCTTGCTACTTTCAGCTGTCCTTCAGTGTCTGCTTCAGCCCTGTTGAGCTGTCAGGCTGGCCCTCTCTCTGTCAGCCATCTCCTTTTTACTCTCGCTCCCCTCCCCTCCCAGTGCCTGCTGGCAGTGAACCGACCTTGAAGAAGGGTGCTGTGACAAATATGGATGGCCATGTCTTTTCTGCTCTCAAACTTTTTTTAATTCCTCACTAGCTACTAACTTTCTTTAATTGAAGCACGCAAGTTATGTGCAATCAATTACCATCAGGCTCAATTTCCACAGCCAGTCAGATCCTTGGCTTACTGGTGAGCCTGACTGCCTTAGAGAGGAAGCCTGGGTATGCAGCCGAGCGGAGCAACTGTTAAACCCAACAGATGTCAGGAATGGGAAATTCAGTGAGATGGTGCAGTTCACTGTTGATCTATTTGCAGTATCATTTTAGTTGTTTCAGTTTGTCAAACACTTTGGACACTCAGAAAAAGGGAACAATTGTCAGATGCCTTTCATCATTAAGAGACAATATAACAAATAAGTGTTCTTTTTATATTATATTTTGATGTAAAAGAAAGCCTAAGTGTCTCTAGCTTCTGTTCTGTAATGTTCTCTCTTGTGTTTTCCGTCCTGTTGCCTTCACCCCTCCTTTATCGCCATCATCCGCTCGACAATTCTTTATGGTTGTAGATTTGTGTGCACTTCTTCGGTGTGTCAGCTCCATTATCACTAGCGGGGGACTTTTTGACACCTATTGATTGGTGAATGTTGCTGAGTCTTTGTTAGGTGAAAATCGAACTGTAATTTGACTGTGCAAAGTAGCACTCCCAATGTATCAGCTTTCTATGTACTGTAACGTAAAGGCTCATTACTCCTGATCAATCTGCAGCACATGACGGATTACAGTCCAGACAAGCATGTGCACTTTTTACCTTGACCTGCTCAACCATAGCTTTCACTCATGATGTACCGCCACAACTGTGTCTCTATCAGCAGTTTTTTTTTTTATGTGATTGATTCTGTTGCCTTAAATTCCAAATTGAAATTGGTGTCACCCCTAATACACAGGGCAGGTTTGACAACAACATGACTTTAGCATCGCACTAAGAAAGCACTGAAAGGTGTATACCTACACAAGGGAAATTTTTGTGTGTCAACAGCCTATTGAAACAGCTCATACTTTATTCTAGTGTAACAGCAGGCGAGAGTCTGGCTGTCTTATGTTTCTCTTGTTTTTATTTGTCTATTTTTGTCTGAAATCTATAAATAAACTGTTTCTTAGATTGAATGTTGAAGATGACATTCACATTTCTACTTTAAGAAGAGTTCCTGCATTATTTGTCTCTTGCAAAACACCTGAAAACTGTCAATCATCTTAGACACTATTATCAAAAAACCTTAAAGGCATGAAGAGGAGCATTTCTAGTTTTCATCAGACTTGAAAGCAGCAACCTATCCAGACAGGACTGAGAATAGGGGGTTTGGGAACAAAGGGGTTGATGGAACAGGAAAACTCTTTAAGAGCTCTGCTTTTCCACAGATACATTTAAAGTCAGACATTCTGTTGTGTACAGACCCAGACAAGCCAGAACCCACCTGTCATCAACTCTCAGCCACGATCAGAAAGCCTCCGTCTCTCAGCCGTTCATTTTTTTTTCTCACTTTCCTTCTCTTGCATCACATCATGTGGCACATTGGTTTCACACCTACTCTCCACCTGAGCTGCTTCATCAAACAAAAGAATGCTTTCTCAGCATGTCCGACCTCCCCGCACTGAAATATAGACTTAGAATAACTCATTTAGCCAGTGGTCGTTTCTGTCTGGGTAGTAACACATCTGCATTTGCATTCTCTTGTGTGTTTCCCTTTACAGAAATAATGGGGCTTAATGATTTACCCCAAGTGGCATTGATCTTCAGCATTCACTAAGCCACTGCTGACTCACCAAGTACCAGAGCTCTCAAACTCTTTTAGAGATTTTTTTTTCTTCTTGTGTATTAGTTTGGCTGTTACTAAATTGATTTAAGTTAGCTGGGAGGAGGCATTGCTAGATACAGACTCCCAACTCTATCAAGGGAAGGCTGGTATTAGCGAATAATCATTATCCCATCGTCTGTCGTGGCGTCCAACCTGATCAAAGAAATAATAACAACCCTGAGGAGCTACAATGTGCCTGTTGTCTGGAGAGGAAATGGAGAGGAGAAGATTGTCTGATCTCATTTAGACAGGGAGACCACAAGGTTCTCTTTTTTCCATACCCAATTACACCTGCTCTTACAGGTTCACTTCACTGAGCATGTTCACACAGAGGCAAAGATGCGCAAATAAACACAAGCACAGCCATAAAACCTCCTCTTTACTGGTGGACTAAAAGAGACTATTTGTGTATTTGTATTGACATGAATTAATTGCTTCATGGGTTGTGAGATTGAATTAGATACGTGATATGCTTGCTAGTGGTGATGCAGCTTTGATTGCCGCCTTTAATGGAGCCTATTTCTCTCTGTCATTATTTAAAAGACAGTTGGAGTCTGTGGCTTTGGAATAATGAAACAGCTCCACCACCCACCAGCCGACTATGACATGCCTTAATGATTCTGTTTATTAGCATGCAAGAGCTGGAAGAGAAATAGGGATTTTCTCTAATAACATACCACCCATTACTGTAAAATGTAGGAGAATGTGTGTGTCCTTCTGTGGATATACATTATCAGGACCAGCTTGACTTTTGGTTCGTAGGAGTGATTACATTTTTGGCTGGTCTACACAGCCTTACACATCTTCAAAGGGCTGTTAGAGGTTTAAAACTTGTTTTTTAGAGTCAGTGTTAAGTTCATGTTAGCTTATGGTTAGGGTAAGGGTCGGTGTTGGACATTTAGTTGTGAGACATTTGGAAATGTATACATGTCTATTGTTTGTCTCACAAAAAATGGCACGTTAGCCAAGAAGATGACAGTAAAGGTGTCAAAAAACCCATCCAAGGTAAGGAAAACCTGTATCAATAAAAGTGGCATCTATAATTTAAAGAAGTGTTCTCTACATCAGTTGTTTGAATTTTTAGTCACAACATGCACCTGCAACCACACCTCCAGCTTGTCACCATTTCATTTAATATGTTCAACAAAAGGCTAGAGAACCTCTAAGAAACACTAAAAGGGAATAAATCAATCTCTTCCCAGTCATTGATTTTTGGCTCGCATGAGATGAGATCTGGGGAGAAGGTGATGCAGATTGTGGACCATCCCAGACTAAGTGACAGCAGGAATCTGTCAGAGGTGGCAGGTACAGACAGCTGTCTGGCAGCCCTAGCTCATGAACAATGACTGGGTGGAGACGAGGCGAGCCGGGGAATCCATCTCTCGTCTTGACACCCTCAATCACTCTTACATCCCAATGTAGCGAAGAGACCTAAGGGCTTCTGTCTCTAACCTCTGTGCCTTTTATGTCTGAGCGTCTTATGTGGACAAGTAAAGGAATTGTAGAGTAAGAAGAGAAAGGAAACTGGGACGGTGTTGTGATTATGGAAGCAACAGATGAGGAAGCCTCATACCAGGATTTAAAATTGAGCTTGCGATGGGGAGCCATAAAACTGGTTACATGCAGAGTAATAGAGATGGGGATCATGATGGTGTGAATGCAGAGAAAAGGAACCAGGATGCTAAGTTTCCTCCAGCTGATAATGGAACATGCCTCTGAATAAAATGAACATCCTACCAAGATAACACCTACTGCTGTTCCTTCTGGGAGCTGTAACACATTATGCTCCTTCTGTCACAGCTGTGATGAATCATCTTCACAACAAGGATGAATGTAGAGAAGTGGGAGGCAAAGTATAGCATTTGCAGACTTGCTCTCTAAAGTCAGCCAAAAGCTACAAGGAAGTAAAAGCAATATATGTTTATACTGTAATGTCAACACAGAATATTACATTTTTTGGTTTACACAAATATGTCTGAGTGTGATGTCCAAAACATTTAATAAAATCCTTGAAATGTGAGATTTTTTTTTCACAGAGGTTGATGTACCCATGTTTTCCCCACCATCTCTTTCTCATTCCCCATCCCTATTCATGCCTCTCATCATTCATGCTGTGTACACAGTCTGTCCCTTTCTGGTTGCACAGGCTCCTCCGGAGCTTGTTAATTGCGTTGGTGACACAGGTCTGTATGTGAAGCAGCAGTAGTAATTGCTCTGGCCTGGCCTGAGGAGAGGAACACTGCGGCCGTCTGGCCTCCAGGTCTGCCCCAAGGCTACGACGTTAGACACATGCTTCCATGTTTGATGAGACAGATGGCATTAGCAGTTTTATCAGGTACACAGTCTACCATCAAAATTGTGCTGCTGTCCTCATTTGGTTTGCCAGAATATCTACTTTAGATACTGCTTAAATAAAGTATATATGTTTTTTTTAACAAGTGTACAATATAGTGATGACCTATAGTTTACAGCAGGACCACCATGTTATCCATTCAGTTTATTTGTCTCTCTTAACTCTAATACATAGAGATCAAATGCTATCACTTTGCATAATTTGTAGGCCCACATGCATGCAAGAGTTGTTGACTTAAATGCCTGCTGTTGTACAAATAGCTTTCTCACAGTTTGTAGCTTAGTGTCAGTGGCCCCCATTCATCAAGCTGCCCTAAAAAAGACTAGAGATTCTACCGTGAAAATGATCCTAAATAAAAGACAGTGTTTGAAGGAAAACCAGTGAAATCAATTTATCATTTATATATGAGACACCCAAAATGATGCAGTTTGATTTACTAAGTGCCTTTAGGACATAGCATGTTCTATAAATGTCAGTTGGTTGGTTGGATGCTGGTTTTTGTCCTTATTTCCCAGTGCATAATTTAATTCGCAAAGTCTTGTTAAATACCATTGAGGGTGCCTGGGTTTAGACACACACTGAGCCTGACCTTTTTTTTCCCGTAAAAACAAAGACAGTGACTAGATGCTTGTTTAATCAGACCATTTTATTGTCATTATCTTAATGGCAACTCATATATTATGGTTAATGTCAAATCAGTTCACCAACTTGTTGCCTCCAATGTGGTGACATGGGCACAGGGTTTAATGAGAGGCTTAAAACATCAACTCAAAGTGTCCACAGAAGACAGAATGTAGAAGCTTTTAATGTATCTACCCATTTCACCGATTTGTGTCAGATGGGGCTGTCAGTGAGTGTGGTTGCACAGAATTTTTTTGCCCACTTTCTGCCATGCAGGCCCCTGGTGAAAATGGCCACATCTCATGTGATTACATACATTTTTTTTAAATAAGGAGCAGCAAAACACAAACATAGACTAGTTTGTGCAACTGCTTATATGAAATTGCACAAGACATTAATATGTGTATTTTGAGACTGCAAATCCACTCAAAGAGTCCAAGCTACCATGGGATATCAACAGCTATCACTTCACAGTCCTCCTGTATACCAAAAGACCATGCAGGCCACTCAGAGGGGTGGTTAAAATTGGAACACATTCATCTGAATCCCCTGCCTGCCAGCACTAATGGGTGTTAGCCTGTTTTAGAGAGACAATGAAATCGAAGAAAGCTCCTGTGGTGCATGTGGACATGTGTGGAAAAGACAGACACAGTTAATCCCTTTGTGCAACCTTGTGTATTATACATGATTTGAATTCAACAACAGCCTCTTCATCATCTTGAAAGTGAAGCTTGCTTTCCACCGTAGTTTCTCAGTAACCCTGATGTGTAAGTTTACTGCAGTCAGAGAACAGAATTGCTTTAAGGTCTGCTACATTTCTACATCATCTGCCTTTTATTTTAGGTCCCATGTCCCATTTCCTTTACTTCAAATACAAGATGCTAAAGGATGACTAAGCTACCTTCAGAAAGGTACCTGTCTAGCTGGAAAGATATACAGAATAAACCTTATTGTATAGCTCTTTGAATGCAAAAATATACACTGTAAATGTTTTGAGGTCTAGCTACACATCATAGGACATGTTACATTTGCAATAGCATCCAGAATCTGCTTCAAGCCTTGTTTACCTGTTTTTGCTTCTCTACTTTCATGCTTTTCACACCGCGCCTCATTTCACACGTTATTTATTACGTTTCTGTGCCTGCGATGTAGTTCTCTCTTTTTTGAGCAGAAAAATATCACCCCTCGAGACCACACCTCTATTTCCTCTTTTAAAAAGTCATAACAAAATCGCACACACAACAGACTGAAATGTCTATTCTGCCGCTACTGTTTAGGTGGAATCCATCAGAAATGTCAAGACTGGTTAAAAAAAAAAACACAATTTGTCTTTGTCTTATTGTCTGATTTCTTATCCTGCAGCTTATACTTTTTTAATATGAATAGATGTGCATAGGGAGTTTCTGGGCTACTGTATTAGCCATCCAATACATAATATTGTACTATATTGACTACAGTCCCTTAGCAGCACTATATATACTTTTCTGGATTTATTTTCCTTTATATATGTGGTCATCTGGCTTCCAGAGACACAGACACAAGACACATGCTTTTATGTTTGATAAGACAGATGGCATTACCAGTTTTATCAGGTAAAGAGTTTACCATCAAACTTGTACTTCCATCTTCATTTGGTTTGCCAGACTATATTTCAGATACTGCTTAAATACTACTTAAATACTATTTAAGCCGTATATTGTTTTTCTGTGGGTAATTTAATTCAGAAAATCTAGAGGCTGAAAGTTCAGTGTTTCCCCTTGCTGAATAGAGGTCATTAGCACATCTGCCATGCAGGCAAGTGTTGTTTCAATACATGTACGTGCCTTGGAGTATTATAGCAGCACCAAAGAAGTGACAGACACATCAACAGAAAACAGAAACGTCAAAGATGTTAGAGCAAGGTAGGGGTGGCTGAACTGTTTCAACGTGTTTATATGTATTTTATATTTTTTTATATTTAGTTCAACTCAAGGACATTTTGGCTCAGGGGAAAATTGTTGACTGGAAGAATCTTACTGAAAATACATAAAAGAGTGTATGTTTAGTTAATGTCTTATCATTGCTGCATCCAATTAGGATCAGATTTTTAAGCTGCTTGTCATCTTGATTAAGCAGTCACCATGGGGAGCCTGCTGAAGAAACATTTTTAGTAGGCGGGAAGTACAAGGACAGACAGTGATACAATATGTCAGTAAAGAACTAAATGGATAAAAGCATGTTCAGTGTCTTCTGACAAATTCATACTGATATTCTATTCTCTCTATTTCTATTTCCCAGTTTAAACCTGTGTAAGAAATCAAATTCACATTTGCATGGAAACCACTCACACTAATTATGATTAGTGTGAATGATTATAGTGTAATTACTACTTAAATTCCTGGCATTATGTGGTCTCTGCTTTTTTGATGTAATGGTTGAATACACAGTGTGTCCCACGAGCACAAACACAGCCTCCTAACAAACCTCAATCTGACTATTGGCTGTATAGACAGCAACTGTATGCTACAGGCACTGAACCTGAGTCAAGCAAACACAGACTACGCCACGTTTCAAACTGACTGATGTTACACATTACCAAACGCATCACTTCTGACTGACTCCTAGCTCAAATGAGCTCTCTCTATATTGCATACTGCGTAGGTGTTAGATGACTGATTTGCTGAACAAGTAGTACAGTGGCCAGATCTGTGCAGCTGATCGTGAAATAAAAGGTTGTTTCTTTCTGACCCAAGAATGGTTAGAATAGGGAATGAGGCTCTATATGTTTGATTTTGAATGTTTTATTTTATGAAGATGTATCCTGGAGTTGCTATTTAATCACTAAATCAAGTTTAAATATAATTCTATAATAATAATAAATAAGATTTCTGAGCCATTTTTAATCTCACTTTTGATACAAACCCCTAAACAATACAACTTGTGCATTTTAAAAATAGAAAACTTAAGCAGCTCCAGCTATGTTAGGCTTCATTAATCACTATGGGGAAATTTATCCTCTGCACCTGACCTATTCAAATTATTTAGGAGCAGTGGACAGCTGTGTTTCAGCCTCAGGGAATAAAAGCTAGTTCATTTATCAATGCTTTGGTCAAGGGTAATGGTAGAGGTGTTCCTATTAAGTTGTTATTTGAGGTGGCTGGAAAGCTCCTGACAGATGCAGCACATCCCAGTTGGGCTTCTGAGGTTAAAACCCAGGACCTTCTTGCTGTGATGTGACAGTGCTAACCACAGAGGCACCGTGCCAGCTCTGATATTGCCCAGGTATGCGTATGTTACAGTGCCAAGCTTTCTTTTTTAGACTGTTGTTCTATTGAATATTATGGAGGTTGGATGATTCTTCGTCTCTTTCAAAAAGCCATCATCAAAGACAATTCAAGCACACAAATAAGCATTCCAGGTGTGCATAGTTAAGCTACTGTATCAGCACTTCACAACACACAAAAACACTCCCTGACACTCTCTCGCTCACATGCTATGGTGATCGCCCTCCTTTGAGGATTAGAAACAATCCAAGCTATGCTCATTCAATGCTCACATTTCCTCCTCTCCTAACATCGGCCCACACACGGCTCGCATTAGCCAGTGGGGTAAGCTTCAGGCACACTCGGAAGGACAGGGAGATACCCAATCAAATCCTGCTTTGAAACTTTTTATTACTGCACAGAAATTGTCATGACATTTCAGTATGTTTTGCTGCCATGTCCTGTATTCGTCTGGGGACTCATTTCTGGGTGAATGGCATTCCTTCACAACATTTCCTCCTTGTTTTGTATTGCTTCCTCCGTGTCGCTCAGTCATGCTTGTGCAGACTGGCATAACCCTATGTCAATGTGTGTCAGAGCCCAATGGTTTCACAGCAGTGACTGTAATGAGAGTTTGCCCAAGGCAAGGCAACAGAACAAAGCAATTTTTTTGTTTATGTCTGTCTGTCAATCTATAGGCTATGTGAGTGTATTTCTATATGCTAGCCAATAAATGAATCAGAGATGTGTGGTGAGAAAGGGGTTTGATATTTGAATATGAACATGTCCTGTGGTGCTTTGGGGTTGGGGTCCAGCAACAGTGGGTATTGAGCTGGTAATTCTTCACCCTGCGATCAAAGGCCTGGTTCTCAGCAAGCTCCCTTCACAGCCTCTCTCCATTCCTCTCAATTTCCCTTCTCTCCCCTCTTCTTGCCCCTCCAATCAGAGTCCAGAGCAGCCAGGCGTGAGTTATAACCCTGTGGCTGTGTTGCTTATTATCCTTGAGTCTTGTCAATCTTACTAGTCCCACCCGACTGGTAAACCCTCACTGTGCTGACTCTTACCCTTAAAAAACGATCCCTCGCCTCTGTTCATTCTCTCCATGTTCAAGTTGGACACAGACTTAAACAATGTATTTCAGTCCTGGCTGGACCACAAAGCTCACAGTGCTGCTCCCTTTTGCAGTCCTGTTTTTAGTCTCTTCGCAAGTTTTAAGCTCCACACACGGGTCCAATCTATCACACACTTGACAAAGCCTCTCTTAACACCCAACCGTTTAGTTAAAATATTTCATGCTCCTTTTCCTCCTAACCTCCTTTTCACACATGCACATCTACTGTATGCATTTGACTGCTGAATCTTAAGTATGAGCTAGTTATATCTTTACCGTTTGCTCAAACTTTTTTTTGTTCTCGAATAGTGTTCACTGTTCTTTCTGTTCTAATTCACATTTCAATAGATCAAACGTGTCACTCACTCTCTAGTATTGTGCATATTTGCACAGTTCAGCACATTGTAGACATACAAAACTGTTGTAATATTCTCAAGGTTACTCTCACTGTTACCCCCTTGCAAATCTGGGTCTTTTTATCTCACACAAATAGCCTGGAGCACTAAGCAGTCTGGTGAAAAATGCAGAGTAGGGCCTGGGCATGGCTGGGAAGCAGGGAATGAGTGACCCACTTTGGCCGATAAAAAAAACACCTGCGACAGTTGGTGGTCCACTAAATGAAAGCAGCCTGCGGGTGTAAGCAGAAGGCCAAACTAGAATGATTGCTATAAAACAGGCCAAGCCTGCTGGGACCTCTGGTGCCTCTATTCATCCTGGCCTTACTCCATCACATGACCTCCTGGCCTTGATGCTCTCATCGCTGCTTGTGTTTTCCATCACCCCTTCTGTACTTCAACATTTCATTATAGTTTGTCTATGTGGTTTGTCACATGTGCCAGTACTTACATACACATGCAGACGCGTCTGTGATGTGTGTGAACCTTGAATGAAGTTTGAAAAAAGAAAAAACACGAACGCAGTACGACTTTCAAAGACACGTTAGAAGGATCATGTAGATTCTGCGGTAGCAGCAGAAAAAGCTCAGCTGCACGACGTTATAATGATGTCATATAAACATACTACTTTAAAACTATCCAATACACTACTGCCATAAAAAAAGCTTCACACGAACTAACCGTTCCCCTGTGTAATTACCCTAAAAATGGATCCTGCTTATCCTGCAAAAACAAGTAAATCCACTGCTTCTTCAGCTCCTGAGAGGATGGGATGAAGAAGAGAGACTTCTGCGTTCATCCATATAGCCAACAAGTGAGCACTGTCCATGCTTTGTGTTCTGGTGCTTCTGTTTTGCCGTTTTTTAAGTTGAGTCTGCCAACGCAAGTAAAAAATAATGGCGTGTTCGGCCGAGGTTGTTGTGGGCTGTGTTTGGACTGAGCCTGAAGAGGGACTATGTCCCTCGTACTTGAAAGTACGTTATTTGCGAATTGCATTGTTATAGTGCAAATTTCAAATGGACCATTCAAGCACTGTTTTCCACAAACTGCAAAGACAGTTTTGAAGATGAAGATGATGGTAAAGTAAAATGTATTTATAATAATGATTTTAAAAAAGGGTTAAAGATCTGTTGGAACACAAACAGCACTATAATTCCATAATAGACCAAATGGGATTGAATGCTGCATTGCTTCATGTTTTCGGGTTCCCTAGACGATGTCACCTATAACTTTAATGATCCCCTGGCTTTTTATAGCGTCACAGTTTCAGATCAGAGTGAAATGTTTCAATAATTGGGTTGCAGTGACATCTGGTATACATTTACGCTCCCTGCATGATGATATGTACTGGAAGAACATTGGTGAGTCCCTTACTTTACATTTAGTGTCCTAAGGTTAGAATTTCAATTTGTCCATTTTATGATGTAACACCTGCAGAATTAATGACATTCCCGTCAGCCTCAGTTGTGATCTCTTGCATTTATCGCCGCAAAGCACCACTGAGCCCTACAGAGAACAGTATCATTCTGACATGCTGCCCCTGGTGTGTCTGCTCGCTCTAATCAACCACTGTTTAAACTCAATTGACAATAATGTCGTAATTTAGAGTGGCATCTGTGGTGGTTTTATGTAACAGCTTCAGTATTCTGTGTAAAGAAAAAGACTAAATGTTAAGGATGAAATTTTGATGAGAACTCACAGTAAGCCAATGTCTACTAATTATGTGTAAGTGAAAGAAGATCAGCCGCTGCTCAGCTGGACATGACCTTGTTTAAAGCTGTTATTTAGAGAAGTCCGTGCCTGTTATTTGGAGACCAGATGTGAAAATGTGCTGGTGTGGCCTCAGAGAGTCTCCTGCTAGTTCCTGTAATCCGGTGCATGTTTTATGATTATAAAAAGATCAATATATTTTATTGATAACTTATTATTGCTCCCATTGTTGTATTAATCTCTGTATTAAGGCTTTAATCATCCATTAATTCTAGGTGGATTTTAATGAACATTTGCCATTAACAGTCTGCAGTGTAAGCAACAAGCTTTTTACTTTATTTTAATTTTTGAAAGTCACATTCCTGTATTTTTCTATTACAATAGTTGTATGCAATTGCTAATTCTTCACTATTTATTATCACCCTTCTATTGTAATACTGCTATTGTACTAAGTTGCAACATTGTGGTGTCTATATTAATTAAGAAAATAACTGTTGATGCTTCAGGCATTTGTTACTGCAGTTGTTATTGGCCCCTTTTTCCTGAAATCCCAAATCAATAACTGTTCCTCATTTGGTTCTCAGCCTGAGCCTGACAGTCGCATGCACACACACACACACACACACACACACACACACCCTCTCTCCCTCTGATTCAATTGTTCATGCCTATCTGATGTTCCTGCAGTGCCACCAGGCAAGACGTCAGCTTTACTAAATAATGTCAAAGGAACAGGGCAATGATCACATAATTGAACAATTATTCAATTATTTGGAGGAGCATGAAGGAGCCTCTGGATGAACATGAATGTGAAATTATGTATAACTGCATGTGTGTGTGCATGTGTTTCAAATCATATCCCACTATGTGTGTGTGTGTGTGTGTGTGTGTGTGTGTGTGTGTAATATTCGCCCTGGACATGTCAACTTCTTAATAGGCTAGCAGAAACATTTGCTGAAATCATTAGCGCACTGTCCCTTGATAAATGCTCGCTCCTGTTTTTCTCTTGCTTTTTTTTTTTTTTGCACACTCACTCACATAGATGTCCTTGACACTAGATTGCTGGTTATTAAATGTAAGATGAATGTCAAGAGACTCACAGAAGAGAGTGAAACAGTCATTGGCAGTCCTTTACAGTCCTTGGCATTTCACAGCTACCTCGATGGAACTGTAACAGGACAAGGACACATCATCCTGAAGCTCTAATGAGTTGTATTATACAGTAGTATTTATTAAATACAATTATATTATATTATAAGCAAAGCTCTCGGTGACAGTGGACTTCATTACTGTGCTGTTACTCTACTGTTTGCCTACTTCTATTGGCCAAGTTATAGTATGTTTACTTTCAGCAATACCCCACAGATTTAATACTTTTTGCTATACAATAAGTTAAGTACTGAGGAAGGTTTGTCTAAATACACTTCTCCTCTCATTTCCTAACTCTTTTTATTAGAATGTATCTCTTGATTTGATTTCTTTTAGTCTCACTCCTTCTTTGTCACCTTCTTCATCTCTTGCATTCCTCATCCACCTCCTCCACTATCCCCATTTCTTGCCGCAGGCTTTCTTACTCATTCTCTTTACTGACTGCCCTGTAAGAGCTGTTTTCTCCATACACACACACACACACACATTCCCACAGACCCCTTTGTGTTTCTACCATTACACATTACCTCTCGTGACATCTCTTGCTGAATCTGAATCTCTGCTGCTCTCAGTGCCACCACTCACCCACAGGCAAAGTCATGCCAGGTTGCTACGCTCTCCCCTCTTCACCAATCAGATTGTCTCACTACCTCAGAGTGATTTTCCAAATTTGGCCACTAATTGGGTTTCTCCTGCGATTAAGTCAATAACAACCTTCATATTAGAGTTTAATGTCCCCTAATGACTCCATTTGTTGGCTAGGAGCTAATTCAGTCTGAGCTGATTATAGATAGCCTAAACTAATTGATGTGCATTACTGAAACACTGTTTGTCAAACAGTAGTTTATCTTATTTCTGTTTTTAGTTTGCAGATCCACCGAAAACAGATTATACCATTTTGGTTCATGAATCCTGCAGTATAATTTGTGAGAATGCACAGCATTAACATTAATGATAACTCCAGGGGAGCCGAATAAAATCCATTTAACTCTGAGTGACAAATCTTCTTCCTTCTCAACAAGCATTTAGATTTATTATTGTTGATTGTGTTCGGGATTTGCGCTGAGGAATCTTGTGTCTGCTTTTGTTAACTCTAGCGACCATTAAAATATTTATTTGCCAACTGTAGATTTGTCATGAGTGCTTGCGCAGTGCACTTGCACAACCATCTAACGTCAGGACCCATCATAACAGACTGAAATACATGAGGCCTTACAGAGAACAATAGGAGGATATGAGGACAACAGGCTGCTGCTATCAAGGTGGAATCTTTGACAGTAAAGTTTTAACATATTCGACTGGCATGCCAACCCCCTCCCTTGGAGTTTGAATCTACATGAGGCTTTGGCTTGATAAGGCAGTGTGTGGATGAATATAAAATGAGCTGGAGGAGCCTGGTATTGGGAATCATTCCAATCATATGCCCCAGGTTAGCATGCCATCAAAAGGGGAGGGGTGCTGTTTGAAGCAAGGTTGTCTGTCTGCACACAGCTGAGGTTCTAAGATAAAGAGGGGAGGGTTGATAGATGAAGCGTCCTGTCCTTCTATCCCTCTTTCTGTCGCTCCATAACTCAGTTCAGCTACAGCTGGCATATAACCACATTTTCTTTCTGCATTCCTTCCATATGTATAACGTCTGTATCAGTGCCTGCTGTCCTCTATCTGTGGTGTTTCTCACTGGAACTTACTAGAGCCAAGTTTGCATAAGAACAGCAGAAATACAGCAGCGAACGTTATTCTTTGTGTATATTTTGCTTTCTGCAACAGCACCAAAAAGTCATGCTTTGGTTTCCTAGACGAATATGCGTCTTTTAACTTTTCATCTGTCACATTGCCTCCAAACTATTTTCTCATGTGCCACCTGTTACATCTACTTTTTTTAGTTTCAAAATATTTTATTCCTATTGAAAACACAGTTAAGATTAGCACACAGTTTATTGAACCTTTGACCTCACTTTGTAACATACTTACTGTAATACTCTTACTTTATGCTGGTACTCATAGAGCACCTTCATATTTGGATTCAGGCGATTAATAATAATATTAATATAATAAATTTGTTTCTTTAGTTTACTTTTTTTTGTATTCTTGTTTTACAAAAATCCCATAAAATGTAGTTGGGGAAACTAACCTGTAAAAGATCCTCTACCAAGTCTCTTTGATATGAAATTTTTCATATCAAGGAAATGTGATTTTAGCCTCTTTCTTTTGTACGTTTGTACTTTTCTATTCTCTGGAGTATGAGACAAAGCAGTACACATTTCAGCCAGCGTGAGTAAATGTGAAGTCAAACGAGTCCTTTTTGTAGTGGAGGTTCGGGAATCTCTGTCCCGGGCTGGCCGACTTGTGCTCTCCAGCTCTCTGCCTCCGACTCCGCCTCTCAACACCATCACACGAGCGACGGACTCCCCCCCAGCCAGCCTGCCGCCACCCCGAAGCCCCTTAAAGCTCCAGCTTGTATACATTCCCCCCTCCCCGAACCGGACTCTATACCAACGGGACACCCACATCTCTCAGGCCAAATGTAGTTCTACATTTACCAGAAGATCAGAAACATTCCAACGTGAAAAGTACGATAGGAAGGAGAAGCCGCACCGGAGAAGTTTTTCTTCTTTGCCCCCGTTTCTTTGGCCCCGCGGCGGGGCAACACTCAGCAAGGGCAGGCCTGGGGTAAAACGAGACCGTATGATGTGGATCTGGTACCTTCTTCTAGGTTCTGGGTCAGGCTCAAGAACTGTTGGTAAGTTTGTTGTTGTTTTTTTTTTCATTTGTTTTGTAAGCGCACGGAAAGTAGCGCTAATGTTGTTGTCACGGCGCGGACACGCAGCGGTGTCCGGGTGGGCTGCAGGAAGGAGGAGGGGGCGATGGGAAATCTTTTGAAGTGTTCATGCTGTTTGCTGTGACTGCTCACATACATTTTTCTTCAGCGACTTTGCTTGTGTTGGAGCGACCTCTATTAAAAAAAAAGTCATCCAACTTTTTCATTTCCCTCGAATAAACGACGGGGGGGGGGGGGGGGGGGGGGGTCTGGAAATTTTGAG
>JAUYWH010000024.1:8575313-8591288 GCA_034779795.1 Ctenopoma multispine | reverse complement strand
TATCTATCTATCTATCTATCTATCTATCTATCTATCTATCTATCTATCTATCTATCTATCTATCTATCTATCCACTGGTTATTACAGTGTGCTGCTGAGAAACTGTCCATTTCAACGCAGCTTGCAGTGAATAACGTGAAGCATATGTGTGGGACAATGCATCAACATAATTTTATAGGTAACAGAAACGTGTGGAGAAAATAGTTCTTTAACTTTTCCTCTGGCTGCTGAAAAAGGTGGTGCCCAGTGTGAACCTAAGGGGACTGAGTCATTCTCCTGATGGTTCTGATTTAAGATCAATGCCATGAATACACATGCATGTGCAAATCATAGCCTACTGTCGCCTCCAAAAGTATCGGAATAGCAAGGCTAATTCATTTGTGTTTGCTGTACGTTGAAGACTGTCAGTTTAAGAAGATGCATTTGAGACAGAGAAAGAATTATATTTTCTGGTGGTATTTAAATCCCATTGTGTTAAACAACATAGAACATAGCAGCTTTTGGCTGACTGCTGTTCCTTGTTCAACAATAAATAGTTGTAAATGACAACTATTGGTTTTAGTCTTGGGTTTTACCTGTGAAAACCCAATTTGTTGTTAAAATGATGATGTGAAAAACAGAGCTGTCTATGGGAGAAAAGAAAGTCACTTTTAAACCTGAGGAATAAGGGAACATCAATCAAAGGCATTGCACAAACAATGAGCAAACCAACAATTCTGAATATCCTGCAAAAGAAAGAAACCATTGGTGCGCCGAGCTGCGTAAACAGAACGTGTCAGCCAAAAGAAAACAGCAACAGCTGATGACAGAACCATTGTGAAAGCTGTGAAGAAATAACAACTGGTGACTAAACAACAGTCAGTGACATCACCAGCAACTTCCACATATCTCAAATCCAGCGTTTTGAAGAGGACTTCATGAGCAAAAGCACAGGGGCCGCACCACCAAATGCAAATCCCTCACCAGCAGGAAGAATCAAACGGCCAGGCTGGAATTTACAGAAAAGCACAGAGATTTATCGATGACACCAAAAATAATTCTCTAGCAATGTGACGGTAGAGACCACAGCGCAGAAGAAGGAAGAATCTGCTCATAATCCCAAACCACACAAGCTCATCTGTGAAGTACAGTGTAGTGCAGTAGTGCCATGACTCAGGCTTGCAGGGCTGCATCTGGAACGGGCTCAGTAATCTTTATTGATTCAATAACTCACCATGGTAGTAGCAGAATGAATTCAGAGGTGGATAGAATCTTTTTTTTTCTCTTAATGTGCAGAGAAATACATCAAAACAAATTGTGAGGAGCTTCATCATGCAGCAAGCAAAACACTTTTCAGAGAGAGAAAAGGTTTCAGGCTGTTCAATTCACCAGTCTTTAATTCATTTTAACATCCATTTCACCTGCTGAGGAGGATATTGAATGGAGAACCCCCAAAAATAAGCAGCAACTTAAGGAGGTTGCAATAAATGTCTGGAAAGAATATCAAAAGAGGAAACACATATTGCAAACAATGGATCTGCAACCAAATATTAAGTTATATTGACTGACTGACTGATTGATTGATTGATTGATTGATTAACTATTTTTTGTCTGACAACTAAACATCATGTGTCAGATTAAAAAAATAAAACAGCTGAGGACAGAACCACTGAGTGTTTGTATGTTCCAATACTTTTGCTCACTTAAAAAATTGGGACATCTGATAAAGATTGTGCTGTGTCCTGCACTTATTTTTTGATTTTAAATCCAAATGTGTTCAGGTTACAGCGAAAGCAAATGAATTAGTATTAGTAAATGAATATTTTTATATTCAAATATCAGGGCTTTATATTTTTTTCCCTCTACTCCTGAAAGGTTAATTTGTGAACAAGGTAGCAAGCCCTAACCCTAAGATGTTATTTGCTATCATGCCTAAAATCAAATGTTTTCATTTATCAGGAAGAGGTAGTAGTATTACTGTCACAGTGTTTTAATTTATAGTAATGGATCATAGGAGTGGGCGGCACGGTGGTGTGGTGGTTAGCTCAGTCGCCTCACAGCTAGAAGGACCAGGGTTCGATTCCCGGGGTCGGCCGGGTGCCCCGTGTCTGCGTGGGATTCCTCCCACCGTCCAAAGACATGGTGGTTAGGTTAATTGAGAGATCCAAAATTCAAAATTGTCCGTAGGTGAGTGTGCATCGTTGTCTGTTTGTCTGTATGTCAGCCCTGCGATGGACTGGTGATCTGTCCGGGCTGTACCCCGCCTCTCGCCTGAAGACAGCTGGGATAGGATCCAGCACCCCCCGCGACCCGGTCTCGGATAGTTATGAGCATGTGCAGCTGGGTGGTTGGTAAACATTTGACTGAAATAGATGCTTATATTCATTTATTTTGTGAGAGTAAAATGTAAATATCCTTATGTTAGGTGTGGAACAGAGATTTTGTGTTGGGTGCCAAACCCCACCAGTGTCTTCTGTTGTTGGAGCAAAGGAGCATGTGCACATGATTGATGTTAGAAATCTTCTCCCAGAATATTACTGTAGTTTGTTTCCTTCAGTATTGCTTATGTGTTGTCAGCTGTGAATAAACAAATTGTGCTTCAGCGTTTTATTAGCTTACAGCCTGACCAGGGTAATAATAATGTCAGCTCAACAGTGTATGTGTAATTGCATGCATGTTTTATTGTCACCCGGGTCTGTATATAAGTTAGAATAGAGCATAGATATTACAAGTCAGTATTGTCATCTCACAGCACATTATGTTTAAATTCTTACCTATGTATAAACCAGCAGCATGAAGTCTAAAACACTGTAAAGTGCCTTGAGATGATTTATGTTGTGATTTGACGCTATACAAATAAAAGTATATTGAATTGGGCATTCTGTCACACTACTTTGCACTTAATTAGACTTATTTATGGTTTTGACATTTATAAATCTATTCAGTTAATTTGGGTTGGTCAATATCTCTTAAAATGAGGTATTGATCACAATATTGACAAATGAAGATATGGCAGCAGACATTAGTTTGGCAGAATCCCCACCCCACACTGAGTCTGTGCTAAAAAATTATTAAATAAAATATGCACGAATGGAGTTGAATTTCCAGAACACAGTAGCTGTGCATAAGCTTCAGTGTTTTTCCAGATGTACACTGAAAAATTGTAACCTATACATAACTGTAGTTATTAATGTCGGAGAACTGTAGACACTCAGATGATAGCTGAGTGCTGTTTTTTCATGAACAGACTTCTACATGCATTGACACATATTTTGAATGCTTAATGCACATATAAAAACAAATTAAATGAGCTCAAATAGCATTTTTACTAGTATCATATCCCATAGTACTAATTATTTATATTTATAAAGACAACTCTTTGTTGTCCCTTTCAGAGAACTAATTGTTATTGCTCTAGACCTGGGAGTTTTGCCATCTTCCACTTTCTGTCAGAGCTATTTATGAGATAAATCAGTGCCACACAATCTGCTCATGATAAAATATTGCAATGCACTTGAAAAACTTAAACAGATAAGTGTTTTTATTATTTAGAGAAGTAATACAAACATCCAAACTTCATATTATTGTATGTGTGTTTGAGTACATACAGTTGCACGTGTCAGTCTCAGTTCTGCCAACAACTGTACAGAACATAGCCCAAGAATAAAAAAATAGTAACACTAAATTATGCATAATATTGCTTCTTTAATAGTAATATAGGCTTTTTAAATGTGCGCTCCATTACCTGCTGTTGCGAGGCCACACACACAGGCCAGGTGTTCATTCATACCCGGAGACAGACTATTCGGGTCATTTCTCCCACTGAACAGGGAAACAGAATCACATTGTCTCCTGCTTATTGTGCTTTGTATTACTGCACTGTGGCTTCCCAGAGCCTGGCCAGTTGGCCTGATTAAACATTGTGTTCTGTGCTTATCTTTGCATGACTTTGGAACAGGAAAGAGAAAAAGCAAGAGATGTGGAGTTTTTTTTTTAGCTTGCTGACATGGTGGATATGGTCCCGACTTTGTGGCACATGGAAGGTCAGGGATTAAGTATGGCCAGTGTGGCTTTAATTCCCAGAGTTGTTAAGACAAACCACATGCCAGTTACAGACCATAGTAACAACACAGCTATAAGCACATACTGTATGGATTCTGTTGCATCATTTATCAGTCAAATCTAAAAACACATTATGCTTTAGACCAGATAAACATATGTGTGCATTGTAGAATCTGTGACCAAAATTGTACAGTATGTGTTTGTATGTGTTGTCTATTCTCTCTCAGCATCTGTGTTCTATGAGTCATGTTGGCAAAGGTTTTATAAACCTTGGCATATGTGGATCAAATAAAAAAAGAGATAAACACAGTACAATGTACTGAAAAAAGTTGAAAGCCAGCTCATTATGTATTGATTTTTGCATTGATCTGAAGTAATTTGGCATGCAGCATTGTGGATGCTTTGCTAATCCCTGATCCAACTCATCCTTAGTTGCCAAGATCAAGCCGTGGATAACTGTGCTTATTTATGGAAGTTGTTTTTCAAATTCTATTGAGTAAATTTAAGCGTTTTGTTAATCATAAGTAAATATTGTTTTTTATAAAAATACAGTGTTGATGAAGGACCTGTACCCACTACATTGTATACAATATATAGCTATTTCCAGTTCATTTATCCATGAGATTAAGGTTAGGGCCTATTCCACATATTGCACACCTACTTTAATAGTTGCAGATCACCCACTCTGCCACATTTGGTGGGACTTTAGTGTCCACATTGTGTGTGTATACATCAGCATGAACATCAGCATCTTTCATATGAATGAAATAACAATAACAGCTTTGTATATTTTCAGATATTTGAAATACTAAATAGACATATGAGCTGTGTCACTGCTCTTGGATCCAAGATACAAGATAAATAAAAGAAGTATGTGATGAACATATTTCTTAATTGCTACATCCATTCTACTACTTTATGATTTGTAGTTTAACTGTTGAATTAATCATGGTCTTATTTGCGCACCATGAGAAAGTTAAGCTTTTGCATATACAGTACTCAGACATAAATATCAAGGGCATTTAATTTTTCATGTTTGACTTTATAGTGAGATCAAACCAATTCAGTGTTCTTATGCTGGCTCTAGTGTAAGACTCTCACAATGTAGACTGTAATCAGCAACTGTTGATGTTGGATTGATGGTGAATATTTTAAATTAAACCCACAGCCGTTTAATCAGACTGGTACTGAGCTGTCAGCAGCAGGCTGGACTGTTCTCAGTCTATTGTTGAGTCCTGTCCAAAGTTCGGAGCCTTTGAAATGCCTGACCCTGACTCTAGGCCCTGAATCGGGACAGTTATAGAGTTATAGATTATTTTGTTTAGAACCTACAGAGCACGTCTGCGCTTTATTCTCCTGTCCAGTCACCTTGGTTTCCCCACTTTTATCTTCATCCATGGTACACCCCTCAGAGAGGAGAATGTCCCGCTGTATGTGTCCCCTGTGTTGCTTTGCCTGCTGTCAGACAGGGAACGGACCCTGGCAGGCTGACAGCTGGCTCCCATGCTGTCCTCCGTGATCAGCAGTCATTTGCTGTCTCACAGCTACCGTTGCAGCAAGTGTGGACACTGACAGGCTATTTTGGACTGAAATTCCAACATCCGTTTGTCAGAGCAAACAACACTGCCTTAAAGGTCAACAAAAGCCCAAAGAGAAATAGATCAAACTAGGGTGGCTGATCCTCTGTTTGTTTGTCGACCAGGGCAGAAATATACCTTGGTATGTGTGTAGTTTTATATTTTTGGATCTTCATATGACTTTGATTTGTCCCTTGAGATACTGAGATTAGTACTGCCTTGAAAATGGAGTTGACATTTTGAAGAAACACAGAGATCAACAAACTAGTCATTTGTAATCTTTGAGACAAGCAAGATGAATGTGTAAAAACATGCTGCAGCTCAGTAACTGTCCCTAGTATTTTCATAGTTGCCAGAACATTCAGTTTTACCCATAGCTTCAGCGTGTGCACTGGGGGGTTTGATCCGGTGCCAAATGCACCTGTGCTGTGGTAATTATGCTGCACTAAAAGTCTGTGTGGACATACCTTTACCCTCACACTTAATTGTTTTATAATTGTGCTAGAACTCTGGCAGTTTCATCATTCCAGTTATGGCCCAACTCAATCTATAGACTCTGGATGCTGTAATTAGATGCAATTTAACAAACATCTAATCATAAGTAAAATGGTTATTTTGATTAGACCCAAGTTTTGATTGCAATCACACAGACATTGTTATACTGTCTCTCTTTTTTGCCGAGTGTGATTATGGAAGCATTCAATGTCATGTGTGATAAAAATGCAAAATGTCTGAATAACATTGTAGGTCAAATCCATTTTTGTAGCCCAGTGTTGCTGCTGGATTATTTTTTTAGGATTACAGAGACCTTTGGTGAAAGTCTTTTTACTTTAAGATTGTTCAATAGGCCAGTGGTAGATCCTCAAGTCCAAGGCTCATGTGAAAAAAATACCAGTTTACAAAACTTTCACTGAAAGTGAAACTCACAATCATCACTGAGGTGCAGCAGAGTGTGAAATTTAAATGAAATTCAGGCTGCACTGAATTTCCTTCCCTCTTAAGAATAATATACGGGTCTTACTGATGGTAATCTTTTCCAGGTTTAAGTGTGAAGATTACATGCCATATTTATGCCACAGAGATATTTGCATGCTACTATGTAATGAATTTCACCCAATCGAAATTTGGCAATTCTGAAAGCACGGGTGTTTGGCCAGGCATGATAGGGCAAGAGTAGAAGATGGCTAAAACCTCAGTTACTCTGATATCCAATACAAGTACAAAGTGCAAAGGAGACCTGTGACCCACACTTGTGCTTGCACCACACTGACATTTAGTTGACAGTGCCAATGGAATTCTCTTCCCCTGTTATTGCTCACTCACTTGGACATGTTTGATTTAGCAGCCTCTCAGGTGAAATTTCAGTCTAGGGCTAAAAGTTATTATGCGTTTGATGCTAATCCTCAGGGCAAGTTCTTAAACGAACAAATAAGATTCATCTCAATTTGGCCAACATGAAATAATTGCCTATTTGTCACAATTAATTTTGGGGCTTTAACTCAGGACCCACTGCTATTGATATTGAATTTTCCATTATTACATAACTGAAAACCTGCTCATTAAATTGAGCTGAATCTCAAGAATTAGTCTGTGTGTTAAATGGATGATGATTAAATGGTGTCAAAAGGGGTTTGAGGCAGACAGCAATAATTTCCCTGTATGTGCGCAGGAGGAAAGATGAAGGGGTGCAGAAGCTGGAAGTTAATGTGTGGAAAAGACGATGACTCCAAACATGACTTAACCCCTTTTAACTCTGCTTCTTTCTTTAAGTGTGAACAGCACTTTGTTTCCTTAGTACTTGTTCCCTCTCTTTTCCGGCAGAGATCCTGCCTTTCAGTCAGTGTACTGTATATGTGTGTGTTTGTGTTTGTGTTTGTGTATGTATAAGGTGTACTGTGTATGCGCAGTACGTATAAAGGATAATCCTCTTTTGGACAGAGACTAAGAGAGGCGAGGCGCTCATCTTCACAGGAACTAATCATCCGATCCCGCCTGCTGTTTACAGAGGCAGACTTGCCAGCCAGAATCAAAGGCAAAGCCCATGTTAATTGCCTTAATGCTGCTTCCCTGTCAACCATGGCTTGGCAGTGGCCCCCAGCACAAGGCCACAAAATGAATTCTTTTCACTTGATCAGTGAATACCACAGACGAAAACGAATAGCAGGAATCCGTTTTTACCCTCTAATATTTTGATGTGGAGAACAGAACAGAAGAGACGTATAGAAAGGCAAATGAAAGTGAGGCATGGTTTGTTGTGGAGCGGCGGGAGAGGGCAGGAAGTTCAGGCCAGACTTAGGTCGTTAATGAGCAAGAACTATTAGTCTTGCTGGAGTCTAGTGTGTGAGAGACGGTAATTGAGTCAGTGTAGCGTGATCTAATGAGAAGCTGCAGGCCTGAGATTTTACAAATTTCTTATTTGCCCAAGACGATATGTCAGCCTGGCCATTCTGCACCTAATGACTCTAGATACTTGACGAAGGATTGCTGGGATTTCCAAAGACTTTTATTAAGCTTTGTGGTTCACAAGTTAGTGTACCCAGAGACTCGTGTAATGCCGTTCCAAAGCTTTTGATGCCCTGACTGTGCACAGTTCCAATGATGAAAAGTAGTGTGTATTATTTCTGTTTGCATTAATGCATGTACTTGTGTAGGATTTGTAATATGTTATCAATTTACAATTTTTTTCTTACAAATGAAGAGGAGACAGCAGACCAACTTGTCTTACACTTTGTAAAGATTGGAACTGTCCCAAGCTGTGTGCTTCTCAATACTCATACCAGGGCATGTAAGAAAAGACTTTAAATCCCAAAAATAATGGCAATTGTACCCACCTAAAACTAAATAAACAGTCTACATACATTGTACCAAATTTCCAAAATAATAAATCAGCATTTATAGGAAAGAATGTGCACAAAAGTGTCCTATGCTTCCTCAGTAATCACATGCTTCTGAAGATGCTTTGACCTGACCAGCTCAGATAGAGTTGAAAATGTCTTATACAGAAACCAGCCACGCTGGTAAATATCATATTTCACCCTCATGTGATTCTCATCTCCACCGTGTCCGCTACGGGTCAGAAGCTCATCTGTCCTGAAGGAACAGCACAGCAGCTGATTATGATGGATTATGATAGATTCCTCCTTGACTGACCTCTGCAGCCACTCACACATTGTTCACTGCACTTGCATGCACACACGTAGACACTCCTAACTTTATGGGCGATGTAAACACACATAAATGTTGATAGGCTACACAAAACAGTGCACAGACACATGTTCGCATTGCAGTGTGAAGGTACATTAATCCAAGGACAGACCTACACGACATAGAAAACTGCAAGTTAAATTTGCACATAGCAACATAAGACCATGCAGTGTGATCCAATGTGGCTTGTAACTGACAACCCCTGGAGGTTATCAGTACCAGTGGGAGTCTTGCACCAAATCCAATTAACTCACCACAAACTCACATGAAAGCAAATAAACTTGCCAGAAAAAAAAGAAAACTTCTAAAACCAAGCTCAGAGATTGTAAGCTGCTTTCACAGCAGACTATTTATTTTCATTTGGTTTGGTGTCTTTACTGGTGCCACACAGAGCACTTCGAGTAGTGTCTCTATAGGAGCGGCCACCTCCGCTTCCACCTACCCCTCATTCCATTACCACAGACGGTACTGGTGTAGCAGCAGTGAGGAGAATTGAGGTGGATAGCACAAATTCTTAGTTCAGACTGACACATGTTCAGTCATATGTTCAACAAGCAGCTGAGGTGATGTTATTTGGATTTTCCCCTCCTTTGAAATTGACCAAAGGACATCAAAAAACAATGGCTAATGAATCGAAGAGTGGAAAGATGTCAGAGTAAGCATGACCGTGGTGCAGTTGGTAGGGCAGTTGTCTTCGAACCACAGGGCTGGTGACTGTCGTCCTGGTTCCCCCAGATTCCTGGCCACATGTCCTGTGTCCCAGGGCAAGTCACTAAACTCCGAACCCATGGCGCATTAAGGAGGCAGCCTGTCCACAAGAATTTGCACAAGGAGATTAATAAAGTATTCATTTTTTATTGTTATTGTTATTATTATTATTATAGATCCAGATATTTACCCAGGAGGAGATTTTAAGGCACCGAAGTTCTGTTTGCATGTTATACAGCATCAGAAGCGCTGACATGTTTGGCAGTGAAAAGGAAATTGTTGGTTTTCATAATCTCAACATAACATCTCAATGCAGCGTGAGAGTACTTTTTAGCCATTACCATGACAACATAGAGGTTTCAGAGTCAGAATGTGAGTGAGTATAACTGCATTAGATGTCTGTAAGTGACTGTGTGAGTAATGCATCCAGGTTCTCTGGGAGGATGTGAAGCCAGATGGGCAGGCTTACTACCAAGGGTTAGATGAATTAAGTGGAAATTGGGAGACAAAATGAGGGCCATCAACACTGTCATCATGTCAAGATAGAGGAACAAATACTGTGCCCACACCTCTTAAAAGCATTTACAATCAAAGACATAAATGCACTGTATAAACACACAAATGAACTTCTCCGACGGATTCACTTGCAGTCACTCAAATGAAAAAGGAAAGCTTAACAGATATTAGGAGAATGTGAGATATTCCTGTAGTGTGAACTCTGACTGTAATTATCAGACCAGTTGGAAAAACTTAGTCAACTAGTGCTCTCATCACCGTTCATGTCTTCTCCTGTCACGTTGCCTCTGTGTCTAAGTTGGCCTTTTACAGATAGCTCATAGATGGAAATCCTATTGGAATGACCTTTAGCTACAACATCAGACACCATGGTGAGAACTATTCATACACCCACTACCTTTTAAACTAAGGCCATTTATTTGACTTATTAGCATTTTGGCTCATTAGCATTCAGCTGAGTAGATATGATATTATACAGAGAGATAGAGAGAGGTGACAGATGTAGAGGAAGAGACAGAAAGCACAGGTAAGGGCCACTGGCACTCTTTTCCTTCATCTATATTCTATTGAAATAAACATTTTTCATTGTATTGCCCCCATCATTCACTCTTTACCCCTTCTTCTTATTGTAGTGTCTCCACCTCACATCCCTTTATTTCTTCTATCATCCACCTTTTGCCCTCTCCCTCTGTTCCTCCATCTCTCTCTTTGCCCCAGTGCTTTTGGCAGATAGTTCATTCCCACTGCTTTTCAACCCCTGCAGTAACTCCATGGCCTGGCTACACAATTAGGAGCTCATTACTTGCTAATACACAGACTAGAAGACAGACAAAGGCAGTCTGTGCCTTTTTTGTTGTGCGCTCCCCGCTTCCATCACCTTATCTCTCTCTCTCCCCAGGCGCTTTTTAAGTAAAAGGGTGCAATTTCTTTCCCTACTCCCTCTCACTCCTCTCATCATACCCTCTGCTGCAGTACATTTTCTCTACAGAGAATAATGAGTCTGTGTGCGCTTAAGGAGAATTAATAGTTTAATTTCCATCTCCTATGCATTGTTTTTATGAAATGAAATATACTTTCACCTCCAGTACCTTTAGCATTTGAGATTGCGTATCAGTTTGTGCCTCATATAGCATCTGTAAAGCATGTGTTATATTCATTTTGTTTTCCCTTACTGTAAACAATGATTTTTGAAGAATTTGATTAACATTTTCCTGCTGCCACATTCAAAGCTCAGCCTGCTTGGCTATAAGCAAACTGAAAAACAAGTGTAACATAAAGTCAGTCCTGGTATCATTTCTCACTGTCAGGCTGGCGCTGTGGAAATGCCAACTGGCTCAGTAAGGGGTCTCAGAACATAGCGGTGGATAAAGGGTGTGTACCGTTTACTGGTGTGTACGACAGTCGCATGCGTAATGAAAGAGACACGGGACAGTGTTGACATTTAGTTTCGTGCTGCTGATGGTTCAACTTGGGGAATCAGAATTAATGGCATAGATGTGTTTGTCTGACAGACGTAGCTTCCTCCTTTGGACTGATGAGGAATAAAAGGCAATAGGACGATATTTGTCTGGCTGGCATTGTGTGCATTTGTACATCCGTGTGTGCGTTCATATATCTATTTTTGTCTGACTGTGAGAATGTCACTGTTCTTTTGTTTGATTTTGAGCAGGTGCCCACAATGCCAGCATCTAAATGCCATTTTAGTTAATGTTCTTCACTTCTTCCTTCCTTATCTCCATCAGCTCCTCCTCTTTGTGAAGGTAACCCCAAGGTGACGTGATATAGGCTGGGATGCTGTTGATAATGCTACCCTCATCTCTTAGAAGATTAGGTGGGCAATGAACATAACTTTTCAGAATGTGCCTTATGCCAACATTGTTTGAGTAGTTTTTCTTGTGTCTTAATATTACATTGTTGGATTTTATGTCCTCTGTATCGTAGTTGCATTGCAATGCATTTACATTCTGATCTCAATTTTAATGTAACTGCATTCAACCAGTGTTGTGTCATTATAGGCTCAGTGTGATCTGTGATGCCAGATTAATGAGAAACCAGTGTGTGATTAATGGGGCCTTGTTTAACCAAGCCAGACTAATTTGACCAGTCACCCTTTCAGTGATCCAAAGGCTGTACAGGGTAGTCATAGCAAGGCTTATTCGATAAAGGAGAGGGTGCTAAATGAATACATAATAATGTGGCAGAGGCTAATTAAACATTCAGCATTGTGCTCATGTTGCCCGAGAGCTGTGTATGCGAGAGTTAGTTTGTGAAGTATTCTAATCTTTATGCTTTCATTAACATTTATGTATCCATCACAGCTGCAAGTTATCAATTACAAACATACTGTATATAGAACCACTTACAGAGAAACACACTCATTTTCTCCATCAGTCTATTTCTCTCTACAAGTTTACATTTCGCTCATTTCAGGCTGTATTTATAAGACAGTTTGTACAGATCATTTTAGTCATCTACCCTACGTTATTTGATATGTTTTAGTGTTGTGTGTTAAATATAAAGTCTCTGGTTTGACTTTGTGACATTAGTCTGTTCAGGCTGGTGTACTCTTTCCCTCTGTTTCTCTGTCTCCCTCTACTAACATTGGTGCTATTCCACCCCACAGATGCACTATCAATAATGCAGCCTCTTTAACCAGGCTGAGGCTTTTAAGAGGGTTTGTCAGTGCCCTTCCCTTTTAGATTTATGCTGGTTGCTGGGTGGCCACATACTAGTGGACAAACCCTCATACTTGTACTAAAACCAGAAAAAATGTTGTCTTTTAACTCACTGTCAAACATTATCAAGGCTTTTTCATATGAACCTCACCAATGCTGAAAGCAGTTACTGTTGGTAGGGCATGAAGCCAGTGTCTCACCGGGGATGTAAAAAAACTGAGCACTGACTGCATAGTTGTAGCGAAATAAAATGGTAGCTAAAGCAAGAAGGAAACACAACTCTGTCACATTATAGTTCATATTCTTTATATTCTTCTTGAACATATTTTGTTTGCAATGCTGTGCAGACAACAGAAGGCTTGAGAGACATTGCCAAGCCCAGACAGCCTCATGCTGCACTGTCATTGAACTTCTTTTCAGGCAAAGCCCATGTGGTGCAGCCTGCTTAATTTTGTGTGGAGCGGGTGTGTATGTGTGCTTGAATTAGTTACGAGTGGGGTCTTAAGGAAATAGAGGTTGTTTGTTTTCTCAGTAATGCTCTCTGAAGTCATGGTTATCCCTCAATGTCTGTGATAATTCCATAAGCTATAGAAGGCTCGAAAACTTCCATTTATCCTGGAATATTGACAGAAAACAACAGAAGAGAGTAGATCCGATGCAGAAAACTGGAATAGTATGTATATAATGTGCACTAGTGGATAATTATTGTGTGTTGTGATGTTGACATATAATAATGATAATAATAGGATTAATTGCTTTATTAAGCCCATAGATTATTGTGGACAGCCTGCCCCCTTGAGGCACTAAGGGTTCGGAGGTCAGTGTCTTGTCTAGGGAAACTTCGACGTGGACAGAAACTGGAGGGAACCGTTATCATCCTTGTTTTTAAAAAAGCTTTGCATGAAGAAGAATGAGAAACGAGTAACTGCTACATAAGAACATTAAAACAATGTGAATTTTGTAAAACATCACCGACATTCTTGCTGTGTTGGTGTGTTTAGAAAAGACATCTTGTATTCTTGTCTTAAATAAAGTTTTGATCAGAATACTTAGTATTTAGCCTTTTGCCACCTCTGCCATCCATGCAGCTTGCACACGTCTCTGCACCGTCTTCACCCTACCTGGGGACCCGTCTGGCTATCAGTCCAAGGCCCCTGGGCGAGAAAGGGCAATGGAGCCCACAGTGCGGATGCCAGAGACGCCAGGGCGTGGGCTCTCTTAGGCCACCAACCGCACAGACTCCAATTTCAAGGCGGGACCACGTCAACACCGCTGCTCCTGTGCCAAGGCGGGCTGACGTGCCCCTCACCACCTCTCCAGTCATTTCAAGGCGAGACCACTTCAACACCGCCACTCCTGGTCTGAGGCGGGCTGACGTGCCCCTCGCCACCTCTCCAGTCGTTTCAAGGCGTGGACACACCGGCACCGCCGTTCCTGTTCCAAGGCGGGCCAACGTGCCCCTCGCCGCCTCTCCAGTCATTTCAAGGCGAGGCCACGTCAACACCGCCACTCCTGTTCCAAGGCGGGCCGCCGTGCTCCTCGCCGCCTCTCCAGTTGTCTCAACACAACTTATAAAGTCTCACCTCACCTGGGCTTCATCTCTTCTCCTGCCGGCTGTCCACTCTATGTGGAGATGAGACGGAGACACAGACATAGAGAGGAGAAGCTGCAGCAGAAACACACTTACTGTATTTTCAGATTTGGTAATCTCGCTCAGATGCTAATAAAATGCATCCCAGTGAGTCGCACACTGGTGCACCAAAATAACTTTTCACATAGACGTACAGTATATTTCAGCCACCTCTGCCCATTACCACTGCCCTAATAAGTCCTTCAGCCAAACAGTTGCCAAATGATCTGCTACATGAATGTTGACTAATCCTCCTTGAACATGTAGAGAGGACAACCATGTAGTCCATTCTTTGTTCCTCTCCATTTGCACATGGGTAATTGGTTTGAGACCTTGCTATAAGAGCTGACCACTGCTGTGGCTGATCTTGTTGAGAAGTGGCCTTGTGAGGTTGGTGCAAAGTAGTATCTAGGTTTCTCTAACACTTGGTGGTTTTGTGACATCCATAAGGGGGGTGAGGTCAGCTGACATCAGTTGGCTTGTTTTGACAAGAGGTTTTACTTTGGGGCCAGAAAGTGTTTCTGTGTCTGTTGCCTTTTATAAAGTTGTGGCTTCCCACATTCTACAGACACATTTTAAGATATGTAAAGATACTGTGCACTGAATAATATTTCATGTTCTATCAGGTTCTATAAACTACTGAATTTCCTCATCAGAAATTCCAAAATCTATGAATATGCAACTCCAGAGACGCTTGACGATCTATGGTGCTGTGCGTCACACCCACCAAAGTATGAAGCTGGTTTGATTCCACGCTGATGTGTGTTGAGCAGACACAGATATTTAACCACACAATTTGTTTCAAAGATGTTTAACTTCTGTTTCTCCACATGTGTTGTAGGTGGCCTGTGGTGGGTTAGTATTAAATTCAGTATAATGTGTACTCAAATGATTATGCAATTTATTGTACTGACAAAGGAAAATATCGCTACACTGCTACACTATGATTGCATTGGAAGGTATAAAAAAGCAGCTGCACTACCATGTGTCATGCTGTCTGTAGCCATCTCCACCAGGCGTAATAATGACAAGGACTGCACAGCGCATGAAATTACAAACTGGGACATGAATCAAGGAAATTTACTGTTAAATTGTTATATTAAACTATTTTTATCACCACTTTTAGGACTCTTACTGCACTAACACTAATATACAGTACACTAATTTTTCATTCAGTAAGCCTTCTCTATACTGACTAACTGCATGTAGTGTAACGAGTTAATTATATACATGTAGCATAGATAACAATGTTCAGCATTAAAGCTGATTGTGAATGCCTCTTGTTGTAAGATGGAACAGAACAATGCTGACGTTGAAGCCTGTTCTTATTCCCAGAACGTGAGATAAGGACGTTTTGTCACGTCCTTTGGAATATCATACAGATGCTAAAGGTACTGTCTTGAATCGCTATGAAGCACACTGGTCGACTAACAAACCAGGTAAGTCAATATCTGGCGTCATGGTTTTTAAAATCCTTAACAGGTATTTTGCTAAACAATTTTTATATTAGTTTTTTTACTCACTTTTGTCGCATGTACAGCAACAAGTTGTCAGTGTCATGTCTTCCCCTTGCCCTTGTCTGTCTCTTTTTCCATGTCTTTCTGCTCCTCCCTCACCTTAGCCA
>JAUYWH010000024.1:8494621-8574774 GCA_034779795.1 Ctenopoma multispine | reverse complement strand
AGCTCCGAGCTAGGGATTCCTGCAGAGAGGAAGAAGCAGAACTACAGGAGAGAGAAGACACACAGTTAATAGCAGTAGCAGTTCTACATATTTCTTTTATATAACGGTTAAATGAGATATCCTGGTCAAAGATGACTCCAAGATTCTCCAAGAAGTTTAGTGCTTGGACTCTGTGATGTAGATGTCAGAAGTGTATCAGAAAAATATGGAGCAGGAAAGATGTTAGCTGTCCTGGCCTCTCATATCCACATATTCGCCTACTCTGGGAACAGCAGAGGCTGTCACAGGAAGACTGAAGCACATCAAACCATTGCTGTGTTTCCCGTGTGAGTCTTATTTTTGGAATGTGCCACACATTAAAAGCTACAGTAAAATATATGGCCTACATTTCAAGTATAGCAGTCACTCGAAAAGTCAACATACACAGCATTCTGAATTTGGGAATGCAACACTGTGTACAAATGGAAATTGGAACATAAGTATGTTATTGTTAATACCTGGTAAATGAACGATGTGTATGATTATAGAGACCTTATTGTGAATAGCAGTTGGATCATTTTATATATAATATAGAAGAAAACTGGAAACAGGTACTGTACAAGTTTAATGTGAAGTTGCTTCTGCTCAGTGATAAAGCCCCTGATTAAAATCTGCTTGATCACAGCTGTTGCACAGCATGTTCAGGTGAGAATCTATTTTTTTTCCTCCTGGTAATTTCCTTATTGTCCCCATACAGGTGGTTTGTCCACATCTTTCTCTGCACTCCACATTTTATAGACAAAAAAACACATCATTTAGATTTACCTGTCCTAGTTTCGTGCTTTTTTTTCTCACTCCCATTTTCTTGATCTACTACATTTTGTGTAAGCAGTTTCTTTCACACTACCCTTTACTTTGTATCTTTATGGGGATTAGTTTTACGTTGCGGTACAGATAGACAGATAGCCTTTTAGGGCTTATCAGCTTAATTACTTTTGTTTTTGTTTTTCTTTATTTGAATTGCATTCAAAATGAGCTTTTGCTTTTTGTTTTGTTTTCCTTGTCGTGTATTTAAAGTTTTTTGGAGGATTTGATTATAGATTGATATGAGCGTGTACAGCAGGCCTTCTTTTTAGTTTTGGTAACAATATTAAACTTACTTTCCTTTCACCTCTCTTAGAACTGTATTCTTCTCATATTACAGTTGAATTTGAAATGAACTGTTGGGTCTTAGTTGCTCATTCGGCTGTCACAGTGCACAGTTACTACATAGATGAAGCCTGTTTTGCCTCGCTCCAAATGAACACATTCCCAGAAAATAGTTTCCATGTGGCTGTTAAAGGCTGAGAAGACCTAAACATTGTCTGAAAGAGGCACAGGCTTAAATGTAGCTGGTTTTATACTATTCTAACTAGTTTGCTGACCGTTTCCATGCATGAATGCCCTTTTTTTCTATCGTTCCCCATTATGGCCTTACTTACTCTTTTGCTCTGTGCTTGCGGTGTCCTGCCTGAATGTCAGTCTGCCTGTGGGGTGTCTTTAATTGATGCAGAGACCAGGTTCTTTACACTCGTGCTTATTTATACTGGACGCTTCACTGAGGCAAAGGATGGGAAATCTTTTCCTCTTTCTGGGAAGCTTTTGCTGTCTCTCTGCCACAGACCCACAACGAAAGAACCAGTCAAATCACCCCCACCGCTTCAGAACTTGCTTGTATCGCCATCCCATTAAGAGTGCTGAGTAACTGAAAATACGTTTCTATCCTTGAACCTGAAAAATAGGTTTTATTCAGGCTGCATTGATTTCCTCATCCACTCTCTACTATCTCTAACAAATCTGAGTTCCCATGTTTGTATTGACATCATCAGACTGTAATGTAACTCGAATGTGTCTTTTTCAGCTTCAAACAGAATTTCACATTATTCACTTGTTGACTGTTTTACACAGCATGGTGTATTATTGAGAAAAAAAAAACGTATGATGAGGGATGGTTGGTGAGAATGTGAGATTATTTTTTAAGGACAAAAAAATTTTGATTCTTTGGACAGCTTAGCAGCTCTCTTTCATAAACATTTTGATGTGATACTTCTCCATTAGCTTCATAATTATTTTCACTTGTTGTTCAGTTCATGAAGTAGACAGCCTGGACACTGTTCTGGTGCTGTTTCTATCTGTGGCTTAATCTTTCACCCAGGGCTAGGGTCAGTCCTGGTCAGATATAGCCTGCTGAGGAAGATGGGGTTAAAGCCGTAACAGCCAAGGCAAAAGTCATCTTAGATCAAGATTTATATCACTGACCTTTCATGTGCAGAGCACAGGGAATTAAACTTGCTTAGGACGGCTACCATTAGGAATTTGAAGGCAGACAATGTTGGTGCTGTCCACCTATCTGTTTCTTTTTTATTATCTCTGTAATTGTTTCCATTATTTTTTCCATTGAACTCTTGGCCAGCTGTATGTTGAACCCCTTCTCCCCTTCATCTGTCACATTCATCAATTCATCTTTAGTTCACATTTGCTTAGTGAGTTGTCCGGTGTGCGTTAACTCTTCATTGCATCTTTTGTGGTCCCTCTCCCTCTAGCATTCACTGTGGTGTTCTTATAGGAGATCCCATGAATATGGTTTTATGATTTGTTGAATTTTCATTGACCTGTACTGAGAATAATGTAGATTTTATAACCAAATTAGCTGTCCAATGTTGGGTTGGCATTCTGACATTTGGTGTGAAAATATTCATAACACCTTGGAGACTGTGGCAGATGTGGGTGGCTGGACCAGAGGCTGCTTTTGCTCTGCGCGCCTTTGCATATTCAGAGAATTGCTTAGGGTGTGCTAAAGTCTCCAGGCTGCCATTTACAGAATCATTATGTATGAAGTGTACCCATGGAAATCTTGGAATGAAAGTTGGATGGTTGCCATTTATATACTGACTTGAGATTTTCTTATTCAAATGGGCAACAGTGGTCAAAGCTATTGAATAATTAACAATCATACAGTATTACTGGATTGCTGAAGTGTCATACATTTAATATTATCATTTATTTACATGTGGGATGATTAGATTGTGTTGCCATGCTTGTGACATTTTGTCAAGGTCAAATTTAATTCACATTTTTTTGTTCTGGCTGAAGATACTCTATGTGCTGGGATATTTTTACCTTCAGTGTTACTTGCCCAAAAGCCCCATGCCTCAGTATGACAACCATTTCCTTCTTCATAAAACATTTACAAAGCAAAGTTGCTGAATCCTGCGAGGTTTACATTCATGTTTGTTAGCTTGGAGTTTTCTTCTTCCTTGCCTTTGCAGGTGCATCACTATTCTCTGTAGAGTAAAGCAGTGGGCAAAGAGCAGAAATTAGTAGCAGGAGAGTGTACAGGGCAACTACGGGTAAACAGTACTAATAGTGGTCCAAAAATCTACAAGGTACATTTAGGGGTTGCCCTTCTCTCAATATTGTGATTTGCTTTCTGTAACTTCACTTGTTTGACTTTCGGTTGACTTTCACTGTCAGACGTCACACAGGATGATGTATGTGCGAAGGCTAGAAGGCTGTTTTCAATTTCTCCTGAAAGGGGATTGGTTTTCTGTGAATTGGTGTGCATGATTTTTGACATCACAAGTATGATATGATAAACCTAAGTCTCCAGTGCACATATACCAATAACAAACATTCAGTGAGGCAAGGTAAGTCTTGTGCAATTAATTAAACATTTAAAATAAATCATAGAATATTAAGAGATTTCTGTTGAGGGGGAAGGAGCAGATGCAATTTTGAATAAGATAATTGACATTTTTTGTGGGGAACATATTAGATAGAAATTATTCAAAGCAACATATTTTATGTGCTGTTCAACAAAAACTTGAAAAATGTTTGCTTTCATTACTGCCCATATGTTATGAATTTAATCTTACACAGCATGCCAGTCATGCTTAAATTGCATGTCTCTTACAACTCAACATAAGACAGGAAACGATTTCAGTAGGGATGGCATTCCCTTTAGAAAAATATAGCAAAAATATTCCAGCTTTATTTTCAGTATTATTTAGAGCAACAGGAAAATTAGACTTGTGTTTATGCTCAAAAGTTCACTTTATTTCAAACTATAATTGAGGTGGAAGAGGTGTTTTCTATAGATTGTGCCAGCAATAGAAGCTGAGCTGAAAGGAAGAAGAATTTCACTCTGAGTAATCAAGTGAAACTTTCTGGAAGTAGTGTAAACAGAAAATTAAAATTTAAATCACATCCAGTCAATGTATGAAAGATCCTATGCTCTATGATTTGAAGGTCTAAATAGGTTGTTAGTGGACAGTAGTAAAAGGTTGGGAGGCAGAGGATTAGTGTGCAGAAGAAAGGATAGTATAGTCAATATTTACCCTAAGTAATTGGTCTACACTTCCCCCAGCAAGATACACAGGTGTTCAGAGACATCCCTGCCTTATCTCCTCTAGTTCTCCCTCACACACCCACTGTGTGACCACAGCTGTACACAGCAGTGCTGTGCATCTGTAGCTAATGCCCCGGGCCATCCACGATGTAATAGTTAAAAGCATATGGAAAGAATGAGTGACCGTGCACGGACACTGTCATGTCCATTAGAATTCTCTGTCACCTTGGGAGTGTTGCAGTGCCCATAGAGAACTGTGGAGAGTTATTATTCTGTTAACAAGCTCATAGAGCAGTCTGTAATGAGCTGTGTAGCCACACATAAACTGCGGTAATGAGGTGGGATCGTTCTTTACCTCAGTGGCAAACCACTGTAAGTATTAGTGTATCAATAGAATGACAAGGGCATTGGAAAAAGATGTGTCAAGCCTGTCAAAAGAGGGACTCTCAATTTGTGTACTACAAATGGTTTGCTATTGGCAGTGGTGGAGACTCATGGGAAAAGATGAGCTGTCTGTCAACCTTCTTTCGTCTTGACTCTTTTTGGCCTTCTGTCAAAGACACATACAACACAGTCCTTTTTCTGGCCTCTCTCTTTTGTGTTCTCAAAGCAGCTCTCCAATTAACCTGACGCTTCTCAAACTGCCAGTTCTTTGAAGTCATTTTAAATAGCTTCCTCCTACATGTGGGTCTGAATCTCTGGTATTTTGTTTTGTCGTGTTATATACAGTGAGTGGTTTTAGTCATAGATTTTTTTTCTGTGTGTGTGGATTTGTAATCTCTTATAAAAGCTGCTGATTTCTGAGGCATCTACATTATACAACGTGTTAAAAGTACAGTATACTGTCGCATTATTTCAGTTTTGGATGTGACATGAAGTTAATCATTATCAGTCTTGATAAGAGCACAAGCAGTCTGGTGCACTGGACTGAAAAATGAAATGAAAATGGCATATTACATATATAAAAGCAATTCCAAAGCTCAGAGTGTCAGCTTTCTAATTATATGGTCATTTATTGTTGGATGTGTTTTCATTTCCTCAACCCCTATTCCTCTTTTCTCTAAAATGTGCGGATGCTTTTGAAGGTCCGTTTGTCATAAAAAGCTAAACAAACAAGGATGGCACAGGAATAGCCAGGGGAGATTTTTCTCAGAGACAGAGAAAAAATGTTTTCCAAACATACCCTAACGGTTGTATAGAGTATTTCCAAGAAGCTCACCTTTGTTAAGTGCTGTCTAAAAGAAGACGGCAAAAGTACACGGCTGTTTCTTTAGTTATCATACACATCACGATTTTTATTACATTTATTGGTCAATGGTTACATTTGTAGGTTCCTCCCACAAATGAAAGAAAGGCTAATTGTAATGCTTTCCAGTCCTCATAAATTACTAGAGCCTTTCCTCTTGACCCCTCACTTCCTCTTTTCTATATTGCAAGAGACAAAAGAGGGGTTTGCATCATGCCCACAGAAGATCAGAGGGGTCGTGCTGTCTCATTTAAAAGACGATCTGTACACGGTTTCCAGAACCTGCTGCAATAAAACGGGCAGCAGGATTAAGATGATGTAATAGCAGTTTTCAGCTGTGCTTCGGGAACCAGCTACGTCTACTGTCGAACCTCTGAGCTTGTCATGAATTCAAAAGCATCCAAAGGTCAAAGCTTTGTGCTTATCAGAGCAAAATGAATTCTTCAGCAATTAATGATAGTGCCTAGTCAAAAATGTTTCTCAGTAATGATTAAGTAGAGAAATGCTGTGTTTCTTCTCCACAAAGTGAAATTATTTCTCTTTTATTTTGAAATATTTAAAACGTATTCAGCATAGTAGCATATATTTAACCTCTTTGCATTCAAATGGAATATGACAAATGTGTACAATTTGTAGATAATACATTTTAATATACTACAAATAAGTCAGTGAAGCATTTTTGGAGTGTTTGTCTTGACTATTGTCTAACATGTGACATGCCACTGGATCAGGTAGGTTAGAAAATGTACTGATTTATATGTCAAAAGGAAACTGATGTATAACAGCTTTTTCTCATGTTCACATCATAGCTTCACAAGTGCCGTTATTTAAGGAAGAGCGCAATATAGTATGTCCCACTCAGTCAGTGTGCTGGTAAAACCACACCATCACTTAAAGTTTAAAGGTCCAAACATCTAGCCGAACCCGGTTTTAGCACTGCAGCATGAGGCAAGTGTTGCGGCTGTATGGGACTCCTCATTACTACCCTATATGTTTTGTTTACGAGCTTAAGTGCTCGCCGCATAGTGTCAAAGCTCAGCCAAAAGGCCATGTTTCGCATTCCAGCCCATTATGCTGCAGCTACACTGCATAAACTAGAAATGCCCTCAACTAGTTCAGGGCACATTATTGTTCTGATTGTGTTTATTTCTGTGTGCGTATCTCTGCATCTGTGTTCAAGGCATAAATATGTGCTTTGTTTGTATGTGAGAGTTGTTTGTTGTTTGTATCCTTATCTCTTTCTTTTTAAGATATGCCCCAGGTTTACGGTGACACTTAAGCCCACAATACTGGCAACACTGAATGACCTGCAATGATTTTGTATTCATGAGATTGCGTTTATTTACCCGTAGATTGTTATGGCTTTTTAAATAGAGGTACTGCCTTTAATATTTTCTGTCTTCAGAGAATGGAGATAATAACAGTCTTCCATTTTGACTGAGGAGATGAATATCGTTGGAAACCAATATCCTCTTTCCTGTTTGATTTCTTTATGGAGTGAGATTGTAATAGTCTCTAACTTGTTGTTCTCCTCTGTCCTTCTCCTGTCTGTCTGTCTTATCTGTTTATCTATCAGAGAGCCAGCTGCTTCCAGGGAATAACTTCACTACAGAGTGCAACATCCCTGGAAACTTTATGTGTGGAGATGGAAAGTGTGTCCCAGGCGGGTGGCAGTGTGACGGATTGCCCGACTGCTTTGACAAGAGCGATGAGAAAGGCTGCCGTGAGTCCAGTTTAGAGTTTAGACCTAATTATCAAATCTTCACTGTATCTTAACATAATAAATCCAGATAGCTAACTGAAAGCCACGTCATGTCTTCTCAATTCCTCAACTCCTCTTGCAATCCAATATTGTAGTCGTAGTTCTTCTCCCTTTCCTATCCACAGATCCGCAAGAGCCATTTGAACCTAAATCTGTGCTAACTTAAATGAACTACCATCCTCAAGCCTCAGTTCCTCCTCTTGCCCCACGGTGTGAATGCCTTATCCTTCCCGCGAGACCCTCGGCCCCAGTTTAGCACTAGGGTAAAAACTTAATACCATCAAAGCAAAGGCCGATTACTTCTGTGTGCAGTAATAGTAGCGCATGCATAATTCTACTGTAAAGCTACAGTAATAGTTCAGTTTTGATCCTTGCTTTTAGTTGGCTTTGATCTTTTTGGTCTGCTGTTCCTCCCTCTTCTCCCTCCCTCAGCTAGAACTCCACAAAAAGATGGCATTGCTGATGAAGATTGACTTTGAGGCCCTGCCACAACGAGTGGAATCCCACTGCCTCCCTTTTCTCCATGTACTCATCTCACTAAAAGTCTCACACTCTTGTTTTCTCTCCTCCTCCACTCTTTATCTCATCTGATATGTTTTTGCCTTTGGCTTGTAATTTGCTTCACAGAGACTTGTTTTCAATTAGAAAAGCAAAACCCTTCTCTTACAGAGATGTTTTTTACATGGCTTTTTCTCTGCCAGTTAAAAAATCACACATGGTTTGACACCTATTCTGTCACCTCTCCTCATTTTCTTCTTAACTCTTTCTTCTCTGCTCCCCCAGCAGTCACTTCTCTCTCTGTTCTCCCTCGCTGGCAGCTCAGGAACCAGGAGTCTACTCTTAAAAAAATGTGTGTCCCCTTTCTTATGAGCACACACGCCGTCTATATCTCCATACTTTGCAGTGTTCAAGTATCTTAATGTGGTCATTTAAAGTTATATATACAATGGGAAATGTGGTGTTCTAAATATTTTAGTGCACATTTTCTACTGACATTCCTGTAAGTATAAGTTGCATAAATGATATACTTAAATAGATGGGTTGGGTGCCCCAGATTCTCATATCTCAGTGGCCTTAAACTGTCATCTACTGTCAGACCTGGAAAAATACAATTCACTTGCATTTGAACTAATTTCATAACAATTAGTTATGTTAAGTTTTTTCTATTCTATGTCATCACAAAGTTCATGTGTCAGATTGTTACATTTTCTGTCAACTTCAACTCAAGCACTTCCACAAACTACAGACAAGAATTTGTTTTGTCTGTTGCTGACGCTACACACTATACTGCTTAAGATAAAAGCAAGTTATCACAAACTATCACACTCTCTGGTTGTCAGAGGACTACTTGTATTCGTTGTAGATGTCTACATTATCTGTTCTGGCATAAGTGGGCCTTATTATCCTCAAATAGATGGCTAGTTGTCATTGGATAACTCTGACGACTGCTGCACATAGTATCCCCAGACACACCTCTGGCTCCATTAGAGGTTCTGCAGGGACAGACAGGCAGAGAAAGGAAGGGAGTGAGAACTGGAGTGAGGGAAAGAGAGAAAGTAGAGAGGTGGACTCATTATGGTGGATACAGCAGGACTTATGTTTGGCTGTCTATTATCTGAGAAACTTTGAGGCTGCAGTACTGGACTCTATGTGTGTAGAATTATACATATACATACAGTAATGTATATACACTACCAGCAAACTGTAGAACTATCTTCTAGCACATTATGTCTGGTAGTGCAAATTTATTAATTTAAAAGGAGAAGTGATCATTAGAAACCCTCTTGCAATGATAACACAGCTGATGACATGATTGAAAACATTGTATTTCCTGTGTGTGTCCAAACCTATGACTGGTAGTGTATATGTATTACAGAAAAGGATGGTGAATTTGATAACTACAAGTAAAGTTTGCTGACTTGAATGAATATTGTGTTTCAATGCAGACTCCCAGAAAATCACTTTTATTTAGTGAAATTCTGCAATTTGGAATTTTTTAAAAACTTTACGTAACCAAGCAGGAAGTCACACAGGGTACGTGTTGAGGTCTGTCCACTGTCACATTCATTACCATGGAGGCAGAGCACTGTTGACCACCACAGGATATTTAATTTCTTCTCATCTGTAGTATGAGTGGTTGGTTTCTGTCAGAAGGCTTCTAATTTTCAGAAGGCTTCTTTAATTTTGCATTACTTAATTTGCATTTAAGGTGCACATTTTTAGCAACCACATGTTTCTTTGTCTGTCACCATTACGCACGGTCAGTTTGTTCTTTGCATACTTGCATACAAACACAATAACTTAATACATTTATAATACGCATGTGTGAACAATTCTCTGGTACATCTTTTGCTCCGGGAAGAGTGCCTCATGCATCTGCACCAGAAGACAACTGTAGTTAGATTTCCTGTGAGGCCAGTGCTGTTTAGTCAGCATGATGTGTGGGTGGGTGTGCTGATATGGGTGTCCCTGATTCAAGGAATACTTATGCAAAGCCTGAGGAAAGGTCATATGTGGAGCCATTTCTCATAATGGTGCCTCATTAATTTTTCAGAATCTATGTAGCAAACAGGAAGATGCTGAGGGAGAACGAATCAATTTGGACTTGTAAATTATTTGGTGGAACATGTAAACATGTATTTTCTTTTGAATCTGTATGACATTTGTGAACCTCTGTGTACAGAAACGTTAACAAGCTCACTCACTTGCACATATCAGTACAAAAATGTTATGCTTGACAGGACAACCTGCACACGAACTTATGATGACACTTAGTGGTACATTTTCATTTTTCTCTTGCTTTGCCTCAAAAAACAAACTCCTCTCTGCTTTTTTGAATGACCTGACTTTATTTTATTTCATATTTCAGTAAGTTTAGAACAGCTTGGTTTATATTTGCTCGCCCCTGTTCTTTTGTTATTTTCTTATCCCAGTCTGCTGCACCTCATGGACCAGTCTCTTGGTCAACAAGTGTCCAAGAGACAAGTGTCTCTCTTCATTTCAAGCCCCACTGCTCCTCTCCTCTTTGTTTGTTCGTTCTTGAAGTCCTGTAGCACAAGCGTCAACCTGCTTGTTCTTAAATAACAGTGTGTGCTGAGAAAAGAGAGGCAGTATCTTCAGCTTGTGTCTTATTGCATTAAAGATGCAGCTTATTGTATTACATTCCAGCTGCAAGAGGCCAGGACCCCCTACAGATCCTTTTTATCAAGTGTAATTTTTGTGGAGTGTAACCTCTGCTTTGCTCCACATGTATTTAATTGAATTGTGGATGAAAACTTCTTTTTGTTTTGTTTTTTTATAGTATCTCCAATATATAGCCCCTGCTCAGCGTGGGTGTGTTTATATTGTACTGTATGTGTATATGTGTTGGCAGGTCTGAGGGGTCTTCAAGCAATGATTCAGAGAGAGGCTGCTGACTAATTTCTCACACAAAGAGGTCAAAAGTACCACTCTCCTCTCTGGTGTCCATAACGACAGCCTGGGAGAATTTTAGACGAAATGGCTACTGACAGATGAGAGAAGGAGAAGAGCTGACTGAGCTTACTCGACCTCAGAGCCAGGATTAGCCTCTTTGCCCTTGTCTGGACAGGGCTTGAGCAGGAAGGAGAAGAGAGATGCGTAGTAGGGCCAAAAGGCTGAATGGACATGATGCATAAATCAAGAACAGGGGACAGAAATGTGATTGGAAAAGAGAGAAAAGACAGCAGCTTCTCTTTGTGGAGGAATTTGTGTGTTCGGAGTGAAACTTGTGTGAAACTTCAACTTTTATTTTACTTTAAACTAGAGGATCCATTAGCCGAGATAGTGGTTCTTAAAGAACAAAGCTCAGATTACTGAGCTTTAGAGTCTTTAGAGATGTCTTACTGCATTTTCTTGTTAGCAAGTTAGCATTACTGCAATGCTAACTTTTGAATGGAGAAATAGTACACCATGGTGCACTAAAATGCACCCATTTTATTAATTTGAGGGTTTTACCACTATAGCAAATATAGTCTGGTTGAATCAGAACCAGAACTTAATGGATATCAATTGCTGTGCGGTTGACACTGTCAGCCTAGTTTGTTGACTTGGCGAATTTTCTTTACTCAGTCTACGCATTGTAATAGTTATTATTATGCTTATCATAATTATTACTACATGTAATCGTCACAGCGGCACTGTTCAGCAAAACTTACGAAGTGTTTAAAATGGTTAAAAAAGGAAAAATCCCTGTGTGAAAAACAAAAAATTTACTGAAAAACCAAACTTACAGTATTTTTACATATTGTGAAATGCACTGTATAGCTTAATAGTATACAATATATTGGGTAAATAGAATATAATAGTAACCGCTTTATTCAGTCACTGGGAGACATACAGGAAGGACAGTAAATTAGAGGCTCACACAAGGGCTGATGTTTTGTCAGTTTAAAAGTCTATCAACACTTCATAACAGTGAAGGATATAACCCTTTGGAGTTTTCATTATTTAATGCATTGTTTACTGATCCTTTTAGCCCATCAAAACGATTAGGAGCAAAATAAATTGAGTTTATTGGGCTGCTATAATATTATTGTATTATCGCTTTCTGCAGCCATAGCATAATCAAAAGCCCAGAGCAGCAGCAATGATGCTTTTTGTTTTTTTGTGTGTACTGACCTCCATGAAATGTCCATGAGATATTGAGTTCAAAAGAGCTGCTGAATGTTTATGAACAACAAAGTTCTCCTCAACAGCAGGAGTGGAAATAGCTGAGACTCCTGAGACAGATTGGTTAAGATTTTGATATCGCACAATGCCAATATTTCACCAAAACCACTCCGGGTAATTGAAGGGGTTGCTAAGATTAGAAGCGTGTGTTTATGTGATAAGAACAGTGACCAATGCACTGACTCCAAGAGTCATAAAGCGCTGACAGATGTCTTTATTTCTTCTCTTGTTGTCTGTTCATTCTCAGTTCTGGTATGCATCATTGTGTGTAGATGTCCTTTGCTCCGGGTGTGTCTGTGTGGAAGTAAAAGCAGGTGGGATTGGAGGAGTTTGGGGGACTTAAACTGCAACAGGCCTTTGTTTGCTTGTGTTTTTGGATTAAAAAAGACAAGAAATGTGAAACTGTGAAGCAGTAACAGTAGGAAAAGGTGGGAAACAGAAGAAGGTTTAATGGGAGTGAGTGTGGTGCATGTCATGTGATTAATGGTTAACTGATCAGTGACCTGGTGTAATTAATACCAAGGAAGAGAATCAAATATTGATAAGGGTGTTACATACAGACTCTTACTTAGTCTTTTTTCCTGGTGTAGATGGAATACTATTCTTGTTCAGTCAGTAGTAGGAAATTTGTTAAAATTACTGCTTCAAAATCTTCAAAAGAATAATAGATGCTGTCTTGTAATTTAACAATCTTTGCTGCCCCCAGTTCAAACAAGGCAGTTATCAGGAGTTTGCCTTCTATGAAGAATACTGTAGCCGAGCTGTCTGACGGATCGCTCTCACTTTTTCACTTCCCCTGTATCGAAATTTTAAAATTGTGAAGAAATTACTGGTATTTTGTTCAGGCACCTAGTGTACAAGTTGCTCTTGCTTACTCATCTTTCATGAAGTTTGATGGCTTTGCAGAATGCCAGTGGCCTCTTGGCCCTCATACAAGCCTCCCAGTGCCTCTTCCTGCAGACAGAATTGTATCGTACGACTAGCATGAACAGTTGGACTTAGACTGAAATGTAAAGAATGATTATTTTGATGCCCAAGCCCTCTACACTGAAACTGCCCCTCTCCTTCTTGCTTACATCCTGACTCCATTACCTATTGATTTCCTCCCTTCAGAAATGCTCAGCAAGGTCAGTGAAACCTTTGAAGTCGTCAGCTGTCTCGACTCCTCCTTTGCCCCTAGTCACTCTCACTTGCTTTTGTCTGCTGTTGTATTTCTTGTTAGTCTTCCTCCAGTCCTTCTCATCACTCTGTCAATCGTGCATGCCCATCACGAACAAACCTACCTGTGCCGAACAAGTTATTCCTTTCACTGGGGATTCGAGGACTGGGAGAAAAGGGGAGAAGTGCAGAGAAGGGCATAGAGGTGGGGAACTAGAAAGCAGCTGGAGTTCTGCTGTCAGATTCAAGCTGACATGAATGCTGAAACCACATAGGAGATAAATCAGGAAGAAGAAACAAACAATAGTTTTCTGTTTTAACTTCATGTTAGATTATAAAATTATTTATTCCTAAAATATTTCAAAAATACTCCATGGTGCTGCACACCTTAGGCTTGATTTGAACTTTGCACTTATAGCAACATAGAGAGAGAGATTTGTGTGTGTGTTTTTTTGTGTCTTTGTTTGTATGTCCTCCAACTGTGCGTTTCTGTCTGATCCAGCCATGTTTTTCTGCTGGTGATAGTCTTACTTCAAGGATTCAGCTCGACTCCTAACCTCATTTATTTTCATTTGAGCTGCTCAGCTGAACACTGGAACTAAGTTTGGAAGCCGTCCAACACCCTGCCTACTTTCCGTAAACAACATCTACAAAGGCTTAGGGAAGAGAAAGAAATTTTGGCAGGAAACTAAAGCAAACCAAGAAACAGAGTGATGACAGAAGGGATGAAGATCCCTTGAGATGGGTGGTTAAAGGTTGCAGAGTAAGGCAGGGGTGCTGAAATAAATCAGCATTACCTGGATCAACAGCAGAATTTTAATTTGTGAATAGCAGTCCTGGTGAATAAAATGGGATTATTAATGGAAACCCAATAAGTTTGTGTTTTTACTATCTTATCCACCCTCAGCTTACTCCCTCTAATTATGTTTTTGTCTTCTTACTGCATAGCTCAGGTTATAAAAGGGCAATGCATCCCCAAAATAAAGCTTAGCACATTAGCTCTATCCTTCCAACCAGTACTGTGTCTCCCACACACAAATTTATTTTCATGAGCTTGCCCTTCAAGTAACTTTTAAGCTAATTTGGAACACAAACACTGGGTCAGGTGAATCCTGCCAGCAGTGGTAATGAAGACTGGATGAAGGAGAAAGTGAATGAGCTATCTCAGAGTTGTCCTTTTAGCTACAGTGCTGTAGCAAGTAGTTCTTTATTATTTCTTTATATTATTATTTTAAGGGCGGTACAGTGGTGTGGTGGTTAGCACTGTCGCCTCACAGCTAGAAGGCCCCCGCGTTCGAACCCCGGGGTCGGCGTTTCTGTGCCGTGTCTGCGTGGGTTGTTTGTCTATATATGTCGACCCTGCGGCAGACTGGCGGCCTGTCCAGGGTGTACCCCGCCTCTCGCCCGATGACTGCTGTTATAGACTCCAGCAACCACCATGGCCCCCGCGAGGATAAGTGGTTAAGAAAATGGATGGATTATTATTTTTTTGCTTATTTGTCACATGTAATAATTTAGATCATCACACAAAATGTAATATTACACAAAAGTAACCTGACTAAATACAAAATTCAGTTTTAAAATGATGATTTCATTTATTAAAGTAAAAAAAGCTTTTCTAGCCTACCCTATGTGAAAAAGGGTTAGGGTTAATGTAGATGTACTATGTAAATAGAAACTGTCTGACTGTTTTGGTTATGGAGCAGGACAATGATCTGAAACACACCATGAAGTCCACCTCGGAATTTCATATTTACTTAGGTTATCTTTGTCTAATATTAAAATTTGTTTGACGACCTTAATCAATCCAAAAAAAATGTAATAGCAGGAAGGGGGCAAATACTTTAATAAAGCAGTGTAAGCCTGACTAGCAGGTCAAAAAGCAGTTAAGGTCCATGTCCATACAGTGAAGAAGGGAGTTGTATCCTCCAAGAGTCTGTTTTTATTATTTTCTACTGCAGACAATGAAATAATCTAGAAATAGAAGAAAAGTCAAAAAATTTTAATAAATAAAATAGAAAATAAAGGATGGTGTTGCCTTGGTTTGTGGCCAGGTGAATTTCAATTTCCACCCTCCACAGCATCATGGTTTTGTGTTTCATCTTTCATGTGCGGCAACAGCTCAAATCCATGTCTCTTTTTCTCCCTGGACTGTAATGAATGTGATATACCATGCAAAATGAGCTTTGGGTGGTTAGGGCCTCTGCTGTCCAGGTAAACAAAGGCCTTTCCAGACTATGGACTAGATCAGGCGCTATCCCAGCTTCCTCCTGCATTCAGCGGATTACATTTCATTCTGGAGACGGGCGCTCCAAACCCTCGTGGTTGTTATGCCTAGCCCTCCCCCCTCGCTACACATAATCGCCGCAGCATGAAAGAGCTCATAAATCAGCCTACCACAATATATTGTTGAGGGAAAAAATGTGTGCCCCTGGCATTTGAGACGACATAATGCCAGCCCATGAGCAGGCCAATTCTACCCTTTGTATGAGAGAAAAAAAACAAAGGCTGTTTGGTGGCTTGCTTTGAGATGACTAGTGTACTTATCGTGTGTATTTGAGTGTGTGGGTCCTTGCATTTTTTTAGATGTTCTGTGTTATTTAAAAAAGCAACTCCTTCACTTAAATTAACTCCTAGTTTTAACTGCTAGCATAACAATGCCTAAGCTATAATTGGCTAGTTACAACAGCAGTAGCTCTCACACACAGCCAGATTTACGAGTTTAAGCTTTTCAATTATAATGCAAATTACTGTAAGGGAATAATTTATGAGTTGTAACAAAGGTCAGAGTAGATAAACAGAGATCTGTCAGATTATACTGTATTTCTCTCAGATGTAGGTCATCATTAGAAACTGTAAATACAGTAGCATTGGCTCTAGTGCTGTGTCTTTTCTTGTTGCCATCAAGCTTTAAATTTCTAACTTAACAGTCATTTTTATGTCTTTGCTTGCATCTACCTGCTATCCTGTTTTTATCCTTCTGGCAGGGAAGATCAATGCATTTGATTTAAAACGTGGGGTTAGCGCTGAACAGAGGACACCAGGACACCATTGATGTTCTGTAGGCTCGTCACTCAGTGTCAGGCCTGTCCTAGGAGATAAGACCCATGTCTTGCTTATGCTGATCAATGGCAGAATCCATGCAAATGCTTTTCCCATGCAAGTTTCTGTCTTTGTCTTTGTTTTTAATCAGTAGTTTGTGCTTGGGATCTTACACTTTACTTGTCATACGCACAAGAATGTGAAGATAAGCAATACAGAAGAGAATGAGCTGAATAATTCATTTGTATTTTTAACTTATAGTTCCCTTATCACAGCCAAGGTTTATTCTGTCATAAAACATGATGTAGAACATTGCTGCGTCATTTCCCAATCACCCATAGACTAATCAGTTGTTCACTTTTCCTCCTCTCTCCATATGTCTTTAGCTAAGGTCAAGTCGAAGTGCGCCCCTACGTTCTTCGCCTGCGCGAATGGTGTCCACTGCATCATCGGGCGCTTCCGCTGTAATGGCTTCAGTGACTGTCCTGACGGGAGTGATGAGGAGAACTGCAGTGAGTTTCACATGGCAGCCAAATCCAATGAAGGCCATCGTTGTCAGAAATCATGATCTCTTCAATAAAATACTGTCCTCCAGTCATAGCAAGTAAAAGTACAGTTAATACCTGAGCGAAGTGCCAAAGGAGACTAGAACAATTTTACACATAAAGGTCAGGTTATTAACACCTGTACAAACAGTATAGTCTTTACTGTGGCAATGGAGGAGATATGTGAGTGAATAATCTATATGATGCCACAATGATGAATCAGTGTTATCTTAGCTTGGGCTAAGAGATTATAAATACACTTAAACATATATGGTCAAATAAAAATAAGTAAAAGTCGCTGAGTTAGTGCATGATAATGCTTTTGGATCTTGAAGGACACTAATGAATAGAAATTAGGCTAAATCTGCCTATGATGTGTCAATTTTACCCATTGTTTAATCTAACAATTGGTTTCATCAACAAACTACACAAAGACCAAATTGTGTTGCATGTAATTTAAATGTCACAGCGTAAAACTAGAAAAGGCAATTTCTGAAGAAAGTACGTGGGAGAGCTGATATGCTGCCCAAAAGAGCTTGTAAAGCTCTCCCACTAATTATGGTCAAAAAATAGTTTGGTGGTGAAAAGCTTTCATTTATTTTATCTAGGAGTAATAGGGGAAGTCTAACAAGACTAGATTGCCAACAATCACCAGACCTCAGTAAATTGTGGTCATTGATCATTTCTTACTCTCTTCCATCAAATAATCATAGTTATAACAAATTATACATATATGGCAAATGTTTTTAATTTAAATGTATTTCTGTTTACTTTTCAAAAACATTTGAATCAGTTATTGTACTTCATGTTTTTGCATTGTAACTTAAAATTATGTTCCCCCTGGATCTTGCTTTGGTGTCTAAGTTTTGCTTGAAACATCTACACACCAGTGGAAAGGTTGTAGGCAATCTTACATTGAACTAAACACCAGGATCCAGGTGTTGTCCATATTATTCAGGATATACTGTACATTGTCCTCAATTGACCCCATTCCTGCTTTCTCAGTGGGTAATGTGGATCAAGTCAGTCACTTACGATTGTCAGAGGCATTGTTCCTAGCCTGCAGGGCCCAAATCTAATCTAGCCATTTAAATGGAAGCTTTACTCCACACTCTCGGCACATATTGTGTCACGACTGTGTAATTGTCTGGATCTTCTCACAAGATAATTCAGCCTTATTTGCAGAGACTAGAACAAAGACAAAGGAGAAAAAGTGCTAAAAAGAAGTGCTGGTGCTAGACAGCATTTTGAAAGTTTTCTGAAAAAGTTTTGAGTTGATTTTTAGCAGATTCCCCAGATCAAATGCTTTGCTAACTCACATTGTTCTTAGTGTTTCTTTATTTCTTTGAAAATCCTCCATGAAAATTCAGTCCCCATGTTTTTTTTTTTTCTTTTAACTATATCAAAGTGTTGTGGAGGGTATTAACAAGTGTGCAAAATCACCTTCTAACAAATTGCAACAGGAAATTTCAAACAGGAAATCCAGGATAATAATAAAAAAATAGCTTTAAAAGAATTTGTTAATGCACTCAAGTTTATTTGACAGAGTCATACGTGTGCTACTGTAACTTTAAACTGCAAACCTTTCTCTTTGACCCTGTTTGAACTAACACTTGACCTCTGCTCTGACTAAACCGCAGCAGGCAACCCATTGCTGTGCTCTGAGGCCCGCTTCAAGTGTCGAAATGGACGCTGTGTAGACCGCAGCTTCTTATGTAATGGCCAGGACAATTGTCAGGACAACAGTGACGAAGAACGCTGCCTGACTACTGCAGGTAAGTCACTAAATGAGAAATAGCCGTAAACACTATACACTAATACTGCAATTAAAATATACATTCACTCTGGAGAAGCTGATCATTTGTGAACTAAATTTGCAGTTGTGGGGATATGAATTAGTCGCTTTCTGCTTTATCACAAACCTCAGATAGAGAGAACATGTGCTGCAAAAACTGACAATATCCCAAAAGGAACCTGGTTACTTTCAGGTTTTTTGGGTAATCAGGGGAACATGCTCTCTGTACATCCACTAGTAACCTGGTTATTGGAAATTCACATATGCATGCAGCAGCATATAAGTAATCAGATCAGACTTATTTTAAAAGTATCAGTCACAGGTTTTATCTACATAGTAAGTAAATTTTTTGTAAATATTTTTGCTATTTTGCTGTGCAGTGAGAGAACAATCAGCAAGGCAGACAGAACAGAGTGGCTCTTGACTTCTCAAACTGTCTGAATTTAAGAAATATGCAGTGGAAACTGTCTTATTTAGACTTACAGTTGTCTCTGCATTTACTTTCATCCACATTAAAATGCACATAGATGAGAAAACTGGTTATTCTCCTTCTCTGGAGCATGTTTGGAGGACTGACACCAAAGCCAACCTCAGATGACAAGCAAAGAAGAAAGGGTATACTATTTCCACTCTGCACATTGTTTATAGCGAGCAGACTACAACAATTTTGGAGTTATGACTTTGCCACGGAACAAACAGTGTCAGCGAACAAGAAAATCCCACTTCTTTGTCGAATCACACAACGAGGTCTAACTGCTTTGAAGAGTAAAATCTAGGACTACTGGCACCACCTGTTCGGGCAAACTGGGTTTCTACCATAGCTCAGTTTTCTTTGAATGCAAAACAGCGGCAACCTTGTGGTCTCAGATTTACACACTCCAGAAGCCAGTTTGGAAAAGCTTTGCTTTAGTAGAAAAAAAAATTCAATTTAAAAAAACTTCAATTTGGGGGGAAAGCGAAAAGAGAGAAAGCTACAGTTACAGATTGACCTGTCTTGAGGTACACACTTAACTTAACAAGGACATATCACCCCTATGCATGAAACATATAGGCCTACTGTATGATTAATCAAAGGCTATTAGACTGAATAGTTTTTTTGCAAAATGAAAGAACTGATTGCAATTATGATATTTCTAAAGGCAAAAAATGCCTTTAGAAATATACTGTACATCTATAAATATAAATATGTTTAAACTAGAATTACTGCGATGCAGTATACCTCCACTAACCAGTGACATTGTAAATTACACGATGTCTGTCCAGACTTGAATATTCTAATATGTTTGTGCATGAGTCCAAGCGCACGTTTGTGACAGATGTAAAGAAATTTCTTCCAGGTGTTTCTAAGCAGTGATGAGAAAGGCACATACATGAGGTCACAGTGAAACTGACATTCGACCACCAAAATCAGTTCATCACTGACCCCAAGTGACAATTTGTGTCAGATTTGGATAAATACTATTAAGCCATTTCAGAGACATAACATTCACAACAAGAATTGGATGAACCTTGATCTTTTACCTCTGGCCACCAAAATCCGAACGGTCCATCATGGTGGTAAAGGGGACAGTTTTGGCAAATTTGAACACATCCTCGACATATCAGTTCACAAGGACTGGATGAGGGTGTGGTCACTATGACCTTAACTTTGACCTTTGGCTACCAAAAGCTAATCAGCTCCTCATTAAGTCCAAATTGACTATTGACTGCCAAATTTGAAGCAATTATCTCAACGCGTTCCTGAGTCATCATGTTCATAAAAATTGGGTGGCCATATGGACGGACTTACAGAAGAGCGGGCGACCTGTAAACATGATTCCTACAACCCTGGCCATCTCAGAGGCATAAAAAGTAAAGACAAACAAGCACATAATGTAGAGATAAAAATTAACACCCCTCCTTCATATGTATTCTAATTACACAGTACCAAAAATGGTGATGTAGATGCTTACCTTTTATAGAGAGTACACTGCACACTAGAAGCCTTAACATACAATGAATCAGTGTTCCAGAAATAACTGCAGAGACACAAATTATTCTGGATGAGTTTTCTCCCACAGTTTAAAAAGAAAGTCTTGAAATAACCATTTTTATCTTTATCCACTTCATTCAGTTTATTCACACCCATAACACAAATTGAAACAATTTCAAGATGAGACTGAGTGGAGACTGTCACTATCATGTGTTGTGACAAAGTAGAGTCTGTAAAATTTAATCAGGCCAAAATTATCTGAAACAGTGAACTTTGCAGCAGATTTTCAGAAAAGGTGAAAGCATGTAGATGCATGATTTAGTGATTCTATTAAACTGGATAAAATGAGGGGAGAGGAGTTGGAACATTCTGTCATTCAGTATGTCACATCATCTGATATTCCTGGAGAAGGAAATGTGTTCCTCAGTGTGTGCTTCAGAAAGATAGAGCAAAGCTGCTGACAGATTAAACTTCATGCCAACGAAGGCAGGATACCGAGGAACATTTGTCTGTTTAACAGAATGCCTGTGTAACATAGAGAAACACACTATGGCATCATTAACCTAATGCTGTGAAATATATTGATATTGATGATGTTGTGGTGAGTTTGCACTGAAACCCAAACAAGCAGCAATATCATCCGTCACAGTGATTCTGATGTCTGCTGGTATAGAATGTATCATTTACTGGCAAGTACCACTTACATCTGGTATGCAATTTTTATTCCACAGGCAGCTTCACTTCTCACAGGCAGGCCAACAGTCCAACTCGATGTGTATATAGCCCCAGGCAACCAAATGTGGCCCAATGTCAGTGTTTCTTAAAAAAAAGTCCTGTGTCCAAGTGCTGCTGTCACAATGATTTATTCAACAGAAAAAAAGTCTGTCAGAAATAACAAAATTGAAAACAGACTAAGTGCACAGTACAATGAAATAACCCATGAGACAGTAATATTATTACCAATACTGAGATAGGCAAAGTCAGCAGAAACTTGAACAAAAGAAAAACTCTATGAAGTTTATCTTCTGCTGTGAGAATGTCTCTGATGTGACGTTGCTGGAAAAACACAGATCAGATAATCAGTGTTTATTATGATGTAACCTAATCATGTATTACCTCATATAGCTAAATGTATGTTACTATTAGTGAACTAAATAGATAGTGTAAAATGATTGATTACTGAAATGATTACTGATTACTATTAATGATTACTGAAATTACTGTTATTTGTACCTGCATATGTTTGTGTGTGAGATTGGCAGAAAGAAAGAGACCATCCATAATCACCAGTCTGTCCTTCTCAGACTAAAAACTCAATGCAGAGTCACAGAATGCTGAATAGAGCGGTGTAGTGATGAAGAAATATTGATTGATATCTGTGTCTGCTGCACTCCATTTCCTTGTTGACAAGTGAACAATACCAGCTCCAGCACCAGCTGGCAGATCGTAGCTCCATGTTTGAGGCATTAGATCTCAGAACTCAGCCTTCACATCAGAGACTGGATACTGCATAAAGTGATGACACATCAAACAGCGATTTAGGATAAATTTAAAAATATATAATTAAATACAATTATCAGTCTATCAGTCAGGGAGATATAGAATAAAAGTTACCTAGTTGTTGTTTTTTGTTTTTAAATAAATGCATTAGAAACATTTGCATTGTGTTAGAACTCAGATACATTATATAATCAAATATTTTTGAACCTAAAAGCATAGTGCCACTTGTGAGTACAACTATTTCCAGAAAAAGTGTTCTGTCTTGCAGAACTTTCATTGAACGTCTTGGTATTAGCAGCTTCTCAGGCTGCCTTCATCTCTAAAATGTTTTCATAAGTAGTTTATACTGTATGTTTTCAATTCATAAAAAGGAATCTGTGCTTCGGAGGGAGCGAAGACATTGCTGCAGTTTGACTCTGCGTTTCTTTCCTGTTTGCACACACACATACACACGTGCTCACCTTACGTTCTGCTCTGACTTTGCTTCTCTCTATAATAAGCACAGACCTGCAGGTGACAGATAAGACATACAATATCCGCTTTAAGCCACCTGAGCACAGCATCTCCTTCCTCACCTTCTCTCCCGAAACTCTACCTCTCTTCCTCTTGCTTCATCTCCACCTGTAATTATTTGCTTCAGTGTCTCCACATTTGATCCCTCTATTTAATGGTCGTGTGCGGATGGTTAGTGGTCAGGTTATTGTGGCATTTATAGACTAGATTTTGGTTATCATGACCAAAAGGTGTCATGTATCTAGACCTACCGAAGCAGCATTATACCTGGTATTCTACTGTATACCTCTAGTTTTTATTTCCCATCAGAGTGATTTTAAACAATTGGACACTCTTAGACACGCACACACAGACAGCTGCACAGAGCTGCATTTATTGTTTATCATTTTATGTGATGGGTAATTGATTTTTGAAATAGCAGGAAGGTGGTAAAGTGGCAAACAGTGCAATGTAACAATACACAATCTTCTATAAATGCATTGGTGCAATCATCGCGCAGTGAGATAGTAGTAGTGGGATGTAGAGTCTGTAATGGATAACAGAGATAAAGAAATAGAAAGCACACCACATAAAAATAATATTGTGAACCAGAAAGTGAGTCGCAAGGAGCAATGAATAGCAATGGGCAGGAAGATGGAAATAAGCGGAGAGAGACAGGTGATTTGGCAGAGAAAGGCAGGGATTTGGATAGAAGTGAGTGAGGGGTAGCGATAAGCCGTAGAGGATGAGAGCGACATCCATCTCAAGTCGAGCCCCGAGGCCTAGCAGTGTAACTCTGGAAACAGAAATGACATGAAAGCTAGTTTTGCAAAGCTGAGCTTCTCTTTGCTCTCCCCTGGTCTTTCAGTCTTCTTATAGGAGAGGAAAAGAGAGAGTTCAGTGACGGAGCACATGTTTGCCTCTACAACGGTTTGTTGCTGAAGCACCTCCGCAGGGCAGGACTTTGCCAGATGCTGGAGAAGCCCTTGCTGAGAACAAGCGAGCCACTCTGCATATCCAAAGAAGCATGAAGCATGTGCATGACACTCACAGTCGGTCACACACCAGACTCACACAGCACATCTGACAGCGATTCTTCTGCAAATTTAACTGCAAAGACGAACCTCCAGAAGAAACTTTCTGAAGGTCATGCCACTGACAAGTTTAAAGACTCAGTACAAAAATGATGAGCGCAGTAGCTGTAAAAAAAAAGTGGTGGAGAACTCCCCTGGAGTCATTGAAGAAAAGTAATTGATTTAAAATGCACACATCAGCGTCTCTCATTCTGCATTAATTAGCACAAGCAGACAAAGAGTATAAGATGACGTGGTGAGTGCTAGAGAGTGTGCTAGTGATTAATTCTCGCATCTTCTCCATCTCAAAGAAGGTTTGTCCTGGCCTTTTACTTGAGTGAAGTCGTTCTAAGAGAGAATAGATTAACAGGGGGAAAGAGGAAATGGTGTGAATGTAAGAACAGAGGGACAGAGGATTGTTTGAAGGCTTCAAACACTCTCAGCTGACTTTGTGTGTTTTTGAAGATAAGACGTGCTTTGTGTGGCCACGAGCATCAAAGGTTTTTTTGTTTTTAAAGCCTGTGTGCATTTATTGTTTCAGCTGACAAAATTATTCCAAATTTTGTTATGTATAAAAAACCTATTTTTCAGTTGTGATAGTAAAGCTCTATAACATTCTGCATTATACTGTAGGTTTTTAAGATGTGTGGTAGCTTTCTACAGCACATGAAGAAGATTAATGCTCTCATTGCTATGTCTCATCTCTAGCCAATTTATTTTAATATGGCTGCAATAATTGGATAAATAAAAGGCAACTAAATATTATAACCCATAAAGAGTTTGAAAGCCTCATGGCATCAATTAAGTTCAGTCTTAGAAGCAGAGAGGAGACAGTTTTGCAGACCGAAATGATTCAGAAATGTAGACTTTCACGACAGAGCCGTACAATCACGTTTACTTTGTTTGTCAAATGAAGGCTTCTGCACGTGACTCACTGTAAACATTATTTATACTCACTCACACACAATACTGTGTAGTGCAGATATACATTATATTGCCCTGACTTAAGTTAAGCAGTAACTTCCCTCAGCAAACTGGAGATGGCTCATGCAAAATCCTGTGTGATCTCAGGAGCAGAACTGCCACAATCTTTTTCTTTTTACATTGTGTTTTTTTTTTTCTAGTGATCCCATCAGGGTAGTCGTTAGCCTACAGGTTCTCCTATGACTGTCAGTCAGAATGTGATTTTGAGTAACAAGCTGACAGACAGTTGTCTGCTACGTGAACAAACTGTCAAAATCCTGGCAGCTGACATCACTGCTGATCGCGGTTGGCTTGACGAAAATGATCTAATGCACTGAACATGGTCTAAGACGTCTAAAATGAAGTGTGCCACTTATTGGACTCTTTGGAGAATATGAATGTGCATATTGAAACCTGCCAGTTTCTTTGGTAGGTTTCGATAAGCTTCTCATTGAGAATCGCTTGTTATCACAGTACTGATCAGGGGGATTTGTTTTAATGTAACAATGTCTGTGCAACTAAAAAACTAATATGCTTATAAGCTTTATTTCAACCACCATCTCCACATACCCAATTTTGATCTTTATTGCTATCTTACAGTACGATTCTCAATTTCAGATTTCTGTGTTGTGTGTATTAAACCCTTCTTCTCTGAGAAGTCAAATCCCTCATTTTATACTCCAGGGATGCTCTCATCCCACAGGGAGTAATCTACAGCTTTCTATTTGTTATATTCTCCTAAGGCTGTGTAAGAACTGCTCGATAGATCTACTAGCACGGCGTCTGCTGTTTTGCATAAGCACTATGTACTCAACAACCTGTCTTCACAGCCCTGCATTTACAGTGCCAACAAACACCAGTAATTCAGACGGGGCTGTATACAGTGACTGGCGCCCAGCAGTAACTCCTGCCTCTCCATTAGTGTTGCCAGTAAACTAGACATTAATAGATTCTGTAGTGTCAGTCTGATAAAGAACAAAGAATGTCAAAGCGATTAAAAGTCTCTCAGTCTGTGTTCACTATTGGTATCCTTTTACCTTGCTGAGAGATTCTCACACAGCCATGTTCTCGCCTATTGATTGTTGCCACAGATTGGGTTTGAAGCGGTTTAGGTGTTATAGAATAAAATGATAAGTTAATCCATTTGCAGTTTTAGTGGTAGAGATGTGTGCGGAGCTGACATGTTGGTCTGTTCATGCCCTTCGTCAGTAGTACTCAGAGCTCTGGCAGAGAGAGAAAGGTGTGGGAGGGAGCGTGAAATGGCATAGGGGAATATAATGGCAATAGACTGAGGTGTGGGAGTGAAATGTAATAGTGCCAGTTTATCAGAGCCAACCCACACTTGACAGGCACAAATGGGGGAGGTTGCACATGTCACCGCCCATGGATTTGAACTCTGAAAAAGTTTCAGGTTTTTGCTTTTGTTAGCCTAAAGCGTGTTCACAAAGCATTTTTGAAAGGCTCTCGGCTGTTGGTCTGCAGAAAAGCCAAGCAGTTGGCAAGATGCTCTTAGCTGCTGCTGGCCACACTGAACTGAGGGGGCGCTGCCTTATACTTCCCAGAATTAAAGTGTACAGTAGATACAGTTCTTCTCCACACGTGTTATAGTAAGACTGGATTTTAAATTAGAAAGTTTGATCATCTAACATCTACTATGTGCGTGATTACGATCACGCATCTATCTGCATGTTCAATAACTAATGCATGTGATTTCTTTGCCTTAGCTGAAAACATATCTGCAGTTGTTTCATCTTTCTTTTCCGGTCATTTCTTCCCTCCCTTTCCCACTCACCAAGGCTAAGTGTCAGTCCTTTCAGAGCTCCTGTTGTTTAAGGCCCTCGTTGCTGTTAGCTACAGCCACACAGAGGGTCACTCCTGGGACCTGGGAGTCTGCATGAATCATCCCTGCCCTTGAATCAAGACCAGTCAGCTGTCGGACTCTGGTAAATTAACAACCTTTCCTTCCTAAACCTATCCTTATTCAGTCGCCATAGTGATGGTGGTCAGCATGTACCCACAGACGAGTGGAGGAATTTCGGTCCGAACAATAGCTCTACTGTTGCTGTTGAGTAGAGTTGTACTTTGAGCGGGGACGCTTTTTTGTTTGTGTGTGTTCATGTGTGTGGGTGCATGAGTGTGTGGGTGTACAAGTGATTGTTTTGTTTGAAACAATTCTGTCTACATTTAGCTGAATGAATACAAGGAAGGTTCCGATTTGCTTTTAAGAGGTGACACAGCGAAAGTGTCAATCTCTGGTTGATCTGGCTTGGTCTGTGATGTTCAAAAAGACTGTGTTGAATTGTGTAGATTTGTCTGGTTTTGAGTGATATACTGTAAAACCCAAATAAGAAGCTAGAAACAAGATACTAAGCTATGTTATTTGTGATTTTACTAGTTTCGTATTTGCATTAGATTGTGTTAAGCCCGGTCTTGACTGCGTTTATTCACTCCAACACTTGGTTTGAGAGGCAGGCCCCTCGTGGCCCCTCAGAACGAATTCACTGGATGGCTGAAAGCAGAAAGGAGGTGAGATCACAATATAAAGTGAGTGGCGCTTGAATGAGTCTCTCTCTCTTTCTTTCTTTTAGTCTTTTCTTTCCATCTCTGCATCTAAATAATTTCATTCATTTACAGTACCTCCAGTGTCTTCACAGTACATTACCTTTTTTAGAAAATTGCGCCTGCCTAGTCTGCATTGTGCAAACTCCAATGACGCTCACAAGGCCATTATCTTTATGGAACAATATCACATTAAAAAAAGACCAAAAGGTATTGAGGTTGCACCAATACCAGACGTTGTCTGCTCATTAGTCACCTTGCTAAAGCCCTCAGTTCATATAAAGTTGTGGAATATAATTGGACTTCTTCTTAGTAAAGGTTTAGACTTTAGCCTCTTTGTGGACTAAGAAGGGAATAATGCTGCTTTTGCATTTCACTCAGTACAAATTGGAGGAACTTATAAAACTATAGTGAAGAGGTATACTGAATAATGATTTTATTCTCTTGGATAGCTTTGATGAATGTTGGAGAAATTTAAATACAGTACTTCTGAGAGATGGTTATGTGCCCAGAGCCCCATTTAATTTCCCCCACACTATTTTTTGACCGTATTATCTTTTCTTCAGGTATATCTAATATACCCAGCCACGTGTAGCAGAGTTACTTAGTACCATTACAAACTTCGCTGGAGTAAATCAGTGTTAGACCAGACATGGCCTCCTAGTTTTGCAGTGCTGAAAGACTGCTGTATTAAAGAAAACAAGAGTAACTCAAATATGAATATAAAACAGGTACTGTACTGTTGCATATTACCAAAAGAAGTGACTCCCCAAATACCACTCTTTAATCTCACTGATTGGCTGTCAGATTGCTTTGGAATAATTTAGAATTTGGAGTTTGAACACATATTCCAGTATCAGTCCTGAATGCTGCAGCACATTTCCATGAATGATTTCTGCATGTGCTCGTATTTGATGGTTATCTGGACAGGACCATCACCATCACCATAGATTGCAAAGTTGCAGCATTATCCCAATGTATCTGTTAAATTGGCTGCGGAGCTAAATGGTCTGCAGCTACAGCATTAGGGGTAATCAGATATATACCCTTGAGTGATGCTTTATGTGTCATAGCACTGTTATTTTGTATGCATTTTTTGCTATTAATAAAAGTGCACATCCACTCATCATGTGGTTGAGCCACAGCAATTATTAAGGTGTGCTAGAATACAGATATGTTATTTGGTTGTGATTTGTGAGGATGCAATGGTGTGAGCATCCAAATATGTGTTTGGGGTGCATGCATGATATTAAAATAATTCTAAAAATAAGAAAGGCTTAAGTGGAACAAAGGAAAAATAAAAGTGCCCCCAGAGAGAAATGAGAAATTGTTTGTCAGGGAGTGTGAGAGATAGAAAAGTGAGAGGATGGTGAGAAGGGACGAGGGGGTAGAATATGGGATGAGAAAAGAGCAAAATGTGAGTGTGAAGACGATGGAGCAAAAGAGGAAAGGAAAGAGCGAGGAGAGACGTATAGAGACAGCAAGAGGGAAGCTGATGGAGATGAGGGATTAGGGAGAGTGGCAAAGCCATTGAGGTGGAAAAGATAAAACCCTCTGGATTCATTGTTAAGAAAGACAGGGAATCAAGACAGAGGACAAAGAAGAGGAGGGAAACAGAGGGATGGAAAAGGTGGATGTGGAAAGGATCATGGGTGCTGTTATGGAGAGAAAACCACTAAGGATTGTTAAGAGAGAATGAAGTGGAGGAAAAGATGAGAAAGGAAGCAGGAAACAAGGTGCCTGCAGAGATGGGAATAAGCAGACAGAAATCTGAGAGACAGGTGCAGGAAGCACAGGTAAGAACAGAAGAGAGAGGAGCATTGGGGAATAGGAAACAACAAAGTGAGGGATCAGGATGAATGGATTGAATTCGAGCCAGAGTGGTGAGGTGGGAATGGAACAAAACAGGGTAGACAAAAGAAGGGAGAAAGTAAGGATGAAAGCTGCAAACAAAATGGAGAACAGGAGTGTGAATGATGTCAGGAGAGTGGAGGCACATGAGACAAAATGACATGGTATGACGTTTTCATGGTGGGTCAGTAGGGGGCCTTGTTTAGTGCATTCATGGAAATTACTGGATCCCACTGCTGCAGTATTTCCTCAATTGCAGTCTCTTTTTTTTTCTTATAAGTCTCTCCTCTCTGTCTTTCAGACTCAGACTCATGTACTATTAACCTCCTGTCACGTCTCTCAGTTTTGGCATTTGGTTCCCATCTGCAGCCTTTTCTCATCACTTCTTTTTACAATTCCACATCTTTATGTCCCACTGTCTTGTCTCCTCTCATCATGGGCTTTCTCCTTTTGCCTCTGTTCTGTGCTTTCGCTTCCTCTGGCAGTCTGTGGTCGCTTTGTTCAGATGGGCGAGGCATAAACACCACGCTTGAGATGATAATATCACTCTGTTCCTGCAGTGGTGTTTTTTCTGTGTTTTCATCATCTTCTTTAACACCCCCCTTGTCTAACTGCATCTGCCTCTGCCATTCTTTCTCTTTATGTTTGATACTCAGAAGTGGACACCCATAGGCATGTTAAAACCGCTGGAGACTGAAAGAGCCTCTGAATAGAGAGAAACCAGGAGCAAGAGATGCTGTGAACAAAAGAAAACTATTTTTGTGGTGCGTTTCACCTTTGTTCCTTCTCTTAAGCTGCTTTGTTTGGTGGGAAGAATGTGCAGAAAGCAAGGTACAGGTGCATAAGTGATCTGCTGGGCAGTTGCAATAATATGCCCACAGTCAGTCAGTGTCACTTCAGTGTCTGTGACAGTGTCTTCACTGTCCAGATGAATGCCACTACAAAAAATGGTTGTTTAATCTTTTGCAGAATGTTTTAGACATAATAAATGGATAAAATCCTAAATAATTGTTCAGTGAGTCACCTTTTATTTATTGGATGAGTGCTGTTTAGCCTTTATTTCAAAGAACTCTGTGTAAAATGTGTAAAGACTCACACATTTGGGAGCTAAGGAGAGCAATTGTTTTAGTATGGAAAGAACATTTAGTTCCTGTTCTTACTTTTTGTTGTATTTCAGCAGCAGTTTTCAAACTTTGACTTTTCAGACCATCGGACAGTTTCCCAACTTTGTTGAAATGTTTTCCTGGCAACAATTTCAAAATGAGCATGCAGTATATTTTTATCCACCCATCCATTATCTATACCACTTAGACTGTTAAGGGTCACCGGGGGGCTGGAGCCAGTCGTAGCTGTCTTGAGTGACAGGCAGGTGCATATTGCCTGCTGTCATTATTCAGTGTTGACATCTCACAGTGCAGTAGAAAAAAACACAGAGGAAATAAACAACAATAGACAGGACTGAAGGGGGGAGATGAGTTTCAGATTTGTTGGGTATTCATGGAGAATCCTCTGCTCAAGACAAATTAGAAAGAACCAAGCCGTTTTAGAGAAAATTGCATAATTTGTCTGTCACACTGGTGCACATTTTTTTTCAATTCAACTACACAATTTTTTTATTGTTGTCATAAGCTTGTGGCTCATATTTCATGTTTAAATGTAGATTTTCAATGATTTCCAAAGGGTTGCATTGTCTTTTTATTCACATTTTTACACACAAGCTTTTAATGCTAACTTTAAAATCGGGTTTGTAGCATGAGCATGAAGTAGCATTTGAACAGCTGACACACTTTTTGGTTTGGTTTGTAGTCAGTTCGATTGTCAGCAGATTGAGGTGCAAGGCAGCGGAAGCTCATTTCAGAACAGTTTCATGCAGCATAGAGGCTGAACAGAAGCAGCCTACAAGTGGCTTCCATGGCTAAACAGAGTGAAATTTCTTCCCACTATTAGAAATTCTCACGTATCTGTCATCCAGATGTGTGGGTTGCAAAAACCAGCTTCGTAGCCAACAAGAATCTCAGATGAAAGCATTTGAGGATTCGACTGTAACGAGAAAGGACCATTCGGTTTTTCCTCACTGCAGGATTATTGCGTTTATAAAAATAGCTGCCTTTCACGTTTAAATCAGACAGAAAAACCACACACAGTTCTTTAGAAAGTGATCTTACAAAAAGAACACGCCAAACATTTGCAAACACTGTCATTTATTGTTTGTAAATGTTTGGCTCTTATTGCTTGTAAAAAGCACCTCACGGAGGCTATAAAATGCAGATATTTACTCTTCTAATTATGAAACGCTTCTTTATGTGCCTCTGCTTTGTATGCACTGAGCTATAGGCAATTTCCTTGTAGACTATGCACAATAGCTATGGATGTTTAGAAACACTGGGTGTATTCCTGAGGGGTGGCTTTCCAGTGATGTTTTATTAGATTCGCTAGTCTAGTTTCTCAAGGAGCATTTTCATCTCTGGCAGCCTACTGGTGTTGGTATTCATAGACATATCCTCACAACTTAAGCCTGGAATTTATATTATTTGTTTATTTTTTTCCTTTCTTTCATTAAGTTTAATTTTGATTAAAATACATCTATTTAATTTGGCACAGACATCATGGTACAAATGAATCCAGATTCACTGGGTTTGATGTTTCACCTAGTGTAACCTACAGGTCAGAATAACACTAACTACATATTTAAAAATAAAACTTGTAAAATATGTTAGCTTAAAGCTTATAATGAAAGTTTAGTTTTATTTGTGAGTGTGTTGTTGGACACAGTTATTCCAAAGTGCACATGCACAAACAGTTCAATATTTAAACGCTTTTTACTATTGAAGGCTTATACTTACACCAAATCACCAGGAATTATATGTAGATAAGTGTTAATATAATGTGTAGTTTTAGTTCTTTTTCTGTTTTGCATGCTTGTAACTGCATCTGGGAAAGTTTTGCCTCGACACACAAACCCTGCACATTATGCCACGCTATCACTCTCCCTAACACAGTATCACACAACTCCCTCTGGCTACAGATGATGCATGGCTTGAAGTTGCATTATTAATTAGAGAGGCGAAACAGTGACTCACTTGCACTGTATGCCACACCTTGATGTGTGGTCTATCTCATCAGCGAGTTATATGGGCAAGGTATTGTGTTTCAGTGTTATAGAATATGTGTGTGCTCGAGTCGGGTACTGAAAAATGTGATCATCCGTACGTGTGCATATTCTCAAAAGCATTAATTACTAAGGAGAAACAAATGCGTGTGTGTGGGTTCGTTCAGTGATGAATTATGTTGGAGGTCAGGCAGCTGTGTATGTTAAAATATACTATGGCTGGTTGGTTCTTGATGTGGGGGAACCAATTAAAATAAGCTTCTGCTGAGAAAAAGGCGTATAAGGGATCAGCAGGCATAAAGAAACTAAACAGTTTAATCCAAGGAGGGAAACATAACATTAGAGAGGGAGAAAGCAAAACATTGTCATTGAGCTTTTATTAATCAAACAATGGAAAGAATGCTGTTGACAAAGATGGACGAAAAACTTAAGGCGGTGAGGGATTTAGAGCGCAAGGGAAGGAGCGAACCAAATACATTGAGCTAGTAATCTGTACATCAAATGTGTAAGAAGGAAAATATATGCCTTTCCCCATTTACAAAGGTTAAACACACACTGAGTCCCACTGCTTCAGTTCATCCAATAAACCACAGGGCTACTGTGCATACAGGAGATATACTGTGAAGTCCATGCATAATTGATTTAGAATGACTGATTCTAATTGGGTGTGTTATGTGGGAGCAACAAGATGAGTTTATTCTGTTGGCTTAATGAAGTTGAGAGTCAACTCCAAAAAAAAAAACACATCTTTACAGTTAATCAACAATACTGTTCAGTCTTTTTGGCCCTCAAGAAAGTGTCAGTCAGCTATTTCCAGTTGCACAATAGATGACATCTACACTGGTTGTGCAAGATGCAAATGATGTGCAGGGAGGGAGAAAGAGAGGAAGACTGAGATGCAAGAATATCTAGCCAGTATGTAAAATACCACATTGAGGTGGTAACATTCCTACCATATCTTCTGGTTAGTCAAACCAACTTTCCTGCTGCAATTTCTTTCTACCCCCTCTGTGTTTTTTGTCAGCACAGGTCCATAGTGACTAATATCCTTCAATATTCACAGATTTGCTCCACCTTGCCTTTGTTTATGTAAAAACTTATACCATATCTCAGAGTGTGCTGCGGGATCAGCCTTATCTCAAACCCTTTATGTATCAGCCTCCCTTTAGGCACTGATCTCCAATCTTTCCATGCTTCCTCAACACTGTCACACTCAGAGCAAATATGTACAAGCTGCACAAGTGACCATCATGCTCTATTTCTTATCACTCAGACAAAGCCCACTGATTCCACTCTAGCTGAGCTCAGAGATATGAGCAGGAGCCATGGACCTTCAGCCATGGGCTATGTTGTACTGTTGTTTGACTTAAATAAAAGATGCACAGGCTTCCCATGCTTCCACCAGCCTGACCAAGCCTATTGTTGAAGAAGAGGGGATTAGATGGTGCAATGGGCACCAGGGGTCTTGCTCTGTTTCTTTACCAGGTGAAGAACAGTACAGAAGTGAAACCAGGGGAGGACTGGAATTGTAAGTGGACACTGATATTTTGTATGTGTGCATGTGTGTGTCTGCCAGGCAGCAAAAGCTCAATGCAAGCTAGGTTATTAGTGTATCCATTTGTATTGTATTGTATATCTGTATATCCATCACTGTGTGTGTGTGTGTGTGTGTGTGTGTGTGTGTGTGTGTGTGTGTGTGTGTGTGTGTGTGTGTGTGTGTGTGTGTCCTGGAAGGATTTGTCCCACTTGATCTGAAGTCAGATCCTTGCCTGACTTCTCTCTGAGCTCAGAATTATTGTAGTGTGGCCTGCAAGGATAAAGTGGGGCTGTGGTATGGGTCTGGGAGCCACTGTTCACTCTACCTTTTACAGATAAGTCTTGAGCAGCCTGATCATTTACCAGGCTTCACGCATACTAATACAGTAATGCAGCATTGCACCATCTGAAAATTTTTATTAAGTTATTAATGATTATGTATTTTTTTGGGTTTCAATTTATTTATTTAATTAAAAAAAAATGTAAATGATAAAAAACGTATTCTCACACAACTAGTAATTTCCCCTACTGTAACTAAAAATGAGGTCCCTACACACCTTAATCATTAATGCCTGTGTAAATATGATATCTGCTCCGAGACCTAAATTAAATGCTTTCAACTGGAACCTCACTCAGTGAATCACAGTCTTTTGTCGCCACCGCTTCTCTGTAGATCAAGTTACCAAGAGGAATGTATCACTTGTGAGCTCATGCCTGTTCTTGTGAGTGTTTGTCATATGTGTGGGCTTCTTGAGTGCACAGTCCATTAAATGGTGTTCAACTTGAGACTGCTGCAAAAGTTTAAAACTTCAGTTTAACCTCTTGTCTTAAGCATTGGTGTTTGCCTCTCTTCATTTTTAGTTTTAATATAATTACCTAAAACATTGTGTTGTGTATTTGGGAGGGAAACCTTGAGAGGTCTGTTTTTGACATGTTCTGACTTATAGTTATGTTAATTTAATTTGAGCAATGCAGAGTAATAGTAATTGGCCTTTAATTGCCTGTTCAAAAATTGATTACTTATTTCACAGAATCCTGCACTGTATAGATGATGGGCAAAAACTGTCTGCATCTTTGTGTGTCAGCTTTTTCAGCTCTGATACAATAAGCTGCACCTCAGCAGCTCTTATAACCAGCTCTAATCTCATCTGTAGACCTGCCAGTAACCGGGGACTTAGGGACAAACACAGCAGGTGAACCTGTGAGTAGGGGCCTGCGAATGGCTGATACTTAACTATTTAACTGCCACTTATGTGATCAATGAAGCTGACATCTGCACTGGAAACTTGCTCACTCAGCTTAAAACAAGCAGCAGTAAACCATGTTCTGTTTTCATCACTACATATGTAGACAGTGAGGACAGCTGGATAAGCACTAACGGTTTAAGTACAGGCACTTACACAAGGATAGTGTGACAGCACTGACAGCTCCTGTCTGTACCTTTACACAAAGTTTTTTATTAAAGTACTGTAACAATTATTTTACAGTTTGTAGGTTTTTCCTGCTTCACATTTTTCTAAGCAGAACATGCTTTTAATTGATTTCTTTGGTTTCTTCAGAAATGTCTGTGAAGTCATTCACGTCATGGTTATCCCAAAAAAATGCAATGGCTGCTGGATTTGACATTTTGAATAGACATTTTACCTTATATCCAGAAGGCTTCATCAGTTCTGACTGACTGCCTGGAGTGGCAGACTTTTAAACATGTGGTGCTTTCAAAGAAGTGGCCCAAAGGAAAATGCTAATGCCTGCCATCACTATAGGCTTTATCAAGAGTAAGCCTCCCACCAGAAAAGCTTTTACATGAAATTTCAAATGTTGGCATTTTGATGAATGCATCTCCAAAAAACAAGCTTCCCAACATTCCCTATGCAACACTTACAAGCAATGACCAAGAAAATGAAGGCTCATGTTCACTGTGACGGATTAACTATTCGAGGAAGCCTCCCATCTCCATAAATTGATTTTCAAATAGCATTGACAAGAGGGAAACATCTTCTAAAACATCAAATTTGCAGTTTGTTGTCAGTTTCCTAAAACATTCAACATCACAAATATGGTAATTTAAATTGAATACTCTCAGAGATGCATTTCACAGTCTGTGAGTAGATGCATTTTTTTTACTAGTTTATGACAGGAACTTATTTCAGGTTAAAAAATCCTTTCAGTTCAAGATCTTGATGACACGTGCATCCTGGTGCTGTTTGTTCACTCGTTTACCCTCAGTCATGCCATTTTGGGCAGCAACGCTGGCTCAATTTGTAGCCATGTATTTCTATACTGTACAACAGGGACGTCACTAGGATTGAAAGACAAGGGGGTCTTAGCCCACAGGATTGTAGGAAGCGTGTATAGCGAGCGCTAAATATTTTTCAGCAAACCTAAATAGGCTTCATTAATTTCATTATTTCTTGTACATCCACTGTTTTTGACCTTTTTTTAATTCTAACAACAGTCTAAATGAGTCCATGAGTTTAAGTTTTTTAACAGCCTACATGTTGGGGTTGTGTTCATTAAAGACATATTAGCAAATATATTCATCAATGCATTAAATAATGTTAAATTTGATATATAACATCTAAAACTAATATCATAACTCATTTCTTCTTGCTTTGTGTCTTTTCAAATAAAGTTAGTTATTTCAGACTACCATTGATATTTCTCTATGCAACTGAGGACAGAAGACAGAAGATAACATAATGGTGTGCTGCAATCATCAGTTTATTTACTTGTAGTTGATTATAACAGCAGCATGATGTGGGCACTGACATTCTGTCTAAGTACAAGAAGAAAGGTACAAAAGTGACTTAGCAGTACTCTGGACTGAATTTGTCTCACTTGTAGGAGTTAGATTTGATGTTAAAAGGCTTTGTGAGTCACCCTTAGAACAAAACTACATAGCCATATAGGACTTTCTTTTAGCCTTTGGTTATTTTGTGAATACGCCAGCTGTTGTTTTATCTTAAAAGATGCTCACCCACGGTTCCTGCAAAATATTTGTTCAGTTCTCTTTCCAGGACTGACAGCATATATACTGTGTATGAAAGCAGGAGATTTAGATTCAGTACTGAGCTCATATAATTTATTTTCTCAGATTTTAAGTGATTATGGTATACTTAATCATCAAACCGTTGTCAAGGAATATATTTCAAACAACGAAAATAATGCACATTTCAGATTAATGGACATCCTAATTATCTGTCAATGTCAGACAGAGCTTTTTTTTTCAACATATAGCATCTACCATTGCTACTTCTGCACTGTGTGAATGTTTTTTTTAAGTCACTAAATCCAATTTTCCCTCAGTAGTCAGTCATCACGTATCAGCTTCCTGTCACTGAGGATGTCAGATGAGCCTGTCATCCTGCCTGCAGTTTTGTCTGTCTAACTGCAGGCTACAGTTTATAATAGTTTGCTGTCCCTTCTGAGGCAGCTGGTCCTAGCCCCAGATCCCAGCTCCAGATCACATTCTTATCACTCATCTCCATCACATCCAGGCTATGCGGGCGTTATCTGTATGTGTATACATCAGGCACATGTAAGTCTGTAAATTTGTGTCCACTCTCAGGCTTTCGTAAGTCACCGTCTGGCCTCAAAAGAACAGTTGCCATGGTGACCACTCCCAAAAGGTTTGGTGGGACGGGCTTATGTTTAAAGCCTCTCAACGATCTTCAGTAACCTCTCACCCACTCCATTCTTTCTTTTTACCAGGAAAAATTGTCGACCCGTCACAACCACGCCGGTCCATTGAGAGAGTTTGTAAAAACAAGTTGAAGCATCCACTTATGTGCCTCAGTTGAAGCCTGCAACCTGTTATAAATAGAATGATAAGTGACGCATCTTAGGTGCTGCATCTACTACTGAGTCTGATTTTTAGTGATTTAACAAGTAAGAATTATATTCATATTCCGTTTTCCTATTCACCAGCATCTGTAGCATCTAATACATTAACACAATGTACCTTAGGGTCTTTCCCCTCATTAACATTAACATTAACATTAACAGGCACAACAATTAGGTGCTTTGTACTGTAGATGCAGAAGTAGAAATGTTATTTTAGCCAATAGCACTTAGTCTTCTTTTTTTCTTCTTTTTATTTTGTTTTATTAATTTGATTGTATTCTAGAAAAAGGGTATAAAACGTAATCCAAGAAAATCATGCAGAACTGTATAAGCACATATTGTACGTGTTGTTGGCTATGTATGTACGTTCATCTATACTCTCTTCCCTTATAAGCTGTACTACTTTGAACTCCCTTCCTTCTTCTGTTCTTTATATACCTGTTTTGCTCTTTACAGTACATTTATGAGCTTCACATTTTTTTTATCTGGCCTTGTTGTATTATTCCCATCTCTCCTTCATCATTCCTTGTCCTTTGTGGATGTTCTCCAGATACTGAAGTCATCCATTAACTTTAATCCACCTACCCTCCACTCCTTTAGCTGTCCACAGTAAGCTGTGACTGAGTGTTATGAGGGGGTGCTGATAGTGGCAAGCAATGGAGCGAACAAGTTATTACAGGACAAGCAAATAGAGGCCTGATGAAGCATGAAAACCTCCCTTCTTCAAAGCGCTACTCACATATACACTGAGAGATATACAGACAGACGGCAGGACAGAAGTGGAGACAAAAGCACATGCGAGTGCATACAATAGAAATATACAGGCACTTTTTTCCTGAGAACTAAAACTGTAAACATGCAGAAGTTCTTAATAAAGATAGGCAGGCTTATACGATACTACACCCACACATAAACACACACACACAGTCAGCACAGTAATTCCCCGTTTCTCTGTGCACGCTAACAAGAACAGACATATAGTACATGACAGGGCACAGGAACACGGATACAGCATGGGACATGAATATTAATACTGGGATGCTGTAGGGCTTGGGAACAGTCCCATCACAGAGTAGTTGCTTTGCTTCCCAGCCTGGTTTGGCAGAGCAGCTTTCAATCAATCACTTTTTCATGTCCCACCAAGGGGAAGCTTGTTGGCAGCAGGGGTTTATGAAAACAATATCAGATAAGAGAAGACAAAGAAGCTGATCACACACCAAAGCGAAGGGTGCTAACCTCTTTAGGTCTTAAGAGAGTATGGGGTTTAAAATTAAGACCAAAGTGCTAAAAGAGACTTCAAACTAAAGTGAATTTTGCCACCAGTTACTTGTATTCTGAAATCCACAAGAAAAGTGTGTTGACAGCAAACTAGAATGCATGAGCTTAAAATGCAGAAAGGCTGATGTGATTACATGAAGGCAGTTGCTGAAACGGCTTCAGCAGTGGGTGTAGTTCGGTGATAAAAAATTTCATTTGCCACAAATACTTTGTGTCAAGCAAGCAGTCCCCTAATGAAAATCTCGTTTCGTCAGAGCAGAGCGTCAGAACGTTAAGCTGTCCGTAAGATAAAGTATACTTTTGTGTTTCAAAGTTTCTAAATAAGGATGCCTGCGTCAAACCCCATTTACCAGTGTTCCTTGAGTGGACATGTCTCATCTGGAAGAAACTGCACCCAAACAAACACCATACATCTCTGGTGCAATAGTAAAAACGTGAGCAGTGCACAAACACAGCATGTGATTGGATCAGCCAGGCGACTTCTGTAGGTGATCAGACCTGCAGAGTGACTGGTATTGCATTACACAGCATCCACCCATATCTTAGAAATGAAATCAGTGCTGATTAGTGCTGAGTAGTGCTGCTACTACCCAAAATATGAATCTCATTTCTAAACTCAACAGGAAAACAGCAAAACATTCATAGTTGTTGCAAAAAAAAATGGATTGCTGTAAAATCAACTTCTTGTTTTCTAAGGCCTCCTGTAGAGAATTAAGTATGCTCTGTAAGGAACCCCACCTCCCCTGCATGTCTTTTGTTGACATTAGATAAAGCTTCCACCTCCTCATCTACTCATCCGCTTTGCATAGTGTGCTTAAAAAACTGTGATTAAACGCAGAGACAGACAAGGAGAATGCAGACAGAAGGAAAACAAAATGCTAAGACTAAATGCAGGGGAGTGAATGTTCCAGATGAAAACCTTAAGTTTTTAATATCAGGTGTAAATTATGCCATGAAGATGGTAAAAGCTGGATAGTTTAAGTTTCACAGTGCTTTTTAGCAAAGTTTATTGTGGCCATAGCCACCACAGTCACTTTTAAGAGTTTGTTTTTCACCCTCTTGATTCCACCCTGCTGACTGTGGAGTCTGAAGCAAGTAAAGGCACAAGTGCCCCAGACAGCCCACAAGCTGCTGTTAGTAGTTTTTCCCCAACCCAGATTTTCACTACCATACGGTTTACTTAGCTTGCTCTGGATCAGGATAAAAGGATTTCTAGGATTTTGTTTATATTGCATTTTTTAATCATTGAGCATCTAAAAGCAGTCTGTGTGAATGTGTTTCAACTTATTTCCCATTAACTTACTTTAAGGTATCTTCGCGAGTGTATGTATGGCTGGCGTGCACTATGTAAGTGAGGACTGGATGTTAATCACATGTGTATCTTTTTGTGGTAATGAAGTTTGAAGCCAGATGGCATGCCTCTCAACACAGCACTCAACCTAATGCACATCCTCCCCCTGCTCTGAATGCCCACCCAGTACTAACAAATGAAGTGTGTGTGTGTGTGTGTGTGTGTGTGTGTGTGTGTGTGTGTGTGTGTGTGTGTGTGTGTGTGTGTGTGTGTGTGTGTACTTCATGTGTGCTTGCATCCAAATACAAATGTGAGATGTCTGCCCCCTAGTGGTTTCTCCTCTCTTCTCCTCTCTTCTCTTCTCTTCTCTTCTCTTCTCTTCTCTTCTCTTCTCTTCTCTTCTCTTCTCTTCTTTACCCATCACTCATGCTAAACTTAATGTGCTCACCCGACCAAGCCTGTCACTGGCTCTGTACCTCATTTTATCTGGTTCTGTCATTGTGGGCGTAACTGTGGCAACAGAGCTGCCAAATGAGCCAGGAGCCCCACACCTATAATTAGCATCAGACAAAGTGACTCTGCAGTAAGGGAAAGGCGCTTCTGTGATCAACCTCTATCAGCTGAAGTCAGCCATACTCAGAATGTAGCAGCAAAACCTGGAATGCTGAAGCCAGATGATGATTACTTTTTCCCCCCACTATGGACTCTCTTTAAAGATGCCACTTTGTGAATATGAAATGATTCTTCAGTGCATAGGAAAAGTATAGCACATCTGTGCATCCCCTACCTTTTCCCTCAGAACTGAGGCAGAGGGGGAAAATATCTCCATTCTCTTAACTGAAAGACATTTTGATTGTGGCAATTAAGATATGTGGAGTCCTTTATTGGCCTAATTTCTTTTCGTTTAATTTTGCTCTTTCACTGTTGGATGAGCATATTCTGAGATTTGTTATTTTGCATATTCAGTGGCAGGTAGCCAATCAGGATAAAGAAGTACGCTCCATTAACAAAGCTTGTATCTCAGCAACCCAACGGCATGTGTGCTGTTGATGTGCAGCAAAGTTTGATTAAAGACAGACAAAAGAGTGCTTCACAGCTTGTTTTAATCACAGCATGTTCAATAGCCTATTGTGCACTAACATCAGCGTTCACTTTGCTTCAGTAGCTACACAGTTTTCTGTGTATGTGGATGTGAACGTGTTCATCAGTATTCTGCCCCATCTTGTTCTCTAGCTTGTCTCAATGGATTTATGTTTTTATTTAATTTCAAGAAACGTTTTGATGTGAAATCTTCCTCTCCTACTGACCATGGGTTGCTACATTGTGGCATACAGTGTATCTGTACCATCTTGCAGTTGTCTGTAAGGTGGTGTTTCCCAAAGTAGCGCACAATCACGCTGTAGTTTCTAAACTGGTATGACCTGTCAGAGTAAAGCCTGTGCCCAGGCAATCCCAGCACTTTTTTTAATTTCCTTTTATTTGACATAAATGTAGAAGAAAAAAGGAAACTGTCATGGAAAATGAGGATTGTTAAACAAGTTTAGAAGGGGTGGCATAAAAAAAGAAGAGAGCAATAGAAAAAGGAATCCAGGCAAAGAGTTCACTCTTAGTACTGAAGGTGTACAGCAGGGGGTCTGTGTGACTCTGGCTCTTTTAATAAATTTAAGGCTGGTTTGGAGCAGCATATGCAGAGTTTTTTATAGCCGCTGGTAGAGGAAATGAGGTGTATGCACATGATACTTCAAAAGACACTTTATGCTAATCTCACCTCCCTTTCCATTTTGACATATCCACATCTTTCTGAAGCTCTGTCTTCTTTCAGCTCCTCTCCTCTGTCCGCTGTTTCGCTGTCTGTGGCCTCTTAATGTCCCTATAATTCTGTAATTATAGATTGATGCAGGTGGGAGATGAAATGCGAAAAAAGAGTGATAGACAACTGGAGAGAGAAAGGGCAGAGAAAGAGAGTACAGGATGGAAAGAAGGATAAAGTGGAAAAAGATATGAAGTATTTTTTTCCATTGTTGATGAGCAGTCTACTGAGTGTATAATCCAAGCTGAGTGCAGCTGTTGTCAATTATAAAAGCATGATACATGTCATCTGCATGACCATGAATTACGAACAAGAGGAGAGAAAAGTGGGATAGAGGGTGGAGAGGAGAGGAAAGAGCTCTGGAAAACATAAAGATAACAGGGGGAGGGGTGTGTAGAAGGCATTAGAGGAGAAACACAGGGGGGGGGAGCATCAGGAGTGGTGGCAAGAGGGGAGGAAAAGACGAGGGGAAGAGCAGGGGAGACGGAGAGATGTGAAGAAAAGGCACTCTCATGTAATTAAAGTGGCCCAGTACAAAGGCTGCACCTTGCCCCCTCCCCGAGATTTCACATATGTAAGGTTTATGAGTTTATGAAGACAGTAAAGATGCACTGTATGAGGTACCAGTGCAATGTCAAATTAGAATGGACATTAATTTAACCAGAATCTGCCTCACACACAGTACATAAGACAAACTGAACTCTTTTTTATCTTTAGTGAACTCAAAGTGGACGCACTGGAATCCAAGGACCAACATTTGAAAGTCCTTGTGCTCACAACTGAACCTACTTCATGTGTCCTCTGTATCTTATATTTAAACTCTCGGCTCATTAATGTTTAGCTCAGAGGTAGCACTGGTCCTAGAGAGCCTACTGCTGGTTTAGCTAATCACATATGCTGCACAGGACTTGTATGAAGTGTAATGAGCTAAAACGAAAGCTTCCATCACTCTGTACGTTACCCGTCCTGAGGTCAACACTGCTCAAGCAACTTTGCTAATGGTCGACAGCACGAATGTATTTTATCCTTTCACGTCAACTTTGATAAGAAAGAAAATCCTCTAGTGAACTTTGATGTTGAACTTTGATCACAGGGCTTCGATCAAATGAATTCATTACAACATGAGACAGTCTGAAATGCTGCTAGGATCAGACTCAAGTTTGAATTCATGAAGTGTGAGCGAGGAGATTTGTATGACAGTATGGTAAAATAATTGAAAGCCATTAAAACACACTTTTTTTCCAGCATGCAGAAAAGCTAGTGCACACAATTTTCAAATAATACACTGCACTGGAATTATGAAGACGAGGATTTTCCCTTTTTTACCTTTGATGTACCTTAAACATAACATCTGGTTCTGGTTCAGCTATCCACAACTTTGATTCCTTGTTCAAAGGAATGACATTTATAGATGAATGCTATTAGGAAGATTTGTAATAGTAAATGTTACTTCACAGAGTGCTGCTCTCAAATGGCATGTGTCCGTGTCCCGAACGTTTTGAATTAGAATTACGGTTGTTATAGTAAGACCCCTTTCAGCTATCATTGCATGTGATGGTCTCATCTTTCATTGTGCTGTAAGTGCAACTAACAACACAAAATGGGCTGAGATGCACAATGCAGAGCTGAATCAACTGGGGGTGGGGGCGGGGGGGGGGGGCGGGCCTCTCTCCTATGACAGCAATGGAGCCTGCTTCAGCCTCTATCTCTTTTTGTCTCTTTCTGTTCATCTCCTGTGTGATTTGAAACAGCCTTTCAGGTCTTTATTATTAATGTACCGAGTAGGCTCCTATTGTTAATGTTACAGCATTATGAGTTCCTTTTGTGTGTGTTTCTCTTTGCTCCCTGAAGACTGCACTGAAACCTGATAGGCAGCCTAGGGTGGCAGTGGTGGGATCTCTTTATTTGTGCTTTTTTACTAGGTAATTATGGAAATAATTCTTCTTTGTTTTGGCCTTTCTCTGCTGAGAATCCAGTTCATAATTAATTGGTAGCGTGAAGGACTGGCCAATTTTAAATCACAAGGGAGGGGTCGAGGGGGCTTGTTTTATTGGCTGGTGCCTGGTTGGGGCAGCGGGCGGGTGGAGCATCTGAATTAGATTAGATTTAATTAAGGCATGGGGCCCCTGACTACACACTGGTACATAAATGGGTTATATGCCAGGTTGTTTGTTGGAAATTTAACAGTATATGCACGCACGCACGCACGCGCACACACACACACACACACACACACACACACACACACACACACACACACTACTGAATGTTCCCTCAGGCATTCAAGGTCAGGTAGGCTGAGGAAACATGCAGCATGGTGTCTGAAAGAAAGAGAAAACAAGTTCAACAGACTTTTGTAATGAAATCTTGTTTGTTTTCTCTGACAAATACTGAGTTTCCACAGTTTTAAACCCCCAGAAAAGGAAGTTTGACATCTTCAGAAACACTTTACATAGTACAATATAATACATTACATGCCAACTTTTTTGCTAGTAGATAAGAAGACTGACACTGCTCATGTCCATCCATTACATATAAAAACTGATTAAATCTGACAGAAGGTAATAGAATCACGTCAGACTACTTCTTTCGTTAATGAAACTTGTCAAAATACTCCTTTAAGTTAATATTGTGATCTCTGTCACCGCATGATTTTAATTCCAGCATACAGTACATAAGCAGTTTATTACTTAATGTAGTATCAGAAAGTTTAGGGTTCCTACTATTGGCATTATATTTTGAAATGTGGATCAGGACTATAACTCACTATTGCAGTATCACACTAGTGGACTTTATGTGTATGTTTGGTTTGTTTCTCTGAGGCTCTATAGCTGTAGCACATACATATGGGGAGAATCTCTACACTGCGCTAAACACAATATCCCCGGGAGCCTGTAAATCTGTCTAAGCCTGAAATACTAAGCCCCAAAAAAGGCTTGTAGTTTCATGGCATCCTTACGGATGAAAGCATTTTGAGAGCATTCATTCAGCCTAAAGGTGTCTAGTAATGGTCATTTCGTTGCAATATCCTCAGCTGTCTGCATTATGACTAGTGGACAGAGATATGAGTCATTTTGAGTACATGAGGTAAAACTGTCTTTACTACAGTGGAAAATCATTTGTATTTATTAAATGAATTACTGACAATATTCACCTAGTCACACTCAGTTCAGATCCGGTTAATCCTTTTTGCAGAACTCCAAAGACATTCTCAGTGACAAAAACACAGTGCATGGTGGAGCCCTTCTATGCAAAACTAGCACACTATTATCGTCAACACGCTACAGGTGAAAACTTTGCACACATATCACGTAACCAGTGCAAATATCCGATCAGCTTTCACTATGGTCCAAGAGTGCATGAGCTGGTCAGTATGTAAGCACTGTAAATCATAAATGTTTGCCTTCCACCATCCTCTCCCTCCCTAACTGAACTGAAACCCCTAAACTCAGGTACATCTGCTCCAGGCACAAGATAGGCACAAACTTGACATTTAGGTTTTGTGTTTACAGTTTTGAGAGAAGGAGAGGGGATTTCATGAAATTAGTTTCCATCAATTCAGAAAAACAATTATACACGTGTTGTGTTAACCAGCAACACTAAATCCTCGAACACAGAACATAGAAAGTATCCTACTCTGTGTTTTGAACTTTTTACTAGGCACACAGAGGTTTGATGTTTACAGCCCCCTGAGGCATTAGTGTAATTTAAACGGAATACTTTTAAGTAGCTCTTTCCTCATTAACACAGCCTTTCTGCATCTCTGTAACAAATATCTCCCTTTGCTTACAGAGTGAGAGAGTACAGACAGACAGGACAACAGTACTGTCTGCCAGTAATCGGCTGAAACACCATTTACATGAGCCTCACCCCGAGTGCCTGATTGAAATTCTCACACTGTCATATCAGTCAGCGGAAATGTTTAAGTGCTGTTCCCTCATCCCATTTCAAATATTAAGATGCAGCGCTCCCTGGCAGTACAGTACTCCCTTTTCTCATTTTAAGCAGCGGGTCAGATGCTCTGGGTTTCTTAGTTCTGGTCACAGCAGCACAGAATCATGAACATTAAATTCCCTGTATTCCTGAGTATCTTTGCAGATTCCTCATTTCCCTGTGATAAATATGTTAATCTGTGACGGGCCATAGTGTTCTACTGTCTTCTTCTCCGATCTTCAACACAGAGCAACTCATGTCCTGTTTTATCTAACTGCTGTAAGCGATTTTACCCTCACAAGGAATTATTTAGCCTCTCTTTGCTTTTTTCTTTCTTCATAAAACAGATTGAAGTCCCTGCTTGTGAACTCGGGGCTCAATAGTAGCCTCTGCATTGTACATGATGCTCCATTTGTTCTCCTTGCCTCTAGAAACTCTGTGGGAGAGTCTGACTGCTGTTATCCTTTTATTATGTAGCGCTCTAATCTCCAAGAGAGGCTGCATCTATTGAATTACACAGAACACATTTCAAAATGAACCTGAACACAATTTACTGCTTGATATTCATAGCTGTCTTCTTCACTCCCTTCTCTATTCCCCCGACTCTGCAGCTCCACAACTACTCAGCCTCGTATTCTGTTAAATTGTTTACCTCTTCGCCCTCCTTCCTTCCTCCATTCCCCTCTGTGTGTCTTTTCTCCGACCTGCATCATCCATCCTCAGTTTACTCTGTGTCTCATTCATGTAGAAGCTCCTGGCCAGGACTTTGTGACTCTGGACTACCACCTGCGCTACTACCCAAGTATCACCTACGCCGTCATCGGCAGCGCGGTCATCTTCGTCCTGGTGGTGGCATTGTTAGCTCTGGTGCTCCATCACCAGAGGAAGCGAAGCGTCCTGTTGCCCAGAAGTGTAAGAGGGACCTCACATCACCACCACCATCATCAGCCCCTGCTGCTGTCACGTCTGGTCATCTTGGACCGGGGCCATGTCCATCCTGGAAGTCCAGGTCTATCTCCAAGTTCCCCCACCACTGCAGGCCAGTACAGCTCAACACCTCAGGCTCTGCAGCTGCTGTCTGGGACCCTGTATCCGTCAGGACTACCCATGGACTCACCTCCATCATATTCACAAGCTGTTCTGGATGTCAGGTAAAAAGAATTATTCAAATTGTGTTTTAGAAACTTTAGAATGACTTGTCCGTGTCTCTCAAACTAGATTTGCACTGAAAACTATGACTAAACAGTAGGAATGAAAGTTATCAGCTGGCAAAGTATAATGTAATTTGGTGAATAATTTTACAACATAATACATTCATTTTGTTTACTTCTTAGCTAATTCCGTCATACAATCTCAGTTCCAAATTTGTTATCATGAACCATCTGCCAGCATCTGTTTCAGTGGTTTTACGTCATTTGTAATGAACAAATATTTAATCCTGTAATCAGATCAGATACTTTTTGTTATAAAAGTAATGTGGAATGCTGCTGTTTACAAATTTTTAATTACTAAAACAACACATAAATATACGGAGCATCTGCTGAAACAGCCCATTAATGATGTAATGTAATTTTGTAATGATGTAATAAGTCAAATTAGTAAGAATGAGAGTCATACTAGGTTACATGAACTACATACACTACACATAATAAAGGCCTATTAAATAATAATAATAAATAAATCTCATTATATTCTCATGATCAGAAACAGTCATTAGTCCTTTTATAATAGCTCCTAGACCTGGCATCATATTCTTCTGTATCTGTTTCTCCTGTTTGTCTGTAGTCGGCCTCCTTGGTTTGATCTCCCGCCTCCTCCATACCTCTCAGATGGGGAGCTTCCATCAGAGGGTGAGCTTCCTCAATATGAGGCCACACAAGACCCTTTGAACCACCCCACTGCACCCTGCACTGCACCCTCCACACCCAGAACTGTGGCTTCAGCCGCACAGCCGAGCTTCAGAGACAGGTCGGACCAGCTGTAGCTGCTGTCTTACAGACTCAGAAGTGCAGGACTGAAGAACCAGACTGCAGGGCAGATCGTGTGAGGCCAGAACAGTCCACAACACGGACCTGCTGAGGAGATTCAACAGAGACTGAGAGACTGGACACTGTCCAAAACTTGCTGCCTACACATCAGCTCCAAGAAGAGCTGGACTAAGACCAGCTTTTCCTGCTTGACAGATATTATATGCTGGCACCCTCTACTGGGGTCATTGTCACACTACACCTAACATATCCAGTGATTTGTGATCAGTTCAGTATAATTGAATTGTGCTCTCCTCAGAGAAATTCTGCGGATGACCCCCAACAGTGACTACTGCATGTGTCTCCAAAGACACAGCTGACAGCTAAAATGATGAAATGCTCATTGTTTTATGGAATGTGTTATGGAATAATCACGGTACAGTAAAGTCGTAGAGCAGGGTGAAAGTCATGCAGAATTCAGTAATACTCCTCACTGCTCTTCATGTTTCGAATCCACAGAGAAAATCTTGGTGTTTAAATTGTAAAATATCTAAATACTAGTTTAAAATCATATTAAATTTAAGTGATTTAAAACAGCACAGTACTGTTCTGACATTTTCTTCATTGAAACACATGCACATGCAATGTACAATAAATATACAAAAGTTTCCCAATCAGAGGTGCAGAAAATAAACCTGTTTCCTCTGTGTCGATGTGAAACTCATAGATCAGTGGAAAGTGCCTCAAACCAGAGAGTGAGCGATTCCATACCCAGTCCTGGCAGACATTATGTGGACCCCTGCTAGCGCTGAAATGTACTGTCGGGCAGCTGTCCAACAATAATTTCCCCAAGCAGATTAATAAAGTATCAATTATGATTATTATTAAACAATTAACTGATTACAGTATGTGGCCTTTTTTTCACTTTTTTTAGTGGCACTTGACACTTGAGATATTTCTAAAAGGTCAACAGAGGGTGTTTATAGCTTTGCTTATTTTCATTTTATAAGATTCCAGCTATAAATGTGAGAATGACCAGTGAAGTGTTTAAAGAATTCTAGGCAAAAATTACATTATTAAATATTTGCACTTGTCAAGTGAGTTTTGTGCAGCGTTCCTCTCAACTAAACAACAGCCTCTGTTGGCAAAGACAACTTTTTATCACATTTTTATCTGAAGACCAATGATGTTTCTATGTAATACCAAGTAGCTAATACAAAGGACTTTGCTGAGGTCTTATTTTGTGCCAGTTTGTTCCCTAGTTCCTTTGTTTGTGACATGTTTGTGGGCCCGTGTAGCCTCTTTAATGCCTGAACTGAGATTTAAAAGTCAACATATATTTAAGAACATGTTGTGTGAGATTCTGTTTTTGATGTACTGTATATAACTTTAACTGCACATCATCCAGGAAAGTCGTCATCTATCAGACAATGCTGAAATACATATCTGAAGGATCGGTTATTTGCTCAACACTGTACATAGGAGATAAGGAAAGCAAAGATATATATTTAAAATTAGAAAACTGGTCAGAGTTCAATGAGAGTTGAATGTGTAAAGCAACATTGATGTAGTTGTGCCAGCAGTGAAACAAGAAAAATGAACCAAAGATAATCATAACTTCTCCAATGATATTACTCTCCAAAGGAATGATTATTTGTCAGAACTGTTTGTACATGTATTACAGTAACATGTGGCTTTTATGGAATACCACATAATTCATGTTATTTGCTGCAAAACTGGAAAAGATTCTCAGGACAAAAATCTGTCTGTTGTGTTTAAGATCAAATTCCATTTTCTTCTCATTAGTTTTCATAGGCTGAACTGCGTTGTCCATGGTGATCTTTTTGTCCTTTGTATTCCCTGCATTGAAAGAAATACAAATTTTAGACTCAGAGCTTGTGTGTATGAGTCTTCTTGGAGACCAGTAGTGCATTTTCTCAGCAGGTTGATATGATGTCTGCTAGCCTGTACTGTAGACATATTTCAGATCACAGATTCCAAAATAAAAACTAAAAGATAAATAAAGATTTAGCAAAGGTCTTCATCTATCGTTTGCCCCATATCTGGAAGCTGAGTCATGGCAGCTAGAATTCTTTCTTGTTAGCTCTTGAGTAATGAAATGTTATGACCTAACAACTTCCAGATAACTTCACTTGGATGACTGAGAATCTTCATAGACTTTTACTCTATAGTAAGTAAAAGGCCTGCATTGAAAAATACAGACTACAAAAATAAAGACTCAAAACAGTACATTGACACATTGTTAATGGTAATGCATCAATGTACAATTAGTATTTTACTGTTGTCTATTGTAACTCAAACTGATAGGTGGTTTATTGAAACCACGTGAGAAGTTTAGATGTGAAATCTCTCTCAGGTAGAACTGCTGACAACATTCAGCTGAGTCATATTTCCTTTTCTAACTTAAAAGGGTTTTTAACCAGTGGTTTAATGTTTATGTGGTCCCGATCTGAAATCTCCTTGTCATAAATTAAAATACATATTTCTTAAAATGGCACTTGACTCATTATATTTACTTACTTTCCACATTTTCTACCAAAATCCTTAGTAATATAGGATGATGTGAAGCAATAACAAAGAGACACTTTAAGAAATTGTCATTAAGCTGTTTTCTCTCCATACTTTAATGTAATGTTAAGTTACAGGGGTAGGTGAAGACTTGCGTGCAGTTTTACATTTCCACCAACAGATGTCACAATGTCACCACGATGAACAGGGCTCAGCGCTGAACCATCCTACGTGTGTTTGTCAACTCACCATTTCTGTTATCTCACTGTTGTAAAAGTAGGTTTTGTCAAAGTAGCTATATACACGTTTAGAGTGAAAAGGTCACTCAAGCTCTTATCTGTACGCATCTTGTTTTCATGGCAACTATCTCTTATGGCTCCTAGTCCTATGAATTCATGTATATCATCTCATAAGTCACCCTCTTTTTTAATTGTAATTTCCCCCCATAACCCTACATTTCCTCTCCCACCCCAATATCCGCGTCACATTATGATGCATCAGATAACATTATAGCGCCTCTCACAGCACACACCCATCCCCTCTCCTGTCCTCCCCATCACTCTACCTGCCCGTTGCTTCCTAATTGTCCGTTAGTCCGAGCTGCTCATCTTTTAATTTCCCACTCTTACACATCTTTCATTTTCACTCCCCCCCACCTCTCCTCCCACATCCAATGTCAGGAGCTTTTCTCTCATCACCCCACTTTTCTTTACCTCAACTTACACTCTGATGCTAAAGGCTCATGTTTGCTTAGCCCAAGCCCTTAACTATGCAGACTTTAATTAAAAGCCTCCACGCTTCTCTTTCACTGCCTGTCGCTGTTTCCTTCTGCCTGGCAGCTGGTGAACTGGCAGTAGGGAATTTATACCTATAATGTAAAATAATGTGTTGCTGGAATCACTCCACTTATGTCCCACATGGAGCTGAGACCAAGCCCAATCATACTGAGAGCAGTAAAGATTATGCAAATGATAAATGAGTAAGTGGTTGTTTTGTTGGCTGTCATGGTAGTAGTGAGGAAAGTTGTGACGTTAATGTTCAGACAAGGATAATTGTTAACAGACACCATGGCAATATTCCAAGGTGACAGAGCAGAGGGACCAGTTTTTGTCTCTTGAGGGTCTTTCATTTTGCATTACCGTTAGCTATCACATACAGTGCAAAACCTGGCAAATATCCCACGGACAATAAAGACCTTTAACTGTTTCAAGTAGTGCTGAATGAGGCCCTTGAGGTTGTTTCATATTTTATGTGCTCATGTCATTTCTCATAATATTTTTATTTTGGAAAAAGGAAAAGAAGTAAAGCTCCAGTAGTGGTATAAATATAAATTCAGCCACCGAGTGTTTCACTTTTATCCAGCTCTCTCTCATATACACGAACATGCACACTTGCTTGGCTGTTGTGCCATAGCTCCAGTGAACTGGAGATAAGACCCAGTGTTTTCACATGTAAATGGTGAGAGTGTGGATGGGGAGGAGGATGCATTGTTAGCATGGAGCAGCTCTGAGGGGCTCTGAGGAGCTCTGCTGAGGGTTTGGCCAGTGCGGCCCTTATCAGATGAAGAGCAGGCCTCTGAGGGAAGGAGGGGTCGGTGAGGGACGAGGGCCGGGTAGGGTTGAGGAGGCCAACAGGAGAATAGAACAGCTGGCGGAGTCACGCGTGCAACCCCAAAAACACACAGAGCCCAGACACGCTGAGCACGGTGGGAATCTCCTCAACAAAAAATCCACAAACACACAGCCTCTTGTGTTATTATCAGCTACCAGCCAGCAAGTCTGAGCAAATAATCACACACACAGCAGCACGATAATCAGAACATTTCACACAATCACGAATACACACAGGAAAAAACACAATAATTTTGGACAATCACAAATGCACATTTCCATACAGGCGTCTTTACACATCATTAAACTAACACACACACGCACAGAAAAAGAAAAACTATGGTCACCGAAACACACAGATAGCTAAATCGCCATCTGGTTTCACCTTCCATGTCTTACACCTGTTTATACACTACAGTTACTACCAGAATGGGCCTGAATCTACTGCATGCATTTGTCCTGTTTAGCAGTGAACTCCAAGACTTTCTTTCATGCTATATAAGCAGTAATGCTGATTATGACTACTGACAACAAACAGTATGTTTGGCCTTTCAAGCCCAGTGCTAGGAGAAAGTCATTTTCATGAGATACTTTAGTTTAAACATATTATAAACATGCATCATTTTTATGAATAAGATCATTCTAAATAGTATATTTAAAGTGTATCATTTTTGCAATACAGTTTTTATTACATCATTTCACCTCAAATAGCAGATCTGTTAGTCAGTCAGCATACCGATAGTAAAAGAAAAATCCTCTAAAATATATGCATGTATGCGTATATATATGCATAAGTCAGACTGGCATTAGCAGCTGAAACAGTAACACTTCCCTGCTTAAGAATAGACTAGGGTGCTGGCTCTTGTCCTTTCCATTCAGACCAGTGTTAAACACACAGACTAGCATGCTAATGGGTAATCCCTGAGGACCAGCCACCTTTGTCCCAGCTCTAAGAGGATGTCTCTCTCTGGGCATTGGGTGACAGCCACCAGACTGCCTGCTACTGGACAACCAGCATGTTGCCAGATAGTGATCTCAGTTCTCCAGAGGGATGCCAGCAGGTTGCCAGGTCCTGATTGGTGTCTTATGGCCAGAAGATTGGCATCTGTCCTGATTTCTTTTTTTGTTTGTTTTTTTGTTTTTTTCCTTTCTGTGATGGACCAAGAGAAGGTTCTTGGTGAGTGGAAAGTGAAAGTGTGGCATTGGGGCATTTTGTCATGCAGCAGGTGGTCTGTATGTGTCAGCCAAAAAGTGGGAGTGGTATGAGGTTCCTATTTTTTTTTTAGTCCTAAAAAGCCTAACAATTACACATATTATGCATAATGACATAAAAACAAATGATTGGTTTACAACATAAAGAAGCAACAGGAGCTGATAAATAAAAAAAACAGTAATCACATAAATGACTTGATATTTTGAGTTTGAATGATGTCATGTGGTGATGTGTGATTATAAGCACTTTTCTGTGTATTTGCATGGATTAGGACATTCCTCTTATCAAAGTGGACAGTAGGAGTCATTGATTTGCTGAGAGGACATTCCAGAGTGCAAGGTGCAGTAAGGAAGCTGTAAGAGGAGGGGAGCCCTTTGGGAATACTAGTATTCCTTATCCTTATGATGTGATGAAATAAAGGGAAGGTCCTCTGTAGATAACACAAAAACATGGGAAGGAAGAGCAGAATGAAGCTTTAGAATTGATGACAGCATCATGTGCCATGTGTGTGGTATTATACTCTAGGTTCTTGGTCAAGGGATAGCCTTATGATGATTATTTTAAACAATTTATCTAGCCCTGGTTCTATACTGTCTATGATGAAATATTGTAGCTGTACCACAACGCTGTACCCTCATCCGTCTTTTCACCCCCAGAGAACTGAGCTCCACATACAACAGCACCCAGTATGTGCGCACACAGGCACACACATACGTTTCTCAGTAGAATACACTAGCCTCTACTCTCATTCTATTAAAATACCATAGATTTATATATTTATTTTCATCTTTAAGGTGGATGCAAATGTAATACCAGCTGTATTTCATAAAGGTAGTATTTGACACTGAAGTTCATCATATAAATGACTTTTTATGACATGTTTGCACTTCTGGACAATATTTATCATCTTGAGAACCAATCTGCTGATCATGGACTTTTTTTGCAGATTAATCAGGGGAGCTCGATCCTCCATGATGCTAAAAAGTGATTCCTTTTCCTCAATATCTACACTGAACTTTTGCAACACCCTTCTTCATACATACTTCCTCGGCTATACATACTGCACAGACCCACACTTCTCATCCAGGCTTGCACCCTGCCCCCCATTTCCATCCACACTCCCTCAAAATGAAACACACATAACATAGAAACCATACCCCCCCGGGCCCAAGTCCGCCTACCACACAAGGCCACGCCATGCCTCGCACGTTCCTCTTAGACGAGGAGCACGACACTGGGCCCCCCCATCAACATCTTCCCTGTGCCCCCCCGGCTTGTCCATGCCCCCCAGTTCCATCCATCATATCTGCCCCCCAGCCTCCATCACATTCCCCACAAAGGCATCTAACCCAAAGAAAAGAAAAGGCAAAAAAGAGGGGAGAAGAATACAGCCGCTACCATGCAGAACAGTGCTGGCCGGAGAACCAGCTTTTGTCCCCAGCCCTGCCTCTCCTCGCCTCGTCTCTCCTGCAAACACACCCTCTTCTCCAGGGGAACAACAGCCCAGAAGCTTGGGGGGTGGACCTGAGGAGTGGTGCTATCTAAAGCAGTATAGTTTAGCCCCTTCGATGGCCCCCTGGTCACCAGCAGACCCTGTGTGTTGAGCTGTCAAACGGGACTGCCCTGGTCCTCCCCTTGCGTCCACGGCTACTCCCTCTGGGGGGCAGTAGGGGCCCTGAACCCCGGACTGAGGGGCCCACAAGCCAAGGCTCACTCTGCTCTACTGACCTGACCACTGATGCTCTGTGGAGTGGAACAGTAAGACTCAGGTGAGGAGGAGGGCTGAGCACACATCTGCAAGGAACCTTTAAAGAAAGATGGATAGAGTAGAGGATTTACATAGGTTGACATCAAAGACACCTTTGACTTGTGTGATATGTGCACTCAACTGTACTGCTGCCAGACCACAGATTTTATTTCTGAATACTTGGAAAAAAAAAAAAAAAGAAAGACAGAGAAAACCCTTTTATAGTCTGGCTTTCACAGAAAGACAGACAGAAAGCCAAAATAAAAAGAGCTAAGATTCAAAAGGGGAGTGTATAAGTGCATGGGCTGCATCCATTAAATGCAAACAAAAGCAGGTGCCTTTCTGTTGGTGCTGATGTTCTGTTGCAGGCCATCCTGCCTTTGTGGACCAAAGGAACAGAGGGAAGTCCCAGCTTTGTCACGTTCACACCCTCTCCTGATAGAGCACCTCTCACTGCTGGTCATGGATGTTAGAAAGTGCTGCAGCTGCTTGGGTGCAAATGACAGAGATGGGATGGAAGCCAACACGAAAACAGAAAGATGTATACAAGATGGATTTAAGAAAGAAACATACCACAGATATAGGAATAAAGAAGATGAGTGGTGAATATAAACATTATTATAAATAAACCAAATGAAACAAACCAGGAACACTCTTGAGGAAAAGTATATGCAGAAGAGGTTAGAAGACAGGGAAATTATTAATGAGGAAACAAATCCTGGTCGAGGAAAACAAAGCACATGTTGGATTGTCCAAAATCAGTGTGCTAGTTTATGAGACCCCAGAGACCTGTGAGGCACAGAGTAGACTGGTGGAATGAGAGTGGGCTGGAGGGGTGGAGAGAGGGAACAAATGGGGTTATATGTGGCTCCCTATTGTTAATTAGGGCCTGGCACCAACATTAGGGGGGTGGGGGGCAATCACATTGTTTTAGATCATCTATTGTTTAATTGGCAATATTAGTAATGAAATAAATATAATGTTTTTGACAATATTATGCAGATGGGGTGTAATAGAAAAAACCTGCAAGGGTGAAAAAGTTTAGCACAAAATTAAACAAAGTAACACAAAATCATTACCACACACACACACACACACACACACATATCACTCCTTAAACACACAACACACCCTAATGGAACCGTGACTGACCACGTTCCAAATCTATTCACTAAAAGGACAATAGTGTGCTGAGGCTGCAAAAAGCCAGTCGAATGTGTGTTTCTGGTCTCTGTGAGTGTGAGTATATGTAAATGATGTCAGTGTGTGTGTATGTGTGGGGGGGACTATATACGTAGGCCTGTGTTTGGTCCTTGGGTGCACAGATTGTGATTTTCCCAGGTGAACAACACCATACGGACTACTGCATCTTCAAGCTCATTAAAGACCATTCTGAGCCATTAGAAAGCATTCAGCAGGGTGTGCATTCCCCCAGACTCCAGTGTCAGGGCACAGTGCCATGCCCAAAGGCCCCAGGGTGGGGACCTATGCTAAACTGGCTAAGGGAACACACCAGAAGGAGCTGATGATTCTTCAATGAGCACTGGTTGCTGTGTAGCTAGATGGGAAGGAGGGGGTGGGAGGGTGTAACAGCTTGTTGATTTCCCTTACTTGTGGAATTCAAAAATTCAGAGTAACTGTTGAATAAAATAAAGAATATGTTTCCAAAAATTTTTTTTCATTTTTACACTCAAATGACAGAAAAGAAGCACACAGTCTTGACAGTCAGATAAAGAATGTTCTTTTATTACATGTTTTTTTCTTGACATCTGAATGAATAGAAGATGATATAATGCTATACTGTTTGTGATAATAGTTTAGCAAAGACAAACAGTCCCCCTTGTGGACATCAGCCAGATCCTCAAGCATCAACCTTCTATTGATTCCACTGACTATAGAGTTGGACCACAGAGCAGTGTGATGCCATTCAGTGCGAAGCGTTGCTAGGTAGAGTGCACTAGCCCATAGTTTGTGTGTCTGTCTGTATGTGTGAGTGTGTCTGACACAGAGAGAGAGTGAAGGCAAATGAGCTTGGTAGAAAGGCAAGGGTGTAGCATCCACCACTGATCTTTATAAATGGCCAGGCCATCTGTGAGTATCACAGATGATGTCCTGGTGTGCACACACAACACATACACTGAAGTTAAAAGTCATCCTTTCAGGTTTGTTGCCATATACACAAAAAAAAACTTTGAAATGATTTATGTAAAATCTAAATTTATATGGAGAGTTTTGGGAGGTTTGCACTAGTTGCCCAGAATTGCTCTGTTTTATCTGGGTTGTGTTTTCAGAAACTCTACAAAACTAAACCGAAAGCAGAAAAAAGGTGTCGACTTGGAGGTTGCGCTTGCAAATTTAGCATAAAGCAGTTCTGCAGTCTCAACTCCAACACATCCCAGAGGTATTCAGCCAGGCTGAGGGTTGTTCTGTGCAGGCCAGTCAAGTGCCTCCACACCAAACTCACTCATCCATGACCTTATGGAACTTACTTTGTGCACTGAATTCATTGATTTGGTGAGATGGCAATATACTTTTGGCAATATAGTGTATCTGTCCCGACTCCAAACAGATGTTTTACTCAGATGTAATAAAATTCCTTCCAGGCATTTCTGAGATAACATTGATGAAAAAGAGGCATACATGAACTTGACCTTTGACCCTTGACCAAAAGAATCTAAAAAAGTAATCACGCAGTCCAGGTAGCTAGTTGTGGTAAATTTGAAAAACAAATCCCTCAATGCATTCCTGACATATCAGTAAAAAAAAATGGAATTAGGCTATTATAACGTTGACCTTTGGCCACCAAAACCTAATCAGTTCATAACTGAGTCCAATAAAACATTTGTACAAAAGTTGAAGAAATTCCTTCAAAGTGTTCTTCAAATATTGCTTTCATGAGATTGGGCTGCAAGAAGTGAACATGAGGTAACTGCAACCTTGACCTTTAAAATTTGGCCAGCTAGACCTAATCAGTTCATCACTGAGTCCAAGTTTACATTTGTGCCAAGTTTGAAGGAATCACCGCCAAGCATTACTTTGATATCATGTTCACAAGAATGGATGGATGGACGGATGGACAAGCAGACAACCTGAAGACATAATGCCTGTGGCCCTGGGTGGAGGCATAACATCACAGGGATATTAGGTACACAGAGAGTTTGGGTTTTTGCAGCCATGTGGCTCAGTTCAGAAAAGAGACTGCAAAGGAATGTGGGAGGAAGCGGGGCAAGCTTTAGCAGCGTAATGTTTCACTGATAACAGGATCAAATTTACTGCTGAATAAGAGGTTCTGTAGGATACAGAGGATAGGCCCAAACTTTTTTCTAGGTCTCCCAAAAAACATGATCTATGTTCTCTTTAAGTCAATTAATCAGACGGCTTGCCACCCTGTTCCCTCTGGTAAGGAGAGCAGGAATAGGAAAGAGCCTCCTCTCATGGTTAGGGCTCGAGGAAGGAGAGTCAAATATTTATAGAGCTACGCACCAGGATTCATTTCTCTCTTGTGACATTTGTCAACGCCTGCTTCAGCAATAGTGTTTTGGCAGCCATCTCCAGATAGATAAATAGCTTAGTGTCCAATCAGATCTGAATTTATTTTAGCTCTTCCAGAAGTCAAATATAAACATTAACTGGCCCACATAAGAGCGCAAATCATGAATCATACCCAGAGGAAAGGAATTAAAAGTCAAAGTGACCTTTTGTGGAGTCACTGGAGAAAACTGGCCAAAGGAAAAATGCTGCCATTTCCTTCAAACTACAGTAGGGTGGTCAAAAGGAAAGGCAGTTGCCAGGGTAACTTGTGGCGGTATGTTTTGGTGAAGGCCGAGACAAAGCAATGTGTGACAGGCTTGCCATCCCCCTACAGCTGTGACATGTCTCCCACCCTGGAGAGGGAAAGAAGAACAGGAAGGGAGAAGAGATGCACTGAAAGAGGCAAATACAGTAAGTGGAGGAAAAGTTGCCCAGGAGAAAAAATAAAATAAGAGGAGAAGACTGAATCAGACAACAGTACCAAAATACGAGAGAGAGACAGAGACATGTCAAGTAATTTTCAGCAATACATTTTTCTGGAGTAATATATTTCGCCAGCTTGTTCCATCCAGCTCACTGCTACTTCTACCCCTTCCAACAATAAAGAAACAAAAAAGGTCGTAAAAAAAAGCATAAGGTTGTAAAGAAAGAAATATAAAAGAGTGGCTTCACACAAAAAACTGCTGTAACAGTGAGGGGTCATGTGGCAAAGGACCGAACTCTTGACCTCCTGATGACTGAGAGCTGACACCCAGTTAAAACAATACTTACAATCTCTCCTCCCTTTCTGTGTGTGTGTGTGTGTGTGTCTACTTTTGCCTCTGTCGTCACGATTCAGGCCTGAAGCCTGGTTTGATGTAATTTTATTTAGCTTTACTTACTAATCCTGTTGCCTTGCATGTTTTTGCCTGTTGCTGTCTATTTTTTCCGCGAGTTCCCATGTTCTCTCTGATCTCTGGATTGTGGACCTCACGCCTGTTTAGTATCTGAATGCAAATCTTGTATTCTGAGGAGAAAAGGATCTTAGATATTTCTGTTTAATTTAGGATTTCTGTTTCTGGATTTGTACTGTAATTGATCTAATTCATCTTTATAGTAAGACAAAGATAATCTGTTACTTACCTGCTGTGGTGGAATATTATTATACTCACCTGTGTTTTTTTCTGTACATGCTGATCCACCATCCACCTATAGGGGGCAACTGACCACGGTTCCTGCTCCAGGTGCCTTTCTGTTGGAACAAGACTTGTTATTTTAATAAACCTTTAAATGCTATTCTATATGCTTGCTCAGTCTTTGGGTTTGTTTAAACAATCTGACATATGGATTCAGATACCTCTTAGTAGGTGTCTAATAAAAAAATAAAAAATTTCTTCATCATTAAAAATCATTCACCCTCTTTCTGCTCCTCTCCTCCCCCGAACGTCCTCTATCACAGACTCTCTCCATTTCAACTCGAGTGTGTTGCCTCCCACCAACAAAAGACATCTTCTCATCCTCCTCTGAGGAAACAGGGAGCTGGATGGGGAGATAGAAGAGCATGAGCTCATCCTTTTAATCCAGGATAGACAGGGGGACTCTTCAGTGAAGAGGTGGGAAATCCACTGATCAGGGGCTTAAGATGCAAACTCTACAAAAGACCTTTAGCATCATCACCTCAAGACGAGACACCAATCTCTGTCTGTGCTTTGTGGAGCACAAAGTCTATGCAACCAGAGATTACTTACAAACATAATATAGTAAAACCATCTACATGGTGCAAGAATAGAATATGTTTCCATTTTCATACTAAAATACATGCAACATTGCATAAAAAGCATAGTCAGTGGAGTGAAATGTGTCCTACCGTTAGACATTCTCACAAGAGTATTTACAAATGTAAAAAAAAAAACCTGCACACAAAATAATTTTGTTAATTTTTATGATTTATACTGAATCATTATTTTGAACAACATTATTTTGTAAAACATTAACACGATCATCCATCTATCCGTTATCTTAACTGTTTGCAGGGGTGCTGGAGGGCTCATTATGTTCATGTGGTAAGTATATTATATTACTGTAGTATAATTATCCCACGCCTAACTTATCTACATTTAGTTTGTACAGAAACACAAGAAATCATTATATTATTAATAATATGACACAATTTGTCACAATAGGAGTCATAAGTACAAATTTGTATATTGTTGGAGCTGCTGGCTAACTAAGTAAGTTTAATTAAAGTTTCAGATGAAACATTTTTGCTTTTGCATGTTTGGATTTGTATAAAAACGTCTGGTTGGGTCATAATGTGCTCCAGACTTTTGTTTTTGTGATGAATAAATAAAGTTTCCTCTGAGAACAATTTCACATAATACTTAAGGTGTGGTTATCAAAAATTATGAAAATAAACTTAATTGTTGTGTCTATGTGTGCATGAGCTACAAATTGCATATGTGAGTACTTGCACATGTGTATCAGTATGAGCATGCATGTCACTATGTGTGTGCGTGTGTGTCTGTGTGTTTCCGTGTGTGTGTAAAGTGGTGAGTGTGTGCCTGTATTCAGCATCTCCCTGCAGCTAATGAGTGGCAACCCACCTCTCCAGCAGGCATGGCAGTTCTTGGCTATGAGGCTGGAGCTGGCTGTTTTCTCATGGTAATCACACACTTTGTCCTGGGATGGATAATCCTGCACTGGCTTTGTCTGGGCCCCAGAGGAGAGCCCCACAAGGTCGACCCCGCTTCACAGACTGCCACAAAGACCCAAATGCAGTAGCAGCACCCCACTCCAGGCTTGCGGTCCTCAACACGCACCCATACACACAAATTTGCATGCTTGCACACAAATGCACGCACACCCACTGGCACACACTCATTAGTAATCCTCAATTTCAACAGCAAGACCTGGAGTCATTAAAACTGTCTGCTTTTGCAAAAGCTCAGACACACTCATCCTAATTCCCATATACACATGGTGTATGTATGAGCAATAAGCTGCAGTACATTTGAATGCATTTACAACAGTTTTTTAGGATATGTCAAGCCAGCTAACATTATCTTAACTCAGCTACACTCCCCTGAAAAACATTCAAGTTTCATTCCAAGTTAAAACTCACTCAGCCTTTCCACCATTGGCAGTGTTCCACTGTCTATAACCGTGATCTGTATGTATAGGCCATATTGCTGGAAGGGCAGTAACATGCTCAGGGCTTGGCGTGGCGTCAGGGAGGATCATCAGCTCAGTGCAATTTCTGCAGGGGTAGAGTGAGAAGATGAAGGCTAAAGTGAAGGAGATTGAAAGACAGGCTCCCACAGGTCTCTCTTACACTCCATCTACTCCCAAATCATTAATTATCAGGCCCGGTGCTTAAATGAGCAGCAACCGGAGGTCTGTAGCCTATGTTCAGACCTCCCACAACACTACTGCTTTCTGCAACTTGAAATTGGTAAAAACTGTGAAGGTAGTATAAGGAGAAGCGAAAAAGTTCCAATGAGTGATTTTTGGATTTTCCTGCTAGCCACTAGTGTTCAAATGTTTTACTGTATGTGTACCTCATATCTGAAGTCTGTTTGAAAAAATGTGTCTAACTAGGTCATTAGCAAGGGAGAATGTAGTACTGTGGACCAGTGTGATGAGGCAAAGACAGGGTTTGTAATCCTCTATGGCCAATGGGACCCAGCCAAATATCTGTCTAAGGACACACTAGGACATTTTTGTTCCACAAACAAGTGAGACACACACGGCCATGCATACATACATAAACGCACACAGACACACACAACTCCCACTGAAATCCCACTGCTTCCAGAGTAGTAATCCTCATTGGGTATTCCGACTGAGTTTTGCTGTGGACACCAAGTTGACAGACAGAGTTAGAGAGTAAAATAGGAAAAGAGGGAGGGAGGAAAGGGAGAGGAAAACAGACAAAAATCTTCCCCCTTCTCTGTTCCCCCAGTCGTCATTGGTTGAAGGCACAGGGTCTTTTCTTTCCTTTTTGCTAATTGGCCACCCAGGCATTGACTCTGGCGTGAGTTCTACCCCAAAACACGTGCATGTTCCTCAGTCCCATGAAACACCCCTTGGCTATTCTCCACTCACCTCTCACCATTTAAATGATGTAAAGGGGGACTGTTGCCATGGCAAATGCAAGCAACTCCTGGAGGAGGTGGTGAAAACATTTTGCCACAGGTGCAAAAACAGTCATCCTTCACATCAGCTATAATTCTGTCTGCAGCCGTAGCTGCAAATAGTCATACAGTGCAAAAAGGGGCCAAATTATATGATTTTTTAACTTAATACATGTTTTAATATTTAGTTGTTTGTGCAACAACTCCTCTGGCCTTTAGTCTAAAGGTCTTTAAGGCCCCGCTTCTGCATCTGTTCTGATTGGTCAGCTTGTGGAATTCTTCTGGTGGGCCGAACTATGTCCAGTTGAAACAGCACCATCCTTCAGCAACAACTTAGCTGATAAATGTGCTGTGTACAGCATCAGGTTGTGAAGTGCCATGTGAACAAACAAAAACACAGCTCGAAGTCTGTTGCTGGCCTGTAACTATATAACTTGGTTTTTTTGTAGTTTTATCTTTGGGAAAAATAAAGTTTAATTTACAGAAAAACAAATACTTTCTGCGAGACATATCAACCTCTGCACAAACATCTGAGGTACTGCTAGCCATGAGCAAAACTGTGGTAGCTAACCTGAGTACTGGTTAATGGTTGTATTTAGCTGGTGTAGGAGCACGAAATTTATGACCAATTATGGATTCAACTGATGTAGCATTTTGAAAATGCTGCTGAGAACAAAGCAATTAGCCAGACTCAATCTCAAGCTTTGGGCCACTGAGTATATGTAACATATATGTAACAGCATGAATGAAAAGCATAACATGACATCTTTAACAAAATTACTGGTGCCAAAATATACAACAGTATAGATATATAGACTTTTTTTAATGTTTTTTTTTAATGTAAGTCATGTGACACAAAAAGGCTTGCTGTTGTTCTTCACTCGTCTTCCAAAAAGAACAAGTTTTTACATGGAGGTCTGCATTATTTAACGCACAAATGCTCTAAACTTTGAGAGTGAGGGATTTCCCCTTGGTTCTTTTGGATGCAATGGATAAGGGGTGATGTTATTTCATTAACTTATTAAGAGCAGCGGAATTTGGACATCTTCTAGCTATTTTCTTCCTGCCTTTGGGTGGTAAATGAAAAGGTCTTTGGTAATTTCTTTAAGAAAATGAAAGGAAGGAAGACAAATGGGGGAGATAAATGGGGAGAAACAACTAATTTGATTGTCTGGAGGCTCCATATGGTTCCATGGCTTTTCAGTTCACCCTGGCTGGCTGCAAGGCTCAAACTGATGACAAACTTCCCTATCCTCCCTTCAAGCCACTTCTCAATTTCTCGCCACCCCACCACCCTTTCCAAACACCCCAAAAACACCCTGAATCTGGTTAGGGGAATAATAGAAGAGGCAAACAATGAAAGAGTATGAGGGGGTGTTGGAAAAAAAGAAGAAGGGGGGGTGTCAAGTGACCCACAGAAAACACTATCAAACAAGACTGGACCTCTAAGAGGTTGACAATGGAGCGGCCTGCTCTTTTCTGTGCTACACCACTGGTGGAGCAAGATAAGGGAATTCCTCAATACAGCAAAAAGGGAAGAAAGGGGATAACTGCTTTTGAGAGATTCAGACTTTAAATCCAAACACTCCCCCCACAGATTATATCTTGTGTATTTTAAAAGGTGGCTGAAATAAAGCAGCACTTTGTTGAACAAGTTAGCCTTGTTGATGTGGATCTGTGCAGCCATTGTGAGCAGCGGTTTTATGCAGTTCCATGCAGATGACGAGGAGGTTAGGAAAGGCCTGAACCACGCAAGCCTTTAAAGTTTTGACACAGAGATCTGTCACAATAATTAAATGGTAACACATTGGCGCTAACTACTGCAGTTTTCTAGAATAAAAAGTGGATTTAGCTGTTTTTTTTTCCACCAAGTGCTTATCAAGCCTTTCAGTGCACTCTGTTTGACTTATGTGCTCCACACCAGATTGTTTGCTGTGTTTGAAAACTGATGCTATGGTAATGTTATAGATTGACTGATTTGAAAGTCAAATAGCCTGCAACATGCTCGGCCTTGGGCCATGTGAAAGGAAACTTGAAATTGTGGAGAAGGCAGTGAGCTAGAGCTTTTAGATTTACACTAACGCATCGTCAAAACACTCAACGCACGCAGCCAGGGGCCATGGTATGAACCTGGCTGCTCCACATCAAACAAGGTGAAACATTTCACATTTCACTTGACTATGCCAACTAACTGTCATACACACAAACACACTGACTATCCCACTCACACATGCACAGTGCAGAGCCCAGTTTCACCTATGTGTTCCTTGTACTGTCAGAGAATAAACTACTGTCTTTCCTGGCACGTCATCATAAACCAGCAGATCAACAATAAAAAAAGGATCATTACTACAACACTGCAGTGTCTCACTCTGACCTCTGCCTGCAGTGAGACTGATGGACCGGGACTCCATCCAGCCAGCAGACTGACTGAGCCATTTATTTAGAAAACTGTTTCAGTGACCAAATTACTAACTGGCATGTTTATCAGCTGGCCTTTTGCAAAGATGGATGAACAGATGGATGGATGATATGCTGACTTGATGACTGACTATGCTATTCAAAGATGGTCTTCGTAGATACAATTTTAGTTATAAATCAAAGCACCCCACATCTAAAGACGCAGGACGTTTTTGGGACACTAAATTAATCAGAAGAGTACTTGTCTGAACCTTCATCTGAAAGTTTCTCTCAGACATCAAACTCAGGTAGTGGGGCATGTGAAAGAAAAGAAGGACGAACCTAAAAAGATACAGAAAGACAGAAATAAATAATTGATGATTTTTGATGAGATGATTTTTTTACCCAGAAAATTATTGCATTATTTTCCCTCAGTCCACAGTATCTCTTCTGTTGGACTGCAGTGTTTGCTACAGACAGAAGAAAACTGTCACTGCCATTTCATCGCTCTAAAGATATGGGTACTGATTAGCTAAATAGCTGTAAGATAAAAATTCTACGATCTAAAATTTCATATCATTCTTGATGCCAGTATTTCCAGAGTGATTAGATTTGTTGTGCAGGTCTACTGGAAAACAAAATGGCATAACAGAGAGCCAAAAAACTGACCGTTAAGGCATCACTCTCTGAATACAACCAAGCCCAATGCTTATCTCAACGTTTGGGGCAGAAGGGGCTTTACTTTGGAGCAGAGCTGCTCAAATATGCACTATTTGCATAGCGTACAACTTCCCAGTCACTGCGGATTAGGCAAACAATACAGCTCCCCCATATTGCCCCCTGCGCCAAAAAAACCTCCACCCAAATTAGTCTTTCTTTGGCCAGTTATAAAGACCTGAGTATGAATGAGGGCCTCTGTTAGTCCAGGGAAGATAACACACTCTCACTCACAGTGAGGGGGGAACCAGCACTGTGTATCTGGGAGCTCCTCAACATCTGACTGCAGAGAAATTATTTATCTTGACCCGCACACTGTCCTCATTGGTGGTGAACGTAACTGACTGGGGCACGTTTTACACCTGCCTGACTGTTGGCTTTCATAACTTTCATGTATGCAGAGAGCCTGCATTCATATTGTACATGCGTGACTTCTTACACATACAGTATGTGAGAGATAAAAAGACTCCTGCTACCGACTGGTTAGGTAGAATAGGCTCAGAAAGTCATTAGTCCAGGACAACCTGCCATTCTTACACCAGAATTGCAGAAAGAAAGGGGTCCAAGCCAAATCACTAAACAAACAGCCAAAGTAAAACTGCAACAACGAAAATGTCCCTTTTTGAAAGATCATTCCCATTTTTGAAGAAAATTGTTTGTGTACTCAAAACTGTGTTCATGCATGGATGTTTCCTAGTGTACAATACATGAGCCACTGGGTTGAGGTGTGGTGAAACACCCTGAGTTGATTAATGGAGTTCAGACTTTATCAGCGATATGAGGTTTGAGAGGCGCCTGGAGCAAATTCCTCATAGTCAAATAAATTGTAACATGCCCTTCTTTAATCACTAAAGGAATAACATAAATCTGTCCATGTAAGATGTACCTCAGAGAACAATAAAAAAAACATTTCAGCAAATGACTAAATGACTGACAGCCATTCTGATGACCTGATCTGCTTCACTGGCTGCTGCTGCTTTGTTGGTTATATGACATGATATTGATCATTTCTATGTCAACAAAACAGAGCTAGCTGAACCGTGTGTGACAGGTGACTGAAGGTACCAGGCACAGACACTGTGAGGTTAAAAGGTAAACATGATATGCATTAATTCCACTAATTGGACACTGGGGGTAAAGAGGACACGCTGACATGGGAGAGAACTGATGCTTTCACAAATGTACAGAAGTAGTTGAGTGGAGATTGTGTAAAAAAGAGAAGAAAAAGTAGGTATGCATATGCATATGCATATGCGTGCATGTGCATATCTGAAAGAGAAAAAAAGAGTAAGTGCAAGGTAACACAGCGACAACAAGAATGTTTAATTAAATTCTGGAAGAGGCTCGGGGTGCTTGTGCTCTAAATGGCCCTCCAGCTGAAAGGAAGGATTAACACAGAGCCCGGACAGGCCTGCAGCTACAGCACGCTCATTACTGCAGAATGGAAAGATAAGTCAGAGTAAAAAGAGAGGGGAAGAGAGACAGAAGGAAAGAAAGGCAAAGAATTGAGGGACAGATGAAATGTAAAGCACAGACGTTGTGTGTCTGACCAAGGACTTCCAAACTGTAAGAGAAGAATATGGATAACAGCAAGCAAAGGGAGCAGAGTGTTGAAATCTCATATTTTAACACTCGTATCACAATTCCCATGAAACCATGTTGCACTTTTCACTGTATTAAAAGATCATTTGAGCTTATAGAAACCCTTCATTTTGTAGATTGGTCCATATTTTCTATCAATAAACCTTTTGCAGAAAGCCCATGCTGTTTATTGTAAACACCCATTATACGTAGATTCTAGATTAATTTAAGTTAAAGTATGACCTGCTACTGTCCATAGGATCAAATCATACTCCTTATAAAAAAGATTGTAAAACCATTTTTGAAAAGAATTAAACAGATTTTGCAAAACTAAAGAGTCCTCTTCTTTGACTTTGCTGGCACATACTGTGTTCCTTGGCTCACTGTCAGTTTTCAAGTATCAATTACAGCAACAGCACAATCAGCTGTGTTGTGTTGTTGTGTACCATGTTAGTGCAAACCTGTGCATGTACATCTTTGTGTGCGTACATGATGCAGATGATGATGAAATAAATATTATCCTATGGTCAGAAGTATATAAAGTACACAAACTGCATATACTTACCCAGAAAAATACTCCACTACAAGTAGAAGTACCCTTTGATTTATCTAAGTAAAAGTATTAAAGTATATGCTCTAAATTTTAATTGAAGTAAAAAAGTGAAAGTTTTTCCGCTACGAACTCAGTGTACAACTGTCTGTAAAGGTAATCCATAAATAAAACATAGTAACAGAGTACAAAGTACAATATTTTAATAGAAGTAACATAAAATGAAAATAGTCCTGCAAAGTACAAGTACTGTAAAGTAAATGTAGTTTTGCGCTAGTTGCGTACTTAGTGCTACCACTGGTCAAAAAGTCAACTCAGGCATTGCTGAACCAGTGAGAAAAACTGCAATGAGCTGCATCCGGTTACGGATCAGCTCAAGAGATGTGAGGATGAAGAACATTGTTCAGGTGCTGAACACCTCCGAGGACTCTGATATTGTGGTGTTCATCTACAAAACTGGAGACAGATGATAGAAGAAACGGACAAGATTTCAGAAGTTAGCAGAGACACATAATAACTTACTTCATAAAGCAGGTCTTGTTGTGGCCAGTACTACAAGGATTAGTGTTCTTCAGCTCAGACATGTAGACAGGCTCTCTCTTGGGCATCTGAATGACTGGGCAGAGCAGGGTTTACCCCAAGCTAAGCCCCCTGAGCCCTGGCCATGTCTGTATTATGGCCGCAGTCAATCTATCTGTGTTCAGTGTCAACAGCCCACACACTGGATTCACAGGGGGCAGTTTGCTCAACCTGCAGGCTACACCCTCAAACGTCCTGTTGACCTGGCTGCTCCCACTGCCAGTCACATATACACATTTACATTTCACCCACAAATACTGCTTCTTTAAGTTTCTTGAAACACTGCAGTGACAGTAGTTTTTGAGGAAGTTCATTATAAATAAAACATATATGTACTTGTACATACAACTACCACTGGGACTTTTGTAAAATTTAGTAACTGCACATAAGGAACATATGCAAGTGTTACACAAACATTATCTACTAATTTAGTAGATGAAATGGGTTGGTGCTGAGTATGTGAAAGTATGTTTAAGAGAGATCAAAATTCCTGTGCAGAGCACGTCAACAGGCAGGGATCATTTGATTAAGTGGCCGCTTTGCTAATTTTGCACTTCGACAAGTAAACCAAATAAAGCTCCATTCACAAGATCATTCTCATTCTCCACCAGCGGATGGGCTGTATAAATGGCAGATATGTCAGAAAGCAGATTTGGCGATTTTGGTGAACTCACCTTCTAAATGACAGAAGCCCAGCAAGTTCTCATACTCAGTGGATTCCAAAAATCCCGCATTTTCTGATGTGCTGCCTCTGTAGGTGCTGAGGCTATTTAACTGATAACCCTGATGGTTAATGTAAATGAAAGACAAGCACAGCCTCCTGTGTCAGTCACCTTCTTTGTACACCCAGTAGTGATGACTACAATAAATTATCAACCTTTTGGGGATTCACAAGAATACTGATCACCATAAAGTTGGTTTACGGAAGTGACATTTTATTAGTGTCACAGTGAGTGAGACATAATAAAACATCCCAGCATTGATGGCTGCATTAAATGATGAAAAAATTAATTCAAGATCAAACCATGACAGACACATATGGATTCAGACTTTTAAGAATATACAGATAATTAGAAGCAGGGACCATGTTTGAAATAGTTTATCTCTAGACAGTTAATATTGACTTTTATTAGACAGACTGAACGGCACGTCTCTTCACAATCACTCCTACTTTGTGATAGCTGTGAAGGTAAAGACCTGCCTGTGAAGCTCTTTATCTCTGTTTATCTAGCTGCACATCACCAGCATCTGAATCATACCTGTGATAGTCAAGGTGTGTAGGTGTGACAGCACAGAAGGTTGACATGACTGAGCAGATTGATTGCTAGTGAACTTGTGTTCAAGTTCAAAGGGAAACACAGATGGGTGAAAAGATAATGCTGTGCTGTTTTAACCTGTTCTGATTGAATGTTGGCTCTGAAATTGTTGTATTGGTTGGAAATTTCACAAAATAACACAGCTCTACATGTACACAACATGTGTGTTGGTGCTTCTCTCCTTTTAAGTAAGCATTTCACTCAGAAGAGTGAAAGTAAGCACCCATAAGCACCCATGTGTGTCTCCTGGGGTTCCCTTTGGGATTTGGATCCAAATGAGTGTAGTGTTGGTGCATTAATGAGTAACACTGCCCTTGACTCCAACAATAACCCCCTGAAAACACCCCAACCCTCACACACAGACGCACACACACACACACACACACACACACACACACACACACATGTATACACTAATATGCACACACCACCACCACCAACACCGTACACACCTCCTCCCTCTCTGCTGACATTTTAAGGCTGTGTTGGGAGCCAGAGGAGGAACTTCTTCATTTGGAGTGTGAGACAATGTGGCAGGCTGGTTGGCTTTGTGCTCCTGACATCCCACCGAGCTACAATATGGCCCCATCAGGGATCAGTGGGAATATACAATGGCCATTACCCACGGGGTTGTGCGAAGGGCCTCAGGGGCAGGGCTGGGATGGGACAGCTTCCAGACTACAGGGTGTCTCTGCCACACTGAAGGAGAGATTGAAGGAGGAAAGAAGATCAGAAAGGACACAGAGAGACAGAAGATTAAAGATAAAGGAGAATGGAAATGATAAGATTGGTATAAAAAAAAAGGCATGGAGAAATAAAAGTTGGAGGTGGGAAGTTAGAGGAAGAAAAACAAAATATGTTATGAGAAAGAGAAGTGTGCAGACGTGATAGAGCTAAAAAAAAGGAGGATACAAAAGAAGGGTTACTGAAAAGAGAATAAACAGGGAGCAGGTCCTCTGCTATTGATGGAATAGAGCGCAATCAAAGAGAGAAGACTCTCTGCTTTGGGGGTGCAGCTCCCTGGGGATCCCAAGAGAGGAGAGGGTGCTGGGGGGTTGGTTTATCTTGGAGCTGAACTTGGTTGCATGATCACACTCAGCATAATGACAGCCTTGAACAAACAAGGCAGGGAAGAGATGCATTTTCACCTTCACTGCTGCTGCTTTGACCCTGGAGCTCTTTGAGGGGACACAGTGGGTGGACAGGAGCACATTGGGGGTGGACGTCAAAGGCCAGAGGTTCAGAGGTGGCGACCAGGGGCCACAGAGGGGCATCTAGAAGGACAGAGAGAAAGATACAGAGGGTGGATGTGGGTCAGCGAGCCAGCTGAACTTAACCATCAGTCTCCCACGACAATCTCCCCTCTGTCACTTCTTTCCACCTTTCAGAAAGTGCTAAACCAGTTAGCGGGGCAAACAGTGTGTGATGTAGCCTACCTTTAAATGAGCAGGGAGGTTGGGAAAGTGTTGCAAAAAGGATACCTTGACCTCAGTGTTGAAACATCAAATTATCCCAAAGTCAACCCCCCCCCCCCCCATTCAGATGTTACCTGTAATTTTCAACTTCTTTTAACTTCAGATGAAAGACTGTAGGGCATGCATGATCTGAGCCATTCCTGTAGCTCCTGACCAAATGTTTGCTGCCACCTTAGTTAGGGGTCAGTACAAGTCTGATTAAATGGGTCAGCGCTCACCTATTTTCAGCCCTTGCTGACAGGGAGATGCATTAGTAATCTGGGAGTACTTCCCTGGAAAGAAGGGAAAAAGATAAAACTGCTGTGCCAGTGGGTTTGCATGTGCCCCAGGAAGTTTCTCCACAAATCTCCCAATGGTACATCTTTCCTCTGATAGAGGTGCTCTTATCTATATGCAGCCTGCTCTGGCAGAAATTAAGTGAATTTCAGTCTTGCTGTGGTTTATAGTTCTACAGAAATATTCTGCACTCATTTGGGGCTGTGCACAAAATCTTTCTTTGCATCCCCCTCCCTTTTTTTTTCTTCATAGCAGCCCGCTAAAAATTGCCAGATGGCTCTCTGCCTTTACTGTCGCTCCCTCACACTTATTGTCTCCCAGTCTGTTTCTGCAAATCCGTTTTGCCATGTCTTCCTCTCAAACAAATGAAGTCTTGTACCAATGATTTTATGGAGCATTGGTGGTTATGTAGGAGTACAGTACCATAGAGCTCCATCGTTATGTAAAAACTATACAGAGACAGAAACGGACAAACTATGTGACAGTGCAAAATATGAAACCAAAACAACAAACAGGTTCTTCTAATGTGTTCCAAGGAAAAATCTCTTCACTGACTATATCCTTCAGTTCAACCTCCTGTCTACTGCTCTCGGTGCACAAGGCTCCACCCTGGGTGCTGCCACAGGTTTATTTAGAGCCGGGGGAATGTCCACATTGCACAGCTTGTCTGAATGGAGACTCACAACATGGTGCCCCCCCCACCAAAACTTACCATCTGGCCTTGTCCTCTGCATAAAACCCACGCACAGCAGCACACTAAGGAGTGCACAGATGTGGGATCAAAATATTCCCATGCTGGAGACATTGTGATTTTTCTTTTCTTTTTTTCATAGTTGAAACAACAAAATCAAGTCCGTTGTTTTTGGTTGTTATGAAGTTTCTATTTTATCACCATAGTTTATATTGAAGTAATAAGCAATAAAATACATTTTAAAAAGAGGATATATTGATAGTAATCTTCTACGACCACAGAGTAGACAGACTGTCCTGCAGCAAGAGCTGAATGGCCATAAGCACGCTGACCTTTTGGGGTCAGAAATCACTGTGTCCACTGTGTGGTCTCTGGTGTATAATTGACATTTAATGAAGGCCTCCGTTAGCGTGGGACCATTATGGCACTGAGTAGAAGAATGGAGACGGGGGAAGGGGGGAAATAGGGGATTGGGGGAATGATAAAGAAATGAGGAATCATACTGATAAAAATGTTGTCGATTTCAGATAACGTAAGTGATGCGTGTGAGGGAAGGGTGTAGAAATCTGAGATAAAAACAGAGATAGAGAGAACAGGGCAGCAGAATGGCACATGGGAAACACGGGAGAAAGGGAAGAAAACCCAGAAACAGACACACAGGATGACAGCCTGTTGTCTGGCTGCCAACCCCATCTGTCTACTTTCACATCACCTCCATCAATTCCAGAGCAAGACAGCTAGTGAGAGAAATGGAGATAGAGGAATTGAATACGGCAATGTGCCACATGTTGACAGCGTGCCCTGAATAGCATAACACTGCATGAGATGTTCCCACAAGTGATATGTTGTACAAAACAAAAACAAAAAAAAAAAATATATATATATATATATATATATATATATATATATATATATATATACTGTATATGCAGTGTTATGCTATTCACAAAATGACTAGATCAAAGTGTCTAAATTTATTCACCAATGAAACAGCCAAAGCTCATCTACAGTAATTTAAAGGTGTGTGTTCTTCCTGCCATCTCATTTGCCTACCTCTTAGAAATAGAGTGTATGTTTCTAAGGAGTGGCTGTTTTTTTTATCTGTTTTAAACTAACTGAAGTTGGCAGAGTATCAAAGTCTACACTTGGGGAAAACCAAGCTGAAACACAATGGTCCGCAAAATGTGATAAGTAAACAACTGTGTGGCCAGAGGTCAGCCATTGTGGTGGTGTGTGACTTAAAATTGTGGCAGTAAAAAAGGGTTTTGCCTGAGGTCAGAACACTGTGCCCTCACAATCACAGCAGATCTAAGAAGCAGCAAGAAAGATGAATACAGCATGGTGGGGAAAACCCTGTAGTACCATAAAGTATGTTACAGAAAAAAAACATTTATTCTCATTTTTAAATAACTGCTCTGAGCGCTGGAAACGATCTATCATGATATCTTATATATATATACTGTACTGCTTATAAATTCAGGATTGCATATTGCATACTTGTGGTAAAGTAAAAAGCTAATTATATTAATCTAGTGCTTAAAATAATTACATTAAGTATTTGTTTTATGCTTTAGACTCCTTGTAAGCGCGTTGCTGTAACATTAACATTAACCCTATTACAATCACAACATTACCACCTGATGCACTTTTTTTTTCACAGCAGACATATTGACTTGTCATAGCAGGAAAAGTACATGTGTCATAGCAGGAAAAGTACATGTGTTACTAAAAAGATCAAAGACGTCTGTCACATTACTGTAATGTGACGTTTGTCACATTACAGCCACATTTGAGTTTGTGTAACTCAAATGTCCCAGTACGCCATGAGAGTGTGCCAGTGAGCCAGCATGCACAAAAACACGATGCTGAACCTGAGGCAGTTAAATGAAATTCAGCAACGATTAATTGTAGTATTCACACATGTTATTTGATTTTCCCACGGTGACCTCTAAATATGTCTACTGTGAAAAAAAGTCCTGCTAAATGTAATTAAATTTCTGCAGACATACCAATTTCATAATAACAACTCAAACCATTGCCAGATTACAATGACGTCATGGATTTTAGATAACTATGCCGTCAATATGAGAATTATTTTGTAATTATTATAAGTTCTTTAATCACAAGCATTTCTCAGTTCAGTGGAGGTTTTATTGTGATGTAGACTTATTATGACTCAGGACAGAGAGCAAGTACTTTAATGTGTCTTTTTAAAAAACAGTGACAAATCAAACAGAGAATATGTTTTCAAAACTCATACTCGTACAGTTTCTGGAGAATGTAACCTTGCAGAGTGCAAGGCAGTCAGAAACTATTAAAACCTCTCCCTCAGGGGTTTAAAGATATTCTAAAATAGACTGTGCGACAAATTCAGCCCTCAGGGAGGACCTCAGGCTGTTCTTCCCAAACAAACTGTGCTTTCCCATAAAGCGCTGATTCTCCCAGCTCTGTGATCTCTTGACATTAATACTGTTTGTCATTCACTTCACATTGTTACCTCCATACAGTAGTATAATTAACCTCATGTGTAGGTTGCCAGATTAGTGTACACACAAGCACAAAATTATTACACCTAAAATATTATAATAGCATTCTTCTATCTACTTTCCTGTCTGTCTTTTTGGACTTTTACATCCTCTGCCTGTGTCTGCACATACAGGTATGCACACGTGTGCAGTATCTCTAACGTCAAACGTACCAAAATAGCCGAATCAGCAGAATGGGTCACATGAGCAGAAAATAAAGAAAACCTCTCGAAGCTTCTTATTTAACTGACCACACTCATGTTGAGTTGGCAAAGCTGAGATCAGTCAGACACCTCTGAACTGGTTTTCTGCATGTTCACCTCAGAGTGACCTCGTGATTAAGCAGTCCTTTTGTTTTTCTTTTACATTACATTACATTACCTTTTACGTTTTACAAAGACTTTCTTTATACCTGTTATTGTTCCTCGTCCTTTCCCGTCTTTCCGTCTGTCTTCCACCCCTTCAGTACCAGAAACCACACGCGTAAAGCAGTTAACGGTCACACTTGTGTGTGTATTTGTGTGCATGTGCACATGTGTTTAATATAAACAGACTTGAAGACAAGCCTCTGTTGCCCAAAATTAACTGTCGACACAGGGAAGCAAACAGTGAATTATACACTCTCAGTAAGTCAGTGTGCTTCATGCTGTCTTGGAGAATGGTGCGAGGTAATGGCTTGTAACTATAGGTGTCAAGATTACCAGGCCCACAGCTACTCTTTTCCATAATGAGAAATCATTAGGTAAACTACACTGAAGACACTCACTGGCTCCAACGGTTCACTGTGTTCTGTGTATTGATAGAGGCAGAGATTAAAAAAATAATAAATGAAAAATGAATGAAATAGTTTGTTTTGTTAAAGTTGGAAGGGTCTTCACCTTATATTTACACACAAACACACATTTACACAACAAAGTCATGGATGTGTGCTTGCCTGTCACTAGCTATCAGATGTTCGCACGTGGAGTTGCTGAGGGAAGAGCTGTGTGCATACCTGGCCCTGTCCCCTGCAGGTTACCTGTCAATTACAGCGTGCCACGGTTCACAGAGGCTACCCTCAATGCTGTTGAGTAATTCACGGATTAGTGTTCATACAACCCTAATACTCTCAATCACATGTAACACCAAAAATTGTAGTCTCTTAAATGATGATGAACATTTTCATCATCCATACGCCTATTCTTTTAATTGCTTTTCTTGTTGAGGGTCCTGGAGGTGCTTGTCGCCAATCTCAGCTGTCACTTGGTGAGAGGAAGCGTACACCCTGCACAGGTCACCAGTCTATCACAGAGTCAACATATAAAGACAGACAACTACTCACACTCACATTAAAAATATGAGGAATACCCATAACCTAAATGCATGACTTTAGACTGTAAGAGAAAGCCAGAGTACCTGAAGGAAACTCACACAGGCACAGAGAGAACATGCAAACTCCACTCAGAAAAGCCATATTTTTCATCCTGAACCACATGTGTGACCTCACTGTGTCACTAGAAAGCGGAGGATGAAAAAACATTTATTAGGATGCAGGCTCTGAGTACCATGAATATCTGTGCACAACATGTCAATTCATGCAAAAATTGTTGACTGTGATAGTTTAAAGCTTTGGACTTTGAATTGAAGGTGAGACGTTTTCTTTTATTATTTGGAGGAAACCCACATATTCTCGGGGAGAACATGGAAACTACACATGGTGCATCTGAATGCAGGTCCTTCTGGCTATGAAGCGACAGTGCTAGAGACCACACCATCGTCCTGGACTAGTAATGGCAATAAATAGCATTATATAATTAAGGAGATATAAGTAAGACATAGATTATAAATTAGCTATTGTCTGTTAAGAGTTCAAGTTTATACATGACCTGAAGCTAAGCAGTGAGAGAGTGAAAAGGTCTAAAATGAAGTGTTATCTGTCATTCCACACTGATGCATACTTCACCTTGAGAAAGGTTTTGTGGGAAAATACAGTAGATGAACACTCCCCAGAGGGTCTCTTAATTTTCTCTTAACCTTCTAGTTTTTCCTTTGTCCTGTCTCTCACCTTCTGAAGTCCATTTCGTAACATCACCCTCTCCTCAGCCTGTGAGCCAAGAGGTCATAAACTCAGGCAAAATGAAACCAGACACATTTCAGAATTCAGAATGCCTGACAGCAGGAATGCACACACAGTGGATTTGGTCCCGGAGAACCTTAGGTTTTTTTTTTCATTAGAGAGTTGCAAGATTTCAAGATTTTGTTCGTCACATGCATAGTTATACAAGTACAATACGCATTGAAATGTACTCCGCACCGCTTCTTTTTATGAATGCAAAAGTTATAACTACATACAAATTAAAAATCCTCACAGGGTATTTGTGTTGTAAAATAGTCCCTGAGTGGATGAAGTGAAATCAGAACTGAGTCATTTCTCAAACTCTGTTAAAATGATTTTGCCCTTAAAATAAGCTTTGTTCTCAGAACAGACATATTACTGTTAAGGCTTGTGCACTGTTCTGTGGTTTTTGCTATGAAACCCATTACCTCCCTAATGAAAATGGTGAGAGAGAAGCAAAGTTTAACTGTAACTTTACTAAGAGTGCCACCAATATGAATTGAATATGCAGAATAACATTTAACCTGCTAAATCACACAGTCAAATCACAAGACTGATCTGAGAAAGTCAGTATTTAAAAACGTGCTTACTAGTTTTACTCTATCCACGTACTGTTCTCTTTAGTTTTATGTCTCACTCTCTTTTCTTCTCACAAAAGTACAGGAACCTGCAGGCTAGGTTTCCTAATGCTTTAATGGAGTATGCTCGTGTGTGGTGTGTGCACGTCTGTCTAACTTTGTAGAGGCAGAGAGCAACTCCTTCATGTCAGGGGTAGTCTTCTCACAAATCTTAAACTTAAGAGCAAAGCAAAAGCAAAAAGTTTAACTTTTTCTACTGGCTTGGTATGAAACTGTCAGTCTCAACCTGCCCTGACTGTTTTCATATAAGTCAGGTAAGAGAGATAGAGAAGCTACATTACAGATTAAGAAAGGGAATAAAAGTGATACAGTGCAGAGCTGTATTTTCTATTTTTTTATATCTTGTGTTGATGCATGATGTGAGCTTTACCCTGTACAGTATGTGCATGAATGCATGTGCACACTTTTGAGTATGTGAAAAGGGTGGGGGTACCTAGCAGCATCAGGGACAGCCAGCAGCCATTTCTTGTGCTTGACAGAGCTGTCAGAATGCATTCACTCACCCCCTCTATTTCAGGAGTGCAAGGCATTCATTCTTCCATCAGAGAATAGAAGGATGAGACCTGGGAGGTGTCTTCATCCATAAGGGCAGACAGAATCACACAAAGAAACGTACGGCAGACTTGTAAACTTACAGAATCTGACAGCAGAAAGTCAGTAGAATGGGACACAGTCTGAGTCCCTGTGAGCCATCTCCTGTGCCAGTCACGCTAACGCGCCTCAGCGATGGATGGCAAGACAGAACCTGGCGTCAAACGTGTGATATTTGACTTCACAGGGCAAATGTACCTACATTGAAATTTACATTAGCTCCGCAACACAAGCAATGACAATAAAAATATTGTTCTTGCCTCGTGTTATCCTCTTAACATTCTCCTGACACTGACACTCATGCTTAGAGAGTCAAAGCCATCCTTTCTTCAGGCTACTTTCATTCTCTACCTCGCGTTAGGACATGAGCAGACCTGCCTGTCACGTCTCACCCCAAATTATAGCAAGAGAATGCCCCTAACCGCCAACTGACTTCTAATAGTACGTGTTTGTGTATACTTGAATGTACAGTACAGCATGTGCATGTGTGGTGCTCACATATGACAGTCAGGTAATGTGTTTTGGTACATGCAAACAGCAATTCATAACTTTCAGTTATACATTACATAACTGAACCTGTCATTAAAAGGTCACGTTCATAAATCACGCCTTGCAAATATCATAATACATTCCTTAAACTTCAGTAATTTTCCATAAATGTCACACATAAAACTCATAATTCAGACTGAATCCTCAGAATACATTTGACTAAATGCCAACTGTTGAATTCCAATAAAGTGGCACTGGTTAAATTATAAATATATATCAAGTTAAAGAAAACTAATCAGTCAGACAAAAAGAACAATAAACTCAAAATGTAAAATTGTTGCTGAAATTATGTTTAGTCACCCAGGTTGAAATTATCACCAATGGTGCGTGACAGCAACCGAACCTGTATCTGACTCGTCCTTCATGCTTGATGTATGTAAACAAGGAAGGCAGTGCCTTTACAGATCCAGTGTGTGTGTGTGTGTGTGTGTGTGTGTGTGTGTGTGTGTGTGTGTGCGTGTGTGTGTCTGGAAGCTTCACACACAGATGAATGGAACAACTGGCCGATGCTTTGATTGTCTGCTGCCAACGCCTTGTCTGTTTGTTTACTGTACAGTGAGATAAGCAAAATCCAAAACATAGTAAAAGCTCAGCATGCTCCAACGCTCATCCTTTTCTCTGGAATGCCGCTCAGTTTCTACGAAGGCAGTCGGTTCCCACTTGAAGAGAAGGGTGGAGAGTTTTTAATTTAAACAGCACACAGTTGTTTGATCTAACTGCAGTATGATTTGTTATGGTGATGTCATTGAAGCCCTTAGGGTAGTTTTTTTTATAGGTAGTTTTTTATAGGTGTTGTACATGAAATTAAATTACATTTGTTTTGGGGTTTTTTTTTTAGATTTACATTTAGTTTTAGCACTTGATCACAGACAGCAGATCTTCTTTTTTTAAAAGTCTAAAGAGGTTAAGGGCCTTGTCATATCATCATTTAATGCAAATTTAATAGGAAACTTAATTTAATGGAATTCATTTTAAGTGAACCTCTTCAAGAGGGGTCACTTGTTGGGTGAAGTAAATCAGAGCAAATCTTTTGCATGTAGTTTGACTTTGGTAACCTGTTACCACACCCTGCTGACAATGGTAACTTAGCTTTAGGAGAATGGAGAGCTGGACAAAACTTAACTAGAAGGAAATTACTGACCTGTAAAGGCTGGTAGATGGAGGTTTTTTTAACCTTGGAACATAGCCATTGAAGCTGTATCCTCCTTTTCCCAGAGGTTGTAATAAGGTAAGTGACCACTTGAAATTTTGTAGAATTCAGTTTATTCTCAGTTTTAGTAAAATGTGACGCTGAACTAATATAAGCTTCATAAAGTCTTAAAGATTAAATTATTCATGTATTGCACTTATGTATAACAGTTTTAACAACATCTATGGGTGTCATACAATAACAACTTTAAATCTATCTCCAACACCAAATTCTATAAGGGGAAAAACGGATTGGGGAAGCTAAGAGCCTCATCTAAACCGTTCCAACATAAACACAAGCATTCACCCACATCCACATGCATATAAAGCCACGCACACACAAGTGTTTAGGCCCAAACCCACACAAATGAAAAACACAATCCTGTGTGTGTGTGTGTGTGTGTGTGTGTGTGTGTGTGTGTGTGTGTGTGTGTGTGTGTGTGTGTGTGTGCGCGCGCGC